>JABSTQ010011364.1:0-1200000 GCA_013358835.2 Ixodes persulcatus
GAACACGACACCGAAAAAAAACAGTCATTCGAGCAACTGCCAGCTGTCGCTATGAAAAAGTCTGAAAAACATGTTTTTATACTTCCAACACCTTCATCATTACTAGTAGAATAAAAGGCACTTTGACATTGTTTCACAACTATTTTCCCCCTTCCTGAAAAAACAAACAAACACAACATGACCAAAAAAAACACACACTGAAGCACAGAACATGACAGTCATATATCCCAAATGTCCGACGTAGACGTAGCAGAGGTATGTCCAAAAAGCGAGAGTACATTGTCTTTGAGATAGATGGGAGTCTTTCGTTGTATCACTGGGCGGCCTGGGGCCACTGGTGGTGCAGTTGCTGTGAGTTTTTGAACCGAGGGGGCACAACAGCTTTCCGCATTGAGACCGGCGTCTTCTGGAGGAAGCACCAATGTGGGTGTACCAGGACTGATGTCTTCTAGAGGAGGCATCGATGTGGGTGTATTAGGATGGGACATTACGGGGCTGCTTGTAACCAGAGGTCCCAATGAAACTATAGGTAGACGGTCAGGCTCTAAAATCGGCCGTGGCCCACGAACTGGAAGGGCGGGGTCTGGAACCAGCTGTGGTCCAGGAACAGGGGCCAGGTCTGGAACTGGCTGTGGTCCAGCAACGGGAAAGGGAAGAACTGGAGCCTGCTGGGGCCCCGTTATAGTTCAGGTTGGCTGGAACCTTGAACCCGAGGTCGTAGGAAAGACGGTAGGGGCAGCAGTAGGGGTAACAGGCTGGGAATGCTGTGTAGGAAGAGGATTGGTCGTCATCATCAGCATCATCCCAGTCATTAGTTTTGTCGGTCTCTGCATGTGGTTCCATAAAAGTCTTCATTAACTTTGCAGCATTCCAGCGTTGCCCATCCGCAAATTGATAGGTAGATGGACCGACCTGTGCTTGAATCACTTGTGGCTTGGAATAACGGCTCTTTAACTTGTTACAATGTTGAAGTTAGAAAATCCAAACGGCTTGACCAGGTACAAATTGTGGTCGTCGCACAGCTCGACGTGTATCGGAATATGTCTTCATTTTGTGTTGTTAATGATGTACTCTTTCGTGGAGGTCTTCACGTTGCACAGGGTCGATTGGAACTTCTCGAGTCGGTAGACCCTGTAAATCCAGCTTGGACCGATGAATACGTCCATGTAGAAGCAACGAAGGTGGTTGACCTGTGGCAGGATGCTTGGTCCTGCGATATGCTTCAAGGTAGTCTCATACCGCATCAGAAAGAGGACGTGCCTGTACGACAGTCAGTTGCAGACAAGACTTCAAGACACGGTTAAATCGTTCACTTGGCCATTACTATGTGGATGATAAAGAGATTTTTAGATAAAGAGATGTTTTGATATCCTTGATACCGTGCTCACGAAGAAAGTGTTGAAATTCGCGAGGAGCAAACTGAACTCCATTGTTCGTGACCAACTCACAAGGCAAGCCTTTCACATGCAAAGACATTCTTCAGAAAATTAATAACCGTAGACGATGTAACTGAACAAACAGCTTGTACTTCAGGCCACTTAGAGTAATAATCTATTAAAACAATGAAAAAATGCTGAGTAGTGGGCGCTCTCTCCACCGGTCCCACGATGTCGAGTGCTAGCTTCTCTCAGGGTTGCTGAGGAAATTCCACAGGCTGCAGCGAAGCCTGTGCTGCTTTTGCAGTCTTGTCGGTAGAGTGGCATACAGTACAATTTTCTACCTTGTACTTGATTTGTTGATGCATTTGTGGCCACCAATACTGATCTCTTATTATACTTGTAGTCCTGGAGATACCTTGATGTGTCTCGTGGGCCAGCTGTATAATATGGTCACGCAACTTCTCAGGGACGACAATCTTTTCACCTTGATAAAGGATACCCTGATGAAGCGAGAGTTGGTCTCGTACGTTGAAATACAGTCGCAGGTCTGGTAAGCTGATGCTATCCTCTGGCCAGGACGAAATAGTGTGAAGAATGATTCGAGGTAGAACGATGTCGTTGGCCGTAGCCTCCTGAAATTCTTTGTGGGACAAAGGAATTCCCATATGAGGAGGGAAACGATTTCTTCTTCGAACTGGTTACCGTCCTGTGTGTCGGACAAGGGAAGTTGTGAGAACGCATTGGCGACCAAGTTATCTGGTGCCCTTTTGGTATTCCATAGTAAAGTTATAATTCAACAGCCTTGCTGCCCAACGAGTTATCCGTAGCGGACGAACGCCAGAGCCTTTCTTGGACAGTAAGGTGACTTAAGCTTGGTGGTCGGTCCGGATAACAAATGGATGACCCCGGAGGTAGGCGTGCCATTTTTCGCACGTCCATAAGCATGCCAGCGCTTCTTTTTCTCCTGCAGAATACCTACGCTCAGCATCAGTGAGCGAGCTCGAGGCAAACGCAACGGGGCGCAACTTAGCTGTTCGAACTGTAATGCAAGCTGGATGGCTCGATCAAGTGTAGGGACTGCAACACCGACACACTCGCGCGAAATTTGATCTTGGACGCGCTTAGAATCTAACCCTTCAAGAAAAACATCACATAAATGCTCCTCGAGCGACTCTTCGTAGGCGCAGAAAGATCCTCTATGTTGCAAGTTTGCTAAAAACTCCGAAACAGTCTCCCCTGATTGTTGAACGCGAGTCCGTAGTTGCTTGCGTTCTAAAGCGACACATCCTGAAAACTCTGAAGTGTTTTTGATTGGAATCAGAAACGTCTCAAACTCGTTGAGCGTTGAACTGGCTGGCGTATCGGCGAGACGAAAAGGTGACATGCCTCTTTGACCTTCGATTCCAAGCATTGAAATTAAAATCTCTTTTTACACCGCGGTTCAACGGCATCTAATCCAGTGGCACCGAGAAATGCCAAAAATGAATCTTTCCACGACGGCCAAGCCTGAGTGGGCACGCCGGAGGTTTGAAGAAACATTGAAGGGGGCGGAATCGCCGCTGAACAGACTGCATTTGACTATTGCATTATAGTAGGGGATACAAAGTCGCTTACAGTCCTACGCTGTTTGATTCAGAGGCAGTGCCTCCTCAACTGCCTACAACAATATGTGTTTTAATGATGGGATAAAAAAAAGGTATGGCATCACTCCGCGCCGACAAGCTAGCCGATGACTCAACGCGCTACTGTACCGCTAGGCTGAGCGCGGTTATGCATTGTTCGAACGTTGTTGGCGTTCTGACCGCCATATTGGAAGGCAAGATTGAGGGCTCCCGGAATATCTCTTCGTGATTTTGCTTAGTTTCGAAGCCTTAGCGGCTGGCGTTCCCATCCCATCCTCGTCGCCATATTGTATTCTCTGTGGGGTCAGTCCTGGCTCGAAAGCTCCGGCTGCACGTCCGATGCGACGATGTAGAGGGGGCCCGAGGCGCACCCGTTGTCTTGACGTTGCGGAGGCTACCGAACCATCTCGGCCGTTGAGATTCGTCTCAGGATGCGTCGCCCAGTTACGCGCCGGGCCGCCGCATCTACCCAGAGAGAGGTTGGTAAAGTCGAGGCAGGACTCGTCAGACTTCGTTGGGGTTATGACATCGACTGGCTGCCACCGCAGGGGCCCCTCTTTTTCTTTCTTTTATTGTCACTTCTTTTAATTCATCATCAACATCACTATACCACAGTGGGTTTGATGTTTGTTCGATTGATGCCGTGTAACCATTTGTACCGTTCTCGGTCAGCATTCTTTTGAGGAATGATGCAGAGTGCTTTCCCAAACTCTCACTAACTGCTGCAGCCCTTAGCGCGGCACCCAGGTATTATCGCTTTATCGCTCGATCCCATTGATCACACGGGAAAAAACCGCTCCAAAATTCAAATTACCAGAACTGGAAACGCCGGAAAACATGGAAGTGACTGGCGCAGGCTAGCTCAGGTGTAGCGCGGGACGCTTGATTCATGGCGGCACCTCCGTCCACGTGACCAGAATTGGCGAATGCGAAGGGAAGCGGCGAAGGGGAAAAGGAATGTGGTACTCTGAAAAGTTATCCAGTGACACCAGCGTCGGCGCGACCTCAGCACCTTTGCAGCCTTTTGGTGCGTTGCAGCGGATGCCAGAATCTCCTGGACCCCTCCATGCAAAGATCGAGGGCGGAACCGCCTCCAGGGCCGAAATTAGGCGCTGTTGGTCTCTAGTGACACTCATTTGAACCGCCAAGCTACAGTGACCTAGAGAGGGGTAGTGAGTTCAGAATCGGGAAGGAGCGGTTACTCTCTTCGTGGACGCTACGAGAGGGCGCCACCGCTGCCTTCTCCTGAACTTTCCCTGGTCCGCTCCGTTGATCGTATACGAAGCTCTACGCGGCGACCTCTGTTTAAATTGTTTTAAAGAAGTACTTACAGAAATATAACTGTGGAAGTTGCATAAACCTGCCTGTAATTCGCGTACGTGATGCTTGCGGGTATCGATCGATGTGAGTAAGTAGCACTTTTCTCCTTTATGAGCGCGTTCATGCGGACGACGGACGATCCGAGGCAGCGCGCTTCGGCTGAGGGCCCTTCCAGCTGTTGTAGCTCAACGTAAGCCAACACATAGTTTTGCTGAGCTACTTAATCGCCTTTGATAGCGGTATAGTTAAGTTTAAAGAGGGAGTACAAGATACTGCCTTGGATCCTCAATTTATGAGGCACTAATGTTACTGCTTTTGATCACACCAAGCGAGGCAGAAAATTAGATACATGATTCAAGGTGATATAGAATGACACACATTTATTGAAAACGAACAACACATTAATAAAGATCATAAAAGAAATCATGGAAACAATGAATTTACATCTAGTTGTAAAGATGACAAAAGCAGTTTTTGCTAAGCCGAGGTTTCGACTATGTCGTAGTTAAGTGACACGTCTCAACTTCAAGTACTTCATTTTTTTACGCTTTGCAGCTCTCGCCTGATTTAATGCCTTTGTGAAAAAGTGCAGGCGGGTGTGGATGTAAAAGCTGACGACATCTGCAGAGAGCTTGTTGCTATGAGTAGGGCATCCAAGGCTAAGAAAGCATTTTGCCTTAATCATAGCGAGCACATCTAGAATGCTTTCCTTGTGTAGTTTTGTCTTGCTGAAACATGATGTGAAAATGTTTTCAAGCCTTTCAACAAACTGGTAAAGAGGTGTTGCCGGGTATAGCAGGCCACCTTCGTCACACGAGCGAGTGAACGATGCCAGAGAGCCTACAGATTCAGGGGATGTCAGAAGAAGTGCACAACAGTCTTCACATTTGTAGCTCAACACTCGCTTTCTGGCAGCATAACCAGCCATGTGATATATCAATCGCGCATCACTCTTCTCTGACACAAGTGAATCGTGATCACGCTCCACCGCAACGTCTACCAGATCACTGCTTGAAGCATCAGCGGTATCTTCCGCCGAGCACGTGTTGACAAGTTGATATTTCTCGTTCATAACGTGGTCATCCGGACCTAACAGAGAGTCCAAAACTGCGGGATCGTGGCTGTTGACATGTTGTGGCGGTTTCGCGACATTGTAAAAGCTGAGGCATGTGATCGTAGCCAGAAACTGCTGTGGTGTCGGATGATCATTAGAGCCAGATGCTTGGCGGGCAATGCCGAAGAGATTCTCAATGGGATCTTGAGATGTGCGCGATGTCAATAGATAGGAGAAACCGAGCTCCTTTGTGACGTACCTCAGTAACCCTAGAGTACTGCTTACGGTCACTCTGAGGCCTACAGCTGTGGGCTCGCTTAAAAATCCCAGTCCCTTTGCATGGGCTTCCCAACGATCCAAGTAGACTAAGAAGTGCTCCAGTGCAAGTTCTTGTGGTGAGTCAGCTCGGAGAGCCCTGGCACGGTAGCGGGAGGTCATCCCACAAAACCCGCCGCCATGAAGTTCTTTTGTGTCGTCTTTGAATTGGACACTCCTACCTCACCCACAAACATCTGCTCAGGGGGGAAGCCCCACCGCTGTGTGGTGACTGTGGGGAGCGTTTAACAATTTTACACATTTTGTGGCTGTGCCCAGGGCTTGAGCAAGAACGCCGTACACATTTCCCCGAGTTTTTTTCACACCAGATTTCTTTTCACCCAGCGCTGCTAATTGGGGAGACTCCTATAGTACCGTTTGATCGTGTCATAAGTCACTTAAGAAAAACCGGCTTCCTACTGCAGTTGTAATTTTAATTCTATGATTTTTAACCTTGTCACATGAACCTTTTTTAGATAATTTGTATCAAAAAGTCCTGAGTATGTTTCAACTAAACAAGCTTGGCGCAGTATGGCCATAGTAGCTTTGCGCCATAAAGCCCTTAATCAACAACAACTGCCATCACTCAAAAAGCAAACAACTGCGAACATTGTCTGAAAGAAAGACACTCTCATGCTGTCACAAAAATGTTTTTGCCCAGGTTTAAAATGTAAAAAGAAAACAACACTCTCTGGTCCCCTTCAATCTCAAACAATCTAAACATCGGGAAAACCAAGAACTCATGGGAAGACCTCATATGCGGCAACAGTGCACACTTTGCCTGCACACTAGACAATGGCCACACCTTGCAAGTGGACAGGCCGGATGCAATAAAAATGCCCAAGTCACTGGACTTGCAAGGCGTAGTGTAGAAGTCACGGAATGCTGTACTGCCTCCTGACAAACACTTTTGAACCCCCTTCCCCCGCAGGGGGCACCTGTGAAAGCAGGTGTTTGGAGAGTGGCGTCTCCACGTACCCCGAGCCGCACAGGGGGCGCCTGCACCTTGTGTGCTAGGTGCTTGGTGAGTAGCGTCACCATGGACCCTAGCCACGTGGGCCACCATACCCGCATGCAGGGGGCACCTGCTTTAGTAGATGCTTGGTGAGTGGCGTCACTACGAACCCCGAGCCATGTGGGTTCGCCCACCCACGTCTGGCTGTGCGTGGCGTACTCGTGTCCGGGGAAAAGGGACACTGGTGGTTGAGCTGAGCAAGGGGTGTGTTTGGACCCTTCGGGGCCCCCCGGACGACGCAATACACCGCTTCGGCCCCTGCTTCTCGTAGACGGGTGTTCTGGCTTGGCCCGACCAGGATGATTCAGTCAGTCGCCTCTTCTACCCTCTTCTTCCTTCTTTCACTTTTCCTTTTCTTCTACACTGCTTCCTTTTTCCCCTTCTTAGGCGGCAAGGGCCAACCTTGAGTGGAAACAGGTCCTGTCCCTGCAACCACACTAGACTATAGTGCTCGGGCAGCACTGGTAGAGTAATTGTGTCAGCCAAGCCCATCTTGCTATGGCACATTACCTACCCCCTTGTTGGGCTCCGTGGTGGGCGGTGCACCCGGGCACTGAATCTCCTCCCATCTCTCATGGATAAAAGACGCCAATATCTAAGTATGACATATGCCTACAAATTATTAGCTAACCCTCGCCATCCAACCTATGATTCCATAAAACGTTCCAGGTTCTCTCGCCTTTTTGAAAACAAGCCCGGCATTGTATGTCCATTAAGCCTCCGCCTTGCAGACTATCATACATCTCTTCAGATTTCTCCCGATGGAATGTCCCTACTTTCACCAGTTGACTGTATTGCTCCCTGGGAAAGACTGCCGGTTTGTTGTGATTGGTCACTTACGAAATATAATAAGCACTGTGTTACTTCAGTGGTTATCCTGCAAGATTTTCAAGAGTTGCAGACAAAGTATGCTGATTATTGTCAGTTTTATACTGATTGTGCTAAGGATCAATCCTTCACTGGATGTGCCGTGTATTCTGTGAACTTTTCTAGAACTAAGCGCCTTAATTCGATTGCCAGTATCTTTACAGCAGAACTGTATGCAGTGTTGTCAGCAATTGACCATATTAGACTGAAGTGAAAAGTAAAGTCGATTATATATGTGGACTCGCAAAGTGTGATCACTGCAATTAGTTCCTTCAAAGACACCAACAATATGCTTCTACAGCTTGTGCGTACCAAAATTAATCGTGCATTGCAGAACGGACATCATATTATACTTTGCAGGGTTCCAAGTCATGTAGGTATATTGGGTAATGAAAAAGCTGATA
Organism: Ixodes persulcatus; assembly: GCA_013358835.2. Taxonomy (NCBI): domain Eukaryota; kingdom Metazoa; phylum Arthropoda; class Arachnida; order Ixodida; family Ixodidae; genus Ixodes; species Ixodes persulcatus. The sequence goes on from JABSTQ010011364.1 coordinate 7,977, forward strand.
GGATGACTTCTTCCTCCAGGAACCTTCGGCTGTCAGCAGCCTCGTTACCTTACCAGGATATCAAACCGGTCTTGAGGGAATCAATTTTCCAGAGATGGCAGACAGAATGGGACGAAGAATCCGACAATAAGCTTCACTTCACCAATCCCATTCTTGGACTGTGGGAGAGTGCTTCTTTAAAAAATCGATTTCATGAGGTCGTGTTATGTCGCCTTCGCATAGGCCATTCCTACATTACCCACAAATGTCTCCTCGGTGGAGAAGACCCACCCCGATGTATACACTGCGGGGATGTTTCCATCCTACACATTCTATGGATTTGTTCCGGTCTTGATGAAGAACGACGGCGTCATTTTAATGAATTGTTTAGACATCGTATACCTTTTCACCCTGTTCTTTTACTAGGAGATCACCCTCTTATCCCATTTGAACGAGTGCTCAGTTTTATTTCTAGCACTGGCTTTTTACACCAGCTTTAATACTTATGATAAGGACGAGCAACGTCCCATATTATCTAGAATGTGAATGAACAACCTAGTTTGGCACACTTTGGCCGCAGTAGCATTTTGCGCCATAAAGCCTCCAATCATCATCATCATCACCAGCTTAGTCCCATTTCATCTTTGGGGTAAAAATATATTTGTAGAGCGAAAAATGATTATGCAGAATGCTTTGCACAGAGCATTTCTCCCCGCTGAGACATTTTTCTGATATGTCTTTGAATTGTTTCAGTCATGCAGGTAATTTGATTAGGTATGCAAGTGAATTTTTCAATAGAGCTTTGGTGTTGTGATTTCAGTTTATTCCCTTATATTTGAATCTAGAGCGTGTAGATTTGCTTTAGGAAAGTAAGGCAATGTCAGCCACATATGCCATCCTGTTCTGAACACAGCGCTAAAAAGACGAACACAGGTGAGAAGACAAACATGGGCGCCTGTATTTTTTCTCTTGTGTGTGTCTTTTTAGTGCTTTTAACCGTGGTTCAAAATTTTTATCACCAACTAGCCCAACAACAAGTTCTTTTACATGATTCCTGTTACCCATACAAAATGATGAGGTGCACACACGTCTCATGTCCACATTTACAGTAAAGATCAAGAGGTTCTCCACGTGCTACTTAAGGGGAGACACCCCCTGGGAGGGTTAACTTTTGAACCCTTGGCTTAAAATTAATGAAATTTGTAGGGTAGGCTGGTGGTCACGCTAGAGGGTGCATAACAAAATTTCAGGTCTGTCAGTTAAGTGGAAAGGAAATTAGGGCAGCTTCTATCAGCAACACGCCTACATTGTTTAGTTTATCTATCGTCGGAAAACTATCACAATATTCAAACTTTTTATTCGCTAGATATCTAGCAGAATGCCTAAGAGGTGCGGCTATGGAAACTTTTTTTGTAAAAAGTCATTTATTTGTATAAATTTTCTCTTCTGCAAAAAGGGTCAACTTTTTGGTCTTCTGTGTCTTCGATAAAATGTCAACATTTTTTATAAAAGACATCCGTAAAGTGACAAAAACATTCCATGGCCGCATTCCTTATTAAATTTCAGTCAGGAAAAATGAAGAACGAGCCTTCCCTGTATTGCCATTATCAAACGATAGGTTGACTAAAATGGAATTTATACCAAAAAGTGGAACGGAGAAAAAGGCGTTCAAAGTGCTCCAAACCCTACCTTTTCTTTAGCTTCAGTGGACAGAAAATAATTTATGAACATTTAACTATGCAGTGTAAAGTAGTGAAAATTTTGGGGAATACTCTCTAGATGTTGGTGGATGTAAATACATAATTTTTCAAAATCAGTGTTTTTTGCAGAATTGTTTTTTTCTGGGTAGTGTGCCCCCTTAAAAACCATCCAAGTACACCAGGGAACAGAAAAGAATGTTTCATGAGCCTGCAATCTGTGTCATGGTGTATTTTGAAATGTTTCCCTTTGCATTAAGGAAAGCACAACAGAATAAAGACTGGAGGCCCATATCAATGCAGTGACAAACTAACCAGCTGATGCCAACTGGCCATGCTTAAACGCTCTCGTTTCTTTCCTATAGCCTCGCAAATCATGCACAGTTGTAGTTTCAACAGTTTGAGTTTGTCCGAGATAAACTTTGTATTGTGCAGTCCCTGGAGACATGCCTATATATACTGATGTAAACGCAAAGTAAAAGAACTCATTTGCACTTTTTTCACATAATGTTTTATTATACCAACAGAAGCAAGATGCACAATAACAAAAAATGGTTTTAAGAGTATGGTAAAGCAATAACACAAAAACATGAACGGAATGGCACAACAATAGGCTGTATAAACATTTTTAAACAGCAATAAAGGCAATCTCTCCCGAGTTACAAAAAAAAATTGCCAGAGCTTCTAAAGAACGATTATGCAAGTTAACAAGTCAGACAGCTTCACAGCAATGTTAATATCTGCAAGAAGTTCGATTTCCCGACCTCTGGACATCGGAGTAGATATGTTGAAAAAAGCAAACACTGATTTTGTTATGCAATAAACGTCAATAAAGGCAAACTAACATGGCTCGACAAAAAGAAAAAAAGATTAACAGGCTGCATCAAGGCACATTAACTGACATACTGGCTCAGGACACGCATCTCCACGCCCTTGGAACCGCATTTTCCTGATTGTCGCAGCATGTTTCGCTGCTTCAAAGCAAACCGAGGTCTACACAAAAAGAAATGTGCTGCAGCCTTTTCTGCTACACAGTGACAGACTGGGAACGTTTTGTACAAATAAACTCTCTCCTCCAGTGATTTCTTTAAGCTCTCTATACTGCACTTCGAGTCAAGGAGACGGAGTCTCGTTAGACCTGAGCAGTTGCTCGCATCAGCTCAGCCAGTGGTTCCGGCGGAACCAAGCGGATCGCGGACTTGTTGAGTATAGAACTTCAGAGCCATGAGCTCAGGAATTCTCTTGCTTCCGTCAACACGACTAGATTGACAAGCATGACACAGTTTGTGCCTGCGAATGAATGCATAAGCAATGTAGCCAGCAAGATATTCTTAGCTGTCCTGCTCTTCCTCACACAGTTCAAGAATGCCGTCATCAGCTGTTTCGGCCACATCGTCTTCGCAGTCCTTTGCAAGTTCTTTTTTGTCTATTAAGAAACGCATCAGGTCCTGAGATTCTTCAACTGCGTACAAACTATGTCGACTGGGCTGTGAAAACTGGGCCAGGACAATTATTTTAACAGTAGGCTTAAATTCCCGGTCACGTGGCACGGGCGTTTTGAACCTGATTGAGCTGAACAAGTTTTCATGAGTATCTTGGCTCAGCATTAGAAACTTAAATCCCGGCTCAGCGATAAAATATTTCCTCAAAGACAGGGCCGACATTGTAGAAATAACAGCACCAGTTTGCACAGATTTCCTTGCTCTCTCGCCTTCCTTGTCCACTATCAGGAGATTTCTAAAGAGTGCATTGAGATCTTGCGAAAAAATTCTTGGCCTCGTCTGCCTTTTGAGGACAAAGCTCGCTCACAGCAGTTTTTCGCATGCGAGATGTCATGATTGTAAACCACCTAAACACCTGCTCAAGGAAAAAACTGTGGTGAGGGCTTCTTTTGGGAGCTGGGATCTGTTCACTAAATACAGCAAGGCTGCGGCAGTACTGTGGTGCGGGAGGGCATGGGCTGATACAACATTAACTTTTTCAAAGTGGTGGGTGTCTAAGCACGTAAGTAAGCCTGCCTCACGTGCTCCAGGGAGATCTGTAAAAGCATCCCACCCTAAATGAAGCCTGTTAACTGAAGTAATATGGCTGTTTTATCTCCATTCTACATTGTTTGAGACGGCCATTTTTAGTTTGTGTATCTTCACATCACCTGATCTAACGGCGAAAAATTACTGTCAGATTAAGATACACATGCAACTTAGAAAGCATCAACTGAAACTCGGCAACGGAAAATGCTGACAGCACTTCATACTGATAGCACACTGGAATGCTCCAGAATCACATTGATGTACTATGTGTTTTCCGGACTCTCCTTGTTGCTGGGCAGGTTATGCTTTTCCACAGATAGCCGGTCCAGAAGTATTTGTTGACCTCAGACGAGGTGGCCCCTCAGATTTTTAAGATGATGTGGGGCGTCCGCTAGAAAGTGTAGCTGCCTTCCGTTGCCGCAGGGGTGAGTAATATGACATATTTGGTTTACCATACTTTGTTTCGTGAACGTTGCAAAGCTGCCAGACTGCCGTGTTTCAGTGCCCATGTCTGTCACAACAACTGTTATTCCAACAGCCTCTGCTCGCTGAATAACTTCGAAGAGACACCCTTTGCATTTCTTTGCATCAAAGGAAGAAGCAGTCGAAGAAAACATGGGGAAAATGATTAAACTACAAAGGGATTTAATTTCAAAAAGCAGACATGCAGCCTACCAAATACATGGAGGACCAAACAAAAACGGGATAAATACCGTGCCGTAACAAAATAGCCTTTGTCTGGCCCCTCTTTACATGCACAAATTGGATTAAACTAACCATACAATATCTTAAAGCTCATCAACAATAAAATCGGTTACTTGCATGTGAAGTGGTATGCCACTGCTTGTTTCTAATGGCTTGTCAGTCCTGCAGCATGAACACCAGTGCATGTGTTGCCAGTACCTTTTTTTGCAGCGGGATTTGATGCCCCAATTGTTGGCTGCCTTGAAAAGCCCAAGGATTCAAGTCATAATATGCCGAACTAGCCTTTGTGTCAAAACACAGCTCCGCGCTTGCCTTGGGATGGAGTAGGGTTGCACTAGCGCCCTTTTAAGATCTCCATTCCTATCGAAAAGTTGCTAAAGTGATGATGATCTTTTTACATTTTTATTGGTTTTTGGTTAGGCATAGATAAAAAGAAAGTGCGGTGGCCTTTCTTTTTAAGCGTTGACCTACCTCTAATGCATCCTGTGGATGCATCATAGTCAAGGCCTGGAGAAATTTGCATCTCATCCATCAGAAGACAGGCGTGACACTCTTCTGGTTTCATTGACAATGCCTTCTACTTTAAAGCAGAAAAAATGTCCTCCAGGTTTCCTGCAAAGACACGGTAATGATATGAACTCTATTGTGAAGAAAGGCATTCTCGACTTTTAAGATTATCATATACTAAACTTCATGTGCTCTGTCTGCTTCTGAAGGGTTCTTTTTGCTGGTAGAGGAACAACATTCTCCTTTACAAAGTCGTATCCTTTACTCCTACAGGCAACTACCAAGTGTAGAGCCCTTTGCAAAGATTCTGGAAACCAGGAACTTCCCCACATTGTGCCCTTTTCCAAAACAAGTATCTGGTCTTTAGACAAAACCGGTTTAAGGGATTTGTGGAGCCTGTCTTGTTCTGTCTCAGCTTGATGTCGCTGCTTGCGCTCAAGGTTCAGCTGTCGCTCCAGTTCGATCACCCTCTTAGCCACTGGACAGTTTGTGTGTCCTGCACATAGATTGCCACCCTTCAGAAGCTCGCCCTTGACGGCCTACAGCATTACAATACTCTACAAAATAACAGTCCAATAAGCAATCCAATATGACTGGTAGTATTCAGTATGTGAAAAAGTAGTAGCAACAAGTTCATCTGGAGCAACAAACGATTCAACATTGCCTACAACTAGTGGTGTGAGAATATTCAAAACTTCGAATGCTTTGCGGATAATGTTGGCTATTCGATTCGATTCGAACTTTTGCTGTTCGAAGTATTTGAGTCCTTCGAATATTCTAAAATTACGAATAATGGAGAACTCCCCGATCAGTCTCAACCCGCAGCCGCATTCCCAGGTTGTTTTTGGATTATGCACGCTAGTTCGAGCAGTATGGTTTCTTCTGGAGCACGAATACATTCAGTAGCTTCACTTGTTTAATTATGTTTTACCTAACTGACCCTTTATTTTTCAATGGAGAGTATTTTTTATCACAGATGTATGTGATATGGTTCTTATAACAATAAACTAGCTTTTTACTTATGCTTACTGAAGAAGAATTCAAGTTGCGATTTGATCAGCTGCCATCGTTTAATTCACATTAAATCGAACATATTCGTATTTGAAAATATTCGATTCAATTTGATTTGCAGTTTTTTACTATTCGATTCGATTCACTTCTAAACATTTTGATATTCGCACACGTCTAGCTACAACGTCGTGAAAAGGGCTAGGCTCAACAGTAACGCTTGTCATCTCACCTGCTAACATTGAAGGCAGCTCCGAGGCAGGCTTGGATGAGTGGTCGGATATGCTATCAAGCCTGCAAGATAATACGAAATGAAGAGGCTCACAACCACTACTTTAGATCTGTGCCTACAGGGAAGCAGTAGAATGAACAGCGACTGCATGCATGCCATGGCATGATACAGCAGCATTTGAAGTAAAACTGAAACAAGTACAGTGCGTCTCAAACTTAACGCCACCATGGAATTTGCCGTTTCTGACAGTTCCTGTGGCGGCCGATTGAACTATCTGATGAACGTTTGTGTTCCCGATTTCTTTAACATCCTGAGAAGGGATCCCGAACTTTGCGGTGACGAATTTAACACTAAATAGCCGACACAAGCTCAATGTTTGAGAACCCAATTGGTGGCGCTAAGTTTGGGGAGCACTGTACACCCGTAAATGAAGATGGTTGATCATCGCTGGCAATGCTGTATAAGGGTTGAGCTTGTCGTTGCACCTGCTGACGTGCACCTCTTTAAAATTGAGCCTGTGGGGAATTGGAAAAATTAACAGTAACTACATCATGTTATGGCAGACGGAAAGCAGATCTTAATGTGAAACTCGAACAAGCACATATGCGAAAAAACTATGGCTGGCAATTGATGGTGTAGAAAACTATGCTTGTCATTTCACCTGTAGACGTATAGGACAGCTCCGAGGCAGACTTGCATGGGTGGTCGGGTGCTGTTGAGCCTGCAACATTGCAACGAAAAATGAATAGACTCACGAGCACCTATTTAATGCTGAGCCTACAGAGAAGCTGCAAAACGAACAGTTATTATATCACGCCATGGCACGGGAAGCCCGATTTAAAGTAAAACGGGAACAAGCACATACATGCACAAACTATTGCTTGCACAGATGTATAAGACTGCGCCTGTCATCTCACCTGTAGACGTAGAAGGCAGCTCCGAGGCAGACTTGCCTGGGTGGTCGGGTGCTATTGAGACTGCAACATAGCAATGAAAAATGAAGGAATTCACGAGCACCTCTTTAAAACTGAGCCTGTAGGGAAGTGGCAAACTTAACAGTAACTACACATCATGTTATAGCTGATGGAAAGCATATCTAATGTAAAACTCGAACAAGCACATACACGAACAAACTATCACTGGCAATGGTGTAGAACACTATGCTTGTCACCTCACCTGTAGACGTGGAAGGCAGCTCCGAGGCAGACTTGCATGGGTGGTCGGGTGCTATTGAGCCTGCAACATAGCAACGAAAAATGAAGGAACTCACGTGCACCTCCTTAAAACTGAGCCCGTAGGGAAGTGGCAAACTTAACATTAACTACATCATGTTTCAGCAGACGGAAAGCCCGATCTTAAAGTAAAACTTTAACAAGCACTCCAAGTCCTTCTTTTATTTTTGATGGTGGCACCTGCTCAACTCCTTAAGAAAAATTCAGATCCGTATCACCACTAACCTTCTAACCAAATGCCTCTTGATCGGATGACAGTCCGAGAAGTGAACAGCTGCAGCTGCTTTTGTGATTTTTTCGACGAGGTTGTCGGTGCAGCCTTTAGGTTCGTGAAGCACATCTTCATTTTGGCGGAACACTGTTTCTCAGACATGGTAAAGAGACACACGTTTCTTACTGGGAACAGTCAAGGCATCCTCCTTGAAACACTTTGACAGCGTAAAACCCACCGCTTTGTCATTGTTTCCTGAGATGATCAGTAGTCCGCCTAGAAGAATGCTCCATCGTCGATGGAGGAACTGCTGTGTGCTGGTGCCTTCAAGTATTGAGACACGCTGGTGATCCAAATAGCAACCTTGCACTGGTATGAGGTTTTAATGGGATTCTTTCCCCTTACCACTGAGAACAGATTTTTTAAGCTCTATTGAGTGAAGCGGCTAGTAAGTACAAATGCATACTTATCCTCATGCAGAAGGGTGTTCTTTAGGCCCAAGATACTGCTCGTGCTGAGCAGCACGCCTGTCCGCACTGGCTACCACACACCATCCCCGATTTTCCCTCTCTGAAACGTGTTCATGAAGAATCCCAGAAATGCAACAGCCCCATCGTGTTTTTCGGGCTTGGCCAAGCTGAATGTCATGCCGGGGTGTCTGGTGCACATCAGGTCGAACCATTTTTTGACGATCCTACAAAAACCATGCCGTCGACAGTGACTGGGAACTCATCACATATTCCTTTTCCAGTTCTTCAATGGCTCATGCCGTCTTATGACTCAAGTCAACTGCATAGCACACCTTCATTTTCTCAAAATGACCCTGTGAGAAGTGGGTATCTGTGAGGTGGGGTGCGAGCTTGAGCGCGTTTCCTCTTTCGTGGGACATCAGCTCCTTCACGCGCCACATGTGGACCACATCTCATGGCAGGTTGTACTTATCCACAATATCTTAAGGGAGAACATTTTTTCGAAATTTGTTATGATATGTGGAACATCGGTGAGGAAATGAATGACTCTTGAGGGGTTGTCTGGGTGGGACGCACTGCAGGAAACCCGGGAGTACTACTTGCCTGCAATTAAATCTTTCCACTTGGCCCTGTTTCCGGCCGCCATGTCACTTGTCACAGCAATCACATCTAATCCTTTGTCTGATCACTGTCTAACAATGTCTTTGAAGATGCTTGCACATTCGCTTCCGCTGAATGAAGCACCTGTAAAGTGGTAAGCCACAACCTTCTTCCACCGGGTGGACACACCTACGATCATGAACACTAAACAGGGATTGGCCAAAACTATAGCAGGCTCCTTGGCAGAAGGTGATTGGTTTGTTGGAGCAGAATTCTGAGCATAAGATGCCATTTGAGTTTCTGACTTCTTTATTTTAGCGGATGGCCATGGGCTTCTGCAGTTGGAGTTTCTACCCAGAGCACATATCTGGTCTTGTGTAAAGACAGTCTGTAGGCCTTCAACGGTATTTTTCCCCCGGAGAAGTGTATTGTTTTGCTTCTGCAATTAATTAACTTTCCTCTTGTGCTCTGCTACCTCCTGGTCTAGCTCTGCCACCCTCCTGCGGCAGAGAACTCCAAATTCATTCATTCTGCCACCCTCTGCTTCAGCAGAGTCACCTCCTGCAACATATGGATGTGATAGATTATTGTAATTGAATCGTTGGTTGCAGCAGAAACATTGCAACTCTAGTAGCATATATAGGCACACACTATTAAAATGCCTTGGAAGTACTACCCTATGACACTTCGGTGCTTGCTTGGATTTTTACGGTAGGCATGCGTGCACAAAAAGAAAATACGGGCTCTAAACAATGTCTCACACATCGTCCACCTGAATGTCAGGCAATCAAAAGGAAGTGCAAGCAGTACACTCTTAGAAAAAAGGGTATCGATAGTCCTCCCTAAGGAGAGGAACGGTCTTGTAACCTATGTTCCTTTAGAAAGGGAGAAACCTTCGTCCCTGAAGCAGGGGAGCATAGTTCCTCCGTCGCCAGCATCTCATTATGGCCGCCCTGAATCGAGCAAATCGAGCTCAATAAGGCTTAACGAGGACGTTACGTCTCTTGTACGGGAAGAGAGGAGCAGCAAATAAAAGCGTAACACGAGCTTTCCGCGAACAGCGTTTATTTCCGAAGTCTGATTCCCCCCGCAGGTACAGAAACTTGCGTTTCGAAAGCAGTTACTCAGTCTTCTCGTCGTCAGCACTGCAATGTTAAACGGAGACAACCGATACCCAGTTACTTCACGCACTTTACGTCTTACCTTTGCTGTTCCTCGAGTCACAATTCCTTCGTCAACCACACATCACGGAGGAGTGGCAGGAATAGCAAACCAATCCGCGAAACCAAAAGCCACTCTCAAAAGAGGAAACTCGAAGCCGCTGTTTATCGCGTAGTGTGAAAGAAGGTTAAATCGCTTGCCACCAGATGGCAGGGTCAAGCAGAGTAGTTGCAAGTAGCTAAGCTAGGTGGCGCTAGGTACCGCCCAAATCATGTTCTACAAAAAAAATTTATTTTCGCGAGCTATTGCGCTTCGCGACCTTCGGGAACCTGTACTGCCTGTACTATGTACACGTCCACACACATACTACTAGCATCAGGTGAACATACATGGCACATACAATACATCAATACAACTACATACTAAACTGAACACTACACCCGAGCGCTGCATTTCCGTCTTTTAAACTGGTCGTTTCGAACGTACGGAAGTTCTCGGTGTCTCCGTAAGCAATACAAAATATTCCCAGCATGTTGATTTTTTCCCAGCACTGTCATACCTCTGAGAGTATTTTGAATGGCTCAGGGGATGAATCTCTTATTAAAAAGTAAACGCTCGATCATGCCGTAATTATTTGAAAGTCAATAAATCAAGCCGCTCCAACGCGGTCCGAAGCCATGAGTTTGTTTCCCCGCACGGCACGTCGTAGCCTGTATTTCTATTGTAGTGTTTGTTTTTCTATTTGTGTTGTTCGCGCACGACTGCAATTGCCGTCTTGAATTAATCTCTGTAGAGCGGATATTCACTCGGCTGGAAGTGATGCTTCACGGGAAGAAAAATCGCTTTTCGATCAACCTGAATGCAGTCAAAGCAGCGACTTGCGGCAGGTGTTAAGTGTACGGAGCAACGCCGTGGAGAGCTCGAAAACTTCTAGCGCTCATCCCAGCGCGCCACTTGGAGGGCAGTTTCTCCAGGAACCGTAGTATATTTAAACAGCAAAATAAAGGGTAGCTTTTTCCTTTCGATTTTGCATACTACTCTTTTTTAATTCTAAAATTCCACACTGTAAATACACGTACTTTCCGTCATAACTTCGTACTGTTCAGTCCTTTCCCCAGAGCGCAACCGCTCTCGGGGAGGAGACAACCGCCAGTCACATGGCCACTGTACGATAGGAGCTTACTGTTCAGACCAGCGTTCCAACATGACAACAGAAGAGAAGTCACCGAGAGATGCACTCAGGTCGCAACTATTTGCCGCTTGAATGAGGTCTTCATGTTCGTCGCTGGATGGGCTTCGTTCCGAGTCAGTCGCAGCCGAAACACCTAGGGCTTCGGACACCTGCAAGTCAATATGATTATCCATACATGCTTGGGTTTGAGGTTCCTCAGGAGGAGAGGGAGCATCACTCACTGCGGTTTCTGTCTGTAGCTCTTCGTCACTCTCAACGGAACTAGCTCTGGCTTTCTTCTTGAAGTAAGACGAAATGTTTGTTTGCTTTGGTCTTGCAGCGTGCCTTTTCATGATCTTCTCGCGTTATACAATTTATAAATATATTAAACGTATATAGAATTTATAGATTTCTATAAAACTCTTTGCAAAGTATAGACTTGGCAAAGTAGACTTGGTCTAGACTGATTAAGAGTCGCGTCCTCTCCCGCAATATGTAGGGCTGCTGCCTCGCTAGACCAAGAGGAGGTAAGAAGAGGAGGCCAAAGAACAGGCAAAATGGTCTAGCACGCCGGCTGCACACCAGGCGGTCGGCCTGTAGCGTGTCACTCGACAGATACACATCATTGCATGCGCTGTCAAGGCTAGTGGTGGGGGCGTCTTGGGAGCTTCGTGGGGAACGTTCAGGAAGGAAAGAAGGAAACATGGAGAAAACGAACGAAGTAAGAACAGGGGTCTCCGGGATGTGAAAGGAAGAATAACATAGGGGGACTACGAGACACACACACACACATACATACAAACACATGCTTTCAGCTTACGACAAAATTTTTTTATTTGCCCAAACTCCGCCCCAGTAAACATGACTTGGGTGAGAGGGAACCGGGGATAAGAGAATAAGAAAAATATATACCGCCGTACTTGACCCAGCTCCCTAACCGCAGCCCCGCACATCCTCCGCAGGGTCCGGTGACACAGCTCGGAACGAATCTTCGTCATTCTCTTTCCATCCTTTTTTCACCGCGCGAAACACCCCATACCCCCGGCAGGCCCCCCAAAGCCCCTCGGGCCTCGCACGCTCGCGGTGTTCTTTGAAGTTGGACTAACGAACAGAGACCCGATACGAGCTTCCCTCAAATGTGCGTGTTTATTGCTCGAGTGAACATTTCCTCTGTGTCACCTTATAATGGACCGCAGAGGGCGCTACAAGCCATCCCACCCAATCCAGCTCTGAGTGTCACCTTACCCTCTGTGGTGTGCTATGCGAAGCTCAGGGTCACGTGATTCTCTGTCGGCCCTCGATTGGCGAAGACGGTTTCTAGCATCCGCTACGGTTCACTGTGCGGTGGAACGGAGCGTGGTATGAGGATTGGGAAGCGATGCGCCCGGGGATCTTCTGCCGAAGGGGATGGCACCCAGGCAGTTGGATAAGAGGGGAACACAGGAGGGCGCTATCGGAGTGGTTCCGAAAAGACCGGTCGTGGCCGGGTGCGTTGCGGTTTCCGCGGCGCGGCGAAGACGCGCTGAAATTCACGCGCCTCTGGTTAGCAGTAATAGAAAGGAGTGCTGCGTTGTATATGCAGGCACACGTGCACCCCTAACAGCATCGCTGGAACTCCAGCGGGTCCCCCACTGGGTCTCCCGATCCAGTGACTTTAGCGAAATCGAGGCCACCCCGGGCCTCTTTCGATATGCGCCCCATCGCTCCTCCCTTCCCCAACCGACAGTGAAGGGGGGGGGGGGGGGCTCGAATATATTTTGGGGGGGGGGGGGGTTCGAGCCCCGAAACCCTCCCCCTGGGTACGGCCCTGGTAGCGAGAGATCTACCTTAAGTCCAATGTAACACAGAAAACCAAACGTTTGTGCTAGCAAACGTATATATACCACCAGATGACGACATAACACCTTGGCTGCAAATAATCACCGAAGTAGTAGAACAGTACAAATCAGAAAAGTTAATAGTATTAGGAGACTTTAACGCCAAAAACCCCAGCTGGGGGGGGACAGAGACTGGACCCCCAGCTGGGGGGAGGACAGAGATTGGACAGAGATCAGACCTATTCATAAGCTTAGAATTAGTGTGGATCAATGACAGAAACTCGTCCCCAACTTTCGCTTCACCAAACGGCGAAAGTTGGATTGATCGAACTATTGTAAATGGACACACACTGGGACACATTTCGAATTGGGAGGTTTTGGATACTCCTTCAGGCAGCGACCACAGCTACATCAAAATTACAGCTTTTGGAAACAGGTGCCCAGTCAAAAGACTAACGAAAACAGGCGAGTTAAAGGTTATAGACAAATTAATAAAAGACCGCTGGCTTAAGGATATGTCAAGCAGACCTCTCGTTTCCAAAAATCATTTAGAACATGTAATTAGAACAACTTATGACAAAATTGATCAACTTACGGAGATCTATTCGAAGGTAGTTACTTATCGAGCAAATGAAGCTAAATGGTGGACTACACAACTTTCTATAACGTAAAAGAATTCGGGTGCTTAGGCGCAGATATCAAAATTGTTAAAATAACAATAGAGAACGCTTTAAGAAAGCCTATTATGAAGCGCACAAAGATTATAAAACTAACATAAAGGATGCAAAGCAGAGCTCTTTTAGAGAGTTTTGCGGTGTCATCCATGGCAATAATGTTTTTACTCTCCCATATAAGATAGCACTTAACAAACTTAAACGCCCGGTAGTGCTTTGTCCTCTAGTGTTACCAGATGGAGTTCGGACGAGAAGTCTGGCAGAGACAGTACGTTTTATCCCAACAACAATATTCGAGGAAGATGACCCTAACAGCGACTCTGCACATGAGACCAACATGCGTCTCATGTCACTCGAAGGTATCAATACAATCGATGACATACCCTTCACTTCAGCAGAAGTAGATGCTGTTTTGGCTAAATTGAAATTAACTACTACTGTGCCAGGAATTGATAACATCAAAACCTTTTTTCTGAGATCAATGTGCAACAATTTTAAACAACTCTTTCTTAATATTTTCAACGCGTGTCTGGAATTTGGTTATTTCCCCGGTGAATGGAAAGAAGGAAAAATAATACTACTTAAAAAAACAGATAGGGTTGACAGTCCCTCCGGATATAGACCGATCTGTTAGAACTCCATTTTGGTAAAGTATTTTATTTATTTATTTTTAATTTATTTATTTGAAATACTGTGGACCTGTCGGTCTACACAGGAGGGGAAAAAAACAACACACAGAAAATAAGGAACTCAATCATGCACTCACCGTGTGAAGCGAGCGCAGGTAGGTTGTAGCTACCCACGCATACTCAAAATATACATTTTCACATGCAAAACTTAACTAAACAATTCGTTCAGCTGTGCTTCGAATAGTTCAGGACTACAACAATTGACAACTTGCTCTGGCAGGGTGTTCCACTCAATAATAGTCCGACAAAAGAAAGAGTATTTAAAGACATCATTTCTGTACTGGTAAGGTGCAATTGCTTTAGTATTGCTCGTTCTTTTGGAGCGTGATGTTGAAGGTGAAATGTACACTGCAGGGTTAATCTTTGTCAAGCAATTAGTCACAGCGTATAATTCCTTTAATCTACACACTTTCCTTCTTTTCTCTAAACAATCAAGCCCCACTTCATTTCTCATTGCCGTAACTGACTTGGTGCGCCTATACTCAGAAAAAACAAACCGAAGTGCCAGATTCTGTATCCGTTCAATTTGCGCTACCTGCTGCTTCCTGTATGGGTCCCATACGCACCCCGCGTATTCCAAAATTGGACGTACATAACATTTATACGCAGCTAATCGAACATCTCTATTTGCGTGTCTAAGATGCCTTCTGAGAAAGCCTAACTTCTGATAAGCCTTGGCGCATATGTAATCCACGTGACTATTCCAGCGCAGGGTATTAGCCAAAATAACTCCTAAATACCTAAATTCTTCTACTTTATGAAGTTCAATGCCGCCTATAGAATAGCGAAAGTCTAAGACCTTTTTTTTATTTGTAATACAGCAAGAGACAGTTTTATCAAAATTAATTACCATACCCCATTTCTTACTCCACGAGAAGATTTCTTCCAGGGACTGGTTGAGAATTTCCTGGTCTTGAACTCCATCCACTTTTGAAAAAACCATACAGTCGTCTGCAAACAATTTAACTTGGACCGAGGGAGGGATATTTGTTGCTATATCATTTATATAAATTAAGAATAAAAGGGGCCCTAACACTGATCCCTGGGGTACTCCTGAGTAAACTGCTAATGGAGGAGAGCAAACTTTATTACAGCTAACATACTGCATTCTTCCTTCTAAATAAGAACATATCCAAGATATCAAAACCTGATTTAATCCCAATAAGTTTAATTTTTGTACTAATTTGTCATGGGGTACCCGGTCAAATGCTTTAGAGTAATCCATAAATATTACGTCAACCTGACTTCGTTCATTTATTGCTGATGCAAACTCATGTGTGCACTCTATTAGTTGCGTGACTGTCGAAAGACCCTGCCGAAATCCGTGCTGGTGTTCATACAGTAAGTTATTTTCCTCTAAGTATTTATTTATATGTTTAGAAATTATGTGTTCTAAAAGTTTGCAGCATGTCGTTGTTAAGGATATGGGGCGATAATTTTGAATGTCCATCTTGTTTCCGGACTTGTAAATGGGCACAATTTTCCCACTAAGCCAGTCTTCTGGTAACCTACTCTGAAGAAGGGACGCTTGAAAAATTAAATATAAATACCGCGATACCCACTCTGCATATCTTCTCAGAAATGCGTTGGGGATATTGTCAGGTCCGGATGCTTTTTTATCGTTTATATTCAAGAGTAAATTAAAAATACCACTTTCTGACAAAACCAACTCTGGCATTTGCGAGTCGTTGGGTGCGACGACAGGATCTACCGGTGGGTCACGTGACACCGTAAAGACAGACTGGAAGTATTTGTTGAATTCTTCCGCAATCGCAGAAGGACAAGAGACAACTTCATTATTGATTAGGACTTGCGCAATTTCTTCCTTCGGAGTCGAAAAGAAACGCCAAAAGTTCTGTGGGGATTCCCTCAAGAACCGTGAGAGCACATTACCGCAGTAGCTTTCCTTTGCTTGCGTCACAAGATCCTTTAACTGTCGTCCTAAATTCGCTATCTCAGTAGTGTTTCTAACTTTGTTTTTTCTTCGGCGTTTTATCTTTCGTTTTAGTTGCAGAATTTCCCTCGTTATCCAAGGATGCCTCCTCTGTGCTCTCACTTTCCTTGAAGGAACAAAACGACATATACAGTGGGATACAATGTTTTTAAACTTCCTCCACAGCTCGTCGACATCAGTTAGATGACTGAAATAATCAAAATGCTCTTCTAAGTAGTCCAGAACAGACACATCATCCGCGTTTTGGAAATCGTGAACTACATTTTCGGGACGGGTGTTTTGGGATGTTGTTTTCGATAGTTGCGATGAAAATACCAACATCTTATGATCTGACACTCCATCTATAATATCAATCTCGTTCACTTCAACCATATTGCTAACAAAAAATAAGTCTAACGTTGCTTGACCAGTATTTGTTTCTCGGGTCGGACCGTTCACTAACTGTCTCAGGTTGAAACAAAAAGCAATATCAAGAAGAAGTTCTGAGGACAGTACCTCATTTTTACCCACTTGGCTAGTTGTCCAATTAATACCGGGCAGGTTAAAGTCCCCTGTCAAAATAATTTTAGCTTTGTCAGTAAATTGTAGAGCCATGTAGTCGTATAAATCTTCTAAAAACTTTGGCGCGGTATTTGGGGGCCTATAAACGGCCCCTATCATAAATGTGTTTTCGTGGATTGTTACTTTACACCATAATACCTCACCGTTAATAAGGCAATTCATTGGAACCAGATCTACCGTGTCTTTAAAAATGATAGCCACACCCCCACCTCTTGATCCTCTGTCTTTCCGAATCATTTTGTATGGAGGTGGGACAATTTCATTGTCCCCAATACCATCGTGCAGCCATGTCTCCGTAATAACAACGATGTGAGGGTCATGAAACAACAAGATCATTTCCAGTATGTCTACTTTATTTAATATACTCCTAGCATTGAAGCTCAATATCTTAAACAATTTCAGCGGGTGCTTACTAACTGATTTGTGGCGTCACTTATTGTTAGGGTGAGCTTGCTGTTTGTTTGCTTTACACATCTGCCCATTGATGTCGTCCCACAAAAAAATATTGTCGCCAATCTTTATCTTGTCATGAATTAGGAAAACGTTTTCTCCGTTATCTCGGTGCCGCTTGCTGCATTCCCACAACTTCTTGCGCCTTTGAAGTGTCACCCAGGAATAGTCGTGTTCCACTGTTATCTTACTCCCTTTCAGTAGTCTGCGTTTCTTTAGAAGATTATCTTTTTCTGCGGAATCCAAGAATTTAACGATGACAGGTCGATTCCTGTTCGTTTTTCGCCCAACGCGATGCAAGCGTTCGACAGTGTTAACACGAACTCCAAGCGTTTCTTCGAAAACACCATCTAGTACTTTTGATTTTAACGTATCTGCCGTTTCATTGTTGTCTTCCGGAATCCCAAAAACCATAAGGTTATTGCGGCGGCTATAATCTTCTAGACTGCGAAGCTTCCTCTGACACTCAAAAAGGTCTTCTTGCATTGACGTGACGCTTTGTTGAAGACCTACGACTTGATCTTTAACCTCGTTTGTGTCTTGAACGATTACTTCAATCTGTTCAACCCTTTTAGCTAAGCTGTCGAATTTGCTTTCAAACTGTTGCTGGCTAGTTTTTATTACTCCGAGATCATTTATAATCACGTTTTGTGTAGCCAGAATAGCTTTCACCATTTCCTCCATCGTAAGTGGGGTATCAGTGCCCCCCTCATCAGGTCCCGGATTCGATTCGATGTCCCCGCATAACAATAGGTCAAAAGTGACATAAATACACTCCTGCAACAACAACACACACGTCCGAGGGCATGGCAGCGAAAAAAAGCAAATGTTGCTTGTACGTTTACAATACAAGGAGCGATCATTACTCACCTGCATGAAAAACATTAGAGGGTTATCCATCGCTCCCGGTGAAGTGCCACCATGCCCTCTGACGCTGAGCAGCCAACGCGGTCCTTTTGTAGTTTCGTAGGCGGGGGCGGGACGTGTTGTCGATGTCGCTCCGGGATTGACGATGTCGCTGAGCACCAGTGGCTTGAACATGTTGCCAGGTTCTCTGTTGACGTGTGAAGGGGCATCGCTGCTTCCGTGGGACTGTGACCACAATCGTGACGAGGCGAGTTGGTGATCCGTAAGATTGATCTGCGCTGTCGGCGTTGCGCTGACCAAGCGCTCCGTTGAGTCGAGCTGCCTCATCATGGTTCCGCTGGCCGAGCATTCCGCTGATTCGAGCTGCAGCATCAGCGAGCCCCTAAGTCCAGCCAGGGATATCAGACACTGCATGAAAAACATTAGAGGGTTATCCATCGCTCCCGGTGAAGTGCCACCATGCCCTCTGACGCTGAGCAGCCAACGCGGTCCTTTTGTAGTTTCGTAGGCGGGGGCGGGACGTGTTGTCGATGTCGCTCCGGGATTGACGATGTCGCTGAGCACCAGTGGCTTGAACATGTTGCCAGGTTCTCTGTTGACGTGTGAAGGGGCATCGCTGCTTCCGTGGGACTGTGACCACAATCGTGACGAGGCGATTGTGGTCACAGGGCGAGGAGAGAGAGGGGGAGTACCATGAAAATTAAAGAAGAGAGAAGGTTTCTCTCCTCCTCCCCATCCTTTCTAGAGCTTGCCCTTTCTCTTCCCGCCCGGCGTTGCTTTCGCCTGTACGGCACGCAACTATACTTCATTTCACCTTAGGTACGAGCACGGCCGATGTTATGAGCCGAAGGGCCAATTTAATAGCGCAAAAAGCGCAACGTCATGGCGTGCTCTCTGCGCTTGATAGGACTAGCCGGCGGAGGAGCACCCACAGAGAGACGGCGAATACGAGGCTGGTCCTATCAACTGCAGAGAGCACGCCATGACGTTGTGCCTCTTTCGCTGTTTGATTGGCCCTTCGGCTCATAACATCGGCCGTGCTAGGACCTAAGCTGAAACGAAGTATAGTGACACGGATATGGATGGCTAGTTGGGCTAGCTGGTTTTGTATCATGGTGTAATACGCCAAAACAACACGGACGAAAGCGACAGAAGAACTGAACAGGACGCGGCGTAACTCTCAACTGAATGGTTTATTTCGATGACATACTTCTTTAAAATGTAAAAACAGGCACACATATCAGAACACAAAGATATGGTCTAAAAACACATCCCCCCCCCCCCCTTTTCAAGGACCAGCGTCATTGGCTCTTCAGAGAGTAGAATTCTTTATCGGACAAGGACAAACGGGGTGTGCTTACACAAGAGTTGTCGCGATGGGACTCAATGAGGAACGCATTGTGAATTTTTCTGGCCGTTTTTGTTTTGTAATGGCCCATGACACAGGTCTCACCAAATATGGAGCTGCACCTCCAGAGTTGGGCCCGCATTCGCAATGGTCACAGTGGATCACTAGGTGGCCAGACGGGGATTGCCTGATCGCCAACGCATGCTCTCTGACCCTAGCATTGATGCACCTCCCCGTCTGGCCAACGTACACCTTACCACATGACAGGGGAATTTCGTACGTGACGCTAGTGGCGCACTCGCGGAACTTAGTCGAAATGTCTTTTCTGCAGCACTCTTTTGGGGACACCCGATTCCTCTGCCAATCTGCTAATTCTTTTACACAGCCAATATAGTTTGTTCGGTGGAGAAAAAAAAAAAACGACCGGTATATCAAAGCAATGGGCCACCTTCTTTAGATTGTGGGATATCTTGTGAATGTAAGGGGACACGAAAGGCCTACCCACCCTCCTGTGAGCCCGGTCGCAGCTCTGCACTGCATGTTTGTCTTTATTTATCTGTTTCGCTAAGGTCTTGGAAACACCTTGAAAAACATGCAGGGGTACCCTGAATGCCTCTTCAAGTGCGCTAAGCTGAGAATGAAAACTGTTTTCTATCCGGTGTGGGCAAGGTTTGCTTAGCGCGGCCCTTAGGCAAGAAGAAGCAATGTTCCGTTCCACCAACTTAGAGTGCACCGAGCTGAACGGCAACATTCCTTTCTTCGGAACGGGGCTCATACGCCCAGCAGGCACGCTCCGCACCGAAATACAACCCAAGATCCAAAAACTGCAGCCGACGACAAACTGAGTCTTCTGCGGTAGCGCACGCGCCATTTGTACGGGAAGATCCATCGTGCCGTATCGGACGTGCAGAAACGGATACCTAAAACTCTCTAATGTCTGCAGACTTCTTTTTTCTTTTTTTTTGCATGACGTGGTAGCAGTGTGTCAATAAAGAAACGAGCAGCCTCGCGGACAGCTGAGTAGAGTCTAAATTCTGGTGTAACAAAACAAAAACCATTAGATACACATATTTTGCACAACAACCTCGGCCCTTTCTGGTTATAGTCATGTCCAATTTTTTATTTTGTTTCTACTTCTTTTTTTAATTTTCATGATACCGTTTCCAGAGGTAATTATGGTGTCTATCGGTATGTACGGAAAACACGAAATTAAGCTTGAACCGGAACGCGAGTCTACTACACTCTTATATTCTTTCAAGTCTCACCCCAGCTGGAGCCACGAACTAAAAAAAAAAATCGATTGAGCGTCGTCAAAAAAATATTAACAATAATTCAATATAACGGTGCTTGTCGCCTTTATGCGATTGCTATACCACCGACTAAACCATTCACGCAAATCAAAATGCGCCGTTACGATGCAGAGCCGCCATCTTGCGTCGGCATCGTCACCAGTGTGTCCCGCAGCGTCTCGGAAACCAGCGCGACTCTATATGGGGAGCAAGTCGTCTGCTTCTTGCGCAAGGGTTGCGGTGACGTCATAACGACGCCGATCTCTTATTGGCTGATTTAAAAAAAAAAGATAGTGGGTAGGCCTCAAAGCATCTAGCATGGAGATCTACACATTATTTTTTTATTTATTTTTAAGACGGCCAATCAGAGCTCGGCGTCGTTATGACGTCACCGCAACACCTGCGCAAGAAGCAGACGACTTGCTCTCCGCATACACCCGGCGACGCCAAGACGAACCCGTCTGCGGCTTTGCGGCGGGGCTCTCGTCCAGCTTCCATGCGGGGTTTTGCCGCTTTGGGGTGGTTCTCGGGCATCCGCTAAAGACGACGTAACGTGCCGGCCTTTGTCTCCCAGGTGGCATTGGTGCAGCACCGTGCAGCGTCTCGGCTGCTCTCAGCAGTGTCATTTGGGAGACACTGCAAGGAACCGGAGATTTTAAGGCATGAAATGCTCCTTAATGTTATCCCCCCCCCCCCCCCAAAAAAAAAAAAAAAGAAAAGTCACAAAATTTTGTTTGTTTGTCCGTGCATTTCCCGCAAATAGCGGGGAAAGCAATGTCACGTGACCTAGACACGAATTTGGTTTCCCCGCTAAATTTTGAGGGAAATTTAATGCCGCATGACCCAACGGTACGGGATCCACATACCAATCCAGTTTCCCGGCTAAATTTAGAGGAAAGATTGACGCCACGTGACCGGCGCACCAATTCGGTTTCCCCGCTAAAGTTGGCGGGGAAATTGATGTCACGTAACCTGACGGTGCCCGTGAACGATGCACCAATGTAGTTTCCCCCCTAAATTTAGCGGGAAAATTGACGTCACCTGACCCCACGTCGTCTGACCTTTACATTTTTAGATATTTGTAGTGACGCCACGTGGCCTATAATATGCGAAGACGGATATATAGTCTTCCAAACAAATTAGAATGACCACTTCTTAAATACCGCATTTCGAGCATTACTGCACGAAATGCAGCATGGCTGCGACTTACAGATATGAGATTGAAGCTAAAGGTCGCTGCCAATTTTTGTTTTTCTCCTTTTACTCCCCACATCACTGAGCAGTGCTGGCGGTAACACCTTACAGGTAGCGGCGTTCCCGTTACCGCGTTACTTTTTATGGTGATGTGGTAACGTACCCGTTAAATTTTCAAAACTCTAACAAATAAGAAAAGCGCAGTCCTGCTGTTTTTTTTTTACGTATGGTAAGTCTGTAGCGAGTTTATTTTATTTGCCAGTAAACGAGTAGCCTATTTTACTACTTTTTTCCATAAAACTTCCAACACTGCTCTTGAGTAAGAGCGTACATACTTGTTTCGTCAAGCCGAGCTCCGCGCAAGCAACTGCGTGCACACAATAAACAACCCCGTCGCTCGGGCTGTTTCTCATCAAAATCTCATCTCGTCGTCTTCGACCGGCCGGAGGGTTATGCCCAGACCCTTTTTTTTTTTTTTCCACCTCGCCCCGGTGGCCGCTTTTTTCCACGTGGCCCCGACTCCTTAGTGCGGGAACCCCCCACGACGAAGCGCCACCGTCGCCTTCGCAGCAGCATGTTCGACCCGCAAATTCCGTCTGCAAACAAAAACACACAGAGTGCCCGGATCCCGGATTCGATGTGCGGCGATTTCCGCCAGCGTTCTTTTCGACTGGTGTAATAGCAGTCCTTAGATTAGACGGCGTTTTTATTTTTCTTCTGCGCTCGTTCGATCGCTAAGGGGGCAGTTTAAAGCTCGTTCTCAATGTAACAGAGTTTCTCTTCGCCTCGCCATCGTACGTTGTGACGTGACTTGACTTCTAGCGACTCAGTCTGGTGTGAGGCTGATTGTCTTCCCTGTGGTTTTAGAGTCTCGGGTGTACGGGACTGAGAGGGAACATTGGGTGACTTGACACTCCACCGCCATTGTGTTAATGTGATTCGTGTATGAGAATGACGTCATGAGCGACACCGGCGATCTGGCTTTACAGCTGAGAGTGATCTTGGACTCCGTTTTGGCAGTGTTGTAGTACTTGACTGTAGTTCATAGAGTGGTGACGTGCTGTACGGAAATTGCTGAATCATCGTCCGCTTCTGAGTGGGGCATTGGATACGAGAAGACTCCCTTCAAACTGTGAGTTTTTTTAGATGTATTCATTTTAGCAGTAATCAGAATATCAGTTGTTTAAGGGACCTTACAAACTGACAAGCTCAATGATTGAATTGAGGTCAGTAACAGTGTTGTTTTCATTTGTCAACATATACTTTCTGAAATCTGGTTACTCTAATCAAATCGTGCGTTAACGTGGAGTTCTTCAGTAGTCACAGCATCAAAAACCTCTAGTGATTCGTGGACTGGTCGCCGGATGTGTACAGTCGGCACTAAAAGGGACTATAGAACGAGTGACCACAGTCAGATTCGGGAAATGACCACATACGGCACCGCGATGTTGCGTAAGCACCGATGGTTTGAGCACTCGGATGCATAGAAACCCCTCCTATAGCGATACCACGTATAACGATGTGATACTTATAACGATCAGTTTCTAGAGGATCATGTGTTTTTGCATGGGGTATCCAGTCCAGATACAACGGTATCTGGTTATGACGATCGCATTTCAAGTTTTCTTATTATCGCTATAAACGGATTGCATTAAAGGTACTGTCAAGTTCCGACCTTTCGCGTTGTATTTGCGCAACTGAGGCGCCACGTGTCGCCCTTTTACCGCCAGAAAATCGCTCGTTGGTACTAATCTGTTTGAATGCTGACTGGACGACAAGGTTTTTTCATAATAATTCGCATAAGTGAAATATGGAGGCCGCTATATTCTTGAGTAAACAAAACGTATAAATGCAGAACTTGATCAATCGGACCGACGGACAAAGACGCAGCAATGGCAAAATGATATTCAGCAATTTGGGAGATGAGTGAAACCTGTGGACTCTCAACAAGCTGCTTTCAAAATGTATTGCTGCAGCTTTAACCCATATGAATTTTTTTTTGTATTATTTATAATTCCATGAATGACAAGACTTCTAGCTTTCAAATTCGTTGGCAAAA
The DNA here is from genome assembly GCA_013358835.2 of Ixodes persulcatus. NCBI lineage: Eukaryota > Metazoa > Arthropoda > Arachnida > Ixodida > Ixodidae > Ixodes > Ixodes persulcatus. Next base: position 31,882 of record JABSTQ010011364.1, read on the forward strand.
CCTGACTACTTATTATTTTTATAATTCTAACTTTATTGTGTATATGACTTGTGAAATATCCTGTCGTTGAAGAGACCTTCCACTTACACACGTCTCGCCTTATAATCTTCATTATGTAAATAATAGGTTTTCTGAAATGTGCCTTTTTCCGAAATTACCTTTGACGGGGTTTGATGTGTAATAACTGTAATTTTATCAATTATAAGTATTGTAAAACGTGTATTCGTTTGAAGAAACTGGCTGAGTGTTTTTGTCTAATAATTATTTTTTTTCTAAAGATAATCCAGCAAAGTGTACAGTCATGGAATGGGCCTCTGATAACATTTTTCATGCCATGATTTTTGTATTAGCCAAACAGAAACGGTCTATGCTACTTAACAACCCGCTCCAATTTCGGAATGTTGTTAAATATCTGCCGTACTCCCTACAATCGCTTCTTGATGATCCCGACAGCATCATCGATAATAATCATTGTTTCACAGCTTGAAATAATATACGGTACCTTCTGACCAATTCACCGCACATAGTCCTTAGCATCGTTATTCCCTGTAGCCAGCAGCGTTTTTTCTATGGACCCAATTTCTGTTGATTTTGAAGTTGTTGCTAATATTGTTACTTAACTAGAAATATCCTCATTGTGTTGCGTCTACAATATTAACTCCAAAGTATTGCAGAGCACAAAATATTCTTCGAGCCTATTTCTAGTAAAAAGGCTCCACTAGTCATTAGATACTGCGACAGTTCCTGAGAATTGGAGAATCGGGAAGGTCATTCCGGTCCACAAAAGCAGTGATAAATCATCCCCCTTAAACTATAAGCCACTATCTCTAACTCCCGTACCTTCTAAAGTTCTCGAGCACGTAATTTACAAGCAATTATCTATCCACCTCGATTCTATCTCCTTTTTCTCACAAGGCGCAGCACGGCTTCCGTAGATTCTACTCCTGTCAAACCCAGCTTCTCTGGCTAACAAACGATCTGTTCGCAAACCTTGACTCAGGCTTCCCCACTGACATCGCATTTCTCGATTTTGCTAAAGCTTTTTGACAAAGTTCCAAATAGCCGGCTGCTCCTAAAGCACTCGTCACTAAACCTTGATAATAATGTACTTTCCTGGATCGAATCTTTTTCTCTCCCACCGTCATCAGATTTGTTTATGGTGACAATTATTCGTCGGCTTTGGCCCCCGTAACATCTGGCGCACCCCAGGCAACGGTGCTTGGCCCATTACATTTTCTAATCTACATTAACGATCTTCCTCTTCAGATATACTCATCCATGTGCATATTTTTCTAAGACTGTGTCCTTTACCACGAGTTAACAACCCTTATGACTATATTACACTAGAAAGTGCCCTCGACCTAGTTCAAAACTGGTGTACTAAATGGCAGATGACGCTTAACGTCAGCAAATATAAATACATGCGCTTCTCGTTCCTGTTTCCAAACCTCTCCTGCTCATACTCTCAATGGTATATCTCTTCAACCTACAGATGTATATAAATATCTCGGTAGCCTTCTCACTCCAAGCCTCTTCCGGGATACCCTAAGTAACTACATTGTGAGTTCCGCTAAAAAAAGCTTGGGTTTTCTTCGCCGTAATTTTAAATCCGCTCCTCCTCACCTAAAACGGCTCCTCTACCTTTCACTAGTCCGATTGAAATTAAAATACGTATCATCAATCTGGCACTCACATCATTCTACATTAACATACTACATTGAATCTGTCCTAACCGTGATGCACATTTTATTAAGTCCTATTCCTCGAGTGTCTCTAGTATCTCCCAAATAAAATAGTTTTCTCCCGTCGCTTTTTTTCCCGTCGAAAAATCTTCCGTCTATGCCTTCTGCTTAAAAATTTGTATTCACCGTCTCTAAATCAGTCTCTCTCTCCCCACCGTCTTATTTTTCTACCAAACCCGATCACTGCGATAAAATAGCCCACCCGCAGTGTTCTTTTACAGCACACCGAAATGCCCTTCTTCCAGACGCAATTGTGAACTGGAATGACCTTCCCGAAGACATCGTCACCATCCAGGACCCCATGAGATCTCGAGAAGCACTTTCCATCATTGCTCTTAACACCCACTTTCGTCTTTGACGCCTTATGACCAAAAGTATATTGTAAATAAATAAATAAATTATGAATGAAAATTATTGTAAAGTGTACGTGTAGTGAAAGTTCATTTGATTGATACCGTTTGCTGCCTGATAACTATATCTTTTCCAAATAATACCTCTCGTAAGTATTTAAATGACTTTTAAACTTTAACTATTGAAAGGAAATTAAAAAGACTTCTGACTGACATAATATTTGTGTGGTAATCCCAGTTTTAACTGGTAACAAGTATCATGAATTAACCGTGAGCAGAGGGAACGTTTGACTTATCTGATTTCGTCTGATAATACTAAATTATAAATGACAATCGTAGTGAAACATTTATTCGTTGAAATATCTCTCGAATCATGCCGTTTTTTTCCGCTAATTTTGATTTTAATAATAAAAATATTGAGAATTGTTTATTTTGCGAAAGGTTTTTTGACTGGTAGTAGGATACTGTTTGTGTATATTAAGTAAAACTAATGTTATGAATTCATGACAAAGGATGTGAAATGTCGCTTTGGTGACGTGCGTTTAAGTAATTCCTTTTTTGCGTGGGTACCTTAAACGAACGGTATCACTTCTCACTTAATAACATATGAATATTACAAAATATTAATTTGTCGAAAGGACCTCTCCTTGGTACCGTTACTGTCTGATATTCAGTTGCTGAAAGCATCATGAAGGTGGCCGAGTGGGTTAGCGCTCTCAGCTCGGAGCAAGCGTAGCGAAAGCTCGCGCTGCAGAACCCAGGGATGCTGGGTTGAACCCCCAGCCCTACTTGTTTTGATTTAGATGAGCATCGTACCATTACTGCACGGTGTACGTTAGAGAGCCCTGTGCTAGCAATTGTACTGCACTGGCTAAATTTCTCATCTATACATCCGAGTTACCAGACACCCATTAAGGTTGACTAACTTCCGGTTGTATAAACATGCATACAATACAATTATTAATGATTAGTCTATTATAAACTACATCATATATTCAACACATGTTTTGCCCGCTCGCATATTTACATCATCAATTTGAGCCATGCTGCATTGTGAGCTACTCCATTGACTCGAATGAACAACAGAGTACAACTAAAAGCTTCGATTTTTTTTTTTTTTCACCGACAAATCTGCTTTTTACCATTTAGCTATCACGTCGGCGTCCCCAAGTCAACACATAATTGCGACGAGGTTTTATACGTCGTTTCAGTATTTGATGTTGGCGTCTCCGTGTAGTCCTTGCACACCAGCCACGCCTCTGCGAGGAACGAAATACGCAGAGAAAAATGCCCGTGTCACGCTACTTTCGAATTCTCGAGGAAGGCAGAATCGGCTGGTTGTTTACGGCAAACCTCGACGTGCTCGAAAATGCGGCGCACGCCCCCTCCTTCACCCGTCCAGATATTTGGAGCAAAAGGGAAAGTTGTAGATAGGAAACGAGAAAACAGAACAGAGAGGAAGGGTAGGGTGAGGAAAGGAACACATAATAAGTGGAAGCGAAATGAAGGAAGGGCGGGATCGCCTTTTTCCGTAGTTGCCTTTTAACGCAATGTTGTCCGAGTCGCAAAAAGGGAACTTTAAAGACGGCAGTCGAGAAAAAAAGCAAAAAAACTGTAGTTGCTTTAGGATCGCAGAAATATTGCTTAAATGTGGTTCACTCTAGCTATGTTTTTTTGTTGTTTTTTTTCTTTAAAGGCGACGGATTTTTTTGTTTTTATTACTTTTTTTATTTTTACCACTTGATACGTGTTTATATTTCGCCAATATTTCGTAGGTGTATGGTTGAATAAAAACATCATTGGGCACTACAGTCGACAATCATAAATTATTCACTACCACACACATTCGTGGCATTGTAGAGAACTGATACATTTTTAAGACAACATATTTCGCTGTCTTATTGTAAAATAATGAACGTTTACGAGGATGCATACATCCCCTCGTCCTCACAGGCAACCTAAGAGACCGATTGAGTGGTTCATTATCTTCCCTCTAGCTCCATGATTGGTTCCTCGATGTTGCCATCGGCAGATGACTCAACATAATTGGCTGTGCAGAGTTAATGAAATGCTCACGACGCATCACGCCCCTCTGTCAATGAGTACCATTGAGCTCCTTTCTGTAATACAGAGTGTTTATTTAGGCTTTAGCGATTCGTTTAAAAAGGGCAGCGAAAATAACACTAACGCGGTCTGTGGGGGTGAGTTACACGGCCAGGCGTACATTATATAGGAAGTTAATCATCACGATGTATGTCCCACTTGCGAATTAACGTTTTATTTAATTAGTGAACATAAACATACGGTTCCAATTAGAAACTTTGGAGCGTCATCGAAAACAACTAAGTCAGTCAATTCTAGAAAGACTTTGAGCTCGGGGAAAGTGTAGAAATGCGCTAAAGTTACCCCGTATGTAACAGCTGAGAGAAAACGCGCTAATGATAATGCGGAGCGCAAGTTTGTCTGCTTCTGTTTGCAAGGGTTCCGATGATGTCAGAACGCCGAGCTCTTATTGACTGATTGAAAAATATCGCGGGTAGACCTCAAGGGATCTAGCATTGACGTCTACCCACTATCCTTTCATTCAAAACCAATCAGAGCTCGGCGTCATTCTGACGTCACCCCAACTCCTGCGCTATATAAGCAGACGGCTTGCGCTCCACATAGGCGGAAAGAACCGCGCGGACTCATTATCGCGCCAGTCGTCTCTCTGCTGCTACTGCACGAGTGATAACTTTAGGGGTTTACCGTGCTTTGTACGTGCTCAAAGCTTACTGGTTCTGTTTAAGTGCCCGCTTTAGTGGTTTTCGATGACGCTCAGCAAGTTTCTCATTCGACCCCTACGTGTACTATCACTAAATAAGGACGCTAACTCACTGAGTTTAAGTTAATTAGCCGATTTATTGTGACGACTAGCCCCCTATATTGCATTCCACTGCACGTATGATACACAGTCACAACCCGCAGAGATGTAGCTTTCACTGCTCTTTTAAACAAACCGATAAATAAAAAATAAAAAAACTGGTAGCGAATTTACGAGTTTGGTGTTCTCTAATGCACGAAGTGCGCCATTTCAGGAGTGATCGCTTTCATTTGTTTCGAAGACTACAGGGTGTCACAAAAGAAAATTTACACGGTCTTTTTTACCGCAAAAATAAACCGCCCAAAGGTAGCGCTAGAGATAGTGCAACCAACCTCTGCCGCGCTGTCATCGCGCGACGCAGCAGAGGTTGGTTGCACTATCTCTCCACGGGGCGCGGTACCATCGGGGCGGAGATGCGCTCCGATAGCAAACCGAAACTTAAAAACCCGTCGAAGTTGTGTGGTTTTTCAGAAAGCCGTAAAATGCTTTGCGTGCCTTCTATCGTTCTGCAATTTGTTGATTTAGTGTTTTTCGACGATGCTGAGCAATTTTCTAATTGAAACCATGCCCTTAAACACAATATTAAAAAAGTTAATTACGCAAAAATAAATAACAACTTAATTATCCCCAACTTTAATAATTTTCCTAAATGGGCCCCTGGCCCAGGGCCAAAACGACACAAGCCTTTTTTCGTTGCGATGAGTAGTTTTCGGAGGAGCGATTTGGCCTGAGTTCTCTGAAACACCCGTATATATAACTATATATATATATATATATATATATATATATATATATATATATATATATATATATATATATATATATATATATAAGGTAAAGGTCAGGTGACGTGGGGTCACGTGACGTCAATTTCTTGCTAAATTTAGAGGTTTAGAGGGGAGAACTGCATTGGTTTATGGTTCACGTGACGACATTTTGCGTGACAGTAGTTTCCGTTTCAAATTTAGCATGAAAACTGAATAGCTGTATAGGTCATGTAACGTTCATTCTTCGAGGAAACTGAATTGGGCTGTAGTTTCCGTGACAAACGGTCACGGGACATTCCATTTCCCGCTAAATTTAGTGGGGAAAAAGAATTCGTGTATAGGTCATGTTAAATTTAACGAAAAACATATGGACGGACAGACGGACGGACGAAGTATCGGGATTAAAAGATGGAGTTAAAAAAAAAAATCATTTCCATGCTTTAAAAACACCCTGCGTTATTTGAACAGTGAAAACATCCTCTCGACCGTGAGCCTCACGACTACACAGTCACTGAGATCATAAGAAACACGGGACGGGACTTATGCTATTTTTACACTTTCTTATGGGAAAACGCGTTGATCTCATTGGCTGCGCAGAGATAATGAAATACTCGGGTACTCGCCGCGCCCAGTGATTCTTAACACGCGTCCGCCATGATGCTCGGTACTGCGCGCCCAACAAGCGAGACCGTCCGGACGAGTGGCACTTCTATAAAGCGATTACGACGACTGCCTCTTATACAACGCACCACTCTCTTTTGTCCACAAAAAAAAAAAAATCAATTCTCCAAAGCCCCGAGGACTTTCATTGTCGCTCAAATAATAAAAACGCAAGAAGACGTGATTGCACGAAGCGACGTATGACGGAACCTCGAGTTAGTCAGGGGTCGAGTTCATGAAGAGCCTGCTCTTGAAACCTGATATAGAGCTAGAGTTGTCGTTGAAGAACATCTATTGCGACAGTTTCTCAGTCGGAGTGTCCTACGTCAATCGAACTTAGTCTCACGTTTCAGGGTAAATATTACCCGTGCGCCTGTTATGTACCTTTGTTGGTTCTCAATGAGAAACTCTGTGACGAAATAATGTAACGGTTCGTAGCTGCTGTTTTCACGAAACTTGGTTTCTCGTTTTTATCATGTACTCGTACACGTGTCAGTTGTCTAGTATAGCCACACATACTATACACTTAATAAAAAGGTATAGGGACAAAAATAAATCATGAGCCATTTCACCCTCTGAAGGTGGATGACCAGCGAAGCTGGTCATCCACCTTCACACAACGCAGACGTGGCATACAAAAACATATTATGCCTTCTCCGCCCCGCGATTTTCGTCGTCTTGTCCGGTTAGCCGCATGCGCTTGGCGTTTTGTGCGCGATCTTCATCGGTGTTTTTTGCCGCTCGCCGCCGCCGCTGACATTTTTGGTGCCGTTCCCGCCGTTGCTCATCGTAGGCGCGTTGCTCTTCGGGTGTCCGGACAATACGCAGCCTCCCCACTGCGACGAGAGAAGTGAAATAGACCTATTACTAAATTTCCCAAGCATCAAGGAGAATGCAGGGAAGGGTGTTCCAGGCGCCGCACGTGCCGGCGTCTGCAGGAGTAGCTGTTCTAAAGCAAAAGCGTTAAACAAATGGCACCTTGCACGCGCGTTCGTCAACGCTTTATTTTGGTTATTTACTTCAAATATTTTGTGCGGGGAAGGCGTGCGCGTGCGGCACGTGAGGCGGTGCAAACGTAGAATTTTTTGTCACGCACTTGAAAAATCCACGGAACACTAGCCATAAGCAGCTTCGCTGTAATAAATTATGCAGAAGACCAGCTATCTGAATAGACCTATTGCTATATTACCCAAGCATCAAGGAGAATGCAGGGATTGGTGTTCCACGCGCCGCACGTGCTGGCCTCAGCAGTAGTAAATTTTCTAAAGCAAAAATCTAAAACAAATTGTATCTTGCACGCGCGTTCGTCAACGCTTTATTTTGGTTATTTACTTCGAATCTTTTACACGGGGAAGGCGTGCGCGTGTGGCGCGTGGAACACCAATCCCTGCATTCTCCTTGATGCTTGGGTAAGACAGCAAATGGTCTATTAACGAAAGTGAAAGATTACCTCGAGTATATTTTGATAGGGAGGAAGTGGCCGAGTGGGCTAACGCGTCTCAGCTCGGAGCGTGGAACGAAAGCTTGCGCTGGAAAACTCCTGGGTTCGATCCCCACCTCCCCCGCCCGTTTCAATCTGAATAAGTTTCGTACCGGCACGCGTTCGTGTAATCACTACTGCGTGATGCACGTTAAATACCCCAGGTTAGCGGTTGTACTGCACTGGCTAAATTTCTCATCTACACCTAAGAGACCGATCACCCGTTGATAGGTCTCTTAGCTGTATAAACATACAAAGCAGGCCAATTTTGTGTATATCTTCAGCTTAGCGTAGTTATTCAAAATGTATTAAATCATAAATTGAAATCATTGTGCACACGTTTAGTTTTGTTTCAGTTGATTACATACGTATGGTCTGTCGTGCAAAAAATACAAAAAGAATCCTATTTAAACAAATAGAAATGCAGCAAAATCTTCCCATCACACCAAGTTCAAGAACGATATTTTGCACCATTATGAAGAACGAACGCGTCCCTTGTGCTTGATTCCGTAAACGCAAACGCGACGTTTACTATGCAACCAAATAACAAATACGCACCGTCCAACACGCATGCATACACTCTAAGAAATGCTTGCGTGTCTACTTAGCCGCAAAACACTCAGAGCCAATCATTGCGATCAAGGAAATCATCTCAGCGAATGATGTGGTGAAACATCTGTTTATACCTTCAAATTAAGACTGCGCTGTGGTATTACGCAATACAAGCACGAAGCTTTGCTGTTACGCAATGAATCAGGGCATACTTCATTTTTAGGTCTAAACGGATGTTCCGCCTCATCATTCGCTGAGCTGATTTCCTAGATCGCAGTGATTGGCTCTTTGAGTGTTTTGCGGGTAAGTAGACGCGCAGGCATTTTTTAGAGTGTACGCTCTGGAAGTATAAGAAAAGGCGTCTGCTGAATTAGGAAATATATCTTGAGCAACTTTATTAAAGGAACCTTGATATATGGGTTCAAAACAAGGATCGATTTATAACCCTGCTCGCCTGATTGGCACAACCTGTCCTAAATCACCAATTGGCGACCTGTGCCGTCTATCCAACGGCCAGTTTCCTAATCACCTGGGACCAGATTCACGAAGAACTTCTTTGGTTACGACAACTTAGCTAAGAAGTTTGTACTTTAAGAACATCGTAAGAAGTGGAGAAATCGGTATTCACGAACGCGTTCTTAAGTGAGAGCAGGAAAGCGACGTTCTCGTACGGAAAAATGAGAACTTCCGGTGTCCCGTAAGCTCCCGATCCCCGCAAGAGCGGGCTGTTGCTATGACGACGGGGTCTTCGGCAACACGAGCAACCAATCAGAGAGCTCGGCATAGTTCGGAGCGCGTCGATTTTGAATGACAAACGCAGCAACCTTTCCGCCAACGGTTCGTGTCCGTGCAGTGAAATTTCGACGACAAGACAATTTAAATTGGTCCGAATGCCGATGTCCAGATAACATCCCTAGTCAAAAATTCTACGAACTCGATCGCTAGAAAGTCAACACAACTGTCATCGTTGCTAGAAAAAAGACAGCCCGTGGCGGTCGTTTGTTAAGCGGCGTAGATAAAAACAAATCGCCGCGGCGTTTTTCGTGGCCTCGGAGATGCAGGAGCGAGCCGACGTTAATATGGTTGAACTACGAGTGTCAGCAAGAGCCAAGTTAATACCTGTTCACACTCGAAGCGGACGCGCGCGTTTGAACAAAGTGAGGGATTTGCACTGTTGGGACTGTTGGGATTCGCACTTCGGGACCGATCTTTTACGATTGCGAATCGATACTGACGTGACACTCGGTAAAGAAAGGTTGGAGCGGCATCGCGTAGCTCTTACGAACTGCTCAACAGTGACGTACCGTCCTGTCAGCATATAAATGGCATACTAATAACAAAGTGTACATACCGTGTTGCGAAGGTAACCTATACGGCGTTCATTTCAGCTCTATATCACACAAAACACGGAGATAGAATCGATGAGAATCCCTTTTCGACGACAGCGTTCGTCACCGCTGCCTCGGAAAACAAGGAGATAACAAGAGGAAGATATTGACCTCTTCATCTAAAATTGAGGTCAGCGATCAAACTATTAATACGGGAAGGGTCCACAAGGGTCACGCGGGTATATTCAATTCAGCAAGCGATCCGGTCGTGGGCAGACGGTCTTGGCCAGGGACCGTCGGAGCAACGCTGCGTCGGAGCAGGTCGAAGTGCGTTTCTAGGCTTATATTCTGCCGAGTTCGCCGAGCTAGGCCTTGGCCTTTCGCTTGGTCGGTGGGATCGGGTGTTTGTGGATCCAGCGTTCATGTTCGTCATGGTCGGATTCAAGTACTTCTTTCTTTTTTCTTGCTGCTTGAAGTCGGGACGCGCGAGAAGAGCACGTAGAAAAATAAATGTCCGCGGGTTGTGGCGACCAAGTAACTGAGCGACGCTGTCAGCCATGTTCATTTGATCGTCAAAAAGTGCGTAAGACAGCTCGTGAGGTGCCGTAGGATTCCATCGCAACCTGCGCAAAAGTTACGATAATTTAGTTTCGTGAATACGAATTTGTTCTTACGTTTTGTCGTACGCACATTTTTGGCGTATGATCTTTTCAGTGAATTTGGCCTCTGGTGCTTACAGAGCAACTCGTATACTGTTTCGTTTCACCTTGCTATGTACCGCAACCGACGCTACAGGCCATCCCAACCAATTCAACTTCGTGAACGTAATACGTGACTGGAGCCCACCGGTCGCTGCACTCCTCCTCTAGGTAACGTGACGCTCACACGGCATTGTCCATCGTAAGATTAAGGGGTGTATGTAGTCAGAACACTCAACCACGTGCGTGTTCGTAACTCCAAATACTTCCAGAACCCCTTCCATATATATTGCACTGCAGTGCCCTCAAAATAACAAATTACTCGTGTTTATCTTATATCCGTTATCAAATCAGAAGAGCGAGTGAAATCGCGCATCATTGTTCATGCAGTGTCAGCGCCAAAAGGCGTTGCCCTCTTTTGCCACTGAGGCTGCATGTTTGTACGTCTGTTCAAACAGCCATGCTACAGGTGCCAGTCTTGCCACCGCAGGTGAAAAACAGTTTTCTTTAGGCGCCGTGCAAGTGTGTCAGGCGCAGACGCGCACGCTTCACCAAGGCTTGCCTATCAACCTGTCTTCCCAAAAAAGTAGCAAGCCCAGAGGCAGCACTTGTAAATGTGGTTTAGATGATGGTACAAATCGCGTTTTTTTGCTGCTTTAACCTAGAGTCGCTAATCAATCTACGCTTAGAGTATCGGTACTCCTTACCGGGACTGTCTTGGGGGCGCCGCCATTTTGACGCTTATATTGTGCGGAGCGGGAGCGATAGATTTTTTTCGAATGTCCGTCAAGCAGCACTGGCGGTCGCCATTTCTCGGTTCTTTTAGACTTAGGCTAGGTGGCGCAAGCTACCGGCCATTACAAAGGGTATAGCCATTAATATCCTACATTCATCCTTGGGCACGAAGCGCGCGATTGGATCCGAGTCCTCGACGAACGCTGACGCGGCACTCGTGTCCAATACATGCGCAGAGTGCAAGCCCGAACAATGGAGGTCTCGGATGATTAGACCAACAAACTCTAGGTGGCGTCACTTTAAAAAGAAAAAAATTGTTGCCGATAGTTACTGTGTGAAAGTGCGCGTTCTTGAGCTTTAGGTACACGGTGTCTGGATGATCAGGATATGTCGTCTTTTGCCCTTTTGAGGACTGTTTAAAACACTTCTGGAGGACAAAAAGACTCTTTCCTGGGACTTCAGGGGAACTTTTGAGATAAGTGGCAACCATGATTTCGAGCACCAAGATGGCTGAAGTCTCGTTACTTTGAAACGTAGCATATTTCGGGGCTCTAGATAAACCGAGTTCACCGCGGCGTAGTACACACTTGGGAACTTATGAGGGCGAAGGAAAGGGCCGGCGGTGCAGTTGCGATGAGCCTTCTTTTGAAGTGCCGTTGATTTCACAATCGGTGATGACCCGGTATTACGTTCGACCTCGAATTGAGAAAGCACTAAGGCGACCTCCTGAGAGAGGTCGGTGGAGCGTGAGGCGGAAATATTGCGTACTAATCTCAGACATTAGGAATATAATCCACCATTTTCAATAGAAGTGGTACCAACTGTAGGCGATTGAGTTCGAGGGCTCTTTGGTAAGAGACTTGAGACGAAATAGAGCGGCATTAAAACTAAGTGAAAAGCTTTTTTTTTTTTTTACTAACTTTTCTACGCTCGTTCATTTCGCTTCGCGGATAACTGTACTTTGTCAGTTGACCCGAACTAGCTGGGGACATTCCAAAGTCTAGCTTTACTTTGGCTCACCCCATAAATGCCAGAGTACCACAATGCAGGGCAAACGTTTCAGGTGACAATCAAACTACCAGGAGCGATCCTTAATTCTGGTATTTGCTAAGGAATCGGAGCTCAAATCATGGAAGATGATAACCGAACAACCGCGGGCAGTGAAGCGTAAGTCGTTAGCGTGTTTGGCGACTTGGGATCAAACCTTTTAAGCGACAACTGACGATCCAGGCAGTGAAGCATACATCTGGCACTTGTTTACCAATTTACGAATAAGGAGTACACAAAGCTTTCGGCCAAAAAATATTAAGTTTGGTTGTACCATGACTTCAACGCGCTTTCAGCACCTTTATTTGCTAGGTTCAAAAACCAAATTCTGGTCAGAACTGTGCAATACAATGCAATACAATGTATAATACAATTCATTTTCTTTTTAAATACATTTCACTCTGTATCCACGTAAGCCACTAAGGCTTGTGTGTGGGGCGTGGCCGGTAACCAACTGACCAGAATGATTTTACAGTTTCAACTCATTGTATGCGTCTAATCAAACAAACAAACTATAAGAAAAAATGAAAGCCGTTCACAACTCCCGGTAACGCCGAATTAGAGCGCAGCTCTTGAGGAGGAGGAGGATGGAAGGGTACTGAGCGGAGGGTATGCCACTCCTCCCTTCTCCTTACCCCGTCATACTGCCTGCTACTCCGCCACAAGGGCCACGTGGCCTCACGGGGGCCACGTGGCCCCCGTGAGGTCACGTGACCTCAGGGAGGTCACGTGACCCCCGTTACGTCACGGGGGTCATGCCACCTCAGGTTACGCCGACGCCACTCAAGCCGGAAACGGGCGCCTAAGAGCTGCGCTCTAAAAGAAGCGGTTCATGCACAGGTACACAATAACAGGTGGAACGTTCTCCTATCAGGTACACACCGCTAGGTACTAATACATTTCAAAGCGTTGTTTTAATAATCAGTACAATTTATACAGTGGTTACGGTCCTATGTACGTAAATCTTTTTTATTAATTGTCATTTTTTTACTCTCTCTGCTCATCGATCCATATTCTTGCTATTTTTATTGCATGTGGATGTTTGCACTCGGTCAGTTCTTCAGGTAGTTGGTTGAAACGTTTTGCCACATTATATTTTTTTCGTAGCCTCTCTATACTTTGTCTTTATAATGGTTCAAAATATTTCCTATTTGGTTATAATGTTCTTTCTTTAATAATTTATATTTCGTGGTAATTGCTTAAAAAACAATTTGTGATTATATGTCGTATTTCAATTTATCACTAAAGCAAAATACGCAGAGGTCTTTATGTATATCATCTATTCAATCTTTCCTTTTTTGATTTCGCAACCAACTCTTCTGAATATCTGTTTTTGGAGAGTTCCAACTTTTTTTTGGAGGTATCTGGCACAGTGCTCATAAACAGTTATTCCAATTGAGTTACAAATTTTCCTAATAAGTTATAAATCATTTTAAGTACAGAATAGGGGACTATATCTTGAATGTCAAACATATAGGCCATCAGTGTCCTTAATTGTTTGCATACTTGTTCAATCTGAAAGATCCATTTAAAATATTGGTCCATGTACATTCCAAGGTATCTTACATTTTTGACATATTAAATAGCAGGCATTAACAGTTATTACATTTTTTATTCTGCATTTTAATGGGTAATTCAGCTAACCGTATTTTTTCAGAGTCTCTAAAGCACATTATTTGAGTTTTGGAAGTATTTACGATAATCTGATTTTTAGAGTACCACTGAAAAATATTTTGAATGTCTCCTTCTACTTCTCCAATGGTGAGTTTCTAATTTTTGTGGGCGTATACAATTACTGTATCATCTGCGAACTGGAATAATTTGTTTGTTAGTTTTATCTGAGCACTCTCATCGACATAAAAATTAAACAATAGTGGGCCAGAACTGTACTTTGCGGAATTCCCTATTTTACCCTAATTGCCCGACCATATTTCAATCCTAGTCGCACTATTGGATATTTGAATCCCTATGCTGTATCCCCGTGGTCCCCGAACCCCTATGCTGTACAAATAATCTAATAAAATAGAGTGGTTTATGGTTTCAAACTTCACTGTAAAATCTATAAAAACAGCTCACACATATTTTTTACAGTCAAGGTTTTTGATATACATAATCAAACAAATCCTCCAGAAGATCTAAAGTTCCCATTTTTTCTCTGAAACCAAAATGCGTGTGAAATTGTGTGCATATAATGTCTTGCGATAAAACTCCGATTTTATTTATGTATTTTTTCATTATATAGGTAACTACTGAGAGTATACAAACGGGTCTATAATTAAGGAATTCATTTTTCCTGCCCTTCTTGCAGATTGGCCGAACAGCTGTCTTAAGCTTTATTAGGAATTATACCACTTCACAATATACAGTTATATAGCTGGATCTGAACTGGTTTTATTATGTGGATGTGGTATTTGATGTCCCTTGCCTTTATTTGATCGTATCCCACTGCTTTATTGGGTTTGATCTGATCCACGATTTCGATTAGGTCGTTCTCAGTCATCTCTAGAAGGAAAAGTGAATCACAGATTCTGATTTTATTAGGTTGCCTTTTTGTTGGAATAGAGCAAAGCTTTTTATTTGATTGGACATATTTTGTATTTAATTCATTTGCAAGCGTTTTCATATCAGAATAATTACCAAAGTAAACTTTAATTACTTCTTCAATCGAATTATTTTTCGTCGTAGCTATTGATTAACTAGAGACCAGCAATGTGATATATGTTTTTTTTTTCTAAAAATTTGCAACAGTAGTAATTTTCGCTTCGTACATTTTATGATTCAATTCAATTCAATGTTTATTTTCGCGTGCTTACCAACAGCTCAAAGGCCTTTGCGGTAAAGCACCAAGCATCAAATAAATAATCATGACAAATATACATGCTTCAAATTATACACATGTTTTAAAACTTATAGATATGGTTTGCATGAATACACATGCAAACAGTTTGGCAATTTTAGAGCTACGCTGTACAAACAAGAGGCAATTTTGTACAAACAAAAATCAACATTGCAAAACTTCGTGTCTAAAACATGTTGAATTTGTGATATCGGTGACAGCTTGCTATGAATACCTGGGTAAAAAACTCTGAGATTTAAACTTAACATCCCGGACAGATCTCCTGCTATGCAGAGTGCACAGTTTTAGTTTGGATAAAATTAAATTATATTCAAAATAACATTTACGACCAAAATATCTGTCATAGACAATCCGCACAAATCGCTTTTGTATATGTTAAATTTTTTCCCTGGCTGTACTAGAGAAAGAGTTCCAAATAACAGATGAAAATTCAAGTCTAGAGCGTACATGAGTACTGAAGAGTCGCAACAGACAATGATGAGTGCTAAATGGTCTAGTTAAGCAGGCCATTATTCCCAACATGCGCAGACTCTGGCTAACAATGAAGTTTATGTGAAAATTAAAAGAAAGGTGATCGTCCACAAACACCCCTAGATCTTTAGCTATTGTGGTCCGTCTTATAGTTTCATTTCCCATACAGTACATAAACGATAACGTGCTACGCTTTCTGGACAAATACATCGTTTGGGTTTTGCGGGGGTTCAAAACTAAACTGTTCAGAATACACCATTTTTGTACTGAATTGACATCTTCTTGCAGCAAAGCACAGTCAGTGATAATGTTGACCTGCCGAAACAGTTTAACGTCGTCTGCAAACATGAGCACCTGCGAGTGTTTCACGAAGGAGAGTAAATCATTTATAAAAATAATTAATCACAGCGGACCAAAATTCCAGCCCTGAGGTACACCCGAAATAGACATAAAAGGTTGTGTGTGACAAATAGCCAGAAACCCTAACACACAGTTCTGTCCTTCATGTAGATAACTCCTGAACTAGGCAATATATTTAGAACCAAGCTCATAGTTCGCAAGCTTTTTTTAATAACAAGGCATGATTGACCTTTTCGAAGGCTTTGAACATATTCAAATATACTGCATCTACCTGACCCCGGCTCTGAATAATTGACATAGAATAATTAAGAAATGTGCATATATTTGTTTCAACGGATCTTCCTGCTAGAAACCCAGGCTGTATAGAAGCTACCTTTCGTTTAAAATAATTATATAGGCGGTTGTACATCACCTTATCGAATACTTTTGAAAATGCATTTAAAAGAAATACTGGACGATAATTGCTGACGTCACTAGAATTACCAGATTTAAAAAGTCGGACAATAATTGAAGATTTCCAGTTTTCTGGAAATGCACCTGTTTGCAGCGACAAGTTAAACAACTTCTCAAGAACAGGAGCGAAAATTTCGCTGCAGGCCTTCACAATAAAATCGGGAATACCGTCGCAGCAGGTCGATAGTTTAGAGTTTAGTTTTCCGATAGCCAAAGGCACCTCATCGACTGTAATTATCATAAGAGGCAAATAGCAGAGATGGCAGTAATGACATTACTGTAATGAAATTAGAGTAATTAAATTACCTTACGGAGTAATGAGTAATGTAATGAATTACTTCTCTAGGCTGGTACTTTAGTAATGTATTGAATTACTTTAAGGCAGTAATTTCGAGAAAATTACTCATTACTATTGAAATTACTTTTGTCCTACATTAGAAAGTTCGTTTGCAAGCTTTAAAAGAATAAAAGAAAAATTATTTTACATGGTGCAATGTTGTGAAAGAGCATCAGAGGAAATTAACGACGGCCACCAGAGCGCAAAGCCTTGAACGAAAATCTGGACAGACGCACAAAGGAGGTCTGGAAAGGTGAAGGAGAAAAGCTTACGTGTAGAAATCGCTGGAAGGCAGCGGCTTACGAACTCCAGCCACGACAGATTCAGGGCGTCGCGTCATTACAACGATACCATACTTTGTTCATCCCTAAGCTGACAGTGCGGTGGGAGCTCCAAGCTAACCAGAACCAATCAAACACCTTCCCTTAATCAGCGGTCCCGTCCCTTTCTCTACGCGTGGGTATGAACGAGAGCGTGTTTACCTGGCGAACGATAGACTTGTGACTGCTCCAACAAACACGTAGCTTACACCGTTCATCCCTAAGATGACAGTGCTTCAGCTTAGGGATGAACGGCTCGTTGGCTACAAGGCGACGGGCACATCACCAGTGAGTTAAACATAATTTAAAACCTGAGAGGACAGTACAAACAGATCCCCAGCATTGTACTTTCGTCAAGCGAGGTCAAGCAGTAAGCTTCGACTATTGTGAACAACAAACGACCGGAATAAACAGTTAATTCCAAATGCCTTGTCAAAGCCCCACAACGTTTCGTGCGTCCTGGAGCAAAGCAGCAGCCGCTCCCGGTATGCCTCGATGCCTTTCCTTGTGAAGTTTATTTGAGAATAAGCCTACAAGCAGGTATCGCCCCCCGTTTGTTGGGAAAGTACACAATTTAGGAAGCTCGCGCCACTCCTTTACTGGCGACGTTTCTGCTTAGTAATTATCCAGGCCCTTTGCGTGACAACGCGCAAAATGTTGGACGTGGGGTGTTTGGGAAAAATTCTCCTTGAAAGGAATGACCGAGAATAAGTCAACTATTAACTCGGCGGAGTGCTGAATAAAGCTGTGCGCGGGCTCTCCTCCTCTCCACCGCATTACCAAGAAAAGTTGTCGCCGAAAGTAGTGCTCTTGGGAGAATAGAAATAGATTGCATCCGAGGCAGAAGGGAAACGTTTTGCGTGACGATTCCTTGTAAGAACGAGCTGCCATTGCCCAACTTAACAAATTGATACGGACTACATCTTCTTAATAAGGAAGACGGAAACATATCACCCTTTTAGTAAGAACCTTCACCGTTGAATGAACAGTGAAACCGGTGAGTCGACTTTCTTTCTGAGTCACATCTAAACAAGCTATACATCATGTTTAACACTTCTGTCGTGTGCGCCAGCAAAACCACTGTCCAGTATGGTTCACTTTGAGGCACATAAGGTTGTAGCGTTGTGAACAGGAAGATCTGAGTTCTGGTACATATAGACCAACTCAGCTATTTGGCGTGACATCACTGCGGTGGCGCTGCTGTCGGCACGCTTCTCTCGGATCTGGCTCCTGCACATGCGCTGTGTCGGCAAACGAGGGCCTGTTTTGTAAACACTGTGTTGGTGTATACGGTAATTAAATGAGCACGAATTATTGTCTGAAGGTATTCGAAAGCAATGTCCAAGTAATTTCAGAGTAGTTTCATTACTTTTGAAAAGTAATTGTAATGTAATATCATTACCTTTAGTCTGCGGTAATAAGTAATGTAATATAATTACATTTTTGCAGTTTTCAGAAAAGTAACTAGTAATGTAATTTAATTACTTTTTGAAAGTAATTTTGCCATCTCTGGCAAATAGTCGTCAGACCCCCATGTAACAGGTGAACTGGTGATGACACTAGAAAAACATGAACTAAAATGATGTGAAAACTGCTCGCAAACAAACTTTGGGGACATATGAACACCAGATCCACTACGCAGTGTTATATTGCCCGCCTCCTTCCTGGTATGCTTTTTTACAAAGCGCCAGAATTCTTCAGGTCGTTTTTTTAAGCTCAGCTCCACTTGCTTACGATACATATACTGGTCATTAACGAGGAGCTTCTTTGTTAGTTCACGGCACATGCTATATTTTTCATACCAGAAGTCCAGTTTCGTCTTTTTATACAATCTATGGTAATGCAATTTTAACCCTAAATAATGTCGTAGATCCTTAGAGAACCATTTTGGATACTTCTCGGGACGTTGAAGATGCCTAGGAATAAACTTATCTATTGCTTCATTGACTACTGATCTAAGACCGTCCGCCATTAAATCAACATCCGAATTTTGTAAAATAATGCTCCAATCATATTTCTTAAAATATTTAAATAACTCAAAATAATCACCGAGACCGTACGTATATCTTAGCACGCAGCAAGGTGGTATTACCCTTAAAGACATTGAAAACGAGATTGCGAGCGGAGGGTGGTAAGCATCAGCATTTACCAGCGGATCACTTATGCGAGTCACTTCCGCGACATGAAAGTTAGATAAAATTAGATCCAGAATATTACCGGAGCAGTTCGCAAACGTGTTCTGCTGCGTAAAATCATTAAAATTGATAAAGTTGAACAAGCAGGACGCTTTTTGACGCGTGCATGAGCTTGCACTGTTAATTATACCGGAAGGCCAGTCCACCTTTGGCAGATTAAAATCTCCGTAAATTTGTACGCGATATTCAATCATATCGGTACTGGTTTTCAGGAAATGAAAGTGGTCTATAAAGATAGCAGAATCTGAGGCAGGGGGAAAATAATGTGTTCCAATAAGAAGGTTGAACCCATCAGCGGAAGTTATCTCCACCCAGACCGATTCTTGATGAGTTTTTAGATCGTGACGTCTATGTGCGTTCAAAGATTGCCTGCAAGCTATAAGTACACCACCGCCGTATCTCATCCCATAAGTATATTCACGATCTCTTCGAAACACAGAAAAAGAAGAAGGAAAATAGTCACCACTGGTGATACCGTCATAAAGCCAGGTTTCCGACAATGAAACAATATCATAATCACTGCCTAGTAGATTAGACATAAATTCATCAGTTTTGGTTCTAAGATCACGGACATTTTGTAGTATACGCTAAGATTTCGAGCCATGATCAGCGTGACCTATGCTATTCGGAACAGCCACGTAATGCCGTGAGATAGGCAGCCTCCCAATAAAAGGACGAAAAAGAGAGCCACACCGGCCACACATCGGAACTGTTCAACGCCATCAACGCTTCCTCATCAATGGCGAGATGGAACGAATTGTAGGTCGGATATAGCGTTTTTAGTCGCGTGCATATCATTGATTTGTCACCGAGGACGGTTCTTGCGGTAGGTTCGATTTCTGCGACCGTCGTGGCTGGGTCCAAACGGGACACAAACAAGCCTTTCGAAGGCGGTGGCACAAGGAACCGCTCTAATGTTGCAATTTCTTGCTTGACCGAATGAGGCCTGAGGCCTTGGACGACGATCCTGGTTAGAGCTAGGGTGGTCACTCGCGTTGTGAGCCGTGTTGGCAGACTCACCGTTGCTCAGATGTGAGGTCGATGACGGAATCCCACGAGTCGTAGCATTTACGGGAAAATGACGAACTTGTCCCGCTTTGGGGCGGGCAGTCATGGAAGTGACTGTGTTTCTAATTGCTGGATGATTTGCTTTATATGTCCTATTATTCAAAAATCGCTTCAAGAGCGGTCTTTGTTTAAACACAAATGGGTCTGGCACGTCCGTGTTACGACAAGGGCCGCAATAAATACCTTCGAGAGTCCCAGCACTTTGTTTCCCGTAGATTGATGCGACTGTAAGACATTACCCTATGCATATGTTTTTTTTTTATGTGTGTGTGCACATTTGACACCAAAGAGAAATGTGTAATATTTGGGACCCCTGAATTCTTAAGGACTGGAGAAATGTTTGCCACTATAAAACAATGTTTTCTTTCTTCTTTTTTTATTTGTTTCTTTAACATTTTGGTTCTTCCTGGTACCACAAACTGCTGACGGAAGTACACATAAAGGCTGAATTCCTTATTTCCGGGAACAGAATGCCCCGAGAACAGAAGCTCTCCTGGCGCCACGAATCGAATCGCAATTTTAATTTAAGTCGGCGGAAACAAACGAGCATTTTATACCCAATGCTTCCTTAGCCAAACAAAAACACAATTATAATAATAAAAAAAGCTCCGCTTCAACATTGGACAGGATGAATCGAAATCAACTTCGAAATAAAATGAAACAAATAAAGCGAGCCCCCCCAAAGTGCACGAAGCCGCTGCGATGCGGCGAGGGAAAGGAGGTCAGATGCCGCCATTGATTGGCGCCCGAGAAAATGAAACCCCTCTTTTATATATATATATGTTGCTACTACGTTGTTACTACGTCGTTACTCTGTCTTCTTTCGAGCGTGCAGTGTTCAGGGACTGGGCTCGCTTTTAATTAATGGAAAAAGCGGGGCAGATTGCCCTTAATTGCAGCCTTCTCGTGCAAACAGAGCAGTCCGATACGCTGCGGCGAGCGCCAGGAATCAGTCAAACCGTGTTCTACTGCATTATTGTTGCGTTTCGCTGGAACGGCAGCTTCGCATACACTCTAGCGTTGAATGCGCGATGGAGCCACCCATATTAGCTTACCGGCGGTCAAGCCTATCTCATGACTGACACGCCATTATGGTAATGCGAATTCACAGTGAGGCTTTTGTTACGGGGCAACGTATCGAAGCCATTATAAAAATGAGTCCGCGTTGTTATCCGAGGCGGTTTAGACAGCGGCTGTCATTTATACCTAATGGGTTGGGAAATGTTTACACACGAGTGCAGAAACAAAAAGCTTCATCTGTTTCCCCTTAATCAGTATTATGTCTTCCAAATACCTGGATGCTATGTGTAAAGTTGTAATACACAAAGCGTGTTGTTATGGGGCCTCTTGAATTTTTGTCGACTTTGGACTCACGTCAACAATTCATTTCTTATTTCTTGTGACGCTAAATTATATAATATGATCATACTATTTGGTCTCGCGATATGTCCCTACTCTTCCACAGATCTTTTGAATTTGTTCGTGGCTTCAAATCACGTTGTACGGTCGTATGATACAGTCACGCGGTTACCCACACGCTTCTCGACTTTCTTATAGCAGATTAACTATAGCTTAAAAAGTCTGTCCTTGGCGAAAACTCAATGAATCAAAACAAAAATATTTCCTTAGCACAGCAGTCGAGTGTCGAGGTTAGAAGCGGAAGATCCTGGGTCTATTTTTTTTTTTTTTTAGAGATGTTTCTTAGTTTCGTTCTCTCTTCTCAACTACGTTTTTGTGTTGAATTCTCTTGTGGAATATCTGTTAGACAATTCCGTGACGTCGCGTCATATTTTTTTGCGGGGATTAGAGCCATTAAAGGGGCCGTGTAAAAATATTAGCATGGAATGTTTTCACTTTACGCGAGTTTACTGGCACGAGTGGGACACAAGTATACTCGCACGCAACGCCACTGGCCAGGACACCCTCTTATTGCGGTGTAATTGCAAAGACAAAAGCTAGCGTTTACTTTCCATCCCTCCTTCGCAAAAATTTGATGACGTAGACCCGAGCATTGTGTGAGCACTCGATTAGGGCTCGCGATAATCAAAAGCTCGAGAAGCATTCGGGTAGTGGCGCCGTGTCCAATCGCTGCAACGACGACAATCGCCTAACCATATAACCATGTCTGGAACTCGGCGCGCGTCCTGCGCTTTGCCAACCCCAGCGCGTAGCCACGATCAACATTGGCGGCATATAATCGGCTCAAGATCATGTGGCCGCTTCTTCTCGCTTAAAATCGAGTGGGTGAACCCGCTTGTTTTTCTTTAATTTTTTTTTTCTGAGACTTCTATTGCGTGTGGTGAGAAACAAACGCCTACTTTATATGTCATTAACGTCAGAGATTCGTTCTGAAGGCTCTGTTAAACTCCGACGTTCAGCGTAGCGAATGCAGCGTAGCGCAGAACGCGCTCATTTCATTGACCGGCGAGCAGGAACTTGATTTTTGCGACCAACCAGTATATGTGTGCGCTGCGCTACGCTGCTTTTGCTACGCTCGACCTCGAAGTACAACAGAGCCTTAGGTTGTATTTGCGCGCAGTACAAAAATCGATGCATCGCGTCTTTAAGCCACAGTCCCACTTGTATATACATGGTACAGACGATATGGTTCGCTGCAGGCACGATGACACAAGTATTAGCTGACATGTTTTAAGCATGTTTGCATCACGTTTGCTTCATACAGATACACATATGTTCGGAACATCCCCACAGACAGTTTTTTTTGTATGACAAATGGGTTAAGGTCGTCATACAAGAAAGAAATATGCCTCAGCGTCTGCAGGTTGTATTTTGTAAGATGTGTGAGCGGTGGAGCCTGTGTTAACAAATGATGACTCAGAGACGACTACGTTGTTTTTACGCGAGCGTACAAAGCGTAGCTTCAGCTCAATTGCAGAAAGAAGCTATAGACACATTGAACGCCCATGTGTAGAAAGCAAAATAATATTTTTCTAGGCAGAAAGGGAGGGGAGCCGGGAGGGGCGGGGAGGAGCGGCCGAAGACACGAAACTTTCACAAATTCCTTTCTGGACTGGTGAAGGAAAAATATCTTCGTGTGTTTGCGTTTCTGTGAGCGTGTGTTAAAGTGACAGACGCTTAACGAAACGACAGCGACTGCGCTGGCGACCTGGTGATAGTTAATCACGATGTTTTAAACCCCGTTTATTCCAATCATGTTCGTGTTCGTCAATATAGTGTTTCTCGCTATTCGCAGGGCCGTCTCTTTGCCTGAATTGGCTAAATTATTTCCGCACTGCTACTTCACTGAGGCCAGCATTTTAAACATTACCTACGATGGTCCTGCTGTCACTTCTGAAGGTGTACATAGTCTTCCGGCGAAGCTGACAAAACCTAATGTACACAAGGTCTCCTATTCTCCAGTAAGCACTTCTTCCTTCTTCCTTCCCTTTGAACTAAAAAAAAAGCAAAAAAATACATTTTCCAAGAAACCTTAAAAAATATTCTTATTTTTGTTCCGCAGACATTAGCTGCCGATAAGAAGGTCAAATGACAATTTACGCAGCAAAAAATTTCATGACTATGATGAGTCGAGTCCTGAATTCCTTAAAAGCTATCAGTGAGTATAAATGAGATCGACACCCGCTGGATATTCTATGTCGGCGACGCAACAGTAGACTAAAGCTCCAAAATAAAACGCGCACTTGGCTCTTCTTACAAGTAGTGCCATTTTTTAAAATCCCAACTGCGTGACGGTGCAAGTTTAACAAAGCAAATAGCGGCGCACACCATGGTACAGCGTGCTCACGAATCCGAATGAAGCCTTTAAAGCGGCCGCATAAATCGCGCTACGATTTACCACAGACGTGCCCAAATGCGGTGTAAGCTTCCCATGGAAATTTCAAAAAAACGAAACTTACCTGAGTAAAAAGTAAAGAAAAAAAAACAATAATTCATTCACTTATTTTTACCTAGGGCAACGTTACTAGAATACTCAGTTGGGAAACTCGCCGTCGAAACCTGGGCCGCTGGCGTCCACCGAGACCGAGCTAAATGCGATAACAGCGCCACTCTTTATCATTTGTCTGTACTGTGGTCACCTTGAGCTTTTATAAAGTATGTTTTTGCGTAAAAACAAACGAAAAATACTTTTTTTGTATGATATTTATTAGAGATTAGTACAAAATGAAGGGCGCGTGATGCTTTTAAATTCTTTAGTTTGCAAGGTTTTGCGGCATATTTAATATTGTTTTTATACGACCATGCCTCAGCGGCGCTTTCAGGTAGCACGTCCCGACCTAGGTGCATTTTAACTTCGGTTATTAAGACGCGGCGCGTCCGCTGGGGAGATGGGGATGGCACCCCTGTAACCTCTTCCACTGTATCTGTTCTGGCTGATTATATTCAAAATGGAAGTAACGTGCGGTTCCTCGAGTGGCCGCTGCGGGAGAAATGGCGGCGTCGTGTTCGCCATTAGCTCGGTTCGCGAGGACAGATCGGGGACACTTTTTCAGGGCAGTCTCTATGGCAGTTTCCCAACTGAGTGTTTTAGTAACGTTGACCTAGGGCAACCGCCTGCTATTCACGAACCCTCTGATTGGCGCAACGACCGACAGATGGCGGCAGCGGCCCCGGTGTAAGCTTACCGCCCAATCACGCCAAAAGCAGATTATTTTTTTACCTTAAACGGCGTGCGCTCTATGGAACGCATTAACTGGATACAAAACGAATACAACCGATGGTTCGTCGAGTAATTTCAGCTACATGTCTGCTTCTGGCGCGACCGGGCGGTAAGCTTGCGTCGAAGCCGCTGCCGCCGTCTGTCGGCTGTTGCGCCAGTCAGAGAGTGCGTGGATAGCAGACGGGTGCCGTAGGTAGGGAAAATCAGTTATCGTTTGGACTTTGGTTTTTACTTCTTAATCAGTAAGTTTTTTTTTTTTTTTTTTAATTGTTATTCAATGTTTTTATTACATTAGGACACCTCTGTAGTAAGTTGCAGTGCGATACGTTACCAAGCCGATAGATGCGGTCACTTTAAAGGCTTCATCCAGATTCGTGGGCAAGCTGTAGAACGAGCTAAAAGAAGCCATTTAGGTCCTGGGGAATGTGCTTCCTGGTGCGCGTTGATTCTCGCTACATTACTCAAAAAAAAAAAAAAGAAATGTCGAGAGATTTCAAAACAGGCCAGAAAGATGCAAATAGTACAGAGCATTGCTGCGTCTACGTCCGGTTGGGGCTCTTGTCTTTACTGATCGAACACTAACCCCAGTCAAACCCTTACGCAGCAATCATATTCAACTTAAAGGTGCTCTGGGAAGGTTTCTAAGGTCGACTAACAATGGCGACAACTCACTCAACTGCCTCTAGGCATCCTACAAATTCCTAAATCATGACAATACGCGGCCTATTTTTCTATTAAAAAAAAAGCGATCAAACATCGGAAAACAGTGAGGCCATCTCCGGTGATAGAAGGGACAACTTTCACCCAATAGCAAGCGAAGGATCCTCGCGCCTCCGACCGGTGCAACCACGGAGTCACAACTCGAATGCGCGCGGCTCGTTGCCCATACAACCCGGCCTACGATTCAACCCGGCAAGCTCGTGCTTTAGCGCGCGATAGCTGACGACTGGACACTATCCTCCCACGAAAGACAAAAAAAAAAAAAAAAAAACTAACATATTTTGTTGTTTTTGAGACGATTATTGTGGTATTAGGTTCCCTCTCCACGAAAAATCAACTTTTTTCGACTACTCCCCCATGCTTCTATCATATACAAAACGTACACATTTGTTAATAACAGTATTTGAAATTTTAACGAAATGTCGCGTTCTCATTGGTCACATGCCGTCCTGGCTGCCGGAAGAATGCTCTTTCCATCGCCAGAGATAATTTCGATCTTTTATCGCTTTTTAATAGGGAAATCGGCCGGGCATCGAATTATGATTTGTGCAGTTTTAGGAAGCTTAGAGCCCGCAAAGTGAGTTTTCGCCATTTCAGTCGATCTCAGAAACCTCCTCAGGGCACCTTTAATTCTGCCCCACGCTGAACTCCGGTAAGTGACTTACAAAAATTCAGCACTAAGGCCTGTTTTCTAGGTAGTGCTGCTACTTTGCACAGGGGCAAAGGACGGGGGAAATAAAAAGGGCAAATGAAAACAAAGAATAAAAGCTATAGTCGTTCCTTTTAGCCAAGGGAAGGTAAGCAGGTATTCGATTCCGAATGCGTGTCTCAGGACGATGATATGGACACGGTATACAGATTTCCGGATGTTGACGATCGCGTCTAGAGAACAACTCTTCCTTTTTTTTTATTGTTTTTTTGTAGACAAAAATAAGCATAAATTGGATGTTAATGGTGGGGAACAGGACGACCCTTTCCTCACGCGTAGGGTTATATCCGTCAGACACGCGAACCATCGAGTTTATCGTGCGCAAAAGCGGACAAAATCGTTTCTGGGAGTTTAGTAGATCGTTTCCCTATTCCGATAAATAATCGATACTCCGCTCGCGCCTTTGCACGTGCATTGTGTTGTTACCGGCAACGTAATGTATCACAGCCTCCGCTATAGACCATATGCAAAAAGAAGCGCCGTCTAGTGTTTTCATGATCAATGATCAGAATTCCCGTACCGACGATTTCGCCCGAAAAGCAATAGTTCCGGCAAAGTGTAAGTCGTAGAAGTAAAATATGATCACCTGCTGCAAGCCCAGTACGAACCCTTCACTGGACGTCTTCAAAAAATACCGTTCATTGACCTGGATGCTGCTTGAGTGACGAGTCTTGCGACCTCGTTGCTGACAATTCCTTTTCCTGAATTTGGCGGCCGTCTTTCTTTTCTTTTTTGATCCGAAACTAACCAGCAACCCATTGAGTGTACAAATAAACTGCCCTAATATCATGAAAACCGAGTTAAATGCAGATGCGCCTCGTCCACAACTGGAAGATGTGATAAAACCCCCAATATGGCGGCTCCTAATGGCATGATGATGATAGCTATAGGCTCTGGGCAGTGTTCTAGAGAGCGCCACCGTCGGTTGGTCATCAGCGCCACCGTGGCCAAATGAGGCAATACTGGGACGGCTAAAATCGGCAGCGCCGCCGGCATACCCTTGCGAGATTGCGTTATTACCAACTCCGAGCGTTGTGTTGCCGCGCGTTACACTACCGACTGTTTTAAGAATCTATCAAAGGTTAAATATATAAATGTGCATCCGTGTGTGGTTGTGTCGTTCTAGCATTAGGGAGTTTTAGTACGCGTAGGTGCCTTCCTCGATAGGTAGAGACGACCCAAAACGGGAGCTAGCAGAACAAAATTGAACATCATAATATCACGGCCAAATATTAGTAAGAGCAAATAAACAAAAACATTTTTTTTTACGTTGTTTGCGCGCGTTTCAAGATAACAAAAGCGAAGACTTCGGCGAGCTTCCCTCCTCTACAAAAGCGCACTGCAAAAGCGGAACTAAAACGTCCCCCCCCCCCCCTTTCGTCTCATCCTTACCCACCTTTTTTTTTTTTTTTTTCAAGTGAACTCTTCCCGCACGAATAGCTGACCTCATTTTGGTGATCAGCTTGTTCCCAGTCCCCTCGTTGCCGTGTGAAAGTCCGAGGAATGTGTTCTTCGTTCAAGCTGGCTGTAGTTTAGACGGTGTCGTACGCAGTTGTTCGGCGCAAGCTGATGCTCCTTCTCGTCGACTGAATATGCTGTTCACTTTTACATAGAACAGAAATAAACGCCACATGGATAACCTTTTCTCGCGGGGTAAGTGCATTTTTTAAATTATTTCTTGGGTAGACTTTTTTCGCAGCAGGAATGAAGTTAGGACCGCATAGACACGGGTTGAAATAGAGCAACCATCTTGGGCAGCTACGCGATCATGCTAAAGGCGCAAACGACAGTTCGTTCTGCAATTGGCGAAGCGGAGGAAACGCTCACTTCGGTTTTCGGTAACTACGATCAAACGTCCACAAAACGTCGTTCGATCAAGATGTGTCCGTGGAGCAGAGAGCAGTGAGAGTGTCAGAGGACCGATCTGATTCTAGAGTCATCGCATCGAATTCAAAGACAACACCGGGCTTCGAGCGCATTAATTCCAAATATCGAGTCAAATAGCGCATTTAGAAATGCATCTCAAGTCAGGCAATGTGAACGGAATGCTTATTTTGCACACTTTATGGCATTTATTCATCTCCGACGGCGTTGTATTTTTCACGGTTTCGATGGAAGGCTGCGGAGCTTCACGTCTGCCAAGCTTCCAGGGTTGCGACAGTCCGGTACGCAACAGTGCCTACAGCTTCGGCGTTAGCTCTTCTGCGACATCCGATAGCAATGTTAAGAATAAAAGACCAAAGAATGGATGAATGAACGCCTTCAAATTGATGCGTGAACAGCCCCACGAGCAAGCAGGCTGGCGAAAGGGCCTTCTCAGTGTTGCAAATATTTTGAGCTAGATGGCGCAACGTGTCACACCAAACTTGACTGCCCGGAGGGTATACCCTCCGGGCAGTCAAGTTTTTTGCTCGTGGGACTATTCACGCATCAATTTGAAGGTGTTGATTCATCCATTCTTTGGTCTTTTATTCTTAACATTGCTATGGGATGTCGCACAAGAGCACACGCCGAAGCTGTAGGCACTGTTGCGTACCGGACTGTCGCAACCCTGGAAGCTTGGCAGACGTGAAGCTCCGCAGCCTTCCATCGAAACCGTGAAAAATACAACGCCGTCGGAGATGAATAAATGCCATAAAGCGTGCAAAATAAGCATTCCGTTCACATTGCCTGACTTGAGATGCATTTCTAAATGCGCTATTTGACTCGATATTTGGAATTAATGCGCTCGAAGCCCGGCGTTGTCTTTGAATTCGATGCGATGACTCTAGAATCAGATCAGTCCTCTGACACTCTCACTGCTCTCTGCTCCACGGACATATCTTGATTGAACGACGTTTTGTGGACGTTTTATCGTAGTTACTGAAAACCGAAGTGAGCGTTTTCTCCGCTTCGCCGATTGCAGAACGAACTGTCGTTTGCGCCTCTAGCATGATCGCGTAGCTACCCAAGATGGTTGCTCTATTTCGACCCGTGTCTATGCGGTCCTAACTTCATCCCTGCTGCGAAAAAGGTCTACCCAAGAAATAATAAAAAAATTCACTCACCCCGCGAGAAAAGGTTATCCATGTGGCGTTTATTTCTGTTCTATGTAAAAGTGAACAGCATATTCAATCGACGAGAACGAGCATCAGCTTGAGCCGAACAACTGCGTACGACACCGTCTAAACTACAGCTTGAACGAAAAACACATTCCTCGGACTCCACAATCGTCTTTCACACGGCAACGAGGGGTCTGGGAACAAGCTGACCACAAAAATGAGGTCAGCTATTCATGCGGGAAGAGTTCGCTGGGAAAAAAAAAAAAAAAAGGGTGGGTAAGGATGAGAGGGAGGGTGGAAAGAGGGGGGGCGTTTTTAGTTCCGCTTTTGCAGTGCGCTTTTGTAGAGAAGGGAAGCTCGACGAAGTCTTCGCTTTGTTATCTTGAAACGCGCGCAAACAACGTAAAAAAAACTGTTTTTGTTTATTGCTTTTACTAATATTTGGCCGTGATATTATGATGTTAAATTTTGTTCTGCTAGATCCCGTTTCCGGTCGTCTCTACCTATCGAGGAAGGCACCTACGCGTACTAAAACTCCCTAATGCTAGAACGACACAACCACACACGGATGCACATTTATATATTTAACCTTTGATAGATTCTTAAAACAGTCGGTAGTGTAACGCGCGATAACATAACGCTCGGAATTAGTAATAACGCAATCTCTCAAGGGTATGCCGGCGGCGCTGCCGATTTTAGCCGTCCCAGTATTGCCTCCTTTGGCCACGGTGGCGCTGATGACCAACCGACGGTGGCGCTCTCTAGAACACTGCCCAGAGCCTATACTCACAAAGCCTGGTAGTTCGACGACGGAGCCATAGAGTACCCATTGTAGATTTGGAGCGCGAGGATCTGGTAGCACAGAGCATCAAACAGTTATCTCTCGGGGAGCCTAAAGCCCCTCTATTCTGGGAAAAGTGGCGCCATTCATTGTTGTGGAAATGCTCGAGAAACGTGCCGCCCTGCCACTTCTGGGAAGAACATGGCGTCTGAAATCTAGCTCAGTGCTGCACTGTGCCGCCATGATCTTCCCAAGGGCTGCACGTTGCACGTGCCTCGCGCATCGAGGCAGCTTGCGCTACTTTTAAAACATGAAGGGGCTTTAGGGGAACCTAGAGTTCCTGTATAGGCTCCCTACGGGAGCCAGAGTTGCGCGTTCATCTCCGTAGCGCCGTCTTTCCTGCACGGCATGTGGATCCTGCTCGTCACGTGACTGAATTCGGCGAATAGCGGCGCCGCGCGTTCGAGGCGCGCGGCGCGCTCAAAAGCAGGGGAACGTACGCCGGGGCGCGTGCAACGTCTACTTTCCTGCACGGCACTTGATCCGGCTCCTCACGTGATCGCGCAACTCTGGCTCCCGTAGGGAGTCTATAGACGCTTTGCAGAGCTGTGCATGGGCGCCGCCATAACTGACCTTCAGTTTTTGTTTCCCCTTATTACGTTTACTTCACTTCATTATTACAATAGCAGGCCTGGTTATTGCCATCTTAGATTTTATTCTGTCTTTCTCCCCAGCATTGGCTTTTGTTGGGGCTCGTCCACACCAATTTCAGTGGCTCGGTATCTCGGTAAAACAAGAGAAGGTCAGCAATGGCGGCTGTATTCTGGCGCGTGCACATGATGCCATTTCCGATGCCCTCCAGAGAAAAGGGAAAGAAGGCGCTCTCCTCTTATCAGGATCCTCCTTTGTGCCTCTCGGATTTGCACAGGCGTCGCTATTCTCCTCCCAGAAGATTATAGAAGATTAACCTGTCACTCGAAATTCTTACAAAAGCAGCGTCCCTTTCCTCCTTTACTGTGTTTCAAAAGTATGCGATGTGAAGTCAGTGCAAGGAGCATATACTTGGCTTGCACATGACGTCATTTACGAGCCTCCAGAGAAAAGGGGGAAGAAGTAGCTCCCCTCTTATCAGGATCCTCCTTTGTGCCCCCCGGATTGCACAGGCGTCGCTATTCTCCTCCGAGAAGATTATAAAAAAAAAACTGTTTTTGTTTATTGCTTTTACTAATATTTGGCCGTGATATTATGATGTTAAATTTTGTTCTGCTAGATCCCGTTTCCGGTCGTCTCTACCTATCGAGGAAGGCACCTACGCGTACTAAAACTCCCTAATGCTAGAACGACACAACCACACACGGATGCACATTTATATATTTAACCTTTGATAGATTCTTAAAACAGTCGGTAGTGTAACGCGCGATAACATAACGCTCGGAATTAGTAATAACGCAATCTCTCAAGGGTATGCCGGCGGCGCTGCCGATTTTAGCCGTCCCAGTATTGCCTCCTTTGGCCACGGTGGCGCTGATGACCAACCGACGGTGGCGCTCTCTAGAACACTGCCCAGAGCCTATACTCACAAAGCCTGGTAGTTCGACGACGGAGCCATAGAGTACCCATTGTAGATTTGGAGCGCGAGGATCTGGTAGCACAGAGCATCAAACAGTTATCTCTCGGGGAGCCTAAAGCCCCTCTATTCTGGGAAAAGTGGCGCCATTCATTGTTGTGGAAATGCTCGAGAAACGTGCCGCCCTGCCACTTCTGGGAAGAACATGGCGTCTGAAATCTAGCTCAGTGCTGCACTGTGCCGCCATGATCTTCCAAGGGCTGCACGTTGCACGTGCCTCGCGCATCGAGGCAGCTTGCGCTACTTTTAAAACATGAAGGGGCTTTAGGGGAACCTAGAGTTCCTGTATAGGCTCCCTACGGGAGCCAGAGTTGCGCGTTCATCTCCGTAGCGCCGTCTTTCCTGCACGGCATGTTGATCCTGCTCGTCACGTGACTGAATTCGGCGAATAGCGGCGCCGCGCGTTCGAGGCGCGCGGCGCGCTCAAAAGCAGGGGAACGTACGCCGGGGCGCGTGCAACGTCTACTTTCCTGCACGGCACTTGATCCGGCTCCTCACGTGATCGCGCAACTCTGGCTCCCGTAGGGAGTCTATAGACGCTTTGCAGAGCTGTGCATGGGCGCCGCCATAACTGACCTTCAGTTTTTGTTTCCCCTTATTAACGTTTACTTCACTTCATTATTACATAGCAGGCCTGGTTATTGCCCATCTTAGATTTTATTCTGTCTTTCTCCCCAGCATTGGCTTTTGTTGGGGCTCGTCCACACCAATTTCAGTGGCTCGGTATCTCGGTAAAACAAGAGAAGGTCAGCAATGGCGGCTGTATTCTGGCGCGTGCACATGATGCCATTTCCGATGCCCTCCAGAGAAAAGGGAAAGAAGGCGCTCTCCTCTTATCAGGATCCTCCTTTGTGCCTCTCGGATTTGCACAGGCGTCGCTATTCTCCTCCCAGAAGATTATAGAAGATTAACCTGTCACTCGAAATTCTTACAAAAGCAGCTTCCCTTTCCTCCTTTTACATGGTGTTCAAAAGTATGCGATGTGAAGTCAGTGCAAGGAGCATATACGTGGCTTGCACATGACGTCATTTCCGATGCCCTCCAGAGAAAAGGGGAAGAAGTAGCTCCCCTCTTATCAGGATCCTCCTTTGTGCCCCCCGGATTTGCACAGGCGTCGCTATTCTCCTCCGAGAAGATTATAGAAGATTAACCTGTCACTCAAAATTCTTACAAAAGCAGCTTCCCTCTCCTCCTTTTACATGGTGTTCAAAAGTATGCGATGTGAAGTCAGTGCAAGGAGCCTATACGTGGCTTGCACTTGACGTCATTTCCGATGCCCTCCAGAGAAAAGGGGAAGAAGTAGCTCCCCTCTTATCAGGATCCTCCTTTGTGCCCCCCGGATTTGCACAGGCGTCGCTATTCTCCTCCCAGAAGATTATTGAAGATTAACCTGTCACTCAAAATTCTTACAAAAGCAGCTTCCCTCTCCTCCGTTTACATGGTGTTCAAAAGTATGCGATGTGAAGTCAGTGCAAGGAGCCTATACGTGGCTTGCACATGACGTCATTTCCGATGCCCTCCAGAGAAAAGGGGAAGAAGTAGCTCCCCTCTTATCAGGATCCTCCTTTGTGCCCCCCGGATTTGCACAGGCGTCACTATTCTCCTCCCAGAAGATTATAGAAGATTAACCTGTCACTCAAAATTCTTACAAAAGCAGCTTCCCTCTCCTCCTTTTACATGGTGTTCAAAAGTATGCGATGTGAAGTCAGTGCAAGGAGCCTATACGTGGCTTGCACATGACGTCATTTCCGATGCCCTCCAGAGAAAAGGGGAAGAAGTAGCTCCCCTCTTATCAGGATCCTCCTTTGTGCCCCCCGGATTTGCACAGGCGTCGCTATTCTCCTCCGAGAAGATTATAGAAGATTAACCTGTCACTCAAAATTCTTACAAAAGCAGCTTCCCTCTCCTCCTTTTACATGGTGTTCAAAAGTATGCGATGTGAAGTCAGTGCAAGGAGCCTATACGTGGCTTGCACTTGACGCCATTTCCGATGCCCTCCAGAAAAAAGGGGAAGAAGTAGCTCCCCTCTTATCAGGAAGGAACTCTAGGGGAGCCTGGATGTCAGCGCACAGCTTTTGTAGCGGCGAGGACCCGAAGTCCTCGCCGCTACAAAAGCTGTGCGCGCAGTCACGTGGCTCTCCTCTCATTTGTTGCCTGCCGCTCCACCTTTTCCAATCCGGCGGCCATGATGGCGACATGCGCGATCGAAAGCGTCGCGGTGGTCGGCCTTCCACGATTAGCAGAATGCTGACTATGACGTCAGCAAAGAAGTTCTCATGGACGGTAATAAGAGGAACGTGAGGACTTTAATTTTGACGGAATTGGCAGTGTTGGTTCAAGAACGCTATGATTTCAAGATTCCGCCATGCTAATTACAAACACCATCGAACTTGTTGTTCGCAAGGTAATGACGTCACGAAAGGTAAGGATACGAGGGCGCCACCGAAGATTAGCGGCGAGATGTTTCGGTGGCGCCCTCGTTCGGTTACCTTTCGTGACGTCATTACCTTGTGAACAAGTTCGATGGTGTTTGTAATGGGCATGGTGGAAACCTGAAATCATAGCGCTCTCAAAGCAACAGTGCCAACACCGTCAAAATTGAAGTTCTTACATTCCTCTTATTTCCGACGATGAGACATCCTTTGCTGACGTCATAGTCAGCATTCGGCCAATTGTGGTGGACCGACCACAGCGACGCTTTCGATCGCTCACGTCGCCAATTCGCAACTTTCAGCGATGGTGGTACCGCGGTGTGAGAGCCGCGATCCCTAGCTCCTGGATGATAGGCTTCAGAATAAAGGTGCTTGCTATCCACTTTCTGGCGTGAAAAAATAAAGTAAGGCTCTAATAGAGCTCGTATATAGCAAAACTAGAATTACTTACACGTCGTAGACCCAGCCTCGTACCGCTGTTCTACGACGATCATCCAGATGACAGCCATTTTGATGGGCACCAGTGTGCCCTCTATTAGCGGCGAGATGTTTTGGTGGCGCCCTCCTGTGGTTCCCCCTTGTGACGTCATTACCTTGCAAACAACAAGTTCGATGGTGTTTGTTATTAGCATGGTGGAAGCTTGAAATCATTGCGCTCTCAAATGAGCACTGCCAACACCGTCAAAATTAAAGTTCTTTCATTCCTCTTATTTCCGTCGTGATAAATCCCCTTTCCGACGTCATAGTCAGCGTTCGGCCAATCGTGGAAGGCCGACCACAGCGACGCTTTCGGTCGCGCACGGGGCTAATAGGTCGTGAAAGTTGCGAATACTGTGTGCTCCTCTGGCTCCTCCTTGCCTCCGCAGCATTTATCGCGGGAGATTAAAGACGAGGGAGAGAGAGAGAGAGAGGGTCACTATGCCAGTATTTTACGCGCCGCGAGTGTTTGGTTTGCCGTGTTAGTATGACATCGTAGATGTTGTAGTTCGAAGAAACCAGTAAGGAGAAATAACCGTCAGTGCCCAGTAATGGCGACACTTGAAAGCTCTGAATGGAAAGAATGCGCGAACACTCGTCAACATAAAACAAGGAGTCATCAAATCGCATTTGGGTTACTCACGACTTAAGAATCCTCATCTTCTCGGTACGTTTCTGTGCATGCCCGGCGAAGCACAGGCTGTTCCGCCCTACGAACTAGAGGCCGCGTTAGAATCTCCGCATATCTACCGTACACGTCCTCAGCAACTTGGCCATTTTGTTTTACTTCTTTTTTGTTGTAGTTTATAGGTGCGTCATATTTTTTTCTAAAATGCATATAAGACAATTATAACAGGGCGGTTCATATGAATCCGTCCGCGTTGAATGATCTCACCTACCCTGTTACACCCATACCGGCAGAAGCAGGCACTGCATTTCTTCGCTGAGCCCAGAGTTGGCATTTTATATCTTTTTTTGCTACTAATTGTATTGGAGGCGCTGCAGTTGAGGAAAGTCTTCCACAATTAAAGAAGGCTTTTCGTCGCTAGGGTCTTTCTTCTTTGTCGTCTTCACTGGCACGATTGGCCAGACTCTAAATCCAGCGTCACGTGCGCTGCCTCGTGGTTCTTTTTTAGCTTGGAGTGCAACGAAAGCTATGGGCACAAGGTCATAACTCTGAGACGTGCAGGGGGGCTAAACTCGTCAAACTCAAAGTTGGGGCCGAAGTTCGCAGAGCGTGCTGATTGGACTCTCGCGACAATGGCGTCACGCGGGACAAGATGCCAATCATCCAAACTTTCTCGGTGTGCAAATTTCAGCGACATTGTGAAACACAAAGTAGTAGCGAGCTTCACCGTAGCGCGCTCGAGCAACACCGTGGGGCCAGGCTAGAGCGACTCTATATGGCAGCGTAGCTGCCAGAGAAGCACCACGTGTGCCGCCTCTCACCGCGATTGTTCACACGCGGTACCATAGCAACGAGCCGAGCTGGCACCGTGCCCATAGCAAACTGAGTGACTACTCGTCACGTGACCTCGCAAGTTACGTGATTTCACCGGTAAGATGGCAGCGCCCAGAGCTGGTGGATGCGAGTTTGTTCGGTGCGCGGTGGTCGTAATGTGCCACTGCTTGCCGACAATTTCGGACTTCTTCGTGCTCTCTGACGCAGGTATAACATGAAGATCAGAAAGAATGAGACTTTATAACTTTTCTGTGCAAGATCGCTCTATTATCACCTTTGCGACAGCATCAGTCATATCGCCGCAGCGATGCTCGGATTCCAGGATGTGTTCGAGGATCGATTCGACTTTCTCCATGCAATTTTCACATACCCTTGGCTTTGTTTCAACGTTGGTGTGTCTGAGAATCGATGCGAAATGTATGCGTCGCATGTTGGGCCTTGGGGAAGTTGTTTCAGCCCCAGGTAACCGCATTGTCACAGAAACTTTTAGTGAGGAAGCTCCTGCGATATTTAACATTTTGTACTAATCGACGACTTTACAAATTGGCAGTTCTGAAGATTTTGATATAACGCGCTTTCTTTGCAATAGCATGCATTTGATCGCAGTGTTTTTTTGGTTTGTATATTCAAGTGACAAGCTGGCGTTTGCTCAAATGACGTATATGAAATGACCTGCTATATAACTATTCATCAACACATATTATTAAACTTAGATGCTCGGAGGTGTGTTCGTCTTTGAAATTAACAAGTTACAGACAATTATACGAGTGTAATATTAATTTTCTGTAGCTGGGCCTGTTTTGTGCTCATTAGTGTCAGTGTGCTATGATGTTATCATCATGTGTGTATGGTTCTAAATATCCTCTTTGCAATGCCTACGAAGGCCATAATGACGTCGGCTGACCCCAGCTCACGCATCGGACACGAAAACTGCGTCACTTGGACGCATGCGCTCGTCAATAATCAATTCGTCGACAAATATTTGAATTCGCGTTCGTAGCCAATGGGTGCACTGACGGAACGTATCATCACTTGCGAATGCCAAGTTCTATGGTGTGCTTAAAAAGCATAGTGAAAGCTCGGGGTCATTGCACCGGTGCCCTAGCATGTCACGACCGCGTTATTTCAAAATTCGCTTTTGAGTTGAGGATTACAGCTAAGAAAGAAGAAGTAAAAAAATCATTTCATGGCCCCTTTAACCAATACCACCTAGAATAGAAGGCCTGCGCATGACGTTTCGTTAGTAGATCCCCGACCCGCCCCAAGCGGCAAACAGGCTGAAGCTTGACGAGAGTATGGGCCGCGTCCCAACTACGTCGCATTCACTTGCGGCCACAGCTGTGTGCGTGACTGCTGAGCGCGAGCTGATAGCGAGCTTCCAGTTCATTTGCAGCGTGCACGCGAACACTCCCTCGGCCAGGAGCGCGAACTAGCACGCGCTCCTGGCTTTGAGACGGGCATTTCTAGCGCGCGCGCTTGTTCTGCGGAAGAACGCTTCAAAGCAGCGACCCGGGGTATAAAAAGCGCCCTCGAAAATGGCGTCCAGTGCTAGCGTCCAGCGTCCAGCGAAGGGCTTTGCAGCCCTTCGCAAAGCAGTAAGGAAATTTCACTCATGCATTTGACGCTCCACGTGAACGTCTAACTTCATCGTACGCTATAGCAACAGACACTCGGCGTGCGCATCTGTTTCATTATCTGCTACGCAAACCACTGAAGCAGGCGATGGAGCAGACGACGTTGCAGACGATGTAGCAGACGATGGTGCTCATCCGGGCTAGCTAGGGGGCGCTGAGGGGATCTACTAGTGATGACGTTTAGAGGAGGAAACGCGCAGGCCTTGTGTTCTAGGTGGTATTGCTTTAACACGGATATGTGTGTTACACCAGATACAAATATTGACTTTTTGCATGCCGGTAAACTTCCGGACGCCCACTTGGCCTGTTGGCAAGAACACCTCAAATCCGGCTTCTGTTTCTTTTGATGGCGTTAACAATGCTGTGGAGACCGCCATGCTATCCCTCTTGGTCTAACCCCGTCGACTGTTCATCGCCCAAACGAGGGTGAGACCGTCGTCGACGTCGCTCCTCGCCAGTCGGTGGGATAATCTCATCTTGAATGGATGATTGGGTCTTGAAGAAGTATGATGCTAAGCATACATTCGCTTACTATGGGGCAGTCGAGCAGCAGTCATGTCCCGAGGAAATCGTCCTGTCGCGGCCGGCGTAATCGGAATTTGTTCCATAGGAGCGAAGTCCGAAAGAACAAGGACGGTACGTACGTCCCACGAAGGCGGCCGCCATCCCGGCGGCGCGGAAAATCACTGGCCTTGTCCGTGCAGCTACGATACTTAGCAGCTGTCGTCGCCCGACAGTCTCCTGGCTGCAAATCGTCTCTCTTCACTGAAGAAACAGGCACCGTTCCTCCAGAGGCCCGTGCCGTACCGCCATGCCCAGCGTCTTTTACCACTTTTCAATGAACGAACGGATATCAACTAGACAGAAGTTGCCGCCCGGTGTCGCTAGCAGCACGGTTACCATGGCAACCTCCCAGGCCCAAAACGGAGATCAGTATAGGCGCTTCTGACGTCGTGCATCTAGATAATTTTGCGTCGTGTCGCTACTTTGGCAGCTACGCTGCCATATACAGTCGCTTTACAGGGTTGCCAGGTAGTTTCTAGCTCAAACCGCCAAATGCCAGACGGTGTAGCCCAAAAGTAGCCAAATGCAAGAGATTTATGTAGCCCAAAAGTAGCCATATTCTGCAGAGCCCAAAAAATCGTGCGCTCGAATGTACTGCCTCTGCATACTTGGGTTTAGGAGCAGCTTGCTAGATTTACGACATCTTGAAATGTATTGAATGTTTTATGTCAAACACAAAAGCACTAAACTTTTCCATACGCGTTTTTACAGTCACATAGTTATGAAGCACTCGCTCGTGCACGGCTTACTCGCCTCATACATGAATTTTGTGTTAAAACGGGCAAAAACGTCTTCAGTAGGGTTTTTGTTACAGCACTCGTTCTTTCCAAGGAAAGCAAACTTTACCTAGAGGACGTTTTGAAGAGCTGGAAGGGATATGTTCTTCCTTAGGCCTGACTTTGTGAGGGACACGTGAGTGAATACTCTCTCCACGGCGGCATTCGACATGGGCAGTGTCGGGAGCTCGATGGCAAGCTCGGGTAGCAATGTAAACAAGGCTGCTCCTGCGCATTACTCTTCGCCATGTTCGGAATTTTCATTGTCCCAAATCTTTTGTCTTTTGTTATGGCTCATTGTGCTTTAGGAAACTTCCATGTTTCGTGGAAAAGCCTCCTTTGTTATATCCGGTACAGCACGGGTTATCGGGCGACATTCAATTCTGCAGGATGTCTTGAGCTGCCTTTAGTATCATTTTTCCTCGGATGAGGTGCCTCGTGTGGGAGGATGGTGGGAAAGTCGAGGAAATAAGAGACGCCAGTAGGAAGCAGAAAGAACTTGGGAGCATAAGATGTCGTCGGAGCTGAATCTCGGTCACGGTAGCTCTCTTGAGCTAATAGGTTCTGCCCACGAATCTTCACGCAGAAAATCCCTGAAAGCGGGAATTCAGAAAGGGTGGACTGTCGCTTTGTGTCCATGCTGATGTTTCTTTTGTACTTCTATTCTAAACCAAGCAAATAAAAAAGGGGCCGCGTTAGGATTTGAAATAGCCCAAAAATAGCCACATAGACAACCGCCAAATTTTGACGACAAATGCATGACAAAGTAGCCCAATTTGGCTATTAATACCCCAACCTGGCAACCCTGTCGCTTTAGGCCAGGCGATTGAACGGCTACACAGATGACGTCGCTCCCGCCGTGTCCCTACATCCCTACGCTCCGTTAGAGTCAATGCTGTCTAGATTGTCCCTAGGCAGGTTGTGAATACTCTGAACTTTCTCGTCGCGAATTCGTCGTTTATGGAAGTTATTGGTGACGACAAAGTGACGTTTCACAACTTTGGGAAGGAGTTATTTGAGGCCAAAAACTTCACCTCGGAATCGAGGTGGATTTAACTTTGTGATATTGATGAGCCATGCCCGATGTACGCGGCTTCGGAGCTCATCTTCCGCCACTGTCAACAAAGCTACCGGGGTCACCCAGAGGTGATTTATGTAGTGACTTTGGTAGTGTGTGAGAGATGAGGAGGCGACGGGGGATGGCGAGGAAAAACCGAGGAAGGGAAATAAAAAAGGGTACGACAAACACACACGCACAACTAGGAGTCGGGAAGTACTTTAGAAAATGTTCGGGAAAGAAGGGGGCCGGGGGGGGGGGCGGTGTTGAAGAAGGGGGATAATCCTTCTCCCGAATTTTTTCGGGAGGCGAAATATCCCCCTTCTTCGACCTTTGAGAGACGGGGCTTCGGCGCGTCCGCTTGGGAGACGGGGGTTGGCATTCCTGAAACCCTTCCCCAGTATATGTTTCGGCGCCAAAAAGGCCGATTAAAGCCCAAATAGAACAGTCACAGCGGACGCTATAGAATGCTTTACTCCCGAACCAATACAAGCAGCCGTGCTATTCCCCTTGTGGCCGCTGCGGGAGAAATGGGAACTTGCAATCTCCTTTAGTTCGGTTCTCGAGTACGGATCAGGGCCCCTTTTTAAGAGCAGTCTCTAGGGAAGGTTCTTAACTGAGTTGTTCTATCGACGTTGTGGGGAGCGCAAACACACTTCGAAACATTAAAACAGTGTTTAATTCCATCGTGTGCGATGGGGATTACCAATGAAAAAAGATGTTTCATGCAGCATTTGTTGTTGTTGTTCTTTTGGCGACCGACTTTTAAGGGGCCCTTCGCAACAAACGTATTTTATGTTGAAAATGTTTCTATTATACTTTGAAGAAACATCATGAGCACATAGACTATTCGAAAGAAATGCCTTTAATTTATTACGGAAACGATGTCCGTTCCGGACATCGTTTCCGTAATAAATTAAAGGCATTTCGACGCAATGCGGACCTCTGCGTCGGAGCTGAATTAAAGAGAAGAAAATCGGCCGCCTGCTTCACTGCGCCACAAGGGCCCGTGTGGAGTGTAAACCTGATTAAAACGCCCCCTCCCTCCCTCTTCCAAACATAAAAGTAAACTTGGTGCTATGTAAATCGAATTCGACGCGGTTTTCAAGCGACCACATTTTGTTTTCGTGTGAAAGTTGTTCCCCGCGAGAAAACGCCTGATTGTGTTACCGCGACCCGACCAACTGACAGTTCACAAAGGCCTAACTTATCCCTATGCTGTCAAAAGAAAAAGTTCGCCGTGGTTGTCGACGAATGCAAATGCCGGTTTCTGTGCTCCGCCTCATCTACCTCCTCAGCCGCGTGTTTCTGATACGCAGGCAGTTCGACGAAACAAATTGTGAAACACCTGACCTTAGAGGGATTATCCGGTGATATCCGGAAGTTACTAGGTTTTTGCGCTGGTCACGAAGAGACGGCCTAAATATGGTCAGATGTGATATTTATTTCATTAAAAGACG
Organism: Ixodes persulcatus; assembly: GCA_013358835.2. Taxonomy (NCBI): domain Eukaryota; kingdom Metazoa; phylum Arthropoda; class Arachnida; order Ixodida; family Ixodidae; genus Ixodes; species Ixodes persulcatus. The sequence goes on from JABSTQ010011364.1 coordinate 73,544, forward strand.
CGCCAGTATTCGTTAGATCAATTATAAACATCAATACGAAACTTCACGCCAAATTACGCAAGTTTGCATGGCTGGTCGTGTCGTGATGTCACATAGTAGAGGGGGTACCCCCCCCCCCCCCCCTCAATCACTTCAGTCCGCCTCCCGTCACTTTAAGCGCCATCTAGATATTCGTTCAAAAACTGCGTACTTTATAAAGTGCGGTGGCATGCCATCTAGACGCTACGCTTCAAAACGTATGTATTGTATATATTCCATAGAATACACTGCAGTTAACATAACATGTTAATATAACGTCGAACGACGGGAGGCCGGTAGGGGGGGGGGGGGCGGGGAAAAGGGGGGGGGGGGGGAGGTGCTGCTCGTGCAAGCAGCGTCTATGAGCAGTAGACCTTTCCAAAAACGAGCTTGTGGCCGGTGCCATTTTGAGCGTTCGTGCGATATGGCGCGTGCTTTGCTCGCTTTCCGAAGCGACGAACACGCACGTGCTGGGCTGTGAAGATCGCACGCTGGACTGTGATTTTGTAAACATTGGAAAGGTCTATACTTTGTTTCACCTTATGTGCGAGCGAAGGCAAATCTGGAAGCGCGAGCACGAAACCTCCGTGCGTTCAGGCTTTGCTCGAGCGCGCGAGCTGGGGAGAAACGCAAAAAGCGCTGGTCTCACGCTTTTAGCTTTGGCTTCGCTCGCAGATAAGGTGAAACGAAGTATAATATAATAACGTTAATGGTAACGTCAGAGTCGCGGGCCCTGGCTTAGTCTCGGTTTTGATCAACATAGTTGATGGTGCGTAGAAAGATTATCGTCGAAGAATTTAAATCTTGTCTTTCTAAAGGTCTGTTCATACGATGCATCTTTTAGGCGCGCAACAGTTTCGCGACACTCAAGTTTCGCGAAATGTGCTCGTTCACACGTACCGCTTCACGTGCAACAACAATGACGTTTAGACTCGCGAAAATAGTTTCGGTGTTGACCATAATGTTGCGCTCCGAATCAGATCGCTATTTATCTGGGGACCTGCTTTGCGCATTTTATGCAGTCAATTCACTTTAATTTTTTTTCTCACATACTGCACTACTTGGAGCGATCTCGCATGTGCGCAAAGCCGATTGAGGCGGCAACCTGTACGTGCAGGACATGTGCCGGCGCCGAGCCCGTACGCAGCCAATTCATTGCCAAAGCTCCTATCAATGCACATGGTATTCATAGAAACGCTACGTGCCCAATCTGGTTACTTCTCGGCGCCCATGTCTGCCCCGATTTTACTGTGCACTGTTTCAGAGAGCGCAAATGGTTTCACATTCGCTTGTAAACAAAGCAAACTTGGTTTCAGTTTACTCGATGGTCGTTACACGGGCGCACTTAACTGGTTACGCTAAGCCACAGTTAGCGCACAATACTTGCGGACACCATTCTGCGGCTATGCAGTCAAAGCTATGGGCGAACGTGCGCTTGAGCATTTTGAGCACCCATCTAAGCAGTGCACGCGCGCTCTTCACTTTTTCTGAAATAGCTGTCTGAGAGTATAGTGCGGTAACTGTGGTGCCACGTAACAGCAGTTAAAGCTGAGCTAACCACGGTTAAGGGTGCCCGTGTAACAGGGATATTATCCAGCGGTATCGTCGCGACAACAACGCTATGAGCACTATTCTAATCTCGCCAACTCCCGCTACTTGTCATCGTCCATCGCTGGATTTGTTTTCCGATATGCTACTCACTTTTCCTTCAGTGGTGCTTGACGTGCTTGCGGAAGCGCCGGCAGTATCCATCGTTCGTGGTTTCGGTTTCTTCGGATTTGGCTCGGCTACAACACCGGCAGTGAAGTGGTCTTCTCAAACAGCTCGCTCCCCCCTCAAAGGCCACGTGAGAGCGTTTCTGAGCGGCCATTGGCGGCGCCCTCAGAGTGATTGACAGGACTCGGCAAAGTTTCAGCAAAAGCTCGCTCCAAAAGCGAGGTGTGCGCGCAACTGTTTTTAGATACGCGAGTCCTTTTCGGACTCGTTCAGACGGCGCAACCATTTCGCGAAACTACATTTCGCGACACTATATGCGCGAGAAAAATGCATCGTGTGAATGGACCTTTAGAAACGATGTTATTTTACTGAGACAGCAGTCAAGAGCTGTCGTGGCTCTTTTTGCATGATGTTACGTCAGAGCTTCCGCTGTTGGCAACAAAAACGTTGTGTGCTTTGCGGGTGCAATCTGATCACTTGGGTTCTGTTTGAAATTGATTTACTTGTGCGCCGAAGATTGAAATTTCGGATCTTGTGCGGATAATATTCCTTTCAGCAATGACCATAGAATTTAACTGTTTTCTGAAGACAAAACTTTACCAAACTACCCCTTAAGTAGTTTGTACCAAAATCTCCAAGATTACACTCCTTAAACTTTTGTCACGGTGGGACTGTCCAAGCGTCCTTGTATCCCTCCTGTTGCTTACCGCGAGCGCGTGTAATATGTTTTTAATATTTTGTGCTATTCTCCGCACCTCCACGAGCGATCCAACAGACAAGGTTTTCTTTTATTTGCTTTTCATCGCTTAATGTTGCTGTAAAGGTAGAAGAAGCGGAGTCAGTGAATTGACGTGATTAACTACAATGCCTAGAAGGTGCTGTGTGAGGGACTGTCCCGGTATTTCGCAACTGAAGAAGAGATCACACTGCATGCATTTCTGAGAGACATATATCGGCCGCATGAGCACCCCGTAAACAAGTTCTACTCATGCTCTAGACAAAATAGGTACTTTGTGCTCGACGTTTACTTGTACTTGTACACTCACCGTTCGTATTCTTAGACGGCAGGCATCTTCAGCCTGTGAGAGCAATCCGATGATTCAACGACCTCGGTGTCTCAACCTTCAGCAATGCGAACGGGCGTGTCGTATGCTAGCAATCCTAATTTCTGCGAGCGTTCTAATTTTTTTTTTCAAAACCTTGATAGCTTGTTTTGTGCCCAGTATAGCCCTGTATTATCGGACTGACGGCATGCACTCGTACACTGGCTTGTACTCGCAACGCTTTCATCATTGACCTCCATCATGTCGATCCACTGACTCTTCGTCCTCAAATTTTACAGCACGCAAACTAACCAACGGTGCAGGGATAAAGAGCTAGTGGAACTGAAACTTCGTTTTCTACGATCGCTCGTACGAAGAGCAGAATAATAAAAAGAAAAAAAAAGTCTTAGGCACGGTCGCGGAGAGCACGAGGAGTGAAACTCACGCGACTTCCGGTTAACCTACTTTTAGTGACGTAGCTCGATGCCTCCTTTCTGACCGCCCCGACACCTTGCAGTACACTGTTACGTCACAGTGCACGGCGGGAACTTTGAATTGGGCCTCGTATTTATATTTTTTATAAAAAAACTACGCAACTCTATAGTGAAACATTTTTTTTGTAATGTCCTGATATGCCATTGTAACGTCCTTAGCATCCTAGATTTTCATGATCTAACCATTCGACTAGAGCCGCCCAATGAGCTACGCTTAGAGTATCGCACTCTACTCCTAGGTATTGTTGTGGTCGCCGCCATCTTGTGATTAGTGCAGAGCAGACGCAACTGTCGATCACCACTATCAAAATGCGACTTCCCGGAGCTGTAGCTGAGGTCTTAGCAAGGTTATTTGATATCGTATTGCTCTGTTGCAAGCTGTTTTTAAATGTCTGAAGACGAAGAAGCGTTTCGTGCGATCTCAGATAAAACTTCAAAGAACTGGCCACCATGAGTTTTAAGCCACAAGATGGTAACTGTTGTTACTCTGAAGCGTACTTATCTAGTGGCTCTACATCCGGCATTTGCTGTCTAAAAGTTCATATAATCATGCACGCTCCGCTCCTACATTATAGACCCTTTCACAATTCAATGCCATCTAGTGGCTCAAATATCAGTCTAAATTTCTGTATGCTAATGGAGGTTAGAATGTGGTACATAGCCGTCAACGCAGACGTGCTAAAGTTGCGGGTTTTTCTTCGCTGCACAGTTTAGTTTCTATTTGTTTTCATTTGCGACGGGGTGTGTACCCCTCTGTACAAGGCAGCTCGGTGGAGTCAATTTTTGATACAATTCACCATATCTATAGACAATTTGCTGTATTACCAAAGCATCAAGGAGAATGCAGGGATTGGTGTTTCCACGCGCCACACGCGCACGTCTTCCCCGTATAAAATATTCGAAGTAAATAACCAAAATAAGCGTTTGACGAGCGCGCGTGCAAGATACAATTTGTTTAGGTTTTTGCTTTAGAAAAATTTACTACGCTGGGCCAGCACGTGCGGCGCGTGGAACACCAATCCCTGCATTCTCCTTGATGCTTGGGTAATATAGCAATAGGTCTATTGCCATGAGATGTCTGGGGCGTGCCGAAGCCAAGCATTCCAAGGTTTTACATGACACCCTCAAATGCGTAGCGCGTAGAAGCTTATAGACCTTTCCAAAAACGAGCTTGTGGCCGGTGCCATTTTGAGCGTTCGTGCGTATGGCGCGTGCTTTTCTCGCTTTCCGAAGCGACGAACACGCACGTGCTGGGCTGTGAAGATCGCACGCTGGACTGTGATTTTGTAAACATTGGAAAGGTCTATAAGTCTCGTCACGGTAACATAGGAGAATAATGCAGCGAACTAACGTCTGGAATTTTCAGGCTCCGCTTCGGTATTCTTTCTCCACCAGTCATCAAAAGAACGCCATTAGCATGTTCAGATAATATGAACTTAAATGATGATAGTTATAGAAGTTTCCAGACAAAATTTCGAAAAGGGTTCATTGTCTGGGCGCGGGCGCCGCAGGAGCTGCTTTCCCATGGTTCACAGATTATAATTGGTTTATTAAGAAGACGAATAGGTTAACTGGCTCATAGCCATGGCTCATGTCATGCCTCGGCTATGAATCCGCCCATGGGCACGAGCCATAGCCATGTTCATGGGCTGCCAAGGGCGTGAACCTGTTTTTATAACAAAGAGCCAAGGTACTTGACATCACGTACCTCCGTGCATCGACCTTCTCGCCCGATGTCCGTTTCGTCAACGTACTTGTCGCACCCCTCAATATCTCAAAAGCGACTCTTGTCTGACCTGTGTGCAGCCTGTCGCATTGTTTCCGGAGCCTAGACCATGACCCAACATGATTGTTTTTATTGTTTGCCAGAGACTTCGTGCGCACTCGGATGGCGCAGAGCCATTTATACTGAGAAAGTTAGGCCAATGGACGAAGCTTGTTGCCCACTAGAACCTGCGAAATTCGCAATAACAAAATGGCGTTACTTCTTTGTCTTTTTTATTCCTAAAAAATCACATAGAGTTCCAATGAGTCAAAGCCACAAAATGGCGGACGGAAGTATAGTCATCCCCCGCTTTTCAGACTACGTTGTTGTAGCTGCCAGGCTGTCAAAATCTTCTGAAGAAGGCCAACCTCTCTCAGTATAAACGGCTCTGGGATGGCGCACTTCGCATGCCCTTCTAACATTGTAACCGAAAGTGGGTGATAATTCGAGTCCACCCAATTCGGCGAGTTGTGTTGACTCTTAGAAATAATTAAATTTTATACAACAGCATAGCACTCCTATCCAACTGTCTGGTTGAGGGCTTTCACCCGCTCCTCACGTCCGCTCTCAAGGCTCGTGCAAACTCCAGAAAATGAGCAAAACATGTTTTTCATATCTCTGATTGAAGTTTCGATTGTTTTAAAAGGATACCTCGGCCGTGCGACCTATGAACTCATGTATGAAAAGACCATATTGTTGCCATCCGAGTACTTCTAGGCCAACCTATTAGAGAGTTTTAGGGAACCGAAACAAAATACGATCGATAAACAAAAACGATCGATACCTTGGATCGGGCGAGTCGACCGATCGTGTGCCTCGAAACGGCTTTGGGGGAACCGTATCTGCAGACGAGAGCAGACGATCGGTACAGGTCGCGCCCCCTGGCAACGAAAACCTGCATCGGCCTCATCGAGAAAAGCAAATTTGCGTGTGTTTGTACAAATCGCAGAAACTGAAGTAAATAAAAATCGCATCCTATAAATATAGAGAACCTAAAACAATGTATACCTACTTATAGTTCGTCTCGTATTTTTACTGGAATGAATGCTCCGTGGCGTGTCGCCACTGGCGCTGCGAAGTTCTAAAATGTTCGTCTGCTAAAGAAGCAGACGAGCTTTCCGACAACAAAGACGCTCGATCTTTTTGACGATGACTTGGAGTTGGCTCTATTCGGAGAAAACAATCTACAAACCATTCTTTTGTACGACTGTCTGCGCACTAAGAGGAGGTGCTTGTGGGCGGCAAGGCATGGGACGTTCAACTTAGCGTCGATGGACGAGGAGGACGTCGTACGGCTGTTCAGGTTCACAAAGGAGGATCTGCTTCATCTCCGATCGGCGCTGCGCATCCCGGAGACGTTGACAACCAACGGCTGAATCTGGGTGTCAGGGGCTCGTTTGCCACCGTATTTTTTTTTTTTTTTTTTAGTTTACCCGATTCATATCCTCGGGAAATAAAATAGTTCCTCGATCGTACGTGGTAACTTGTTTTGTAAGTCATACGTTCTCAGTGGGCAAGCTTTGGTGTTTTACATCAACCAAATATTATGTTTACTTCAACCACGTCCTGATATGCTGAAAAGTCGCCGACAGCAAACTCGATTTGACACACAAATAAGAACACTCTCGCGCGCGCTTATCATCAACATTCGAAGTCGTCTGCCAGCGATCCTGTGTCTTTCCCTCGAGGCCCACTGCAGGGTCGAGTATTAAGAAAGTTATGGACAAATAAAACTAGGAATATTAAATCGCGAAGAAAATACAAAAATGACAAAAGTATACTCGCGTTCTCAAGTTAAGGCGGTCATTTTTCTTGTACAAAGTTACGAGGAGGTCAGTCCGTTCCTTCGCTCCTCGCAACGAGAAGTTCTTTTTCGACGCCGCGTTCAAGCCTTTAAGGACGTCATTCCAAAGGGCCGGAGTAAAAAAATGATTAGGGCCTAACACCTCCCGAAGTAGGAAGATATCATCTTCCGCTGAAACCCGCTTGCGAGGAGGAGGCAGAGGGACGGAGGTAGATACGGCGCTCATGTTGCTCTCTTACGGTAAAGATAGCAGACGATCACGGTCGGACGCCCGCGAACCGATCGTTGTGCCGTGTACGGTACTACCAAGGAAAAAAAAAATTAATAAAGGAAAACCTGTAACTTTACTGCTGTGCATTTATTAAAACTATCACCCAATATTTAAAGGGCTCGTTTTATAGAATATATGTGATTAGCATTAGAACACAAATTGTTAATTCATGCAAAATTTTTAAACTAAAAAGTATCCAGATCCTTGATGCAGAAGGCTGTTGCTCACTCTGTTGACACTACAGATAACCCTCAGTCATAAAGCAGCTGTAAAAACGGGAGAAAAGAGCTCGAAATGCGCATCCCAACGTTTGTATGGAAAAAAAAAATAAAATATAAAAAAAAAATTAAAAATATAAAAAACTTAAAAATATAAAAAACTTAAAATATAAAAACTTAACATATAAAAAACTTAAAAATATAAAAACTTCAACTTAAACTTAAAATATAAAAAACTTAAATATAAAAAACTTAAAAAAAAACAAAAACAAATATAAATATGAAAAAAAAAAAGGTGGATTCGAACTCTCCACCACCTCATCCCTACGAGCTCACGAAATGGACGCTCTAACCCACTGCGCCACTGAGCAGACGACTTTCGCTGCTGCTAAGCACTTATTTATTTCTATCAAGGATGTCTTAATTGCGTTTCGATCTGTATTCTGTTTTTTATTTGCTGATTCCGACTTCCTGCACTTGCTGTCACATATGGCGCTCCTGCTAGGTACTACCACGAGTTATTTTATTCCGGTTTGAAGCCACGGCACGCTCTCTCCGCCAGCGAAATAGCCGTTTTGCTAACCAAGCGAGACCGTCCATGTCGGCCATTGGTCGTGCCGGTCGTGCCTTACGGTTCGAGCAGCGCATTACGGTAAGATCGCGGAAGACAAGCGCATGCGCACTTCGTACCGGAGGGCCCATCGTACCGTATCGGATGTGCAAAAACGGTTCCCTAAAACTCTCTATTAACAGCCGCACGGTCAAAAGACTACGGCACCAACCTAAAGAATATTTCTTTTGCAGACCTACAGCCTGTAACGAGCACCGGAGGTACTAAAGTTACCCCTACATGGCGCAAGATCTTTAGGACACAACGCATGTGTTTGAGCGCTAAACAAGCCAAAGCGAGCAACTGTAACCACATTTTTACTGTAGTTCTCAAAAAGAAGGAGAATGAATATTTTATCGCGTTTCATGGGAAACCGGACAGAATCGATCTCAAAAGTCTTATATTGCGGATGATCTTGAGCATTCGTTGTGAAATTTACAACTGTCCAGAAAAACAGGCCAAAACCAGATCGCCGACCAAAACCGAACTCCGCAGACGCACTGCTCGTAAATCACGTAAAATACAAACGAAGTTTTTCTGCACACATGATGACAGATTTATCGACGGACACATGTTCGGAGCGCGTTTGCTCTAATACATTTGTATGCTTTCAACATGTCTGCAGATGGGCTTTTCCCCCACGACTAATATGACAAGATCGTCCTACAAAGAGGATGAATGGATGAATGGATGGATGTTACTGACTATACCCTTTGTAACGGGCGGTAGCTTGCGCCACGTATCCCAGACAGAGTCTGCAGCCTGTCTTTTGTATGATGTATGTATTAACACCGGCTTGAGTACGTTTAACGCCCGATGATGCTCCTCGTCTCCGCTAGCTCGTGGGACAGAACGCTGAAAGCAGATGTTTATCGTTGTGTCCTTATCTCTGCCCTTCACCCCAACACTCGCACATATTACGTCATAAATAAGAACGACGACGCTCACGCATTAACGATTCACCGAGCCCGACGAGAACTACTAGGCGTGCCAAACAAGAGCCCTGCAGTGGCGCGGCACACATGAGGCATTGGGCGTTCCGCCGTACTCTACGCTTATCGGGTAATGTCTAGAGAAAACCCTCGGTTCACCTTCGCGCGGTTTCGCTCGCGGGAATAACAATAGCTCTCTAAATCTCGACCAGACGTGTGCACGTTACCCAAAAGAGAAACTAAATACGTTACTCGTTACCGATTTTCAAAAGCAACGCGTTACGTTACCTTAAAAGTAACGTAACGCGTTACGTTAAGCTAACGTTTCTCGTTACTTTGACGGCCAGATACACAACTGCTTTTGTAACATGGTTTATGGTTTCCTTTTCGGTACTTGTTGCACTTAAAGGGACAATGAAGGGAATTTCGGACATCTTTTTGGCGATTGAACTTGGTTCCAGGCATGTCTCAGGCCACGTTGCCCGAATTTCAGCCGAAACCGGCGCTTGTGTGCCGCGCAAATCAATTAAACAGTCGCGGTAATAATCGTACGGGGATCGACTGGGGCGACGCCCCGAGAGTTGCGGGAGAAGCCAGGAGAAGCGGAGCTCACGTGACTGATGCGGGGCCAAGAAGCGCGACGTCACAAGAGACGTGTCAGCGATTGGTCGAAACGAGAAACGTGCCCTCGGTCACGTTTTGGTTCGCGATTTTTAGGAATACTGTTCTAATTTCCGCTTGAATAACCGTGAAAAGTATAAATCGGACCGGAAATGATCATTAAACCACAAACAAAGCAGCATAATTGTTTTTTTCTTTGCTACGCTGGATGCGAAACGGGCAACGAGCAACTATGGGCAAACAAAATAAAAAAAAGAACACGGTTCTCGAAGGATTCTGCAAAATGGTAGATGTAGATAGCTGTTCTAACGGTCGACTGAAGACCAGTATTCGTTCGGGCGACGCTAGTTTTCACGTGTGGGTTGCTGTTCGTGTTCTTTGACGACGAAACGAGGACGTCCGCGGAGGAATCGGATCCCGGAACGGCCAGATCGCTGTCGCTTTCCCCTCGTCCGTCCTAACTCCTTCGGCATGCGGGCCGCTCGTTGCCGGCTGGCTGGGCGGTCTCCGTCGGGGGCCGCCACACACGTACTCCCGTTCAGTTGGTGTTCGGTCACTGAACGGAAGCTCGAACTCGCTCGCGAGAGTGGACGCTCGCGAGAGCGTCCATGTTGACAGCTTCGGCGAAACGACCGCGCCAACCGCGCTGCTATAATCCACCGCGGTAACCAGAGTCTCGATCTCCTAAATACTACCGATACCGACTATTCACACTTGACGTCACTCCCTACGTCACCTCCGTTTTCGGGGGCCCAGACACGAGAATGGAGATTGTTCAGTTTCGGTTTCTTGACTTCTTTCGTAGGCACAGAAATATGCGTCACAAATGTCTACAAAAAATTGGGCAGCATGCTATGTTCCCAAGAAGCATAAAAACACCATTTAAAAAAATTAAATAAAATCGTCTTCATTGTCCCTTTAAGCAGTAGCTGCCTCTCAAAAGTGTTCATCGGTTATGTTTCCCTGCTTCCTTGAGAATACATTTCCGGCGACGCTGAAGGGTCGTTCTACTGACGCGCTCGAAGGAACGGCAGTGTTTTGCTTCAGGAAGATCTCGTGAATCTGGGATTCCCCTCTCTTTTTTGTTTTCTGTGCTTCTAAAGTTTGAAGTTGAGAATGGGACCTGTATTTTCCCGTGTTGGCAAGCTCCGGGCTTACATTCGGTCTGTACACGATTTTAGAAAGGTTCAACCAACAAACCTTTATGTGTTCGCTAAGTGAAGAACATTCCCAGCCGTAGAGTTTGACTCACGTGTTCTGCGATAAACGTTGCCGTACTTTCACACTGTATAGTTGTTTCTCGAGTTGCCCATCTGCCTTTGTCGCAATAGACGCTTACTCAGGTTAGAATTAAAAACGAGGTCGCTTAAACGATGTTGTACACTAATAAGTAGCGAAATACCGTTACTCGTTACTTGGCCTTAAAAGTAACTAAGTACGTTACAGGTTCCTTTTTTAAAAAGTAACTAAACACGTTAGCCGTTACCCAAAAACTGACAAGGTAGAAGTAACTCGCTACTAGTAATGCGTTACGTACATGTCTGATCTTGACGCTGATCACTGATCAATCCTGCGTGTCATAGAACTGCGCGGCTGCCAATTGACTATGTACACTGAAAAGCTGGTGATCTCGAGACAAAATAAAAAAATGGGGCAAAAGAAGATACTCACGAAGATTGCTTCATATAATTACTTTATTTTTAGATGTTTTTTTTATTTTTTATGTTACAGTAATTTTGCAATAAATACTACAAGAAAGGTGCCAACTCTACACTGAGATAATAACAGAAAGTCAAGGTGAGTGAAACGGTTGTTTTTTTGTTGAGAATTGAACAACTGGCGTTACATTGTTTCCAATCTTCTTAAAACTGTGGTCACATTGAGAAAACATAACAAAATATCAGACTGCATTCCACCGTCTGAGGCCTGTTTCTTCTTAGTATGATTTCAATTCATTTCATTTATTTCACCTTCATGGTCCGGTTAGGGTATTACATAATGGAGGGTGGGATAGTCCATGTTTATACAAATCAAGATGCGAAAGCACAGGGTAATTTAATGCATTCAGCATAAACTCAGTTAGATATAAAATGGAGGCAAATACTAATAAGAAGGAAGATGAACCCGTAAACTTGAGAGAAGAACTTCGGGGTCTACGATGGTAACAATGGTAGATGGTAGGCCGTTCGAGTAGCAGATGGCGTCAGGAAGAAAAGAGTGTTAAATCCGCTCATAGAACCGAATGTACGTTTACTTGTGCAGCAGTTATTAAGGCGGGACGATGTTCTCTCAGGAGGTAACGACAAGGAGTTCTTGAGATCGGGACAATGATAGTAGAATTTATGGACTTTATAGACAGGCGAGAGAGCTGCCTTAGGAGCTGCAGACAAGACAGGGTCAGTTGAATTTTTAAGGCGGACAAACTGGCTGAAAAACCGTATGTAGAGAAGGTGAAACGAGCGGCACGGTTCTGCACTGCCTTCGGTTGATTTTTCAGGTAGGCCTAACGGAGACTCCAGATGAAAGCTACATACCCTAATTTAGGTTTGACGAACATGTCAAACACCATCTTGCGGACGAGGGGAGGAGAAATGCAAAGGTTACGTCGAATAAATTAAAGAGTTCCTAAGGATTCAGCATGTATGGCTTCAATGCATGGCTTCAATTCATTGTATGTATGGATTCAATTTCATGAGAGGTTTGATGATATTTTGACACCAAGATATTAATATGTTGAAACTGTCTCGGTCCGGTCAGAGTTGATGACATATTTATATGATAGGACAGATCGTTTTCCTAGTGAAGGATATTAGTTTACATCTGGACTTGTTTAACGACATCAACCACTGTTGGTGCCATTGGTTAATATTTGGAAGGTAATATTGAAGCTTGTTTTGATTGTGCACACGTGTTGCCTTGTTATAGACGATGCAATAGTCTGCGAAGAGACGTACGTAAGAAGAAATGGGGATGGGAAGGTCATTTAGAGATATTTAATAAAAAGCTGGGGTACAAGAGCGGATTCTTGAGGAACAACGGAAGGTACATTTATTAGGGTTGAGTCGTGATCACTGATGACTGCGAATTGAACGCGGGAAGAAAGAATACCACGCATCAATCCAATCACTGAGGGGTCAAGCGGATTAGACGACAGCTTGGCAAGAGGAGGTTGCTGAGGAACACGGTCAAATGCTTTGGAGCAGTGATTCTCAACCCTTGATGTTTCGCGGACCACTGTGAATCGGCAAAGATGATGGGGGACCCCATTCATGTGAGGGGAAGGAAAATTGATATGTTAATTATGATGATGATTTTATAAATAGCTATAACTAAGGCCTAGTGTGAAGTAGACTTCCCTCATTGACATAGACATCAGAAAACTCACCCGAAAATTTGAACGTTTTTCCTCAATCTGAAAAAATACAACTTTTATTGCCGGGCTTGACTGATAAGGCAGGGCTTCGTGGACACCTAGAATGCCTTCGCGGACCCCAAAGGGTCTGCGGACCCCCATTTGAGAGCCACTGCTTTAGAGAATTCAAGAAAGATGGCGTCAGTTTTAGTACGATGCTCGAAGTTATTGTGTGTCGATCATTAATAAAAAAAAATCGCAGAGCCGCGTCTCACAGGAAAGTCTCTCGTGAAAGCCATGCTGATGTTTGAAGACAAATTTTGTTGTTGTAAGGTGACCTTATTTCGTGAAAGTAAAGTATGTCCTCAAGTTGTTAAGATGATATAGATGTCATGTCACATGGGTTACACAAAGATTGACTGTAGACATGTTCAAAACATACGTACGTATTAAGCATGCAAGCACAGTTCGAACATGCTTACACGTCCGCATATTATTTTGTTTATACGTCTGCAGCGACTCCGTGTCTCTTGTATATTCTATGAGAAGTGTGACGGCAGTTTTAGGGTGTGCGCATGCGGTTCGAAAATAATGTTAAATACAATTAAGTGTGTAAAATATTAAAGAAAAAAAAACTCACAGCCTTCACATACATCAATAGAAATGGCATTGCATGCAAAAGAAATACATTATTACATGCTTTCTACACTAGCAATGAAAAAAAACAACATTTATTTTAATCTAGTTGCCAGCCACCTCTAACCGTCCACATAAATGGGTTCGTTCCAATTTCCGTACCTATGTTTTTAGTAAACAATGCACTCTGAAATTAATAAGATCCAAGACGAGAGCTCGCTACGGCTTTCATATACTGCCTCCGAAAAATAACGCGGCCAAAATAGGCGCGAGAGGAAGAGAGACAAAGAGAGAGAGTGAGAAAGAGAGCAATCAATTGGTGAACCTTATTTCCCTTTCTCTCTTAAGGGTACTTTGCTCCTGTGTGTCCCTGTCGTTCGATCAGCGCCTGTACCGATGCTCCCAACTGATAGATTGTTCCGCGCTGCTAGCTCCAGACAAAAAAAAAAAAAAAATGGAACAAGCAATCTTGATTCTTGGTGATCGATCGCTAAAACAAACCGATCGAAAACAATGCCGGAACTTGCTTCCGGCGTCTGTGCATCATTTCTGGCACGAGCCTAATGGTTCTTCTCGACAGTTCGACACGTGTCGGTACTCCCTGCATTATTCACCCGCAATTTCTGCATAGTATAGTAGCTGGCGAGGAAACTTATGGATGAGTTTTGTTCTTTGCCGGCGGCGTTTGTTCCGAAGACGTCTCGCGCTAATTGGCACGTTCAGCTCGCAATCGTTCTTGCTCGCCCGATATAAAAAGAATCAACTCACAGAACTAAAGACTATGCGGTGAGAAACTGAGGGTGAGGAGGAGACTAGGGCGCGCGGGAACGTTAGAGGGCTTAGCGCTGAGTTTAATGATTGGCGGGTAGGCGCAAAGGCTGCCTCTGCCTCTGCGCACCGCTGGAACGGGTTCGAACGGTGAGTGAAGACCGCGGTGTAAGACATACAATAGGTAAGGCCACACAGCACGGCGAACACTCCGACGCGATCGATCAGGTAAAGCCAAAGAGGCGCGCGTCCGAGCAGCCTCAAGCGGCAGCGTCTCTGCCGAACAGACGGCACAAGCGTAGCCTCCTTTATACTGACAAAGCCTGGCAGTTCGACGACGGATCCATAGAGTGCCCGGTCGCTGATTCGGAGCGCGAGGATCTGGTAGCACAGAGCATCAAAGAGCCATTTCTCGGGGAGCCTGGACGTCAGCGCACAGCTTTTGCAGACGCGAGGACCCGAAACGCACTTGTTCGCTCGGGAGAAGTGTGTTTCAGCGTCTCGCCGCAGCGGGGCGCCAGTCACATATGGCTCTCCTTTCATCCGTTGTCTGAGGCTCCACCTTTTGCATTTCGGTGGCCGCTTCTCGTGGGGATCTGCCAGGCTTTGTCAGTATATAGGAGGCTATGTCCCAAGAGAGGAAAAAAAAATAAACAAACAAAATTCAAAAGTTTTTCGTTCTCATGGCACCCGGCCGCACGCTCTTTCTGCTCAGAGCGTCTGCTCTGACCTGGACGGACGCTGGCTAGAACAGAGCACCGGAGATTTCTTAGCTTCAACGCGTTCATAGAACTGTTATAACTGCCGTTGAGGCACCAAACTAGGGTCAATGACCAAGCTGTGTCTAATTAACACGCGCAACGCAAGCACCAAGTACTACATGGCGTGAGGCACCCAGAAAACGACTTTAAGAACAAGCATGTCCCCCATAGAGAAGCCCCGAAAACCGGGCCCGGGACACGCTACCATTAGATGCATATCGAGCATCCATACGGTGATGACGCTTACAACCAAGGAGAACTTTCTCTTTCTGCTTTGAACGCGCGCGGTGTCCACACAAACACACACACACACGCGCACACTCGCGTAACCACACACGCATGCATACATACATGCATGCATGCATGCATACATACATACGTACATACATATATATATACATATATACATACATGCATGAATGCATGCATACGTGCATACATACATACATACATACATACATACATACATACATACATACATACATACACGCGTGCATATATACATACATATGCACATATAGCGGGTGTTTCAGCGAATACTGACAACAATTCCTCAAATTAGTGTATTCTAGGTAAAAGAAAAATCTTCGCGGTGGTGGACGTCTAAAAATATGGGATACTTACTAATTAGTTCGATAATTAAATAAAAAGACTACTTAACTTTTTAATTAGCCAAAATAGACGTATGGTTTTAATTAAAAACTTGCTGAGAGTCATCGAAAATCACTAAATCAACTTTTTTTTTTTTAGAAAGATATAACGCAGGGGCAGAATGTTACGGCGTTCCGTGAAAAGGCTCCAATTGGACACGTTCCTAGGTTTCGGTAACTTATCGGAGCGCATCTCTGCGCCTTCGGTCCTGCTCCCCAGTGGCTGAGACGCGCATCACGCGTTCGTCATACCTTTCTCCGTCGTATACGAGGGAGGCGAGGGGATGGCTTCGCACCGCGACCACCGGGGAGCGTGACCGCGGGCGCAAAGATGCGCTACAATAAAAGACCTGACTTAGTGGTACATGATGGGGAAAAACAGCTCAGAAAACGCAGACTACGAAGAGGAACAAACACGACAGGACAATGCTATACTCGCAACTGAAGAATTTTAATGAACGAAATAACAGACACAGAAAGCTGCTAGAACTTCAGATTGGGCGAGTTCGTTGTTCACGTTGGTCGACGTTGCAGCGCACTCACGCTTTTACACACACAACGAACGAAACTCTCACACAGTGCTCACTAGCAACCTTGTATTGCGTGTTTGACTTCTAAAGAAATTGTATTGCGTGATTAACTGTAAAACGTGATTAACTAGAAGTAGAAGCAGAAGATAATCACGCATACAAAGTTGTTAGTGAGCGCTGTGTGAGAGTTTTGTTCGTTGTGTGTATGAAAGCGTGAGTGACATTTTTTTTAGTGCGCTGCAACCTCGACCAACAGAGACAGAAAAAGCACACACAGAATCTTAAAGGATTGCACATCAACAAAGGGCCACTCCCGACAACCTTGAAGCGTGTCAGTAATCTATGTCTACCCGTTCACTACGTGACTAATTTTTCTCGCAGGAAGGATACCTCGTTTGCTAACAGCGCCAACGACACGTTTCTGTTTGCCTCTGTTTCCTTCATTAAAATTCTTCAGTTGCGAGTACAGTATTGTCCTGCCGTGCTTGTTCCTCTTCGCACTCCGAGTTTTCTGAGCTGTTTTTCCCCATCACGAATAACATGAACCAGTGGGCCCAGTTCCCGACCTTATTATTGATTTAGTGGGTTTTGATGATGCTTAGCAAGTGTATATATTTGGAAGCATATATATTTGGAACCATATATTGGTCCCAAAGGGGGGTCGTATTGAGGATTGCTATAGTGTCATCGTGTGGCGCTGACATTATCGGTAGTTCTTTACTTGTTTTATTCTAAACGTCAGCTTCAGTAAAAACTGGAATTAGGGTCCTGCCTCTGGGGAAAGCGCCACCTACATTGAAATTGCCCAAGCCTTAGATGCCCATGCAGAAAAAAACAAAAAAAAAAAAACACTAGGCTGTAATCTGACGTATCTGCCAAACCGACCACAGCTGCGAAAGAGAGAGAGAGAGCGAAATTTGAGTTTATTAAACACAGTGGTGAACATGCGCATATTTCTTCTTTGGTACACCTTGGAATAAAGGAATGGGGTAAACATGATTATAGAGAAAAAAAACAACAACAACATATATTTCGAGAGCAACACGGCGGACGTTGACGTTCAGTCTCGGCCTTCCTGGCGCGAGCCGCCGTGTGTTTTTCAAAGCGTCGTCGCCTCCTTCTTTCCTACCGCTTCTATTTTTTTATGTGCGTGTGTTTTTTTCTGAAATATTTTGGAAAGTGGTCAAGTTATGTTTTTAATTTTTGCGGCATCATCTCTCTCCTCTTCTTCCCCCTTTTTTTTTAATATCTTATTTGTCGTTGTTTCTTAAAGGAGCTGTGAAATAAATTCAGTGCTTTG
Organism: Ixodes persulcatus; assembly: GCA_013358835.2. Lineage (NCBI taxonomy): Eukaryota > Metazoa > Arthropoda > Arachnida > Ixodida > Ixodidae > Ixodes > Ixodes persulcatus. The sequence continues at coordinate 91,033 of JABSTQ010011364.1, forward strand.
CTTAAATATTTTTTGGAGTTGGTGTTTCGAAATTTTTGAAGTAAAAAAAGCAAAAAAAAAGAACGCGTTTGCCTGCATGTCCTAGTTTTTTTTTTTTTATGTTTACAAAGATTGAGGTTTTCGGCACCTCTCAACTCCTTCACCATCCTCCGAGTCTCGCGCGCTGCGACGTGATAAGGGGACGCGCGGGGTTCCGCTGAAGCTCTTTTTCTAGAGCACTCAGTGAGAAGCGAGAACTCACCCGCTCGCGACCACGTGACCACGTGTTTGCGCAGTGCCATCAAAACGGCGGAAGGAGGAAAGTGCCAACGTCCGTGTACGGCCATCCCCGTCCGGCTCTTCCCCCGTCCCCCCTCTGGCTTCTGGCGGCTGTTCGCGGTAGCAGACCGAGCTGACGGTTTTGTTGTCCTCGGAAAGATGGCACCACCAAAAACTCCGTATAATCAAAGTTTTGTCGAGGATACCAGATTTTTGACGCATTTATATTATTTATATTTATGTTACAACGACAACATTTATAGAAAAAATACCTTTTATCGAGCAAGTATTTGCACAACTTTCTGTCCTTTTGCAAGTCCCCCATTGACATCGCGCCGCGTGTTTCTCACGGCCGCCGCTCGCGGCTGCAGGTCGGGAAATATTTTTATTTTTGCCTCGTGATTGCGTGGCGGAATCGCAACATTTCGAAGGAAGGAGATGTGTTTCATGTCCTTTGTAACAAGATAAACGATATCAAAAGTAAAAGATGCGAATTCTTTGAACGTCAAAATCGTTGCACAGCTCTTTTCATGTCTTTTTTTTTCTTGCAGCTGGAGACTTTGGATGTATGGCGGATAATATCAGCTGATAGAATCCTTTATTTTTAATTGTCGTACATGCCAATTTTTTGAGTTATGATGCTAACTATATAGAATGCAATGCCAAGTTGAAGTCCCATTCTTCGAACTTTTTGACAAATTAGGGAATAATACTGTGTTTTTTTGTTTTTTTTTAATTACCCGCAGACACAGAAAAAGGCCAGATCGTATGTTTCAGCACATCCTGTCCGCGGGGCTACCTTCCACTATGTCACCCCACGCGCGCATTCGAAGATCGCAATATCGAATGGTTTGGACCTCCTTCGTTTACTCTTGTCCCCAGCCACCTGATAGGCATATCCGGTACGGGTGACGAAAAACTAATCAAACATTTTATGCTGCAAAGAGTAAAAATATACAGGGGTGTCAAAAAGAAAATGGATCACGGTTACGCTCATATCCTAAATGTATTCTATGGGCGTGGAGACGGCAAAACAATGTTTTCGCCAATACTGGAAGTGACAAAATTTCAAGATGGCGGCGCCCTTCTGGAACAGGTCTATATTCGGATGGTCGTTTTCGATCGCCGCTACCGCATGTCCGCATGTCCGTGCGAAAAATGAGACCTTTAACGTGTACAATGGCTCTCGCTGCGACCTTTCGTCATGCACCGAGCACCTCCTATACTCACGGCACGGCACGGAGGGATCGGTGCGGTATCCCAACGCGGTAGCGTCCGACGCTAAGCCGTATCAGCTTTTTTACAGCGGAGCTCATGAGGGCTAGTTTCCAAGTTTTATGTCCATGGGAAAGTAAATCTCGACACAAAACTCTGGACAGCTACCGCCATCTATAAGCGACGGTGGTAACCTTTCCAGCCTTTCCACTCTGGCTTGCCGATTTGCGGCCGGCCATTACTTTCTTCTTCGTCCTCGTCTGTTTTTCGCGCCGTTTCCTACGTTCTTATCATTTAGTGTTTGGACTCACGATGGGTCGGCCGCGTGCCCTTTCTTCGGAAGAAGGAAAGTGGAAGTGGAAGGAGCGGCGACGTGCGCAGCAGCGCGAATGGTCCCGCAACCACCGCGAAGCCGCTTTCACCTCAAGTTCCACTGCGTCGAGCGCTTCAGATTCCCTTGCCAAAGAAGGGGAGATCGCTCGCCTGGAAAGCCACCTCGGAGAGCAGAAGCTACAGCTCCGCTGCTCTTCCTTCTTCAGCAAAGTTAAAACGCTGAAAGTTTTTTTTTTTTTTTTTTTTTCAACAATGGAAGTGGTTTGAATCACGTGACCGGTCCTCTGGGACACGCAACCATACTGCGCACACTTCGAAGTTAAAGCGCTCCACAACGCTACGAGTCACGAGAACGTGCGATCCGTAAATCATAGGGGGCCCGAAAGAACCTGGCGAATACACTTAGAGAGTCCGACTTCGACCAGCCGAATGAGTCGACTTCGACCATTCGAATTTCACAGCACTCCAAGAGGCCGGAAACACGTATATACCATACGTTAACTTCGGTGAGAACCCAGTTCCTCATTAAAAACGTAACAGTGTGACGCTGCAACAATCCAGAGGGCTTAGAGAAGAAAAACAAAACAGTCAAGAGAGGCTGCAGGGAATGTCTCGGGTTCCCCAAAAATGTTTTATTTAGTTTGGTGTGCGACTAAATATTGACGTTAGCCGCAAAAGCGTAAGTGGTCCCTTAAAGTTGTGAAACTCCCATTTTCGGATTAAGCTGTCAGGCAAAGCGGGGGAAATCCGTGATTTGCAGCCCAACAGAAAGCCATAGCCAAAACGCTCCCTCGATTCGGTATTCTTTAATCCGGGGAAAAAAAAAAAGAGGCCCGGAGAAATAAAAGAGTGTATGGAGCAAGAAATTTAGAAGCAACACAGATAAAGACCGGAGAGAAAGGACAACTGGAAGCTGCATTTTGATATATCAGAGAAACCGCCTAGTTCAACGCATTAAAAAGCTGCTTTCTATGAGGAACGCAGCAGAAGCTGACGTCGTCTCGGCCTTCCGGTACGTGCCGCCGTGTCTTTTCAAAGCGTCGAAACTCGAAACCTCTTCCATTTTTACGTGTTCTTTTACAGCGATAACTGTTAAGGGCTCTTCCGACCACTGGAACTGACGTCCGTTATAAATGTGGACGATGCAGTGGTCGCATTAGGGCGTAGGTGAAGGGCGTTGGGCGTCCGTCGTCGACGTTCCCAAACCCTCGGAAAAAGATCGTCCGCTTCCTGCGAGATTTGATCATGGGTACGCTGCGTGTGGAACGGGCGCGTCCTCACTCAGCTACGCAACTTTCTTTTTCGATATCACTGAGCTACGGATGGGTGGATGGATGTCAAAGGCCCTTTGTAACGGGCGGTAGCTTGCGCCACCGAGACAAAGTCTAAAAACGACAAACGCACAATTCCTCCCGCCCTTCTAAGCCACTTTTCTCCCCCTACCTATCACCAAGCAGTGTGAGATACCCCAAAAACAACCTTTAAAAAAACCGGGAAAAAAAAAATCTCCCCCTTTTTTTTTTTTGCCTTTTCTCCCCGGCGAGGGAGTCGCCAATTTTCCTGTGTTGCAGCTTTGACCAACGTTCCTAGGATGGTTGTTCTCTGTTGAGTGGGTCCGAGCAGGTACGGGCCGATAGCGTTCCTTGCGCCACCAGCGGCGAAGCCTCCACGAGCAGGGGAAAAGGTCCGTTTTACAAGTAACACCCTTTTTGTGCAACTTCTTGGGCAAACCTTATGTTTACCATAAAAATCACAACAGAATCAAGGGCTGTGGCATTTGAGTACACAACAATACCTGGTGCCCTGCCCGTTTTGCATTCGGTACATTGCTTGACGAAGGGCGAGGCCAGCACGACAGCCGCTCCAGCCTCCCGCGTCGTCTGCTCCTCATACTGCCGTCAAGTATGGCCGCGCCTCGCCAGGCAATAAATGTAAACATGCCGTAACGATCGTTCGCTGCCACATGGCGCGTCGGGCGGTAGCCCGCCGGAAGGCATATTTCGTCCGGTAGTGAACAGCAATTTTTCGCACTCCGTTTCCCCTCATAATGAGTCGCAGAAAGCTCTACAAGCCAGGGAAGCCAGTCCAGCGCCGTCTGGCTGTCACGTGACCCTCGGGAGGGCAAGACAGTGGGAGGTGCTATACGCGCTGGGCGGACCGACCAACTGCTTCCCTTTTAACCATTCTGAAACATCCCAAGCGTGAGGCAGACGAAAGCTGACACGAAGAAAATTTTGAGACGCCCTCCTTCTGTTCTCTTGGTGTCAGCATTTCGTATTCCTCAGTCTCGTGCTGCATCGAAATATTCACTATACACTAGCTCACACTCGCCCTCGCGTTCTGTTCCCTTTCATCGCCTCACCCCGCTCTCTGCGCTTGAGCATTTGCGAGAGCGGAATCACGTAAATGAATTGCGAGTGTCAGTAGGGGAGGTTTTAGTAGATCGCGTTAACGTTTCGTGTTCCACATTGCGCGTGCGCGGAGCCCAAACTGCGTCATAGATTGGCGAACAACGTGGAACACGCACCGTTACCGCAAACTTACGGCGCTTGCGTTCGCTCCTACGCGCAATGCTAAAACTCTCTACCGTCCTCTGTGGTCCATCGCGAGGTAAGATAGGGTGTAGCCTGTCTCTCGTTTTCACTTTTCCTTTTGTTTTGCTACGTTTCGTTTTCTAATTTGTTCGTCCTTCTTATTCGTCTCCTTTCGCGTGCCAGACATACTTGGCAGCCGCGCGTTTTTCTTCTTTGCTTTCGCTTATCTCGCACTCCGGAGGATTTCTTTCGCTAGGCTGCACATCCGACATCAGGAGATTTCCTGTTTCGAAGGATCTCCCCGTCATGCATTCAGTCTTTTATATTATATATATAAATATTTTCCTTTTTTTTATCTAGTCACCGACGAGATGAGAGCGGCCCGGCGTCTCCTTCCAACTCCCGGCCTCCAGAACGCGTACATTGTCTTTTGTCGTGCTTTGGCTAGACGTGCACGCTGGAGTCTTACGAGACATTGAAGAGCTATCGAAGGCGGGAAGCTCGCACTGGGGGAGGGAAAACCGAAACTCCTCCCTGCCCTTCCCATTCTCTCAGTAACATATAGTTTTTGTTTTGTTGATGTCGTTGTTGTTGCCCTCAAGTCTACGAATCCATGTTGTCATGCTTACAAAAAAAAAAAAAATAAACACAAAAACGTGCTTTTTACCAACGAATGCCTGCATGCCGCAAACTTGACAAACTTTACCCTGTCAAAAGCATTTTCCGCGCTTCTAATTTGCTGGTTGAGCTTGTTGTAGTCGTCGTCGTCGTCGCGTCTATAGGAGAAATATTTTCTTTCTTTTTTGGTAAATAGAAATATTTAGTCCTTAAGCCACAAGGCTAAAAATTTAATTGCAGATTACTGTTATCTACCACGAAGATGGCGATCACAGTAATTTTCCTGGCACGAATTTTTTTTTTTTTTTTTTTAAGGGAGTCGTGATATTTTGTTTTATCTTACGTCACCCGCTAATTATCCTTCGTTCATAAGCATCTGGTTGCGTCCCTGTGATATTTTACTGTAGATATTTAGGTGTATCTCGTAGGGTTATACGCGGAAAACTAAAACCGGAGTAACACTAGTCATACATCATACAAAAACACGCCGTCCGCTGCGGACACATGAGAGAATTTTCTGTGGAATGTTTCAAACATGTTTGAATCATGATTGCTTCACGCGTATGTATAATAATGATAATATAATAATAATAATAATAATAATAATTATTATTATTTTCTTCTTCTTCTTATTATTATTATTAAGATTATTATTCTTATAATTATTATTTAATTAATTATTTATTTATGCACATTCCGCATCCAGTTACAAAAATCCACCTCCCAAAAGCACTTGCGTCCTTGTGCGTGAGAACGAAAAGTCCATTAAGGCATGCAGATATGTAAACAAAAAGTAAAATAAAAAAGAAAAAAAAAACTATACTGTTGCGTTTATTCCGTGCTGCTCACCCTTCAACCTTGAACAATGTAGTGATAAGCGGGTGCTCATTACTTATAATCCTACAAACATTTCCTCCACACATCTATCCCGTATTAGGACAAAAAGAAACGAAGCTGCGTTCATTATAACTCAAAAGGCAAGTGCAAAGTCAAGCACGAAGGAACCGGTAAAAAATCGTAGAATTGATTTCAACGCAACAAAATATCAGTCACGATTCCCACAAACTGCAAAAACGAACCCGAGTTATCGCGAGGGATAACACACGACGGCAATAAATAAACCGACACGTTTAAGCAATATCACCACGTGATAATCCGAAAGTAATTATGTGATATAGTATTATAAAAAGTTCGAAAAAAGCATTAAGATTTCAATTCCGTGTTAGTCTGGTGCCAGGCAGAAGAGATCGTAATAAATTTAAAAAAAAACAAAAAGATCGCGAGAACAACTAGTTAACCTTTGGTCACCAGTGTACACCATTTACTCATTTTCCTTTCTTACAGTATTTAAGAAGTAGAGAGTATGTCGATTTTTAGGAAGTTGGTTGAAATATGTGGCCGCATAAAATTTACAGAGCCCTAACTCCATGGTTAGTATCTATTTTCGGTATCTGAAACTTCTCTGTTTTTCTCAGTTGCCTTTGTTTGATCGTGTTTATTCTTTAACTCAAAAGTGTTATTATGCATTAAAATGGATAGGTGGGCTAGTTGGTACATGTTTAAATTGTGAAGCGCCTAAATAACGAGGACACGAGGAAGACGAGACAGGACCAAGCGCTAACTTACAACCGAACGTTTATTGAAAAACATGCACTTACTATGTGTACACAAATTCAGGCTCCCGACACAAAAAGGAAAACTCTTTCTAAGTTAAGTGCACTTACGGTGCACTCACGCAGCTATCCTCGCCCTTTACTCTAATGCAGTAGGCCTCAAACAATTCTCTCTCAGTTTTGTTTTTTTAGTTTTCCAACTATTTTTGTTTTGTCAAGATTAGGCGCACACGGACGAATCCCGGACGAAAGCTCACCGGACAGAAGCTCACCGGACAAAAGCTCACCGGACAAAAGCTCACCCATTTTTTCACAGACCCGGACAAAAGCTCACCCATTTTTTCACAGACCCGGACAAAAGCTCACCACGAGAAAATTTCATGTTGGTCTTAACACGAGTGCGGACAACTAAGGTGCATGCGTGCGACACAAAAAGGCAACGATAAATTAAATCTGACAGGCGCATGGTTTGTTGATTTTAATACAAACAAGTTTATTTATCGATTGGTTTGGAGCGAATGCAGTCCCCTACTTGCTCCAGCAGTCTTGGTAGATCTCGATGTACATGCAAGCCCTCGCAAATATTTCTAAAACGATTCTGCAGGCGCAGAGTGGTTTTTGCACCCGCTTTACTGTGGGCTCATTTCTCCGGGGTAGTGTCAATGCCGTTTCGACGAGCGCCGGATTTTGCTGTAGGCATTCAATCAGCCTCAAGACGCTTGGATGGGCGTGGTCGACGAGCTCCTGGAACCCGGTACTCCATCCTTCGCAGCTGTTGTTCATCCGGTCTTGATCTTGAAGAGTGGCGTCGTACATATTCCACCGTAACGGGGGAAACTCCGGTCGTCGTTGGCGCAGAGTCAGGCGAAGGGAAGAATTCACTCTGGGTGCCGCCGCAGATGGAATAGAAGCATAACGGAAGCGGCCGTTGACATACGTGCAATCAAAATAGTCCAGCAGGTAGCCGATGTCACCGGTAGACTTTTCCCTGGTGGTTAGTTCTTGTGGAACAAGCTGTGGTCGAAAGAACGCGAGCCTGTCTAATATCCCGCACAGTTTTCTAAATTGGTCATCTGTCTTGTACTTTTTCCAAAAGGCCCAACTCCCGTTCTTTCAAAGTATTTTTAAAAATTTGCAACTCAATGGTGGATGGGGTACAAGTTCTCCTAAAAATGGTCCAATGTCCATCGCGTCCGCACTTTATTTCAGCCCGTGTTTCGCCCGGGTAGCAAAAAAAAAAAAAAAAAAAAATCAAGGTGAGCTTTTGTTCGGGTCTGTCAAAAAATGGGTGAGCTTTTGTCCGGGTCTGTCAAAAAACTGGTGAGCTTTTGTCCGGCGAGCTTTTGTCCGGTGAGCTTTTGTCCGGTGAGCTTCTGTCCGGTGAGCTTTTGTCCGGTGAGCTTTTGTCCGGTTACCCACACGAACACCTATGACAGTGAATTGCTAGATCACCCTATGGGGAACTTCTGACAGATAGGGCGTGCTCGCGTGCCCTATCGTTGATGCACCTCCCCGTTTGCCCTATATACGCTTTTCCGCAAGTCATGGGTATTTCGTAAACAACTGACGTTGAGCAATTAATGTACTGCGCGGCGTGTTTCTTGGCTCAAGCCTCACGTTTTTCTTTTTTGTTAACTCTTGAGCAGAGAAGGGACAATTTTGACGGCGGAGAAAACACCACGGGCACCTCGAAGTGTGCGGCGACTCTTTCTAGGCCGTGGGACAGCCCCTGGACGTAGGGGATTACCACGGGTCTTGTCTTTTTTCTCTGGTCGGCCGCTTCCCCTCCGTTACTTTTTTTAACCTTTGATACCAGGGTTTCTGCAACTTCTTTTAAAAAAACTCTCTGAATAGCCCGCCATTTTAAGGCGTCGCACCTAATCAAGAAAGCTTTCTCCCATGCTATGCTTAACGACTTGTCTAGGGAGACTCTCATCAACGACGACACAATTCCTCGTTTGACTAACTTGAAGTGGGCAGACGAAAAAGGCCAAACGCCTTTCTTCGAGCATGGCTGGCACTTCCAGCCAGACTTGTACACGTTACTGAAAAATAGTAAGGAATAACATTTACAATTGCTCAAGGCTAAATTGTAATTAATTACAATTAGAATTACCCTCCAACAAAAGTAAGTGACCGTTACCCCAAAAAGTAATTCGATACTTTCGTGGCGTTACTTTCAACATTATTGTCCTCAAGTAAGAAACAAAGGGAAGAGGGTTATTCAAGTTCTTATTCTTGCCGCCTGTTCCAAATATTGATCTTGAGTATTTTGATCGACAGCTGGCTCTAAAAAATCTCCTCAGTCATTTTGCGTTAGTTTGTACTGAGGATGTCGACTGCTACGCTGAACACCCTTAGAACTGAGGCACTGGATGGGAGTTTCATATTGTTCCTCACGAATGCTTTATGCTCTGCATTGAGCTTCTTCAGCGAAGCATTAGAAGTGCTATTTACCTCGAAGATAGAGCGAAGCTTCGTGGTTGCAGCCGTTGCCTTATATTCGAGAGTTTTTGTAGATCATTCCGATACCTCCGATACCTCCGATACCCCCGATAACGGTACCCGATAACGATATGGTGCATGCGCAAAGGCGGCGGCGGAGTATCGGATATTGTTATCGGAGTCATCGGGACGATCTACTAAAACTCTCAATTGTCGAAATCACGAAGCTGTAGAAGTCTTCATACAACTAGCCAAAACTGAAATAAGAATTTAGTTGTGTACATCTTACTATACCGGCATATACTGCCAGACAATAGCAAAGCATAGTTGGTACCAGTACAGTGATAATTAAATAATAAATAAGGTTTGGCTTGATATTCTTCTTCCTTTGGTTATGAGCAAGTTGAGCCTTGGTTGAGGCGCTGGTGAAGAAGAAAACGTCTCCAATATATAAATATAAGTAATACTGAAAAAGAGGACATTCATAACAACAATTAATTAGAGCGTTGGTTAAAACAAGGAAATGTAAACGCGCGTCTGCCGTGTGTACCTTTCTTGATTCCGTTCAAAAACGCGAATCCCGGAGAAAAGCTCACCGGAGAAAAGCTCACCACAAAACCGGCGGATGCGGAGAAAAGCTCACCGATTTTTTTTTTCTTTATATATGGTGGCTGTTGAATCATGCGTAACATATATCAATTTATTATCATTAAAATTCGTCAGCTTTGTAAAAAAAGTCCTTTTTTGTATTATTTGTTAAGCTTATTGGGTATATTGCTCCCAAATTAATAATTGCGGGCGAGTGTTTTATGTGGCTTACTCTGGAGGGTACGAAAGCCCAACTCAAAATTTATGAACTTAAAGAACAGGAAAAAGTTCGAAAACTTAATAATGTCTGCCTAAAACCTAAAAATCAAAACTATAAATGCCGAAAATTCGAAAGTGCATGCGCAACAACGCGGTGCCGGAAATTCTCTTCGAAACTTTTGTTAACCTTTGGAAACAGGATAAAACAGTCAGTAGCATATTGAGGCTTTTTCTTTCACGGAGAAGCACGTGTTCTAGCCGTTCGTGCTGATGTTTCCACACGTTGCCTTTGTGTGATAGTGCCCTTCTACGGCGAGCCACCCATGACCTTCAGAGCTGCAAACTGGCACCGTTGTTACTCGTGACCTATATGAGAAGTAGTCTTCTGTAAGGTAGCAAATAGGGCGAGTTGATAAACGTTATACATGATAATAACCGCTCAAACGACGACGACGGAGTGAAGACAACAAACACGACAGGACGAATCTGTTCTAGCAACTAAAGTCTTGTTAGTGAAATTAACAGAAAGAAAACAGCGAAGCCGACACTGGTTACATCAACAAACACCTACTTATCTATTAGGCACTACACAATAATTGGAACTGAAACGGTTCACACACCGCCGCATTTATATTAGCTCATAAAGAACAAACCTCTTTGTTTGACAGAGCTATCGACGGCACACTGCCAGTTGTCAGTAAGTTGTTGTCTTTTTTACCGGTGTACGATGTTCTGATTTTATACTTGCGGCTTCATTAATGTACAAAATAAGTGATTGCTAAATGCTGATGAATTAGTAAATATGCCCAATGAACTTCAAGAATATTACAAAGAAGTGGACATATTTTTAGAGAAGTGACGAATGCGAATTGTGTTAAATTGCAACGTTTGACGCAGAATCAGCTAAGTTTAAAAAAAAAATCGGTGAGCTTTTCTCCGCATCTGCCGGTTTTGCGGTGAGCTTTTCTCCGGTGAGCTTATCTCTGGTGAGCTTTTCTCCGGTGAGCTTTTTTCCGGTGAGCTTTTCTCCGCCGCCCCAAAAACGCACGGAGCACGGACCGATTGCAGTTTACTCCGGTTTTCTCCAAATAGACGTCCGCTGATGCCACGGGCAGTGAAGGGCAGAGAACTAAGTCACACTATGCTCCCACTCATGAGTTTCACTCTCTCCTCAAGCCCAGAATTTCAAGTCTACGTCAGCCACCCAATATGTTTCATTTGTAAAAATCCCTGCTTATGATAAGATACGTTCTTGCTTAGGTACAAACAGCAACAACAACAAAAAAAGAGGAAGACAATTACTATTTTCGAAGTGCTCGAAAGAAGCTGACTCACAAAAAGGGTGACTGAGATGCAGATAACCTGGCTGAAATTCACAAATAAGTAGGCCAACCCTAGAAGTTGGACCACAAAAAAGTAAGTAGCTTTTAAAACAGAATCAAATAGGTGAAAGAAGCAGAAAAAAAAAACATCCTGTTTTCTTAGAGAAGATGATAAGTGTGCAGCAACCAACGAGGATGCTTGGGGCAATAACACCTTCACATATTATCACATCTCTTTTAGTGGATTTTAGGGTAGACGGAGCGTTGTCTCGTGCTGTGATATTATGAAAATGGTCGTAGTCACTATAACCGAGAAGGACATTGTTAATTCTTGTCTGTGCACTTACCGCCTCGAGCTTCTTGAAGAGGCATACAATCATTCGGTGTCCTCTCCCCGTCTTCGATCGCAAAAAAAAAACAACAAAAAACGAAGGGTCTAGAAAAAGCGAATATGACTTGCGCTCACTTTTTTTTTTTTTTTGTAGAAATACCCATTTGGGTCTTCTGACATTGCTGTTAAGTTCAAAAAATAAATTCAGGGGCTTGGTGTTCTAAAGGAAGGCTTTGGGGAACTGAAGAGTGCCAAGCCTCCCTTTGCGCTGGTCAATGCGCGTGACAGTTTTACTGCGCTCGACTTTACAAAAATAAAAACCCTTTTTAAAGAATCGGGGGGGGGGGGGGAGAGGGGGGGAGGTTCGTGAAAAAAATGTAACAGATTACAAGGAATCCGTTACGTAAATATGTAAGGGAATTACTTTAGAATTACTCTAGAAAATATGTAATTATTCCGCTACTAAATCACCGATAAATGCAAGGGATTACAAGTAATTTCGTTACTTGTAACGAATTACGTACAACTCTGCTTCCAGCCACATCCCCGTGCCTGTAACGACGACATTATCATTAGGCCGATAGATGTTTTAGAGCGCAGCTCTTAGGCGCCCGTTTCCGGCTTGAGCGGCGTCGCCGTCGGCGTCGGCGTCGGCGTTGGCGTAACCGCGCGGTGCATTATGGGAAATATCCCATAATGCACCGCGCGAGCCCCCCCCCCCCCCCGGGGTCGCGTGACCTCGGGGGGGGGGGGGGTCACGTGACCCCGCGGGGGGGAGGGGGGGTCACGTGACCCCGTGGGGGGGGGGGGGCTCGCGCGGTGCATTATGGGACATTTCCCATAATGCACCGCGCGACCCCCCCCCCTCCCTGGGGTCACGTGACCCCCCCCCCCCCCCGGAGGAATTGAAGAATGAGGGGAGGAGGAGGAGGAGGAGGGGTATACCCTCCCCTGAGTACCCTTCCCTCCTCCTCCTCAAGAGCTGCGCTCCAATTCGGCGTTACAGGGAGTTTTAAACGGCTTTCACTTTTTTCCTCCAAATCACATGGCCTCACCTTCACCCACCAAAATATAGCGTCAAAACGACTGCAGTTCTTGGATTTAAACTTGAACTTCGACAAGGACCACGTATGCTGAAAGTACCAGCCACGCTCGAAGAAAGCCCTTTGGCCTTTTTCGTCGGCCCACTCCAAGTTAGTCAAACGAGGAATTGTGTTGTCGTTGATGAGAGCATCCCTAGAATTGTGTTGTCGTTGATGAGAGCATCCCTAGACAAGTCGTGTAAGCATAGCATGGGCGAACGCTTTCTTGATCAGGTGCGATGCCTTAAAACGGCGGGCTATCCAGAGAGTTTTTCGAAAGAAGTGGCAGAAACCCTGGCATCAAAGGTTCAAAAAAAGAAACGAAGGGGAAGCGGCCGACTTGAGAAAAATTGCGGTGGCTTAGCTCGGCTATGCCAGGATATACGTAGCGTGAGCTTATGCGCACAAAATGAGAGGCGCTATCAAGCGGCTCCAGTGTAGCGTCAGACTTGGCTACTGCGCAACGGAGGCGCATAGCTGGGCACGTGGCGGCGCCAGTGCGTCTGCCGCGGCTATGACGTCACTCCTCTGGAATGCGCAGACCGGCGAGGCGCGCGCGGTGGCGGCGGAGCGCACGGCGGCGGCGGCTCCGGCGCGCCAGCTGTGCGCCGTGTGACGTCACTGCTCCTCGCGCATGCGCAGCACGGCTCTTCGGGAGCCACGCGAAACTGCTCAACCTCGGCCAGTGTAGCTCACGCTACAAAACGACAAGACCCGTGGTAATCCCCTACGTCCAGGGGCTGTCCCACGGCCTAAAAAGAGTCGCCGCACACTTCGAGGTGCCCGTGGTGTTTTCTGCGCCGTCAAAATTGTCCAGTCTCTGCTCAAGAGTTAACAAAAAGAAAAAAGTGAGGCTTGCGCCAAGAAACTCGCCGCGCAGTACATTAATTGCTCAACGTCAGTTGTTTACGAAATAGCCATGACTTGCGGAAAAGCGTATATAGGGCAAACGGGGAGCTGCATCAACGATAGGGCGCGCGACCACGCCCTATCTGTTAGAAGTTCCCCATCGGGTAATCTAGCAATTCACTGTGATAGGTGTCCGTGTGCGCCTAATCTTGAGAAAACAAAAATAGTTGGAAACCTAAAAAACAAAACTAAGAGAGAATTGTTTGAGACCCACTGCATTAGAGTAAAGGGCGAGGATGGCTGTCTGAGTGAACCGTCAGTGCACTTAACTGAGAAAGGGTTTTCCTTTTTGTGTCGGGAGCCTGACTTTGTGTACAAATAGTAAGTGTTTTTCAATAAACGTTCAGTTGTAAGTTAGCGCTTTATCCTGTCTCGTCCTCCTTGTGTCCTCGTTTTTTGGGTGGGGTAATGATTCGTTAAAATCACAAATTCGCACAGTTTATTTACTGTCAATAGGTTAAGCTCTGCCAGCAAGTCGGTGTTTCGGATATCCGGCGTTTAATGCTCACACCAGTCCGTGCAAACGACCTGTTGCTAACATTACCCAATTGCATCGAGGAGAATGCTGGAAATGTTGGTCTGCGCCATAGCGTCTGCTGCAATAACTGTTTTAAAGCAAAAGCCTAAAAAACAAATGACATCTTACACCCAAGTTTGCCAACGCCTTATCTTGGCTATTCGCTTCGAACCTTTTTATGGGGTTCTTCTCACGAGACCGTGACGCAACGCTATACTTCCGGTTCGGAAATCTCGCCATAACCCACCGGAATCCACTTTGGAAGCATTCGTCGCTGTTCTTTTGTGTGCCTTGGGCGGCGGAGAAAAGCTCACCGGAGAAAAGCTCCCCGGAGAAAAGCTCACCGGAGATAAGCTCGCCGGAGAAAAGCTCACCGCAAAACTGGCATATGCGGAGAAAAGCTCACCGGCCTTTGAGCGGATGCGGAGAAAAGCTCACCGATTTTTTTTTTTTTTGAACTTAGCGGATTCTGCGTCAAACATTGCAATTTAACATAATTCGCATTCGTCACTTAATTAAAAATATGTCCACTTTTTTGCAATATTCTCGAAGTTCATTGGGCATATTTACTAATTCATCAGAAATTAGTAATCACCCATTTTGTATATTAATGAAGCCGCAAGTATAAAATCAAAACATCGTTCACCGGTAAAAAAGACAATTTATTGACAACTGGTAGGGTGCCGTCGGTAGCTCTGTCAAATAAAGATGTTTGTTCTTTGCGAGCTAATATGAATAGCGGTGTGTGAACCGTTTCAGTTTCAAATATTGTGTAGTGCCTAATAGATAAGTAGGTGTTTGTTGATGTAATCAGTGTCAGCTACGCTGTTTTTCTTCTGTTAATTTCACTAACAAAACTTTAGTTGCGAGAACAGATTCGTCCTGTCGTGTTTGTTGTCTTCACTCCGTCGTCGTCGTTTGAGTGGTTATTATCATGTATAACGTTTACCAACTCGCCCTATTTGCTACCTTACAGAAGACTACTTCTCATATAGGTCACGAGTAACAACGGTGCCAGTGTGCAGCTCTGAAGGTCATGGGTGGCTCGCCGTAGAAAGGCACTATCACACAAAGGCAACGTGTGGAAACACCAGCACGAACGGCTAGGAAACGTGCTTCTCCGTGAAAGAAAAAAAGTTTCGATGTCCTACTGACTGTTTTGTCCTATTTTCAACGGTTAACAAAAGCTTCAAAGAGAATTTCAGGCACCGCGTTGTTGCGCATGCACTTTCAGATTTTCGGCATTTACAGTTTTGATTTTTAGGTTTTAGTTAGACATTATTAAGTTTTCGAACTTTTTTCTGTTCTTCAAGTTCATGAAAATTTGAGTTGGGCTTTCGTTGCCTACAGAGTAAGCCACAGAAAACACTCGCCCGCAATTATTAATTTGGGAGCAATATACCCAATAAGCTTAACAAATAATACAAAAAAGGACATTTTCTTTTTTACAAAGCTGATAATTTTAATGATAATAAACTGATATATGTTACGCATGATCCAACAGCCTCCATATAAAAAGAAGAAAAAAAAATCGGTGAGCTTTTCTCCGCATACGCTCAATGGCCGGTGAGCTTTTCTCCGCATCCGCCGGTTTTGCGGTGAGCTTTTCTCCGGTGAGCTTATCTCCAGTGAGCTTTTCTCCGGTGAGCTTTTCTCCGGTGAGCTTTTCTCCGGGACACGGCCTTGGGGCCGTGTTCGTGCTCTAGTTTGTCCGCTCACTCGACGTTTAACATGGTCAGTGGCGTCGTAATTAGTTGTTCCGGCCGTAAAAGTCGGTGACAAAATAGGGCTTCGGCCAGCAGTATCGTTGTTTTTTTTGTTTTTTTTTTTCGTTTTGCAATTATTTGGCAATTATTCGGAACCAGGACAAGGCGATGCTCAAGCAACCGGTCCGCCGGGGTCATAAATGGCTCCAACGGATACTCCGGTGTACAATTTCGACAGAAACGCTTCGTACCAATTAAGGGTTTGTCGACTGCACTTCGTGTCATGTGACGGACCTCTTCGCGATTGACCTGGACAAGTAAAGCGTACGAAATGACTTGTGCTCCAGCTCCAGTCTTCATCGGTGTAGCCAGTCAGAAAGTTGGAGGACCGGCTATAGTGCTCACAAGTTTTGCACAATATCCCACAATAATTTTACGTATAGGTAATGGCACTAATCTTTTTGTCAGTAACCGCAAATAATTAGCAAATGACGCTTCTTTTTTTTTTTTTTGCCGTTTCGGAGCAGTTTTGCAGGCGCTCAAGGGCCTAGTGACGCCACTCTACGCGCGCATTCAAGTGTCATCCGGGGATGTTAAACACAAGTCGCGCTTATACAGACCTGTGTTCCTTCGTCTGCCCGCCACCTATTTGTATTGTCATCAAACGCGAGCGAGGCAAACGCCAGGGGCGCGAGAGACTCAACTGCTGTCGCAATAAGACGTCGAATGCCTCCAGCATGACTTCAAGGCACTGATGGCAGAAGAAAATGTGGGTTTCGATTTCGCGGCCAACCGGAAGTGACGCCAGGTAAAAGAAGCGTATACCTACATTCCCATCATTCTCGTTGATGCCTGGGTAATTTAGCAGTAGATATATATAAGACAACGTTTATATTTCTCTCTCTCTCAAAAAAAGTTGATGTTTAGCGGTGTTTTGTTCCAGATTTTTGCGGTATTTTCTCGGGAAATCTGCGGCAAAATGAACTGAACAGGAAGGGATCGGTTTACGTAGGGAAATAGAAAAGAATTTGAAGCGGCATATAGAGCGCTCGTTTGTCATGCCTGCATTTACTCGTTTCCGTACACACTTTCCAGAAAGCATCATAACTTATATCTGTATTGCACTGGGGCAACTTCAAATATTTGTAAAAAAAAAAACGCATATATTCCCGACCCGATTCTCGAACTCGCTGCGCAATAATTAGCGTACTTTTTTTTTTCTCTCTCTTCTTTTTTTTTTCTTCGTAGGGTTTTGCAAACAAGGAATCTCTCGGGAGAAACACGCATCGGAAGCAGCAGAGGTTTGTACAAAAAGAGAATGAAAACAAAGAAAAGAAAGTGAGTGCATCAGCTGGAAAATACTCGCCAGACCTTAGCCGCAATCAGCGTTTTCGCTTCCCTTAACGAAGCTGCAGTGCCGAAGCAGCCGAAGCCAAGCAGAAGCAGAAGAAATACGCTCTTTTACCCTCTTTCTGTACTCGGCTTTACCGCTCGATGGAACGCACAGGATGCCACGAGCGATCTCAGCCAATGACATGCCGTCTGAGTGTCACGTGACCTCGAGTTGTGGTGCAGCGAAGCGCATTTGCGTGATACGCTTAGAGCGTTGGTTTAACTCGTAGCGTTCGCTGGGCTTCGTCTTGAGATGAAACAGGGTACGGGAGCGGGCTGATGCGTTACCATGGCAACGGGATGTAAACAAGGCCTCCCCTTTCGCCGCCGTATTTGCAGCGCTTTTAATTAAGGACGTAGCCCGCGGTCTCAGAAGGGCATCCCCCGCTAACGATGTAGGCTTAACGACACCTCTGCCTCTTGGCAATCGCCGCCGCGGGTATATCCAAGACCTCCCTGGTAGTCTGCTTGACTGTCGATTTTGTTTCTTCCTAAAGTCGCGGTTTCACCGGTAACACATCATACAACAGACCGTCTACAGACTCTGCCTAAAGGCGTCTTTCGTCCTTGTATGACGAAACTTTCACATTTGACTTATAAAACTGTCTGCAGGCATGTTGGAAGCTCATGTGTGCATAAATCAAACATGCGAGCAAACGTGTTCCAGGCGTGTCTGCCGGTAATTCTGCCATCATATCTCCAGCGAACACTGCGTTTTTTGTATGATGCACGAGCGGGTAAACGACTGCGACTACTTTATGCGTCCCAGCGTGACAATCGGGAGATCACTTGGCATGCACCGCCCTTTTATTTAAAAGCGCAAAATGCGTTCAACTGTATAATCGCCTAACCGTTCGGCGTAACACACAAAAAAATATGCCTCCCAAGAAAGCGTTTTCAAAAATACAGTTTTTTTGGAGAGGTTGGTCAGATGCCACGTCGATGTCGCGTCTTGGTTCAACTGTGTCGCGGCAACATTACCTATGTGCAGCGCAAGTTCGTCTGCTTCTTCTGCGGTGGGTTGTGGAGACGTCGGAACGTCGATCTCTGATTGGCTCTGATTGAAGGATAGCGGGTAGACCTCGATGCATATCTAGCGCTGAGGTCTACCTACTATCCTTCAATCAGAGCCAATCAGAGCTCGACGTTCCGACGTCTCCACAACCCCTGCAATAAAAGCAGACGAGCTTGCGATCCGCATTCATAGCGGAGCGCAATTTCGTCTGCTTCTTGCGCAGGAGTTGCGGTGACGTCAGAGTGACGCCGAGCTCTGATTGGCTTTAATTGATAGGATAGTGCGTAGACGTCAATGCTAGATATACACCTAGGTCTACCCACTATTTTGTTTAATCAACCAATGCGGCGAGCAAGTCGTCTGCCTCTTTCGCAGGGGTTGCGATGACGCCGGAACGACGCCGACATCTGATTGGCTTTGACTGGAAGGATATTGGGTATACCTCAATGCTAGAATCATTGACGTCTACCCGCAATTTATTTCAATCAGCCAATAAGAGTGTGGCGTTCAGACATCATCGCAACCCTTGTTCAAGAAGCAGACGAAGTTTCGCTCCGCACAACTTGCATAAGCATCGTCGACGGGGCATCTTGCGGCGTCTCACGACGACAAGCGCGACGCTAGCACACGGCGACGCCAAGACGGACGCGTCTGCCACCTTGCGGCTTCTCTCGAAAAGATTCTGCGTGTTCGTCGCTTGGAGCGAGTCGAGGTTCCACAAGCGATAACGTCATGAGCAGGCCTTGTGCTCTATAGTCCGTTGCAACCTAAGAACGAAGGGCGAGGGTAAGACGGGCCGGGGAGGAGGAAGCAGACGGAACGCTGGAGAAGAGAGGGGGAAACCTCCTTCTCTCTTTAGCGTTCCGTCTGCTTCCTCCTCCCCGGCCCGTCTTACCCTCGCCCTTTGTTCTTAGTTTGCAACGGACTATAGGTGGTATCGATCATATCATGGCATCTTGTCAAGGCCTTTTTTAAAAGGTTAAAACAGCGCAAAAAACAACGGACAGGGTAAAGAAGGACACAGACAGAGCGCTCTGTCTGTGTCCTTCTTTACCCTGTCCGTTGTTTTTTGCGCTGTTTTAACCTTTTAAAATGTCATACCAACTCGCCCAGGCTTCAACTTTGTCAAGGCCGCACGATATTCTCCGTCGGGTGCCAACGAGCCGTTCTGCTTCGGCTACTTCTCCCGGGACGACGGCGATAATCGAGTCTTTATCTCAGTATGGCTGGAACGTCGTATTTACAGCGCTTTATTAGCCGTGACAATGAACTACGCATCGTCGAACCTCATTCTCCGCCCAACTGTAGTGCTGGCGGTCCGAACCAGATGCACAAAGTTGAAGAACGATACGGTGACAATATTCAAATGTTACGAGTGATTTTCTAAAATTTTCATTGAGAAAATGGCGCCCGACTGAACTTTTGAATACGAGGAGCTGAATGACGCCAGTTATCTGAAACAAGCAAAAGCGGGACACATTTCCACATTGAAATGTTTAGAAAATCGCTTATAAATTTTGAATGAGATAAGGGATAGTGTTGAAGCTTTGGTGTTTGCTTTGAACCTCCAGGACTACATTTGGCCAGAGAATAAAGTATTCGGCGATGGATAGTTCATTTTTCCGGTGAAATGAACTCCGTAAATACTATGAGAGGAATTTCTCCTTCAGCCTCCGAAGTGTCCAAGACAGGGCTCTCAAATATTTTTAGTTAGTACAGGACGGATCAATTCTATTAACCTCCCGATTAATCGATTAATGATTTAATAGCGAGTAATTTTGTTGACCGGTTACTCGGTGAATTTTTGACCAAGCACGAAAAGTAAAAATTACATGCTTGTACCACGCAGGCCGAATGGATTAGCGCATATTAGCTCGGAGCACGTGGGGCGAAATCTCGCGCTGCAGAACGCAGGGATCCTGGGTTTAATCCCCACCCCTGCCCGTTTCGGTCGAATGGCGGATTCACACTGGAAGCGGATCCGCGTTCGCAAAGCGGTTGCGAACGCGGTAGTATAACGATCCAGTACAATTGCACGCGCATTTGATGTCATCAAATGCGTGTGCAATTGTACTGGATCTTTATACAACCTCGTCGCAACCGCTTTGCGAACACGGATCCGCTTTCAGTGTGAATGCGCCATAAATGGGCCTCGTTCCCGCGTGCCGTCGTGTATCACTACTGCGTGATGCACGTTAAAGATCCAAGGCTAGCGATTGTACTGCACTGGCTAAATTTCTCATCTATAGCCAGGAGACTCGTCGCCCGTTGAGCCAGACCAAGTTCTAGGCTGTATGTCGTTAATGTCGTTAATTCAGAAATATATACCACTTTGTATCATCTCCGACAAACAACGTGTACCTCTGTTTACCACAGCCCTAAAAAGGTTGCTCAACAAAAAAAAGAAAAACGACTCTTATCTGGCGAAACGCGCAGAAAAACCTATTCGTTGGTGCTCATATCAAGACAGTCTGAGTGCTTATCGCACTGCTATCAAAGAGGCGAGGCACACTTTCTGTAACAATACCCTCCCACTGATTATTTCGTTTAATCCTTCGCAGTTTTGGAAGATTATAAACATACACTAAAAACGCTCTATATCTTGTACGTTCGAATGTTCAGGTCTTCCGTACTGAGAGTGTTGCTGAGTATTAAACGACGGACGTCTTTTCAAAGTCATTTTCTGACCTTTCTTTTATTATTGGGCCTCAAATATCTTCTCGCCATTTTTTTCCATTGGACCCGCTTAATATTCATTCTGTGGGAATTATGCATCTAATTAAGAATTAGAAACTTTCCTCTTCTTTGTGGCGCTGATGGAATGAATTCGAAGTTCTTTAAAAACACTGAGGTTTACTCGCCTATATTTTTGTAGCAAACATTTAGGCAGTCTATTCAGTGTTCTCTGGTACCGCAGGATTGGAAGGGGGGAAGGTGGTTTCTCTGCATAAATCTGGTGACGCACAGCGTCCTCCTAATTACAAACCTATTTTGCTAGCGAGAATCTCTTGTAAGCTTCTAGAGCATGTACTATATTAAAACAAGGTGCCATTTTTCGAATCAAACGTTTTCATAAACACGGTTTTCATAAACATTACTCTTATGAAACGCAACTACTCTGTATTGCCCATAACGTAATCTCAGGCCTCGATCATGGATCATCATTTGACTTCGTTTTCCTCGACTTCGCAAAAGCTTTTTGATGAGGTACCCCATCATTTATTACTTCTTAAAATCAGCACCCTAATATTTACCCTAATATCCTAGAATGGCTTGAATGCTTTTTAAAAAAAACCGCACCCAATTCGTAACGGCGATTAACTGTGACTTATCTTTTTCTGTCGTAACATTTGGCGTCCCTCAAGGTTGTTTTGGGTTCCTTATTGTTTTTAATATTTATTAATGATCTTCCCGACTGCATTCACTCTTCGATAAAGTTGTTTGCCGATGACTGCGTTCTTTACCGCGAAATAATCAATCAAATGATAATCACCTTCTTCAATCTGACCTTGACAACATTGCTAACTGGTGTAACTTATGTCTGATGTCCTTAAGCATAAGCAAATGCAAGAGACTGATTTTCTCACACCTTTCTAATCACTCTCAAACATGCGACTACAATATTAATGGTACATCGTTAGAGCATGTCACATCATACAAGTACTTAGGATTTCAAATAAATATTAACTTCTCATGGCGTACCCACGTCCACTACATCATTAACAATGCAAATTGCACCCTCAGCTACTTGCGTCATAATTTTGCCCAAGCCCCCCTCTCTCAAGCTACTTTTATATCGGACACTCCTCCGCCCAAAGCTAGAATACGCGTCAAGTATAAGGACCCGGCTCACGTTAACTGTACTCTCATTGATGCAATTCAATATGTCCAGAATCGATCAGCGCGCTTTATTTTATCTAACTAGTTTTGTCTTACCAGCGTTTCGTCAATGAAATCTAATCTTGGACTTCCGGATCTATTAATTCGAAGAAAAAGTTCGCGTCTCTTTCTATCTTTCATAAAATTTTCTTTTATGACCCATTTTTGAAAGAGGAACTTTTTTCGCAGCCTTCATACCTCTCATTCACATGGATCCCCAGTTCAAAGTTGCCATTCTTTACTGCAGCACAAATATTTTTTTTTCATCTCAAAAACCAGCTCAGAGTGGAACCGGCTTCTTCCTTCCATTGCCTCTATTGAAGATTCATCATCATTTAAATCCGCCATAACCGATTATTGTTCTAATCCTGAACTTGTTTAATGTTTGTATTTCTAATGCAGATTGTAGCACTGTTGAAGTATTTACTTCGTGTACCCACCCTCTCTGTAATGCTCCATGTGCCCTGACGGGTATTCAAAATAAAATAAAATAATTAATAGAAAAGAAAATGCGTGCGTCTTTTTCAAACATTGGATTTATCTAAACAATTCTAACGTAAATATTTGAGGTGTCAGAACTTGTATAATAGGCCGGATGTGTAAAGTGGTACCTCCGTGCGATTACATAACAGCGGAGATTCTAATCGCAAATTGGTTTCCTTTATTCAACGCGCGCCATCCTAATCGTCTTTGTGCGCAGCTAAATAGTCGATAAATACCAAAATATAAAAGAAATCGAAAGGAAAAAAAAAACGATTGACCTCTTTTTATTTATACGGAATGTTCATGATACGTTTAGCCTGTCCGGACCGTCTCCAATAAACCTCGGGCCAAAATGGGACCGTTCGCTAAATTATCATTCGATGAAGCGACCGTACGTTTTGAAGAAGCGACTCCACTCACGTCGTTCAAAGGAAAGGCAGTATGTGCCCTTGAATGCTGTGTACTGAGGTATTTCAAAACAAATTCCTCGAGCTCGCTGAAAGGTTCCTTGTTTGTGTTTTCGCTTCATCTTCTGAAACGGAGTCAAGATGCTCCGTGAGTAGCAGGCGACGTGAAATACCGTAGTTAGGTTTCTCCGCTCAATAACAACGTCGGTGGAGCGGAAGCTGAATGTAAAGCAAAGTCTTTGCCATATTATACGCCCCAATGAAGGAAAAGCTCTCCATCGAGAATCAACAGTCGCATACGCCATGCGTGAGCAAATGCACCAACGAATAAACCCACCAGCTTTTATTAAACACGCTAAGGTCATATTTTCATACCCGACTTTGCTTCCTGATCTTCCCTGGAAATGTTCCAGTGACCTCAGATCTTAAAAATCATCAATCTCGCATTAGAAAAAAAAAAAAAAATAGTTTTTTTTAGGAAATTGAATGACCGAAACAAATTTTATAAGGACGTCTCGACGTTTCAGAACCGAATCGGGTTTTTCTCCGGGGCGACTATTTACAGAGAGGAGACAACGGTAACTCAGTTCTAAGTTTCTTTTTTCCCAACCACTCAGACCTCTACCGAAATATTTAACTTCAAATTCTTTATTTACGTCGTTATTCGCAGTAATGGTAGATCTTCGACAACCTCGACGATCAAAGGCGGTGATTTTGGTCGTTTGCTATTTGCCGTCAGCTACTCTCAGCCACAGCCTGAGGCGAAGTCAATCCAGAGAGAATCCAGGCACAAACCTGGGCCGTTTTATCATCGAGTAGCGGAACCTTCACTTGCACTGTCACGTGGTATTACCCGCTGAGGTACGAGACAGGTTAGCTTTGACGCTAGCCTCGACAACGTAGCAGAAAATGGTTAATAAGAGTTGTTTCTTTTTTTTATATATACTTTGTTTTCATGAAGCCGCTCATGTGGTCAGAAAACCTCGGTTGCGGAGATTGTAGCCCCCGGAGTGAATACCTGCATTTCCCAGCAAACCGTCCCTAGAGATCAATCAACCAATCAATCAATCAGTCAGTCCTTATTTTTGGCCTTATAGCCAACGGTGCCCCATATAAAAAGCTGCCAAAGGTAGGTTGACGGAGTCTGGGGCCCGTTTAGAGTTTAACAGCAGGACAAATTAAGAACAAACACGCTGATCAAATATTTATTTAAATACCAAAATCAAAATACCAATATTTATCAAAATACCAAGGTCACACACAAGCACACGCACCAGAGAAATATACGCGCAGGTTTTGTTCATAATATTCTACAAAATACAACACTTTTTAAAAGAGAAATTCGGTTAGCAAGAAGCATTTTAATATAATTAAACATTTCTATAAAAAAGTGTACACACAGCTGCTTTCCGCATTATACAAAATTACAACCTTTTTAACAAGAATATATATACCATACAATAAAACGTTTTCTCATTTATTTAAACACAACGTCCAACAGGACTGTAAAAAGTGCATCAATAATAATTTCCTTCCAATGTTATATATATATATATACAGGGTGTTTTGTTTTAAGCTTAACAGATTTGTTTAAAAAAAGCCGTGAAAGTTACACTTATGCGGCTTGTGGAGGTGAGTTATACGGCCTGGGGGACAAATTATAGGGGGCTAATCGTAATGATCAGTCGGCTAATTAATTAAAATTCGTTAATACACTTTTTAATTAATAAAAATAGACATATGGTTCCAATTAGAAACTTGCTCAGCGTCATCAAAAACCCCTAAATCAGACATTTTAAGAAAGACTTTGAGCGCGTGAGAAGCGTAGTAGTGAACTGAAGTTACCGCTCGTGGAGCAGGTACAAAGCTAGAGGTTGCGATAAGGCGCCCGCGCGATTTTTCCGTCCCTTATCTAGCCCCAGCCTCGTACCTGCTCCACGAGTGGTAACTTTGGTGCACTACTACGCTTCTCACGCGCTCAAAGTCTTTCTGAAAATGACTGATTTAGGGGTTTTCGATGACGCTGAGCAAGTTTCTAATTGGAACCATATGTCTATTTTCATTAATTAAAAAGTTAATTAACGAATTTTTATTAATTACCAGACTGATCATTATGATTAGCCCACTATAATATGTCCCCCTGGCCGTATAACTCACCTCCACGAGCGGCATAAGTGTAACTTTCACGGCTTTTTTAAACAAATCTGTTAAGCTTAAAAAAAAAAAACGCCCTGTATATATATAGACGCTTTACAGCAGCTGTGCATGGGCGCCACCATAACTGACCTTCAGTTTTTGTTCCCTCTTATTCCGTTCGCTTGACTTCATCATTTCCACAGCAGGACAGGTTATTGCCATTTTAAGTGTTACTGTGTCCTTCCCCCCAGCATAGGCCGTTGTGGAGACTCGTCAACACCCGCTTCAGTGGCTCGGCATCTCGGTAAGACAAGAGAAGGGCGGCTATGGCGGCTCAATCTGGCGCGTGTGTAAAGCGTCTATATAGTATTAGCAAGTTAAGGAATGAAGGTAGACAATAAGTGATTGATTGATCAGTATAATTAGTACGAGCTCGAGGTATGGTCCATCTTTCTGAGAGGCGTGTGATAAGGACCTTTGGAAAGGTTCGCCATTTCACATAAAAACAAAATATGGTCAGAAGTTGAAAAGCAAAAACTACGCAGCAGTCTATAGTCGTACATTTTTCCAACGGTAATTACGTTATATAGGACAAATAGGGGCTTTGTATGAGCCATTTGGTTTTCATTGGCAATGTAACGGAGCATTTTTTAAGTAACTCTAGCTTTTTAATATTCATTTGAGTAGTTTTTCCCCAAATAAGATGACAGTAGTTGATGTAGGACTGAAATAGTGAATAGTAAATTTGTAGTTTAACATTACCTGGAAAAACAGAGCGACAGTTGGACATGACCGCAACCACTTTGAACAGATTCTTTACGAGATAATCGACATAGTCATTCCACAAAAGATGCTCAGAAAAAATTATCTCGAGCGTTTTATGGCTTTTTACTAATTCAATTGGTCTAGAACCGATTGTAATATTGTTGTCTGTAGCCACAGCCTTTCTCTTCGGTCGAAATAGCCTTTGTTTTTTGGATGTTGATCTTAAGGCCATTGCTGTTGGACATTATAAACAAATGCCTAAGGACATTATTTGCGTCAGCTATTAATTTTCCAACATTCGCTTCAGCAAAGAAATAGGCTTGCATCGTGAGCATATATTATATATTTTATTTGTTTATTGATTTTGACGATATCGTTAATATATGTATATTAAATACAACGGCTCAAGAATACTACCCTGGAGGACACCCCACCGTATCTTGAGACAAGGCGATGTATGACCATCGGCCACAACACATTGAGTACGTTGCTCAAGATAAGAGCGCAAAAGGGATAGCGGTACGCCACGAACCCCGAAGCAGTATAGTTTATATAATATAATTTTGTGGTTGATGAGATCAAATGCCTTACTAAAATCTATAAATATGCCAAGGGTGAACAATCAATTGTTTTTATGTTTTTCAAGATAATTAATTTTTGTTGAAGTAATCCAGATTCTGTAGACTTTCTTTTACGGAAACCAAATTGACAATCTGTTAACACAGAAATACTTATTAAAGGAAGAAGTTTAGGCGTTTTAAAGCAATCGTTTCAAGCCCTTCGGAAAATATTGGAAGTATGGAGATCGGTCTGTAGTTTGTTAGGAGATTTCTGTCTCTTCCTTTAAATACAAAAGAGATTTTAGCTAATTTCATTTTACGGGGAAATGTACCTGATGGAAAGGCAAGGTTAAAAATGTGCACCAACCAAGGTGCGATGTTATGAAGAACAGATTTCACAGGCCTAACTTGTAAGCCATCTGTATCGCAGCTTCTACTGTTGCTGAGACCCGCAAACGCGTTATGTACTTCGTGTTCATCAGTCGGCGTTCGAAAAAGTGTCTCGTGTACTCTGTGTTCAATAAAGTTTGAAGCATGGACATTATGTGGTGGTAGACTTAAATATACAAGAGCTGTGCTAAAGAGTTCTGCCAACAACGTTCCCGATATATTTTTGCCATTGATTAAAAGTTCGCTTATATTATTACGCTGTTCCCTGCGGCGTAAAACTTTATTTTTAGATTTCCGAACTATTTCTGTACGTTTTCTAGAATTTCTATTGAAGATCTGCGTATAATACTCTTGCTTAGCCTTTCGTAACTCAGATGTCAGACGGTTCCGAAATTGCTTGAAAATGATCAGTTTATCTGGATTTCTCGTCGATAAAAAGTACCTGTACAAACGATCCTCTTTTTTAGCTTCGTGAGCTGCGGAGGTGTGATCCAGGGCTTCCGAATATTTTTAACAACTGTTTTTGTTTCCCAGGAAAATTCGAGCTATAAGTTTTGCTAAAGACGTCAATAAATGTGTTGTACGCCTCATTTACGCATGTTTTAGAATAAACTGGGTCCCAGACAGTGCGGGAGATCTCTGTGCCAAACTTTTCCAAATTACGCTCGGATATGTTATGAAAGACATATGCAACTCTAAATGAGCTTTTTACGGGTGCTATAGGCACAGGATATGAGTATGCGAATGTGGTCACTAATGTCACGAGCGATTGTACCACATTCATGAACATCTTCACAAACATTTGTAATAAAAAGATCGAGGGCGCTTGAGGAGGAAATATTTATTGTAGTGGGAGAGAGGATAACATTGATGAAACCATTTGAGCTTATAATGTTATTCAACTTTGACGAAAGAGTCGAGCGTTGGAGAGTATTTACATTGAAATCTCCTCCTAGGAAAAGGGATAACTTATTAACCGATATAAAGTCGAGATATTTATCAAAAAAACAAAACCAAACCTATCAAAACGCGCTGATGGCGGCGTATATACTACCGAGAAAATTAGATTGGTTTCTTCTCACTGTTAATATTTCGGTCTTCAGTCATCTCAGCGTACGTTTCCAGAAGTTCACACCGGATATCTTGCCGAACGTAAATATAAACACCTCCCCCGCGTTTCTTATACCGATTGAAATAAAACTTGTTATACCCTTTTAGGACATATATATCATCGTCATCATGATACCGTGTTTCAGTGAAGAAAAAAACGTCGAACTGGGATGGAAAATGAGAAATTAGGTATCTAATGGCATCCATTTTATTTTTGAGAGAGCGCACATTGAGATGAAAACCTGCTAGACTGTTCCTTGTTTCTTAACGTTTCTTAACATCTGATGGCAAAATAAAGTCGTCATACCGCCAAGTCATGTAGTGTGATAGTAGCTTACATCAGTTCCTAGGAAAGTTTGGCAAGGTCATCTTCATTCACAATTTGAATGCTCTGGGAACTGCCGGTCTTTTGCCTTGACAGAAGACAAAAAAAAAAGACGTAGTAGTAGTATTTCGGAAGTACGCCCGAGAAACCGTGCTCACGCCTGCGTAATCAGGTGTGCCACACCGCTCGCCGTGCATCGTCACCCCAAAAGACTTTCTTAGTGGACCTATGTTGTAACAGCGGCCTGCATAAACTCCTTACTGTCTTATGATTTTGCCGTCTTTTGTTCTCTGTCACCTATTTTATCGCGTAAATTTCATTTAAATGGGGTTTTTCGACGTCGAACGGAACGTACTGAGAACCATCGGAATGAGTACCGTCGTTTGGTTGATTTCTTTTTAAGAGTTGCATACTTACAAAAGACAGTTCTTCAGACACGGGCTGCGGTCTGTTGCTTCCTTGTATGACGGTCGTTGTCACATTGGCCATACAAAAAAAAAAAAAATGTCCGCCGACATGCTCGAAGCACATGTATGTATGAAGTGAACATGCTTTCGAACATGCTTGAGAGTGCATGCACATGATTCTGTCATCTTGTCCGCAGCGAACCCCACAATTTCATGTATGATGTTATGAACAGCGTAACTGCGACTTTAGTGTGGTCCTCACGAAGTCGGGGACCTCTTGGCGTACAATTCCGAGCGATCGTTCAAAAGAATCGGTTTCAAGTTTCACTGTGCAGGACTACCCCGTGTGTTTTGGACTGTATGTGAGGAATGGGGAGTAACAGGGACTAGAAGAGAAAGTAAAAAAATCCAAATTTTGTTTTAAAACTTTAATATATACCTTACGCTTATGTAGTACTAGTAATATAATTCTACTTTTAAACTTGAAGTTCGCAAGTAAAAGAACTTACGACGCACGGAGAGGTTTAAGATCTTTAGAGTGTATACACAATACGGAAAAAGATGTAGCACGTATAATATACCCTACTTATTCAATAAACTGCCGGAGTCTTTAATGTATCTAAACTCCTTAAGAATGCTGAAAAAAATAACTAAAGCAATGGCACCACTTCCGTGTTCCTTAAAATTGTGAAAGGATTTTATTGCGAACTTGGTGGTTTTTGTATCGGTGTTCTTTAGTGGCTGTGTTTGGACAAGTGTGCTATGTGCCCGAGTGTCTGCTTGGTCCATCTTTTCCTCAGTTATCGTTCTTTTTTCTTTTTTCTGGCTGCAAAATTAATTTTCCTTCACACTAAAATTCTTTGGTGTGTTCATATTCGTTGTATTTTCTTTTCTTATGTCGAGCACACATTAGTTCTATTTTTTGTTTGCATCGAGCATGCATACGGTGTATTTTCTTGTTTACATCGAGCTAGTTTGTACATGTATGTTTGTTGGTTGCCTGACCCTACGCACAAGCAGGACGCTGCTTTCGTAGGCCGGTACTATGGTCTTTGTAATTTGTTATTTAAATAAATTATTATTATTAGTATTATTATTATTATTATTATTATTATTAGTATTAGTAGTAGTAGTAGTAGTAGTATTTACTGCCGGCCATAGCTGCGCGCGACTGCTCAGCGCGTGCTGACGACGTCATGTCATGGTTCTTTTGCAACGTGCATTCCACGCCATCATGATTACCGGTCTTAGCAGCTTTGTTTTGTGAGCACGTTCTGAGCATGCGCTCTAAACATCGCCCTCGAATATGGCGTGTAGTGAACCCCCCCCCCCCCCCCCCTACATTCAATATACTAGCTATAGGTTTGTTTTCCAAGGGCTTCGAAAGCATTTTGCACAGTCGGCTTGTAAACTTTTGAGGAAAAAGACATAACATCATTACTGCAACAGAGCATGGCTTCAATATAAAACAAGACATAAAAAATCGCGCAATTGTGCCATCAAGCAAAGCAATGCAACCTCGTTTTTTTGTTTTTTTTTTTTAAAGAAGATAGTTTTTTTTTATTTTTTCGCGTGCCCGGCAGCCCGCGGAGATCGACGCTTCGGTCAGACATGCGCCGACAGCCTGCGCAGTAGCCGAGCATGCGCGGTGAAACGGGAACCCACGCCGTGCGCAGCCACGTGCACTAGGGGTGTTGCGAACTTTTGTCGAACCTTAGGTTCGAAAGGTTCGCCGGACCTTGACCTTTCATTAAAGTTCGAAGACGTCCGACTTATGGACAGCGTTACCCTGCTTCAACACGAATATTTCGAATTTCGGGAAATAGATAATTTAGAAAGTAGTTTATTTTATATTTTATAAAATGGTTACGAATGTTTCCACCACATAAAAGTGAAAATATGCGTTTTTCATGCTTTCGTTAGTTAGTAATGTGAGCCAGTGATGCCAACACACCAAACAAATATTGCACTGTTCCTCAACCAGGTGGAGTCAACTGGCTTTTTAATTTTCGCGAACGCGTATATACAAAAGTCGAACTTCAGTCGAACTTTTGTCGAACATCGCCTTGAAAGCTCGAAAAAGTCGAACTTGGTCGACTTCGAACCTGTGCAGGTTCGCGACATCCCTAAGGTGCGCGTTCGTGAAGTTAATTGCGATGTTCGAGGGTATCGCAATGTACGGCGATGGCGCTGCGCTCACTGTCGAACCTCCGCACGTCGTTCTTGCGTTGACGGATTCGCTCGCGAATGTTGTTCCTCTCGTCTATGTAGGTTGCGGGGCACTCTCCGCACGTAATAATGTAAACCACGCCCTACGCTCTTTCTTTTGGTAGACGATATTTGGGTCTTGGCATGAGCCTTCCCAGAGTGGATGCGCGCTCCTGGGACACCAGAATTCCTTCTTTTCCAAGTACGTGCGTCAGCGCTTCGCTGGTCCCCTTTACGTAGGGGACGCTAATGCGCGCGACTCGATGGGGCTGTCTTCCTTCTACTGGCATCTGGTTTTGTCTGGAGAGACGTTGGCGTCGGGCGATGCGTTCAATGAAGTTACTAGAGTAGATCTGCAATTATGCCCTACTTTTTTTTATCGGTTTCGGACGAGCAGATAGTCGTTGCCCTAAGCAGGAGTGTCGAAACCACTCCTGCGTAGAATGCAGCTCCAACCAAACGAGATTTGGTTGCAATCACAGTTTTTTCTTTCCTTTTTTTACTTTAATTTTCACCGAATTAGGCAGATTTCTGCCGAATATGTTTACTTTCACATCTGAGGCTGACGACTTTCACTCGGAATTCCTCTTTTGCAAACTCAATGGTATGATTGTTTTTTGTTTTTTTTGCTTTCTATAATTTTAGATTATGTATAAAATACAAGGTAGGAAATAGAGCAAACAGAAACTGGTTATTTTCCTTTGATATCATTGAAAGGATGCCCTTGACCTTATCTACCACGTAACTGTAAACCCTCCTTAGTTTGGACTTCACGTTCTAATTACGGCCTTCAAGTGATCAAAATAACTCTCCCAAAATTACTTAATAGACTGACATTGTCCAAAATATATATAACAACCTGTTTATGAAAAAAAAATTTCAATTTTGTTTTTTGAGTAACGAATGATACAGTTACGCGAGCGTATTTTACCCCCTGTACGCATCTGTGATCCTTTTGGCTCCTGTATAATTTCTAGTGTTCAACCAAGGTTTTGTTGTATTCATAAAGCGTGTATGTATGGCCGCCGTTGCTGCGACTCCTAGAGTGCTGGGGACCTGTCAAGCTGCCTTTGCAGCTTTTGTTTTTCCCCCAGCTCCCACCACTGGTAAATGGCAATGAAACGGTTATTAAAACCCAAACGCCTATTCTTCGAAAAAAGGGTATCATTCTGGGCGTGTGCAGTACTGCCTCCAGTAAGCAAACGCTCCTGTTGTCAAACTATGAGATGTCAAGTAAGTTGTGTTATTAAAATACTGACTGCAGTGTCCGCGTGAACAGTGTTTATACACACGCAACCGGAATAGCCTAGGACGCAGTAGCAACGATACGAGCCATGTGGAACGCAGGATCACTCTGGTTCAAGATGATGGTGACTGACACGCTACTCTTTAAATTGTTTTTCTTTTTACATCATTCTTAAGATTTTGCTTCCACTGATATAAGCGCTTAAAACACGCGCGTAATCTGGTTTGTTTTGTTCAATAATTATCTCGTAATTAGTGATTAAGCAGTTCATGTTCCATAACGCTTTCCGGGGCTTGAAAGCGGTAGCGTGTTAGCGTGCAGAGAAAACTATAAAAATATTGCACCAGATTCCGATAAATGAGAGCCGAACCACGATAAATAAAATAATAAAAATATGAAAGTTAGGCAAATATTTCTATTTAACAAAATATCCATACAAAAAGGAAACAGATGGATGGAGAGAGAAAAAAAAAAAAGGATGACCAGAAAACAACAGAAAGTAAGTGTGAGACAGTTACATAGCTGCGTGATTGCACGGAATGCGGCCAAAGCTCGGAAACGAGGGGGTTTGATTGATGCACGTGCGTGTCCATAGCAAGGCGTGTGCGCAAACTCACGTGCACGCGCGCGCAGCAGCCCATAATGGCTCACTCACACGCACAAATGCAGACGTGCATAAGTTCGGTCGCGCTCGCTATGGCACGCTCCTGCGGAAAGCAGACACGATAGACCTTTTGCTAGATTGCCCTGACACCAGGGGGCGTGCGCTCAGTGTAGATATACACGCGCTGCGCGTGCTGACGTCCGCGGCGTCTGTAACCGTTCCAAAACAAAATAACAAAAAAATGACACCTTTTATGCGCGTTCATCAACGTCTTATGTCGGTTCTTTACTTCAAATATTTCACGCAGACAAAGCGACCGCGTGTAGCGCGTCTGCCCATGCACGTTCCCGGCGTTAGAGAGTTTTAGAATAGGGGGCCCCAAAGTTTGGGTTCCCCTAAGAAATTGGGCGACCCAAACGCAACAAAGTTGTTGTCGACGGTATATAGAATAAGGAGTATTCACTGGCGCCATATTTGTGGGTGCTCTCTAGAGCGCATGCTCAGAACGAGCCCCCATTAATAGGCTGCTAAGACCGGTCATTTTGACGGTGTGTAATGCACGTTGCAAAAGAACCCTGGAAGCTAGCCATCAGCACGCGCTCAGCAGTCGCGCACACAGCTATGGCCGCCAGTGAATACTTCCTATAAGGAGTATTCACTGGGCGCCATATTTGTGGGTGCTGTTTAGAGCGCATGCTCAGAACGAGCTCAGATCAATAGGCTGCTAAGACCGGCACTCTTGAGGGTGCGGAATGCAAGTTACAAAAGAACTGTGGAAGCTCGCCATCAGCACGCGCTCAGCATTCGCGCACACAGCTATGGCCGCCAGTGAATACTTCCTATATTACGTCTCCCGCTTGCAGCGCCAATACGGCTAACGAGCGTAATAATGAAAAAGAAAAATATTAATAAACGTAAAACGTATGCGCTTATACTTCGTCTCACCTTAGTATGGACTATTGTTAGCCGCGCGTGCTAAAAGCGCGAGCTAGTCACTTTGAATGAAGCCGCGGCGCCTAAACAAGCGCTCGTGCAGCAAGTGCTCTAGTCAAGGCAGTCAAGGCGGGCCGCTCTCGCTAGCACAGCCTTCGCGGTTAGTCCATGATAGGGTGAGACGAAGATAGCAAGTACTTTTTGTTTGCAAATAATAGTTAATGTAAATCCCAATCAAGCCGGCTAAAACAAGAGACAATCTAAAATCAATATAAATTTTGTTGGCTGTTTTCAGCCAAAACAATCCAATCCGTAGCGCGTTCTTATTTGGCGCTCGTTCTCGGATATTTTTGGGCGTTCGTGTGCGCTTTGGCCGTCTCTCGCCGAAGATTAAGGCCCTCAACTGAGACGAACGCGAGCGATCATATTCTGCGAGCAGCTGCTCTATTTAGATCTCAGCTGGAGTGACTTTGAAGTCTTGAAATACTTTTTTTCAAGCTGTAGGTATTGTGCCACGAACAAAATTCACCCGGAGTCACGGAGTAGCAATACAAGAACAGAACGACCGGGTTGGTAGAGATAATTAAACTTGAGGAAGAAAACGAGAAGGGGCGGACAAACACAAACTTTGTGTTTGTCCGTCCCTTCTCGTTTTCTTCCTCAAGTTTAAGTAGCAATACGTTGCCATGTCAGCGGTTACCGCCTTCGCTTAGGCTCGGGAACGGCCAGAATCAGGGACGATCTTTAAAATGGATTGAGCCCATCGCTCATTCTGTTTGACTTGAGCGAGATAAAGCAAAGCGAAAGCCGGTCGCACCATGGATTGGTAATTAAATGGGCTAATACTGCAGCGACCATGACGAATTTGCTCCGAAGCAAGCTGAAAGGGCGCCGCCATGTTTGCCGACGCCACCCGGCCCCGAGCATTGGGGGCCCCACGCTATTTCTCGAAATCTGGGTTAGAGGCGAGCGCCAACCCGAAACCCGAAACGGAATTTGGCTTCGGCGCATGCGCAGTGGTGAGCCCCTACTTCTTTGGGGCCCCCAAGCTTTGGCGCCCCCTTTTCTAAAACTCTCTGTTCTCTTTGAAACTAGGGTAATCTGGCAAAAGGTTTATTCAACGGGTTCGAACACAAGCCTGAGCTGTAGAAAGCTAGGAGGCCGCCTCTATCTTCTTTCTACGGTGTATATAAGTATGCATATATGCATGTATCTATTATCAATTTACGATGCATGAAACGTATTCGGGTATGGGCCTGCGTCCTTCCGTGATAACTGTCTAACACTAAAGAGTCAAATAAATGATACCAATAGCGATACCAAGAAACTTTCAAATATTGCCGATCGGGCCATCATACCCGCTCGCGTATTAAAGACACGTTCGGCGTTAATATGCAAGCGACTACCTCAAATCCGACCTAATTGATTATTTTGTTTTAACGGTTAAAAAAATCTTTAAATTAGGCTCAACAAGCAATTAGGAACATTAGGAAACGGGAGCTGTAGAAGTAGGATCGAGTGACTAAAGGCGGGCAGGTACAATACAGAGTTTTAGTAGAGCCTTTCGATAACCACCGACAACAATATACGATGCACACGCAAAGGTGTCGGCGGAGAATTGGGTATCTCTTTATCCTAGCTACCAGAATGGTCTACTAAAGTGATAGGATAGATGCTTTAGTAGAATATGATCTATTATGAGACTCCCTATTATGAGAAAAACCGACGACACTTTCGGGTACACCATATAGTTCAGCGTAAAGCTCGAGTGCAAAGCTCCGATAATTATTTTCTTTTCCAACCATTACGGCAACGAAGCAGCGTGTCGCTGAGGCGACGCCGGTTATATAGGACACAGGCACACAAAAACCGTCCCGAAAATCAAGTAAATGCTTCTACCTCACGGCTGTGCATTTCTTGTTCTATCCACTTTGACTTTCTTTTTTTTCTCTTCGATATTTATTGCGCACAAACCTCGGAATGGTTTCGCGTTAAATGCTCCAGGCAATAGCAGTTCCACTACATTTGCCGAATTTCTCACCTATGTGGCGTGCAAAGCCCCAGTCACAAGGCCCTTACATCATATGAAAAAAAAACAAAAAAAAAAACACGGTTATCTTCTGACACGATTCAAAGATGTTCAACACACGTTTGCTTCATACATATAGACCGACACGCTGTTTACAAACAAGCTCGTGTTTGCCCACACCAGGTGTGGGCACTGCGCGTGCGCAGAAACCGAATTCGTGGGAGGTGAAGCGTCTGCGCATGCGCAGTGCCGTCGACAGCGCCACCGCAGCTGCATGACGTCAGGTCCGCGTGTTGGTCTATATATATATGTGCTCCCAACAAGTCTGCGAATAGTTTTTTTTTTTTTTTTGTAATATTAACGCGACGGGATTGTTACACAAGGAAGAAATTAGCCGCAGACATCGTACGCAGACTGTCTCTTGCATGATGCATAAGCAGTGTGACCATGGTTTAACTGTTTCGCTGTACTCTGGTCTTTCCCCAAAAATATATTTGATTGCAATTGTATTTGAGATACCGAAAATTACGTAGTTAAGGAGGTATATATGTAAAACGAACGCATCCACCTGAATAAACGTGGTTTACAAAATACCCAAACTGTTGTTGTTGTTGTTGTTATTTTTGTAACAACGTATTTTAAATACCAATATTTAATAATGCTGCCCACTCCTGTTTTTTTTTTTTTTTTATTTGATATTTTGCCTGAACCGTAAAGAGGTCCTTAGCTTATTGAAAAAAAAATTGTTAAGGATATGCAAATGTACAGTTTTATACCGAATAGCACATTGTTGTCTCAATCTGCGTCACGCTTTCGCGAGGATCGGTTGTTGTGGCTTTCCCTTTGCACAGATGAGGCTACGAATAACGTGGCATTATTCGATCCGAACCACTCCTTGCACGTCTCTAGAACGTGTATTACGTAAAGGTCTCGCTTCAGGGATAATTACAGCTATGGGCACCGACAACTTAAGACACGCCAGGAATGGCGACTATAGGTGGTGTTTTCTGCGGCGACAACTGCGCTTAAGAAAAAGTAGTATTGTACACGTTACTGGAAAAAATAAAAAGTAATTGATTACAATTGCATTTACTCTTGGTAAAATTATTCACTTAGATTTCTCGATAAAGGGTGCACCAATATCCGGACTTCGTTCCAAAATATGTGGAAGTTGCCCTCTGACACTTTTAAAGTAAAGAACAGAAAACCGATTTCGCTTGCTTGCGTGTCCTAGTTGTTGTGTAAGAAAAGATAAATATTGGCATTTCTGACACCCCTCAGCTCACTCCCAGTATTCAGGGTCACACCTGGTCCCCCCTCCTAGTGACGTCATTCGGGGTGCCGTGTAGCTTCCCGTGTGCTCTCT
Source organism: Ixodes persulcatus (assembly GCA_013358835.2). Lineage (NCBI taxonomy): Eukaryota > Metazoa > Arthropoda > Arachnida > Ixodida > Ixodidae > Ixodes > Ixodes persulcatus. The sequence goes on from JABSTQ010011364.1 coordinate 127,978, forward strand.
CGGAGGACGCTTGCTCTCCCTCTCTCTGCTGACATTAGCGGGCGTTATGCTGCAGCTTAAAGCCGAGCGAGGTCACGTAATATTTTCGCGGTAGTTCCTTCGGGTGCCACTAGCGGCTGCAGGTGGGGGGAAAAGCACGACTTTTGCTTTGCGATTATGCAGCGGAATCGCGACATTTTTTGATCAAGGAGATTTTTTTCTATTCTCCGGGACACTATAAACAACGTAAAAATGACAAGATGCAAATCCTTTTAATCTTAAAATCGTTGCACCCCCCTTAAAGAAATTTAATTGCCCATTACTCGAAAAAAAGTAAGTTACATTTTTATTACTTTAGATTTTTGAAGCAACAGAGTTATCTACCAGATTAAAATCTAGTTTTTTGTACATGTCCGCTGTTTTAGAATCACCGAATTATAAATTATTCATTATCTTAATCCACCAATTTTGGTAAACCATATTCCAGTAAAAGTACAAAGTAGTAAATGTTACGAGTAATCTTAGTACTCCCAAACGTAGTCAGATCGCTCTTCGGATTACTTTTTAATAAATGTAACGAAAAGATTACTAAATTACTCTGAAAAGCAATGGACTACGAATAATTTTATTACTTGTAATCTGCACCATACAAAGTTGCGAAGGAGTGAACAGAAACGAGCCATTTCCTTTCCTCAAAACGTACTTAGTCATGCGTGCCAGTCAGTCGTGACTACTTATAAGCAGCGATGCACATCCTCGAGGGACCTAATTGTAGTAAGGATCTCGACTGTGGCAGGCACTGTTTGAGTCGTCGGTGGCGGAGAGGAGATTTCTATTCCGGAGTCTTCCTCGCGAAGGATTAACCTACGTCGGCGGGATTCTCCCCTCCGGACTATAATCCTGACCGCTGTCTTCCCGGCGCGATGGATTCTGCTGCTGGCATAGGATTAGGGTGGCTAATCTCACCCGAAAAAAAGGCTAGGCTGCCTCAGTGCGTTCCCGCCTTAGGAACTTTCCATAGCCGATGATGTACAACGGGGGTAGACTAGAACCGGGAGGGGTCGTGGTCCAGGTTTGAAAAAAAAAGGGCTTCGAAGCCGCGCGTTTGGAAAAGAGTGTCGTCGCTGTCAACAATAATGGTAAAATAATTTTACGTTGTTGATTTGACGGCGAGTTTCCGAGCGTTACATCTTCGCTATACACCGACACGGTGTTTCCAAACAAAGCCCGCTTCGCCCACACCAGGTGTGGGCACTGCACCTGCGCGGAAACCACATTTGGGAGGAGTGATGCGTTTGCGCATGCCCAGTAACGACAACAGCTCCACCAGAGTGGTGTGACGTCAGTGAGTTGAGTTGGTCAATGCTCCGTTTCACCAGTGAAGTCCGACACTTCGATTCGACGGAGCACATATCAAGCAGCATCAAAACTGCATCGTCACGGTGCACGCTATTTTTATTTGTTTGCAATCGCCGAATATACGGAGAGCAAGTCGTCTGCTTCTTGCGCAGGAGCTGCCGTAACGTCAGAAAGACGCCGAGCTCTGATTGGCTCTTGCTGGAGGATAGTATATACACCTAAAAGCAGCTTTCTTTGAGGTCTACCCACTATCGTTCATTCAACAGCAATCATAACTCCGCGTCTTTGTGATATCACCACAACCCCTGCAAAAGAAGCAGACAAACTTGCGCTCCGCATAGCAATACCGCACCGAAAAAATAAAAAAAAAACAAAAAACGCAGGCGCGCGGCGTATTCGCTGTGCCCGATTGGTTTCGTTTTGCACTATCAAGAGCACAAAATGAACGAGCGCAGTGACGATGGTACTTTTAACGCCGCTTGATTGTGCTTCATCGGGTCGTAATGTTGGCGGCGGTCGGACTTTAATGGCGCGTTTACGCGTGCGGATTCGCGCGTGCGGATCCGCGCGGGCGAAAAGCGGATTTTGGAGCTGGGCGGCGAAATCGGCTCCTCGTCGGCGTAAAATTTGGATGTGAGTCCCGCGGACTCATCCGGATTTTCTTCCAGCGACGAGTCGATTTCGCCGCCCGACTTTAGGATCCACTCTCCGCCCGCGCAGAATATGCCCGCGAATCCGCGAGTGTAAACGCGCCATAAGGAAAACCAAATATTACCTTGAAAAAAAGAAGAAAAAAAAAAAAGAAGAATTTTGAGAGTTCGGTTGTAGTCGCTCTAAAATTCGCGTGTTTCGAGTTTTGACGTAAAACGTTCTTTTGGCTAGTTGCTTCGTGATTTCGTGAAGCCGCATTTCGAGAAGCCGCATTTGGAGAACCCGTTGCCCGTGACGTCCCGCAATGCAACGCGCGCTGCAGTGTCGCATTGCGGGACGTCCCGGACGCACCCACCAATTCAGTTTCTCCGCTAAATTTAGCGGGGAAGTTGAATTGGTGCATAGGTCACGCAATATCAGCCCGCGCGACGTCAATTTTCTCGCTAGAATTAACGAAAAAATCAACCCCCGTGACCTACGCACAAATTCAGTTTCCCGCTAAATTTAGCGGGGAAATAGACCTCGATGTCACGTGAGCTATACGGCAATTTAGTTTGAAATCTAAATTGAGCGGGAAAATGAACGTCACGTGAAGTACACACCAATTCAGTTTCCCCGCTACATTTAGCGGGGAAATTGATGTCACGGAACCTGATGTCACGTGATGCTTGAACGTTTTACGTATGCAACAAAATTGCCCAGCAATTTCCCGTACATTTTTTTTTTTTAATATCTGTTCTCGCAACGTAATTCCCTATTAAAATGTAGGCGTTACTCTGGCACCTGCTCCGAGTCGAGCCGGGTGGAGGGGAGGGGGGGAGTGGGGGGGGGGGGGGGGGGGGGGGGAGGAGACAAGGACAGCGGGAAAGAGATGCAAGGCGATGTGATGTCATCGTTTTTTGAGATGAGCCTTGCTTGCTTCAAACGAGTAACCCAACCCGGCACTTTACTCGCTGGCACACCAAGACAACGAAAAAACCTTTTTCCGCATTATTCGCGCGCCACGGAAAGTAGTCCTAGAATGTTTGGTCGCTGAAGAAAGCAACGGTGCTTTGAGACAACTTGAAAATTGAGCTTCTTGATAAAATAACACAAAGCTAATCTAAGGAGCACCTACATATATCTTAAAAGTTTCCGTGTGGAAGTGGATCTTTTTTCTTCTTTTCTTTTTTCTACTGCGGATCTTGGTGCGAATAAGAGAAAATCTCTGTGACCGATCCATTTTTTTTTTTTTAAATCGAATCTACGTGTGCGCAGTGAGTGTGATAACTTAAAGCAGTGGTCAACACTGCTAGTGCATAACAATAAAAAAAAAAAAACAGTCGGCGGACACTGTCTGGGCATATCTATTCCTCGCATGACAATCTTGTCGCATCGGTCATACAAACAAAAAAAAAACGTATTTAAACATGTTCAAAAATAAAAACAGTGAAAAAAACAAAAAAAAAAAACAAACACGACGGACCGGATGAAGCAAGACACAGACAGCGCTCTGCCTGTGTCTTCGTTCATCCTCCCCTTCGTTTTTTGCGCTGCTTTCATCTTCTGAAGTATGCCTTACCAACTCGCCCAAGCTTCAACTTTAGCGCCACATATGTTTAAAGCGTGCAAATGAAGGAAGCAAGCATGCTTCCAAATGTGTTTGAGGCCTGTACGCAGACACTCCTGTTATTACGCCTGCAGTAAACAGCAACGTTACTAGTTTACTTTCCAGTTGTCAAACCCCGCCGCGAACCGCCGCTAGACGTGGTCCCTTTCACTTTTCGCTCACCGTGTGGCGCGCGGGGTGCGGTTTGCCCCTATGCCCGGTTTCGGTTTGGCTTATCCGACGCTCATCGCCGCTTCCCGTGGGCACGGCCGCTCTGTGCATGGCCGTTCGGAGCTCCGCGGGACAACCGTTGCAAAGCTTTAGCTTTTCAATGTACACAAAAAAACGTTTCAAGTTGTGTTTGAAAAATTCGATTAAAAGCTCCAAAGCGCAGTATCATGACGGTGTGTGAGACAGTCTGAAAAGTTCAGGTTTTTTTAAGGAATTCAACTTGTGTCTTCGTCGTTGAGAGTGATGGACAAAAACATTATAGCAAATCGCATCCAGGAAACAAAGACTCTATGACTTCCCTTCCCCCTCCCCCCCCCCCTACCCCGAAGAAACGAAAGAAAACAACAACAATAACAGACTTGGGAAGGAAATCATCGAGTCATCTGTGATGGGTTGCCAACCGGTACGCCGGTCAGGCAGCATGCGCTGGCGCAAGAAGAGGCTGGTCGACGGTGTAAACGCGCCCTTGAGGGAGAACGTCGTCAATGTGTAGGTGCCGACAGTCTCACCATGGGTGTTAGGATGGAAAGCATCCCACGTCCCCATCACGCTGTGCGTGTACGTGACGCGCGACGTAGAAGAAAGCGTTACCGAGTGAAAGAATGGACACGTTTGTGCGGCCGAGCAATTCGTGCAGCGCGTCCGTCAGAACGTGCTTGGGGCTAACTCTTTTGTGTGTGATCGGTTGTTGTTTACGCGAGACACCGCGCGAAGCAACATCACCGGAATTTCCAGTCAATCACGACGGAATAGCATCGAAATGTACCACCAGCTGCCGCTGTTCATTCGCATCACAACAAAAAATACGCCCACCCAACTTTTTTTTTTTTTTTTTTGAAGTCTAGGGGGATTAATTGGCTCAATTTCAATGGCCGTCAGAACGAGAATATATTCCTTTCAGATACACTCGCGGGAGTTCACCAATAAATACTTCACCGCCATGCACTCGGAACATCGAGCATTAGTTTTCCTTTGCCAGATCGGCCAAAAAGAATAGCCATTGAACCAATTCGTATTGCTTCAAAAGCAATAAAATTTGCTATTCCCCATTGAAGTCGCTAATAAATTGCAAATTTAAATGCGAATAAAATTATAGTATATATTATATTATATTCATATCAATAGACATGCGTTCTCATAGAAAACAGATGTAAACGTTTTCACCTTTTGCCATAGTGATTAGGGCGCGGTTTCACAGACCGTCCTTACGGGATAAAGCAAAAAAAAAAAAACCTTTAAAAATTGTTGGCAGGCCTATTTTTTTTTTCTTTTTTTTTTACGCACGGGCAAGAGATCGATTTACGGTTTGCATCCAAACGGGAGTTTTTCCACCTCTCCTTCCTTTCCCGCGGCACAGATCTGCGTTATAGAGGATTCAGGACAGGGGCGAAACTCCCGTTCCGGACGCCCATAGTTCGATCGTTCGACGCTTGGTGTCGTCTTTATGTGAACGAGGTCCATTATTTGTATACTTATGATAGTTAAATACGATTATTGTTTCACGCCATAGTGCAAATTATAAGTACGGAAGCACTTCGAAGGAATCAATATATACATGAGTGGGTTCTTTATCGTATTATCATTCAATGTTTTACAAGCTTTTTCTGCTTTTTTTTTGCTTTTGCTTTTTTATACATGCGCACTATGTTCTCTTTGTGACGTCGATGTTCCTTTTGGCTGCAATCTACCCCTCAAATACAAGAGTGCTAAAAAAAAACGTGCGTTTTTGCGCCGCCGCTCAAAAATCGCCTTACAGTACAAAAAAAAAATGATTAAAGAATTCCACATCGATCATAGGCACTCCTCTATGCGTCGCACACGGGTCCAGAGGAGCCGGCGCCCCAAAGTTCGATCCAGGTCGTTACTTCCGGTTGTTTGAACCCACTTTCGGCCTTTGCGAAGAGTTCCGACGGAAGGGGGGATATGGTCGCCCCCGGAGACTACATCGCTTCAAACTCTTCCACTTATTTTTGTTGGGTCGCTACTATCTCCACTACGTTTCACTTTGCGATAAACCACGGCTGACGCCACGAGTCATAGTAGCCCAACCCAATGTCGTGTTAATGTCACGTGACTTATCGGCAACGGCACAGTGACGCGCGGGGCACATAATCACGTGGTGCGATTCACGGCTCTGGAATGGCTGGAATTGCTCGTAGCGGCCGCAACGGTTCACGGAAAGGGGGAAACAAAGTAGAGGCGTTCAATTTCGGCCTGCAAATGAGGAGTTCGCTACTGGAGCGAAGGGGCTACTCCGGGCTTCGTTGAATCGGCGTTCCGCAAAATGCGGGTCGTTCAACTTCTGAGCCGTAAACGACTCGATGAAAGGACCTTGCGCGCCTAGTCGAAATTATCGATTGGTTACAAAAAGAGTTCTCGTTACGTCCTGATTTGGTATTAAGGGGAGATATCCTATGTGCTGTTTCTTTTTTATTTTAAATTAAAATGTATTGTCAGAAATTGCAGTTAAGGCTAACCGATCATTGGTATTAAACAACGTGTTCTATGGGCCTCCAGCGGCAAAGTTTTTTGATAGAGGCTGCACCACCTTCTGGAAATTTAGTAACCACACCAGTAGAGCAAACAAACCTCGAGAGATGCCCCTGGCTGGAATGACGAACGAAGGTGCATGGCCCGATACTGGGCATGATATTCGTGGCACCGTAAGGCGATGGGTTTGCCCTTCCACTCCCCCGCCCAAGATTGCAAAATTGTGGCGGGGAGGGTGCTGTTGTGCAAAAAGTGGTTGCACCTCCTTGTTAGTGCTGAACGTCCATCGGGAACCTTAATTGTCAAGAAAAAAAGTTCAATGACTAGTACACTGCACGCGAATCTCGAGTATCCCTTTCCAAGGCAACTTTTTATGTGTAAGTAATTGTCGCAACTGTTTAATAAAGCGTGCTAGAAACAGCGCGTAACTTTAGCCGCTGTCACACTGGCTACACATCATAAAAAAGACACGATGTTCGTGGCCGGCATGGTGACAGTTTCGTCTGCGGACGCACGTCAAGCTTGCTCGAAATAAGTTTGCTTTGTACATAAGTATGCTTGGAACATGTCTGGAGTAAGGTTTTGTATCACCAATGTAACCGATCCAACAACAAGAAAGAAACAGACCCCAGGTTTTGTCTACTAACTCTTATTTGTATCATGTATCATCGGTGTGACTCTGGCTTTAGAGAGCCCAAATAGCCTTTAAAACAGAACCTCTCAATCAGTGTCCTAAGACGGGGTTCACACTTCTTATGCTTCGCACAAAATTGTAGTCTGAAGACATCAGTCACCGCGATATCCTTGATTCGAATGCCGCGGGCCATGTTTCTTCTTGAACTCGTTGTCATGCCGCATTCAAAGCACGGACCTCGAGCTGACTCGTGTTCGAATCTGTTTTGCAGGCTGTCTTTGGTACTATGTACAAACAGAGGGACCCTGGCTTAAGAATCTTTTTTTTTTTTGTTCGTGAACAGGCACTGCTTGTGCAATATATGCGACTCACAAATAACGAGAAACAACCAGTGAAGCTGCGATTAAATTCCAAAACGTTTCTTTGAGATCGAATTGGGCGAACAATAAAGAAAACTAGTGGGCACGTTCCCTCTCCCATGGATATTGTTTCCCGCTTCTACGGCGTTGATGACTGCAACCGCCAGCGTCTGTTTCCACTCGGCAAAACGCCGTTTTCGGAGGCAGTTGCTAGAGTACAAGAATTTCTTGTAATAGCAAACTTCTGCCGGCTTCTTTCCCCAAGTTGGAGCTGTTCTCGGTCCATTACTCAGCGTTAATGTCGACAAGAGCAAGTTCACATTTTGCGACAAAAAGGCAACAGAGTAAAAGACGCTGAAATCACCACGTTGCCGCTGTCCCGACAAAATTTCTCCTAATGTTTCCTCTTCCGCTCCCTGTCCGAGCGACACTCTCCCTCTTCCTTCGTGGTGTTCTTTCTTCTAATTCACTTTTGTTCCTTGTTCCTCGTAAGTGGTGTTGTACGAAGGGGCGGGGGGGAGGGGGGGGGGGAGAGTGAGAGGGGGAGAGGTGTCGCTTACTGCCTTCGGTGCAATATGAGTGTCGAACACCTTGTGTTGAAAAGAGGCACTTAGCCGGTAGGGCAACCTGTTCATGAATCCGGTGTTTGAGGGAGCCGATTTAGCTTTGATGGCGTCATCATTATTTTTGTTTGCCTTCCAATGGAAAACGTCGCTTATACTTTAAAAAGCTATGTTACTATATTGGCGTTCAAATAGAGCATTCGATGTGTCCAATGTTTCAACCTGATGCGGATCAAGAGAGCTTATGGAATGACGTCATTGATGAAGAGCTTCAATTGCAAATATTGTAATCTGAGAAGTGCCGCTTTGCACGACACTTCACAGGTTCACTTCATGCTAACTTGAATACCAGCTGAACGTTGAGGAAAAGCGATGGAGAGGAGAAAACAAACAACCACACTGCTGGACTCTCCATCGTTTTTCCTCAACGTTCAGCTGGTATTAAAGTAAGCATGTCAAACCAACCGGCTCAGCTCCAGTGCTTCACTTGATGCTCAGTCTCACGTCGCTATTATGTCTCTGACATAATTTGTCTGTCTTGAGCCGTAGATTGCAGTGCTTTTGTTTTTAACTCCCCGAGTGCACTACAGGAAAATGACCTCAAAGACATCTTCAGAAGTGTTTAAAGGTATGAGTGAAACAAATGTCAAGAAACGAACATACCGAAAATAGGACAAAAGCCGCAACATGAGAAACTAGTTGCCTGCTATATTTTCACAAAAACGAACCATACAGGAGAATACGCAAGTATGGTTTTGTTGAAGTCAAATTGCGATTTAATTGCTTATCGTGCGTGTAACTGCAAAAGATTACCACCAGCGTTTTAACGGTGTTTTCCTTTAACCATAACAAAGACAGTTAAGTGAAAGCTGACAACGGGTGCCCGAATGACTCTTTTCACCCACGTACGGTTACCTTGTTATGAAGTAGCAGTACTCTTTATATGACGCGTCGTGGTCCGAAGCAGATATTGGTTGCAGGGCTTTTTTTTTTTCCCTTTTGCTAATTATGATGCTTATGCAGTTTTGTATTCAAGCTCCGGCAAGCCCAGCCAAGCGAATTATCTATAATCATGAGAACATTCCTTGCTTGTGTGTTTCGTTAAAGGAACACTGAACACCAAAAATACATTCTAAAGTGATTTGATAAGAAATAAAAATACAAATACAACTTTCATTGAAAACAATATATTGCGCAATACGTACGTTTTGGCATTTACTCTTATAAACGAGGATATATGGCTCCTTTTATTGCATAAGTATTCTAACCCTACAGTTCAATAATGATTTTTTTTTTCGATGGGTGGGTTACTTTTTTTAAGGAAAAATTTGTCCTATGGAGAAAATCGGGTAGTTGGGAAGGAAAAATAAAATGTAAACCTGGTAAATTCCTTTCTTTTTGCGAAACCAAAACGCCTGTAAACAAACACTCATTTCTGGTTTGTTCTTTGCGAACTGGGCGCTTTTTCTCGGTGCACAAATGGGAGATACCGAATTCATAACCCCTTTAATTATGTTTGGTCTTCGCCGAGGTACCAATTTATTGCTGAAGCCTGGACTAATAACGGGGTTAAATCAAATCCCAATGAAGAAAATAGAAAAATGAAAAATGATTAACTACCAAAGTAGAAAAAAAGATAAAACGAGAGAGCAAGAAGTTAATTTAATTTCGGGGCAGTGTCAGTAACTACGGCCGTTATTTCGGAGCACCGATAGCGGTGAAAGATGAAGACGAGAACAGAGCTGTCCTCGGTTTCCGTCTAGTGGGAAATCATTGTTCGGACTCGGTCACCCCGAAACCCTTTTGTACCCTATTTTCTTTTCTTTGTGTCGGTTTGTGTATTGTTTTATCCTTACTTTCTTCACTGTTTGGGCAACCAAAACCTTGTTCCTGACTGTTGTGTCTTTGTGTGGTGTTTGCTCGGGCAAAACTTTTTTTTTAGCTTTGTTAATGTTAATGTTAATGTGGAGAGGAAACAGATAAGGACCACTTTTCATCAAAACAGTTATCTTTCTTTAGAGGGAGGGAGGAGGGAACAGGAAGGGGAACGAGTATGCTTCATACTGTCTTGCTCGAACCGGAGGCTTCCCGTTGATTTTTGCTTCTTTGACTCGCGGTTAATATCTTACGCGTCGTTGTCTAAGTCATTTTCTTCTATTTTATTTTCAGTCTATTCATAATTTTATTTTGTCACAGATCTCACATACAAAACTTATTTCCTACATTGCCTACGTGGCTTGTGCGAAGGATGGTGACAAATCTTAGTCAAGGTTATACCATTTTCATAGTATACACTTATATATTGTGACCGAAACATTCCTCAAACCAGTAAACAATAAAATAAAATACACACATATTAATTCCCTTGTTTTCCTTCATTAAGTTTATATGATTTCAATATCATATTTGGATCTTAATTTTGAATAAATCAATGTTGACATAACCAGAGGCGTAAAAGTTTCGCACAATAGATCATCTCCCAATTGTTTGGCCACGTTTATGATATCGCATTGTGACATTTACACTATCTCAATATTACAATGATATTGTGTATGAATACATTTCCTTAAGTTCGAATAAAGGAGTGTTTACCCAAGAATCTTGCGGATTTCATTTTTCTTCTTACCCTCCCTTTCCTTCGTTAAAGATTGTCGTCAATTTATTTTGTATGTGCATTGTTCATCCTCTTGTTAATTCACTTAATTTAGAGGTTTTTCTCATTTTCAATGAAAGTTCATTGCCGAATCTACGCACATGTTACAAAATCAAACGTTTGTATTCGCTTTTGAAAATTTGAGTGCACATTTCCAAAACAACATTTTCCCCACAACATTGTCATACACCTCAACCTAAAATTACTTTTAATAGTTGGCGTTTCTCATTTCGTCATTTATGTTGGAGACGAATTATATTTTAACAAAGGGCGAAGAGACAAATCAAAATGATTTAAATCTATTCTATATCTCGAAAACCTTTTTATATTCATTTGATATCTGGGTCATTTCATGTCATCGATGCAAATATGTAGTTCACCTAAAAAATTAAGTAAAAGTATTTTATTCTAGGTGGAGAAAAAAGCGAGGTAACCCTCGGCTGAGGTAATATCCATTCGGAGTCTTGGGTTTCAGTTTTAATTTTGCTCGTCGTAGCTAAATATTGTAGAGAACAATATTGAATAGAAGCGAAAACATGACAAAGTGGCACAGCTCAGCGCGCTTATGCTTTTCGCGCCCTCCTATCTAGCACCATTGGCAGATAATATTAACCGCGGTAAGACACTTGAGTTGCTCCCAGCGCGCTGCGTGCGCATAATTTTGAATAAGGTCATTTTGACTGGTTGGCTCCGCACACTGACCTGTTTTTTTCAGCTTCATTTGACAGCTATATTAAAGGATGAATAATGAATTTCTTATTGAAACGTTTATGAGGCACCACCTTGGAACTTATTTTCTCGTTAAATAATTATTTAACTATTCTTCAGTCAAAGGCCGTCCGTGGCCCAAACTGGAGTTAGGTTTAGTACAACTGAGGTAGTACTACATGAATATATTGTTCCCGTTTTTATGTTGCATATTTTACAACAAGTGCCAAACAAAAAAGTTTTACAAAAAAAAATCTTAACGATTATTAAAAGCAGCGGTTTGTGTGTTTGTGTGTGAGGGGGGGTGGATGATGATGATAATTTATCCTAATGCGGAGCCAGCACCATCTCGCCGGCAACACGTGAAGCTTCCTCCCTTCGAAGTTCGGAGCGGAGTTCTTCACCGAATTGACCTACTGACGTTGGTTCCCTCATTTTGGTCTTAGCTGCTCTTGTGCCATGAAGCCCCTTTCAATCAATCAATCAATACTTATGTTGGGTTCGACTTTTTTTTTTAATTTTATATCACCGCTTTCCTTTGTTTTGTACACGTATATACACCTCTACAAATTGACAACAATAAGCTGATAAAAGCCTAAAAGAAATGGAGTTTAGAGAAAAATCTGAAGGAGAAGGGTGCAAATTAGGGATGCCGCGAAGTTTTTTCGAACCGAAAGTTCGATGATCGAATCAAGCGGTTCGAAAGGTTCACAAGATTTCGAATTTTCGAACTTTCCATGTCGAGAAATTTGACGGAAGTCGAATTTTCGAACTTGTTAAACTAAGAAGTTCGACACTTTTCGAAATGTTGAACTTATTACGCTGCAAACTTCGATGCTTGTCGAACTTTCGAACTTGATAAACTAAAACAATCGATGATTTTCGCACTTTCGAACTTCTTGCACTAAAAAGTTCGAAGCTTTTCGAACTTTCGAACTTCCTACGCTAAGAAATTCGATAATTTTCGAACTTTCGACCTTATTAGTCTAAATAATTAAAAAATTGTCGAACTTTTGATTCCTGAAAAGTCAAAAGGTCGACGAACTTCAAATTTCTAGGGTAAAAGTTCGAAGTTCGTCGAACTTCGAAAGACGGGCGCGTGGTTTCATTTGGATTCAAGCAGGAAGGTACGTTCGTATTTTTTTCTCGCATATTTACATGCGGTGCCTTATTCCTTGCGAAAGACAAGGCCGTTTATTTCAATCATCTGGCATGCTTGGTTTTAAAGAAATAGATTCCCGAAGGAGCGAGGAAGGACGACGGCTTTTTGACAATTGTCGTTTGTGCTGTTAAGAATGGAACCTTCGGCAACCTTTTCCGAATTTCAACGCTGCGGAAACGAGTCCCGAAACGAGTCCCGACGTGTTCAGGACTGACGCCCACCTGTCGAAGGCTGCCCAAAACGTGTCTCAACGCGTCCGTGACGTCAACGGGACGTGTGTGTGTGTGCGTGTGGGTTCGTGCGCTCCGGAAGGGGAGAGAGGCCTGGCCTAACTGCGGAGAACCTTGGCTATGACTCATTTCTGACTACGACGCGGCGGACCCAGCTGCAAAGCACGTGGCGGTCGCACCTGCTGCCCTGGCGGAGAGAGAGGGAGAAAACGGACCCCTATATAAGGCGGGGCGTGAGGGCTCCATTTGTTCTCTTGGATTTGACGACTGTATCGCTACCATGTAAATAAACCGTTCGTTACGTTACCAATTCTCCCACCTCCACTGGACCCCTGGGTTCTTCACTTCGGGGAATGGTCGTCGTCACGAGCCAGGAAGCTCCCGGACGTGCGGCCTAAGCCCCGCCTCGAACAACTGGTTGGCAGCGGTTGGGATCGGACCATGCGACATCGTGCTACATCTGCGGGTGAGCGTTTGGACTTTGCTTTGAGATTCGCCAGGCTTCAGATTATGGGTAATTAATTTTGAACTGCTGGGAATCCTTAGTGTTTGACTCGTGCGCTAGGTTTGGGTACAACCTCGCGCCAAGTTTTATAGCAAAGCCAAAGCTAAAGAGCAGCGATCATGGATCTGATGAGGTTACTGAGAACAGATTTACTTTGTTTATGTGAAGAATTGGGTGTGGAGGTGGAGCAAAAGATGAAGAAATCGGAGATCAGTAAAGCGATTTCAGAGAGCGCGGAAGCAGAGGAAATTAAAATTACGTGGGAACTGCTTCAGAACGCTAAGAGTGAAGCTGCAGCAAGAGAGGAACGAGAACAGGCTGCAGCGAAAGAGGAACAGGCTGCAGCTAGAGAGGAACGAGCGCAGACTGCAGCGAGTGAGGAGCGAGCGCTGAGAAGGCTAGAGCTCGAAATTGAACAACAGCGATTAAACTCGCAGAACAGTAGAGTTGGGGCTCCGGTACGAGCAAGTGAGACCGAGTCGTATCAAATGAAGAAGCTCAGGCAGCCGTTTAAAGTTGGGGAAGACGTGGGCCTATTCTTAGTTAACTTTGAGAGGACATGTGAGAAGTTGAGCTTCGCCCCAGAAACGTGGCCGCAACGGCTTTTGACTCTGTTGCCCTGTGAGGCTGCAGAGGTTGTCGCGCGCCTTAGTGCTGGAGACGCGGACGACTACGACAAGGTGAAGTCCAGCCTTTTGAAGCGGTACCGCCTTTCTGCCGAGGCGTTCCGTCAAAGGTTTAGAAACGCATCCAAAAAGAGCAGCGAGGGCTACTCGGAATTCGCGTACGGGCTTAAAACCAACCTGATAGAATGGTTGAAGAGCGAGGAAGTGTACGAAAGCCGAGACAAGGTAGTCGAGTGTGTGTGCCTCGAACAGTTCTTTCGTAGCATTCCGCAGTCAGTCAAGCTCTGGGTGCAGGACAGGGTGGGAGTCGACTCTGTCGAAAGGGCCGCTGAGCTAGCCGAAGAGTACGCAACGCGTAGAAAGCTGAGCGGAGAGGAAAGCGAATCCGGCCGGAGCGATCAGCGCAAGACATTCCGACAGGGAAATGACTCGCGAGAAAACGGGCCCGAGAAGCCCGAAGCAGAAAAAAAGGTCCCAGACAAGAGCGCAGAACACTCGAACGGAGACGAGGCGCGGAAAAGCCCAACAGGGCAGTTCGAGGCAAGGAAGCCGTTCCTGTGCTACAACTGTCAGGAGCTGGGACACACAGCGGCCAGATGTAAGAAACCGCGGGTGGTGTTCTCGTACGTGAACGGTAGTGACGAGGACCTGAAGCTCCTTCGTCCCTATCTTCACGAGCTCCAGGTAAACGGAAAGCCGTGCAGGGTGCTTCGTGACAGTGCAGCGACGATGGACGTTGTCCATCCGTCGTATGTAACGCCATCCGATTTTACGGGAAAGGTAGTTTGGATCAAGCAGCTGCTCGAAAAGCACAGTGTCTGTCTGCCTATGGCGACAGTAAGGATAACTGGCCCGTTCGGAGAGCTAGTGACAGAGGCGGCTGTCTCGCAGACAGTCGCGTTGGAGTATCCTTATTTGTTTTCTAACCGGTCAGATTTCCTGCTGCGCGAAAGGGGTCAACAACTGGGAGAAGGGCTAGTTCAGTCGTGTACGAGGTCCAAATCGCGTCAGGTCGCCCCTTTGTTGACAAGTGATCCAGAGCCAGAGGCAGCTGACGGGGAGCAAGCACTCCCAGAGTTGGAGGCAGAGGAACGGGATGAGGGGGACCAGGTTGTAGAACAGCCCGACCTCGTAGCACCAGAAAGCGTACAAGGCCCCTACGCGTCGGCGCAGGAGGCGGAGGAAGAAGGGATCGTTGAGGGGTCTCTCTTAGCTCCGACCTCACGTAAATTTGATCGTCTGTTGCGAGTGGACAGAAGGTCTCTGACAGCCGAGCAAAAGAGCGATCCTAGTTTGTCAAGGTTGCACGATACAGCTCAGGAGATTGCTAGGACCAATGTGACGGGGAATGAAAGAGGCGGATTATTTTATCGGCGCTATAAGGACCGCATTTTCACGTCTAGAAATCACGTGAAAATCGATTACTACGACTTCCGCGTAAGAAAAAGGAAAGGCAAATTTAACGGCAATGCCGATGGGTTGAGCAGATTTTTCTGATATCACCAAAACAGTAGGGATGATCTCAGAGGTTTTCGTCATCCACGGGAATGAGGATCAAAGTGGGGGCACTTTGCCCAAAATGACCTCACAAATTGCGAAGGGTTTTGTCTTTTGTATTTTGTTCTTAGTGACCTCGTTGGAAAAATGAGTTTTTTTTTTGGCGACAGGGGGTCTCGATACCCGGAATTGTACCAAATTTTGGTAATCCGTAATCCAGTCTGGCGGGTCTTTGGCGAATTCCGAGCGTTTGACTGCGGTGTGGCGTGGTGTTGTGGGGGACGTTTCCGCTGATGCCTCCGTTGAGAGGTTTGGGAGTTTGTTTGGTGCTTGCAACGTCTTCTCAAGGCCTACTCCAAGCCCACCTCTTCAGGCCAGCGATTGTACCACCGGCCATTCGAGGTTTCCCTGGCCCCGGAGGGGCTGTTAAGAATGGAACCTTCGGCAACCTTTTCCGAGTTTCAACGCTGCGGAAACGAGTCCCGAAACGAGTCCCGACGTGTTCAGGACTGACGCCCACCTGTCGAAGGCTGCCCAAAACGTGTCTCAACGCGTCCGTGACGTCAACGGGACGTGTGTGTGTGTGCGTGTGGGTTCGTGCGCTCCGGAAGGGGAGAGAGGCCTGGCCTAACTGCGGAGAACCTTGGCTATGACTCATTTCTGACTACGACGCGGCGGACCCAGCTGCAAAGCACGTGGCGGTCGCACCTGCTGCCCTGGCGGAGAGAGAGGGAGAAAACGGACCCCTATATAAGGCGGGGCGTGAGGGCTCCATTTGTTCTCTTGGATTTGACGACTGTATCGCTACCATGTAATTAAACCGTTCGTTACGTTACCAATTCTCCCACCTCCACTGGACCCCTGGGTTCTTCACTTCGGGGAATGGTCGTCGTCACGAGCCAGGAAGCTCCCGGACGTGCGGCCTAAGCCCCGCCTCGAACAGTGCCATATTTGAAGCGCGCTATAGCCGAAGCTATTTTTGGTAGAGATGTTAAACTTTTTTTAAGAATGATCTATGTATAACCTAAGTAAGTGTCGTCCTAAGATATGAATATTGCTGTTCAAGACGAGTTTCGAAGAAATATCGAAACATGTCGAAATTGTTTGAGGTATCGCATTTACATTTGAACTTTGAACTTTGAACTTTATTTCAGCAACATTATGCCGAGGACACCGGACAAAAAGCTAACAGAAGCTAGCTTGACTGGGTCCGGTGCCCTTGCATGTACAGGGAACACAATCATATTTAAACAATCCTAAATATTTCTTACAATATTCAAATCAAACAATTTAAAACGTTCCTATAAAATTTTAAAATCACCGACACTAGAGACCAATTTCTTTTTTCTTAATTTAACAACACAAAAAAGTACGCAATGTTTTCTTAGTTATACAATGAATATCGATGCGGCTCATTACAATGTTGTTAAGCAATGTAGGTAGATTATGAGCAAGAGACTGCAGTGCACCACCCTAGGTTCGATTTCGAAAGGTTTCGATATTTTCGAACCGAACTGATGTTTGAATTCGAAAGGTTTCGATATTTTCGACCGTACGGAGATTCGAAATCGAAAAGTTCGCAACTTTCAAAAATCGTGGAGTTTCGGATTCGAAATATTCGAAGATTTCACGGTTTCTAAGAATTCGGGTTCGATTATTTCGAATATTTTTTTACTTGAGGTTCGAGAAATTCGATGATTTTGAGCTTTCCTAACTTGAAATTCGAGAGATTCGAACGTTTCGAATATATTTGGATCTGAAATTCCAAAAATGCGAACGTTTCGAATTCTTATAGACATAAAGTTTGATAAATTCCACGATTTCGAATTTCTTTCTACATAAAGTTCGAAAAGTTCGAAGGTTTCGATTCTCTTTTAGGGCTAAATTCGAAAAAAAAAACTTCGAAGGTTTCGAATTTCTTTCAAGTCCAAATCCGCAAAGTTCGAAGTCCGGTTTTCATGTTCCGCCACAGTTTCAGTTTCAAATAACGTTTTCACGCCTCACTGGTTTTCACGAAATCAGGTTTAGAAAAGTTCGGGTGTGATATTTAGACTGCGCGAAGTTGGTCAGGCAATTAAATGAGACGACGAGTCTCCCGGATGTGCTGGAATATTTGCCAGTGCAGAGTGACGTGTGCAGATCAGTAATTGTGACCACCAGCCCGGGGGGGAGGGGGTGGGGGGGGGGGGGGGGAGTCTTCAACTTGCATCATGCAGTAGTGTTCACACGAACGCACTGTTTAACGATACTCATCCAGTTCGAAACGGCCGGGGGCAGGCGGGTGGTTGAGGCTCAGAAAAACCTTGAAGCGATCTGGCAAACTGTCTCCCTACCCTTTTGCACGCTGGTAGAAATCCGCTCGAACGCCGCCCGAGTGACGCTGGCATATAGTAAGTTTAGTTTGTACATGGTGCAAAATCCTGATACTGGGAATGAATTTGAAAGAAAAGTGTAAGAGACAGAAAACAGGGGGACAGGGCAACGTCTCAAACTCCGCCCAGGACAACATCTCAAACTCAACTCAGCTGAGTTTGAGAATTGTCCTGTCCCCTTTTTTCTTTCTTCTTACACCATTTCTTTTGATTTGGGTTCGACTGTTTTGTTTTTTAATTTTATATCACCGCTTTCCTTTGTTTTGTACACGTATATACACCTCTACAAATTGACAACAATAAGCTGATAAAAGCCTAAAAGAAATGGAGTTTAGAGAAAAATCTGAAGGAGAAGGGTGCAAATTAGGGATGCCGCGAACTTTTTTCGAACCGAAGGTTCGATGATCGAATCAAGCGGTTCGAAAGGTTCACAAGATTTCGAATTTTCGAACTTTCCATGTCGAGAAATTTGACGAAAGTCGAATTTTCGAACTTGTTAAACCAAGAAGTTCGACACTTTTCGAAATTTTGAACTTATTACGCTGCAAACTTCGATGCTTGTCGAACTTTCGAACTTGATAAACTAAAACAATCGATGATTTTCGCACTTTCGAACTTCTTGCACTAAAAAGTTCGAAGCTTTTCGAACTTTCGAACTTCCTACGCTAAGAAATTCGATAATTTTCGAACTTTCGACCTTATTAGTCTAAATAATTAAAAAATTGTCGAACTTTCGATTCCTGAAAAGTCAAAAGGTCGGCGAACTTCAAATTTCTAGGGTAAAAGTTCGAAGTTCGTCGAACTTCGAAAGACGGGCGCGTGGTTTCGTTTGGATTCAAGCAGGAAGGTACGTTCGTATTTTTTTCTCGCATATTTACATGCGGTGCCTTATTCCTTGCGAAAGACAAGGCCGTTTATTTCAATCATCTGGCATGCTTGGTTTTAAAGAAATAGATTCCCGAAGGAGCGAGGAAGGACGACGGCTTTTTGACAATTGTCGTTTGTGCCATATCTGAAGCGCGCCATAGCCGAAGCTATTTATGGTAGAGATGTTAAACCTTTTTTAAGAATCATCTATGTATAACCTAAGTAAGTGTCGTCCTAAGATATGAATATTGCTGTTCAAGACGAGTTTCGAAGAAATATCGAAACATGTCGAAATTGTTTGAGGTATCGCATTTAAATTAATACCACAGACAGTACATATCATTACCATCTGCAGAAAACAAATTAATGTATCTATTGTTCTTTTCACGTTGAGGAATAAATTAACTCAGGGAAAAAGATTTCTAATATTGCTCAAATTCGGCACGTCATAAAAACAAACAAAAAAAAATGTACTTTTTTAAATTTGTTTATTTCACGTTTCTGGGACGTGTTTTTTTAGCCTGTACACATTTTGGTAGGAGAAACTTGTTTCGTAGTTCTGGGCCTTTGAATATGGAAGAATACAACACTTCCGGTGGATTCTTGATAGTTTTTTTTTCTCCAGCTTTTTATTTTTTGCATTTATTGTTATGTTTATTTATTTATTATTTTTACCAATGGCACTGTTATTTAGGTCGAAAAGACATAGCTTTGAACTTCCGAACCGACGAGCATGTGACAAGTAGTGCCTTCTGGCAACGTGTTTCTAACAAGGACCATCTACGCGATCTTTTATACAGTGAAGAGCGACAGTAGCTATACATATGCATAAATAATTTCAGATTAAAATGAACTCGACCATGCCCTCTTTCCCGGTATTGTTTTCTTTAACAGTCCAAAATATCTGGGAGGGAGGGGGGGACGGGGGAGACTGGAGCCTTCCCCACCTTCCCCCCGTTTTTCCTCTTCCGACGCCACTGGTATGGTAGAACGCTCCTCGACCTCAAGTTGTGTCGGCTTCTGTGCTTTTCGCTCGGCGTTTCTTCCGTCCTCAGGAAAATAAGCCTCCAAAGCAATTACAAACTAAAAAATTGTCAAGGTGCAGGCGAGCTGGTGTATGTTGATCATGATGCAAAATCCCGAGACTGGGAATGAAATTCAAAAGAAATGGTGTAAGAAGAAAGAAAAAAGGGGACAGGACAACTTCTCAAACTCAGCTGAGTTGAGTTCGAGACGTTGTCCTGAGCTGAGTTTTCAGCTGAGTTGAGTTTGAGATGTTGTCCTGAGCTGAGTTTGAGACGTTGCCCTGTCCCCTTTTTTCTGTCTTCTTACACTTTTCTTTCAAATTTCATTCCCAGTATCAGGATTTTGCACCATGTACAAACTAAACTTACTATATGCCAGCGTCACTCGGGCGGCGTTCGAGCGGATTACTACCAGCGTGCAAAAGGGTAGGGAGACAGTTTGCCAGATCGCTTCAAGGTTTTTCTGAGCCTCAACCACCCGCCTGCCCCCGCCGTTTCGAACTGGATGAGTATCGTTAAACAGTGCGTTCGTGTGAACACTACTGCATGATGCACGTTAAGACTCCCCCCCCCCCCCCCTCCCCCCCCGGGCTGGCGGTCACAATTACTGATCTGTACACGTCACTCTGCACTGGCAAATATTCCAGCACATCCGGGACACTCGTCGTCTCATTTAATTGCCTGACCAACTTCGCGCAGTCTAAATATCACACCCGAACTTTTCTAAACCTGATTTCGTGAAAACCAGTGAGGCGTGAAAACGTTATTTGAAACTGAAACTGTGGCGGAACATGAAAACCGGACTTCGAACTTTGCGGACTTGGACTTGAAAGAAATTCGAAACCTTCGAAGTTTTTTTTTTTTTTCGAATTTAGCCCTAAAAGAGAATCGAAACCTTCGACCTTTCGAACTTTATGTAGAAAGAAATTCGAAATCGTGGAATTTATCAAACTTTATGTCTATAAGAATTCGAAACGTTCGCATTTTTGGAATTTCAGATCCAAATATATTCGAAACGTTCGAATCTCTCGAATTTCAAGTTAGGAAAGCTCAAAATCATCGAATTTCTCGAACCTCAAGTAAAAAAATATTCGAAATAATCGAACCCGAATTCTTAGAAACCGTGAAATCTTCGAATATTTCGAATCCGAAACTCCACGATTTTTGAAAGTTGCGAACTTTTCGAATTCGAATCTCCGTACGGTCGAAAATATCGAAACCTTTCGAATTCGAACATCAGTTCGGTTCGAAAATATCGAAACCTTTCGAAATCGAACCTAGGGTGGTTCGCGGCATCCCTAGTGTAAATGATTCTTGGCTAGATGGCGCAAGCTTCGGTCCGATACTAAGCGTTTCGCCTCTTCATCCCTCCATCCATCTATCCAACAGCGTAGAAACTTTGCGCAGCAAGAAACCGTATCAACCCGAAGACGGTCCTGGAAGTGTATACAGCTTTACATTGTCCCTTTTTTTTAGTAAATGCGATATTAAGTGCGACAGCACACGGAAATAGTCAGTCAAGGTGACGAATAGAAGGATCCCAGCGAATAACTAAGCACACTATAGGATTATATCTAAAAAAAAAAAGCTTTTTGCGAAAGAAAAGGGCACATGAGGGACCGCTTGCCCATTGTCCCTGCGAATATCGTATTTTTTCCGTCTAATCACACTCCGAGCATCGTCGTTTGCTGGTACCCTTTTATGCTTCACAGCCATCAGCTCTCTCCGTGTTCTGCGGGAAAGCGAGCGTCTGAAAAGTTGCAATTGAGTAGAAATTATATCCTCCAAAAATGAGCAAAATCGGTGGCTCGCCTTAATTCAGGAGCATGCAGGGTTCTAGAAACACGAAACTCGACATTCTAAAAAAAAAAAGAAAAAAAAAAGAAGGTATTTTTTGTCGGAATAAACAAAATGCTGAGATTTTAAATGTCTTTCGGAGTCGAGGGATGGGCTTGTCCTTTACAGATGAGCTACCGTCCCATGACTCACTCCAAATTTTTAGGTATCAAACTGATTTTAAGAGATTATCATATGTGCTGGAGTTCCAACCCTCGGGTGCAGAAGGGTCTGCTCCCCTTTTGACCCGGCTCATTTAAAAACTGTAAAGCGAGCTATAGCCAACCTCTGCCTAGAATCGGCACTCAGGAAGTCATACTCACATACAATGTAGAGTAGCATTGATAATCAGGTGGACAGACTGACGTCGGCCGGTTTCCCTGTTCGGTCGTTACGGCTGTCGCTGAGACGCTGCTTCAGAAAATCGAGGGGACACACAAAAAACGGGACGACGCGCTACACGCAGCGTGCAAGCCAGAAGTGGTGCCCTATATACATCATGTTTCTCACAGCCCGAAGAAGGTAGCGAACAGGTACGATGTGCCTGTAGTGTTTTCCGCGCATCGCAAGCTTTGTGAGCCTTTGTTCGAAGGTTGCATTTGACAAAGAAATATAAAAAAAAATGCGTGGCAGTAACAAAAAGCATCCCAGACCGTGAAGAATGCTCCGCCGCAGTGGTGTATGAGATTCAACCCACGTGTGGGAAAGCTTACATTGGCCAAACGGGGCGATGCGTCAGTTACCGGGCACGGGAGCGTGAGTTATCGACAAAAAATAAAGGAAATGCGCACTTCCCCGTGCATTGTGGGGCGTGTATGTGCACGCCGCAACCTCACGAGATCAGGATCCCGGGCACAAGTAAAAATGTTAGGGCAAGAGAGTTGATAGAAGCGTTTTAGTAGAAAGAATAAATAACTGTGTTAGCCATACTTCGGTTTCCTCGTTTAATACCGAATTTAAATTCTTATCTGGGTTGATAGAGTGATTTTCGGCGTGACGGGCTTTTAATCTTGTTTTGTATGTTTTATTATCTTTCTCCTTTTTTTCAAGCATGCTACGCATGCTCCTCGTGAAACTTTCGCAGTCGCCTGACCGCGAGTAAAACGAGTTGAAAGTTGCGCTTTTCCTTGTCCACTCCTTCGTGTTTGTCTTCTTTGTTTGCGCATACAAGTTTACTCAGTACCATGCACCAACCAGCCCAACAACAAGTCTTGCTAAACAAAATACTGCCTCGATACTTTAGGTGAAATTTATAAAACTGCTAGACATATTGGAGCATTGTTCCTCAGTTCCAGGGAAGGGGAGGGGCTTAAAATCAGTCGCTTAAAAAGTGAACAAAAAGGATTTTGTGTCAAATGAAAACCTTGTGTATTAGAACAAAAAAGAGCAGAAACTCCAATTACACGCATTGTTGTGTTCTTGTACAAAAGACGTACAGCGGCGCCCGTACGAAAATGTCAGATATGGCCCTGATATATTTTTATAGGGCCTTATATGATAATATAAGTAGTCAAATACTGCCAGATTTGGCCATATAAGTGCGTAAATACGGCCATATGTCGCCATATAAGTGGGCAAATACTGCCAGATGTGGCCATATAAGTGCGTAGATACGGCCATATAGCGCCATATACGCGTGCAGATATAGCCCCTGATATAATATATGGGCCCGTTTCGGTCGTGCAAGCAATAAGTCATATGTACTCGCCAAGACACTAGACATCTCTTCACTTACTGCATTGTTCTTCTCCTACTCGACCCTTGGGCTTCATGTGGTACAGTCATGTCTGGTTAATATGAACCCTCTTAATATAGATACCCCGCTACATGGACACCGTTCTCCTGGATAAACTAGAAAAATACATGCATTTTCGTCTCGCTAATATTCACAACTGACATTATGCACAATCTTCGGGGGACGGAGGCGTCCATATAAACGAGACATCACTGTATATGCCCACGTCTCCTCCCATACTTTTTTATACTGTAGGATTGCATTTCACTGCATTCTAATGTCTTTCTGAATTATGCTTATTTTAGGTTTCTTCTTTTTCCCCCTTCGTTAGGACCTTTTTTTAACAAAAGGCTTAATTAGCCGTAATGGAGTTCTCACTCTTTTTAGAGGTTCACTCGTGGGATCAAAATTTTTACAGTTGTTTCTCTCGTAAAAGACACGTTTTAATTTGGTCTGACAAAACACCCACGTCTGAACACTCTCTTAGACAACGAAGGTCGAGCACCAAAAAAACCAACAAAAACAATTTATAGGACAAGACAGCCTTAATTATCCGTCTTTATCAACTGAACCTAATTCTTTTCAATGAGCAACGCCGCCTCTATTGCCGCTTTGCATGCCTGCTTAATTGCGATGAAATCGTCTTTTTTTTCTGCCGAACACAATTTTGCCGTTTCTTAAAAACTCTGTTTTATTTAATGACTGACCGTAGAGGTCGCTACAAGCCGTCCAAACTAATGCAGTGCTGGGGGAGCACCACGTGACAGCACGCTCTGCGCATCTCTGCGAGACTCCCGGAAAGTCACGTGACACAAACTCTGCACTGGATTGGTTCCGATAGCTTGATGCATTCGCTGTGGTCTATCCTAAGATGGAACAAAGTATAGTACCGACCACAATTCAAATATATGTAGTCAAAAAACGAAAGCTCTAGGGAGGATTATCAGCTTCCGGCTTCCGAGACGTACTCCGTGGGGGAATTCGTCAAGCCATTCCGTACACCCCAAAAACATATACTACACCATTCCTTGAAACTTTGTTTCCTTCAAACCAAAATAAAAAAGATGACATTCGCTTCTTCTCGGAAAGATCGTTTATTGGATGTCTTAATGTTATTCTTGTGGAGGCAAACTATTTTCTAAAAAGGATTATCCTTCGATGGCTTTATACAAGAAATAATTTGCTGTCCTTTTTTTTCTCTTTAAATATAAGGAAAGTTTCGAGGAAATTAATCCGCTCGTTTCAAAGCTGCAATCTTTTCTTCTTAATCAAAAACGTCAATTTGTTACGCCCTCTCGACATTTAAAGGAGCACTCAAGGACTTTTCGTAGAAGCCTGTTTGATGGCAGAAAATTTGATGGGCTTTAGTCAATAAAAATGGCCACTTCTAGATGGCAAGACGCCTTAGTAGACTCACAGCAAGATAAAATCCCGGGCACTATTTTCTCTCGGAAGGCCATCCTCGGTCCCCGCCACCTCCATATTATTTAACCAATAAAGATAGTTAATTGCGTAGAGATTCCAAAAGTTATTATTGTTGCTTATTTTAGGCACATTCTGCGTTATACTTTGACAAAAACGTCAAATCTTAGATTGTAAGAGACGTAATAGCAGTTATTGTTTAAAAACGAGCGAACTATGTTTTTTTTTCTCGCCTTGTTACACGGAAGCGATGTGCCCACGCGGCGACGCGGCTGCTTCGTCGTGGGAAGCGCCTTGCCGCAGCGGCTCATCTCGCTGCGAGAACGATAAGAAACGGGTATTCTTCCCGAGGCTCCCACTTCATCCCCTTCTTGAAGCAAGGTTCGCGAAGACGCGAAGAAGCGAATGGCTACGGTTGCTCAGGGCGAGAAAACAATACCGAGGACTGCCTCCAGATTCCTTGTTTCGGTGCGGACAACTTCGAGGCATAGGTATTCGCCAGCGACGACCGCAGTTGGGGTCGTCGCTGGCGAATACCTTACTGCTCTACCGACGCTTCTGCTTCCCGTCGCCGGCGGGGACTGAGCGAAAAACCCCCGAAAAAGCGCAAGAGTTCTAGTGAGTGCTTTGTTGATTTTTGTGAGTTTCATGTACGTCGCACTGTGCAGCAGTCTGCGTGACATTCGTGTTCGGAACTGAGTGTGTTGTGCACAAGAGAGAACTTCGTTTTTCGACTCGCGTAAATAAACTACGCATCGTAGAAAGCTGAGTATCACTGAGACGTTAGTGGTAGCGACAGAATTCGAAAGTTTGAGAGCATGGCTTTACCTGAATAAAAATAAATAAAGACGTTTCCTAACCTCTGTAATGCGAAATTAAAGCGCAGCTCTTGAGGTCTTTTGATTTTGCGATATCCCGCCCGTGAGGCCGCTGTTAAGAATGGAACCTTCGGCGACCTTCTTCCGAGTTTCAACGCTGCGGAAACGAGTCACGATCTGTCCGGGACCGTCGCCCGCCTGTCCGGGCCTGCGCGAAACGAGTCCCGACGTGTTCAGGACCATCGCCCGCCTGTCTGGGCCTGCGGAGACAGGTCTCAACGCGTCCGTGACGTCAACGGGACGTGTGTGTGTGTGCGTGTGGGTTCGTGCGCTCCGGAAGGGGAGAGAGGCATGACCTAACTGCGGAGAACTT
The DNA here is from genome assembly GCA_013358835.2 of Ixodes persulcatus. Taxonomy (NCBI): domain Eukaryota; kingdom Metazoa; phylum Arthropoda; class Arachnida; order Ixodida; family Ixodidae; genus Ixodes; species Ixodes persulcatus. Next base: position 153,661 of record JABSTQ010011364.1, read on the forward strand.
TGGCTACATCTCACTTGAAAGGGAGAGAGGCAGGGCCTAACTGCGGAGAACCATGGCTACGACGCACTTCTGGCTACGACGCGGCGGACTTTGCTACGACGCACTTGGCGGCGGTTCGCTACGTCGCACCTGCTGCCCTGGCGGGGAGTGAGGAAGAAACGGACCCTATATAAGGAGGAGCGTGAGGCTGCTTCGTTTTTCTCTCGGATTTGACGACTGTATCGCAACCATGTAATTAAACCGTTCGTTACGTTACCAATTCTCCCCCCTCCACTGGGCCCCTGGGTTCTTCACTTCGGGGAATGGTCGTCGTCACGAGCCAGGAGGCCTCCGGACGTGCGGCTTAAACCCCGCCTCGAACAACTGGTTGGCAGCGGTTGGGATCGGACCATGCGACATCGTGCTACATCTGTGGGTGAGCGTTTAGGACTTTGCTTTAAGATTCGCCAGGCTTCAGATTATGGGTAATTAATTTTGAACTGCTGGGAATCCTTAGGCTTGGACTCGTGCGCTAGGTGTTTGTACAACCTCGCGACAAGTTTTAGAACAAAGCCAAAGCTAAAAAGCAGCGATCATGGATCTAATGAGGTTACTGAGAACAGATTTACTCTGTTTATGTGAAGAATTGGGTGCGGAGGTGGAGCAAAAGATGAAGAAATCTGAGATCAGTAAAGCGATTTCAGAGAGCGCAGAAGCAGAGGAAATTAAAATTGCGTGGGAACTGCTTCAGAACGCTAAGAGCGAGGCTGCAGCGAGAGAGGAACAAGCGCAGGATGTAGCGAGAGAGGAACAAGCGCAGGCTGCAGCGAGAGAGGAACGAGCGCAGGCTGCAGCGAGAGAGGAACGAGAGCAGGAGCAGGCTGCAGCGAGAGAGGAACGAGCGCTAAAAAAGCTAGAGCTCGAAATTGAACAACAGCGATTAAACTCGCATAACAGTAGAGTTGGGGCTCCGGTAGGAGCAAGTGAGATCGAGTCGTATCAAATGAAGAAGCTCCTGCAGCCGTTTAAAGTTGGGGAAGACGTGGGCCTGTTCTTAGTTAACTTTGAAAGGACATGTGAGAAGTTGAGCTTCGCCCCAGAAACGTGGCCGCAACGGCTTTTGACTTTGTTGCCCTGTGAGGCTGCAGAGGTTGTCGTGCGCCTTAGTGCTGGAGACGCGGACGACTACGACAAGGTGACCCTAGTGAAAAATACACCAGGCCGAGGGCTGGTGTGACTTGATGCTACACCAGACTTTTTCACAGATGTGATTTGGGACATTTCCTGGTGTTCTGGTGTGACACCAGAAATCTGGTGTGTTGGTGTGACACCAGAAATCTGGTGTTCTGATGTGACACCAGCAATCTGGTGTTCTGGTGGGACATCAGGTTTTGTTGTAGTGTGATACCAGAGCCCCTGTTGACTGGGTGTTGCTTTACTCACAGAAAAGGGTACAATGATAAGTTTGACAACAACGCTGCTGTCATATTACTTTATTAAAAAAAGCAAAAAAGCACAACAGTAAAACTTCGGAAGCTTTACTGTTGTAGGGAGTTGGCCGCGATCAACTGGGGTTTGTCCGGAGCCACTGCCCTGCGTCGAAGAACCGGACGCCCTGTCGTTCTGCAATTCTTGGCCTTTCAGCTTGCGGTTGACTCGTGTCTTAGTTACGCTGATCCGTTCCGCGTACCCCTCCGCGCCAGAAATCTCCTCTTCGAAGGTATCACATTCGACAGATGGCTCGATTTAGTTGTCCAGCTCTTTCAGGGAAGCTTCCTTATGCAGAAGAATATCAAATGTTTCTTTGAGCTCACCGATGTCGGTTGGATCCGTGGCCAGCAGGACGCCAATCTCGTCGATGATCTTTGTTGTGGCGGCTCGCAGGGTAATCCTCTTTCGCTTCAGGCGGTCGACGCCCTCCTCGCTCGTAGTAGGCATGATCTGGCCGTTAATTCCCGGTTTTCGGCACCAAAAACTGTAATAATTACTAGCTTTCTCTGTTGTTTTGCTACCAAACCAAGCTCGTCTGAAGTCAGGATAGCGCACCAACACACATCTTTTCGGCTTCGACTCACAAAGACTTCTTTATTTTCTCAAACTTAAACAAGAATACCGGCGGAAAGGGAAAGAGAAACCCTCGAAGAGGCGAGCCGGCGAGCGCCCCAAGCTGCTCAAGGCCACCCGGGAAAGTGCTCGGGACGAGGGGGACACTTCTTGAGCACAAAGGAGCCCGCCGCGGGGTCTCCGGCGACCACCAAGACGGGAGGAAACAAGGCACCCCGTCGAGGGACGGGGCGGCACACAAACTAATAGAAAACACGCTCGAGGACGGGGGAAAAAGTCAACAAAAACACAACTCTGGTGTCACATCAAACTGCGTGGTGCGCACATCAAGCTGCCTGGTGGGCACATCAGCCCTTGTGGTGTGACACCAGACTCTCTTGGTGTACTCATCAGGCTGATGTGCGGGTACACCAGCATTTCTGGTGGGCACGTCAGGCTGGTGTGCTCGATACACCAGCATTGCTGGTGGGCACACCAGATATTCTGGTGTCACACCAGGATTCTCTGATGTCACACCAGGATTGCATGGTGTATTTTTCATTAGGGGAAGTCCAGCCTTTTGAAGCGGTACCGCCTTTCTGCCGAGGCGTTCCGTCAAAGGTTTAGAAACGCATCCAAAAAAAGCAGCGAGGGCTACTCGGAATTCGCGTACGGGCTTAAAACCAACTTGATAGAATGGTTGAAGAGCGAGGAAGTGTACGAAAGCTGAGACAAGGTAGTCGAGTGTGTGTGCCTCGAACAGTTCTTTCGTAGCATTCCGCAGTCAGTCAAGCTCTGAGTGCAGGATAGGGTGGGAGTCGACTCTGTCGAAAGGGCCGCTGAGTTAGCCGAAGAGAACGCAACGCGTAGAAAGCTGAGCGGAGAGGAAAGCGAACCCAGCCGGAGCGATCAGCGCAAGACCTTCCGACAGGGAAACGGCTCACGAGAAAACGGGCCCGAGAAGCCCGAAACAGGACAAAAGGTTCCAGAAAAGAGCGCAGAACACTCGAACGGAGACGAGGCGCGGAAAAGCCAAACAGGGCAGTTCGAGGCAAGGAAGCCGTTCCTGTGCTACAACTGTCAGGAGCCGGGACACACAGCGGCCAGATGTAAGAAACCGCGGGTTGTGTTCTCGTACGTGAACGGTAGTGACAAGGACCTGAGGCTTCTTCGTCCCTATCTTCACGAGCTCCAGGTAAACGGAAAGCCGTGTAGGGTGCTTCGGGACAGTGCAGCGACGATGGACGTTGTTCATCCGTCGTATGTAACGACATCCGATTTTACAGGAAAGGTAGTTTGGATCAAGCAGCTGCTCGAAAAGCACAGTGCCTGTCTGCCTATGGCGACATTAAGGATAACTGGCCCGTTCGGAGAGCTAGTGACAGAGGCGGCTGTCTCGCAAACAGTCCCGTTGGAGTATCCTTATTTGTTTTCTAACCGGTGAGATTTCCTGCTGCGCGAAAGGGGTCAACAACTGAAAGAAGGACTAGTTCAGTCGTGTACGAGGTCCAAATCGCGTCAGCTCGCCGCTTTTTTAACGAGTGATCCAGAGCCAGAGGCAGCTGACGGGGAGCAAGCACTCCCAGAGTTGGAGGCAGAGAACCGGGATGAGGGGGAACAGGTGGTAGAACAGCCTGATCTCGTAGCACTAGAAAGCGTACGCCGTCCCAACGCGCCGGCGAAAAAGGCAAAGGAAGACGGGATCAGTGAAATATCTCTCGTTGCTCCGGCGTCACATAACTTTGGTCCTCTGCTACGATTAGACAGAGTGTCTTTGACAGTCGAGCAGAAGAGCGACCCTAGTGTGTCAGGGTTTCGCGGTACAGCTCAGGAGATTGCTAGGACCAATGTGACGGGGCATGAAAAAGGCGGATTGTTTTATCGGCGCTATAAGGACCGCATTTTCACGTCTAAAATCACGTGAAAATCGATCACTATGACTTCAGCGTAAGAAAAAGGAAAGGCAAATTTAACGGCAATGCCGATGGGTTGAGCAGATTTTTCTGACATCATGAAAAACAGTAGGGATGGTCTCAGAGGTCTTCGTCATCCACGGGAATGAGGATCAAAGTGGGGGCACTTCGTTAAAACCCCAAAATGACCTCAGAAATTGCGAAGAAGTTTGGTCTTTTGTATTTTGTTCATAGTGACCTCTTTGGAAAAATGAGTTTTGTTTTGGCGACAGCGGGTCAATTTGCATTGTTTTGGCAAATTTTGGTAATCCGAAATCCAGTCTGGCGGGTCTCTGGCGAATTCCGAGCGTTTGACTGCGGTGTGGCGTGGTGTTGTGGGGGACGTTTCCGCTAATGCCTCCGTTGTAAGAGGTTTGGGAGTTTGTTTAGTGCTTGCAGCGTCTTCTCAAGGCCTACTCCAAGCCCACCTCTTCAGGCCAGCGATTGTACCACCTGCCTTTCGAGGTTTCCCTGGCCCCGGAGGGGCTGTTAAGAATGGAACCTTCGGCGACCTTCTTCCGAGTTTCAACGCTGCGGAAACGAGTCACGATCTGTTCAGGACTGTCGCCCACCTTTCGGAGCCTGCCCAAAACGCGTCTCAACGCGTCCGTGACGTCAACGGGACGTGTGTGTGTGTGCGTGTGGGTTCGTGCGCTCCGGAAGGGGAGAGAGGCATGACCTAACTGCGGAGAAATTTGGCTACATCGCCCTTGAAAGGGAGAGAGGCAGGGCCTAACTGCGGAGAACCATGGCTACGACGCACTTCTGGCTACGACGCGGCGGACTTTGCTACGACGCACTTGGGAGCGGTTAGCTACGTCGCACCTGCTGCCCTGGCGGGGAGTGAGGAAGAAACGGACCCTATATAAGGCGCAGCGTGAGGCTGCTCCGTTATTCTCTCTGATTTGACGACTGTATAGCAACCATGTAATTAAACCGTTCGTTACGTTACCAATTCTCCCACCTCCACTGGACCCCTGAGTTTTCACTTCGGGGAATGGTCGTCGTCACGAGCCAGGAGGCCTCCGGACGTGCGGCTTAAACCCCGCCTCGAACAGCGCGCAGGAGGAGGAGGGGAGGGTACGAAGGAAGAGGGGAGGGTATGGAGAACGAGAAGAGGAGGGTACGGAGGAGAGGGCGGGGATGGTACGGTCGACCCTCCCCTCCTCCTCTCACCCTTCTCCCCCTCTATAACCTCCCATCCTCCCACAGTTTCCCCCCAAATTTAGCTGAAATATTTACGTCAAGTGACCTCCACACCAATTCAGTTTTCCCGCTAAATTCAGCGGGGAAAATGACGTCACATGACCGTGTCACGTCACCCATGAACAAATTCAGTGTCTCCGCCAGATTTAGCGGGAAAATTGACGTCACGTGACCTCAACACCAATTGAATTCTACGCTAAATTTAGCGGGGAAACTGAATTGGTGTAATGGTCTGTGACATCCCATAATGCAACGCGCGCGAATACGCCGACGCGACGCCGCGAAACATGGGAACGAGTGCATAAGAGCTGCGCTCTAAAAGATACTAGTACATTATTCGTACCCAGTGAGGGTGATTACCCACGCGTGCAGGGTCACAAAAGGCAATGCTGTCCATACCGGAATGGTTTGTGTACACCAAAGCAAGACTACATTTTTCTACGAGCCGATGTCCACCTAAGCCTAATAACGTCACGATCTTTTAGAGCGCAGCTCTCATGGTACGTTTACACTTGCGGATCCGCTAGCGGATCTGCCCAGCTTTCGCCGCTGGGGCGAAACGCTGGGCGGAAAACGCGGCGGCGAGCCGTCTAGGTGCAGGACCTATTTCTGCCGCCGAACGAGGCGTTTCGCTGACCGGAAGTGACATTCTTGCGCAGCGCAACGCTGCCTACGTCTTGACTTCCGGGAGCAGCAGCGCCCGGGAGAGACAGCCGAGGTGGCAACTCTCGCGCCTTCTCGTCATATTTGACGGGATGTTACAAGAATAGCTGCCGCAGCCGGTGCCACCGCCGCCGCTCGAAGGAAGTAGATGTAAACACAATCCGCTCGTCGCCGCCACCGCCGGGAGCGAATCCGTTGCCGCGGCAGCGGATTTCTTCTCAGGTGTAAACGTACCATTAGGCGCCCGTTTCCTTCTTGAGCGGCGTCGCCGTCGGCGTAACCGCGCGTTGCATTATGGGAGGTTGCCCATAATGACGTCACACGGGACGTCACGAGGGTCACTCGTGAAGCTCACGACCTTCAACGAGGCTTTCACGAGTGACGTCACGAGGGAGGAGGAAGAGAGGAAGATGGAAGGAGAATGAGAGGAGGAGGAGGAGGGAGAAAGGGAGAGGAATGAGGAGAAGGAAAGAAGGAGGAGAGGAGAAGAGGGTACGGAGGAGGGGTAGGGGAATACCCTGCTCGCCGTACCCTCCCCTCCTTTTCAAGAGCTGCGCTCTAATTCGGCATTACAGGAAATTGTAGACGTCTTTAATTTTTTTCTCGGTTTTCTATCTTTTATAACAAACTCGGGTCATTTTGTGCAAGATCAACATCCACCAGCTCGCCTGCACACTCACTGTCGTCATGTTCTGCGATGCAGTTTATTCACATGGACCAAAATGCACGGTTACGTTTTCTCAAACAGCCGCTACATCTGGCAAGTCACTGGCAGGGATTCTTTTTCCTTGTCCAGGCCTCCCGGTTCGAGCTTCATAACTTGGAACACGTTTCCTCGTCTCGCGAGCTTGGAGCCTGTATGCGCAGCCAAAGCACCGCGGATGGAGCGAATGTGGAAATCGGTCATCTTAACGAGACGCCCTGTCATATGCCTGTGCTTGTCAGTGCCGGTTCCCATGAGTGGCTCGCGCACAGAACGGCCACTTGTGCGTAAGCACGTTTTCGTGTCAGAAGCTCTCAAGATAGCGAGTTCATATCCGAATGCATTAGTTCGAGGCGCTGCAAATGCCTGGGAACACAGGCAGGCACAACTTGTTTTTTTTTTTCTTTTATTCATAAAAATTACTGTCCCACCAAACGCCGGGTTTTCCACAAATCTCCTAGGATTTGTGCAAAACCCTGGCAGATTAAAGGCGACACTGCCCTCCATACAGGAGGGCAGTGCCAGGGAAGCCCCAGCTGCCTGGGGCTTCCCTGAATTACGAATTTAGACTCTTGACGACCCAGCTTGATGTAAAAACATTAGGCCTCCCGACGCCACCCCGACTGCAGTCACGGGGTCCGGGGCGAGGGGCAAGTAGGTGAGGTTGGAACAGTCCCTTTCAGGTGACAGGAAGGCACCGAGTCAGGGATGTTCGTTTTTCGTCGTTGATGCGTGTATGGGTTACCCACGCACAGGACGGCTCGGAGGCATTTGCAGCTGGGGGCGCGGGCCTGCAGTTCACGAAAGCAGGATGGTTCTCTACACCAGGTCTTCAATGATGTCATAGTTGGCCCATAAATATATATGTAACGGGGTGACTGAGGAAAAAAGCGAGCAACCCTCTCCGACTCGGAAGCAGCTCGCACTTCTTGGTTTAACAGTTCCTGCGTGACCCGGATATACTCTACAAGGACATCTTCTGGGTGCTGTGTGCGACGCTCGATTTCTCTCTCGGCGCGGGACTCGTATCCCGGTGCAAGGAACTCCTCTCGGAAGCTGCGGCGGGGCGCCTCGAGATATGGAATGTTTGCACCACCCACCATCGTCTCGCACTCACCGGCAAGGCAAGCGGGAGAACCCGCTTCAGCACGTAGGCTTCCGAGGAACTGGACGCTCTTGCGTAGACTTCCAGCTCCGCCAAGAAGTCGGCGGCGGACTTGCGGTCGTCGAGCCCAGCAGCTCGAGCTCACGTTGCCTCTGGCCGCCGCTCCGGTCCGTAACATGGTGCTAAACGCTCCGTCACCAACTGGGGTGTGGTGGACATGCGGTTTATGAGGGTCAGGATCTCAGCCGACGACGGACCGGAACCCAACTACGACTCCGTATCGCTGGAGCCCTCCTCATCCTCGGCTCGCAGTTTGGGGGGCATGGGCAAGGAAACGAAAATGCAAGGCAAAACAAGAAAAGAGCAGACACGCGAAGCGAACATTAAAGAAGCAATTGATAGCTAATACTGTTTTTTATGCAAAGGTATCGAGTGCGTACGAGCGGCGAGAAAAACGGGGGCCGAGACTTAGACCGGTGTCGTCGCTGATCGCAAGTTTCGCGATCGGTACGTTGTACTCACTTGTTCCTTGTCACCCCCATTTTTTTTCTGCCCATAATGGGGCATAATTTGTAACGCGAGTTGTAGCACATCCGGATTGAGGCAGATCGAGTCGAAATCTTAGTGGCTTGTCACGCTGCTCTGCCGACCCTGCTGTTTGCGTACGGCGGCAAACAGACTTGACGACGGTCTCCATCGACATGCAGCAATCACGTTGGCACCTTAAAAGAGAAAACCAGCATCAACTATACATGTGAGTTTTATAATAAAGTCCGTATCACCTATCAGTTTGTGTTTCCAAGCCACTGGGTTCCGTCCCTCGGGTGCTTCTTCTTCCTCCGGAGTCCGCTGTCGATGCCGAAGACACTTCGCAGCGCCATTGACTGCCAGTCGTCTAAAATTTGCGGTGCGTTCGAGGCGTCGGCGTCGCGCGTAGGAGTGGTGTCACACTAAACATTGCAACACCCACAATCGTGTAAAAGGGGTGTAAGAAGGGTGCAAGTTAGGAGAAAAACTATTTTTACGACCTTTTTAGATGATTCCTGAATATGAGGGGGTGTAAAAAGGGTGTGTTGGCGTCTTACACCACTTACACGCCCTTTTTACGTCCCACTTGTAGAGATGGTATCTTAAATCGTGTAAAAAGGGTGTATGGGCGAATTTTACGCCCTTCATTTATACGGTGTGAAAGGGGCGTAATGTTGATGATGTCGAATACACCCATGATTTCATAGCCGTTCATGTTTATTGCTTTGGTGAAACTGTTGCTGATGTACGGCGGTACAAACATCAAGTATTAATAATTGCCACAGGAAGGCGCGTATGATTAGAAAGTGCTAGAGAATAGTTTTTGCAACTCCGATCGAACTCTCCATCCTACACGAGACGAAAATTACGTGTCACGCGTGCATCCGTTTTATCAGTTTAACTTCGATTTAAAAAAAAAAAAAAACATATCCGCTCGCAAACGGTTAACGAAGACGTGTAAATATACAGACCAGGCAGCACACCGTGTTGCGCCGATATTGAATATAATCGGAAAGATTGTGCCCATACCATTTTGGTCCAGCCAATATTTAACGAATGGGATGGGTCGCGCCGACGCCATGCTGACATACCGTACGCGACGCCGTTTTAGGTTGAGTGCCAAGAGTGTCCTGCGTGAATTGGCTATGCCGGCGAGGTATTTCTATTTCCTGACCGCCTAAAATGCTAAGTTAAAAAAGAAAAACAAAACAAGATTGAACAAAACGTAATCTGCTTACTTTTAACCCGAGAAAGACCTCCTGAGCCAAAGCTTTGATCAAACTGTGGTGCCCTCATTTCGGGTAGTACAAACTCACCTGACTGGGCCTCGCACTACTTAAAGCACCTTCGCTGAGATTTTATTTTTGTGTGTATTTCTGATGAAACAATGCCGCAAGACAATCGAAAGTGCCGGATTCATGACACCCTCGTTAGGGTACGCGATTCTTATCTCTGCATTTTGACTCCGAAAAATCCAGCGCTCCGACGCTTTATTTTTTTTTTCGATTTTTCTTTAGGAACGCGTGAAACCGCGTCGCTTGTTTCGTTTTCTCAGCTTCTTAGCTTTGACCCGTGCTTCGACAGCGTTCGAATCTGTTTTTTATTTATTTTGTGATCTCGCGGTCTGCACCAGAGCAGGCACGCACTTCTCGCGACCCTCCCTGGGCAGTGCAGGTGGTCATACAAAACAGAAGAGGGAGATTAGCTGCTTTGTCCAACCCCCTTTGACCTCGTCTTCTGATAAGCCTCCACACCTTCTTTTGTGTCTTCGTGTGGCTGTGAGCGAGTTCAAAGGCCACTTCTAGCGAATCAGAGGGGTGGAGCGAAACACGTGACGCCTCTCTGTAGGACAAAAACGCTTGGAGGAAACTTTGTCACACAACTCGCTCTAACGCGCTGATGGGCTCACTGGGGTCATAGCCCTCACCTTTTGCCATGTTATGGTGAGTTGTAGGGACCACGTACGTCCGGTTTCCAAAAAGCGCGTCAGTGTTCTCCTGTTTTATGTGCAAGCAGGTCCTGACGAGTCCCATTTTGCGACCGTGGTTTTTCGTGCAGGCGGCCGTGGTTTTTCCTCGTGAACGGCCGGAATACAGCCATGCCAACTTTTTGATACTGGCCGTTTATTTCGTCCGAGTTTATGAAATTATTGTGCTGTGTTTGTTGAACGCGTTTCGGCAATGAGCTGCTCATCGGCGGCCACGAGTTTTCCGTTGAATGTGATAGACCGCCTTCGTCCTCGACCATGTGTTTGCGTTGTTTTGTGCTGCCCGAATCGGATTATGCATCTGTCACGACTGAGAGCTGCTCATCGGTGACCGCGAGACTTCGGTTGAATGTGAGCGACCGCCTTCATCCTCGACATTGTGTTTGCGAATTGTTCTGCGCTACCCGAATCGGATTATGCATCTATCACGGATTACATAAGATCGGTTTCTTATTTGCAAGTACTCTGAAAGCATGCTTCTGATAGTAGTCCTGCTTCCGTCTCAATAAGCCATTTTACCGTTTACAAACATGAATTGCCGCCTGCGTCCCAAGCAACTCCCGGTTGTTCCGTCGTTGCAAGCCTGTCGAGTTTTGCTTACATCACCAGTGCTAGAAAGCATAAATGCTGCACGAAAAGTGAAGTCAGAGATTTAACTAGGGCCTTCGGTTGTATAATTTAAAGGGGTCGTGAAACAATATCACGTTGGAATGTTCATGACCTTACAGAGGCGTACTGGTCCTAGTCTGGCCCAGGTATACTCGCACGGACCGCCACCGACTCAGAAGCGCCTTGGTCGTGGTGAAATTGGGATGATAAAAAGGAACTATTTCTTTCAGTCTTGCTTTCGCCAAGCTTGATAACGTGCGCGTGAACGCAGTTTTGTCCTTTGGCAAGCCTGTAAATGCACGCACTTGCCCGCACAAACAGAGACATGGCTGCGGCCAGATACCTGCTTGCAATCGTCTATAGAGAATTTAGTAGAACCTAGTAGAATCTTGATCGATAAATAAAGTGAACCAGGCATGTTTTCACTCATTTTCAGTCATTTCTTCGTGCAGTCTTTTGGGTTATTGCACCCTATCTTATGGGTGTTAGTCATTGCGCCTTTTATACTTTTCTTTCTGGCGGTGGTACACCCAATTTAGGGGGCATACTGCGCAGTCATAACACCCTAATAAAAAGGTGTACTGTGGTATCACACCTAAATGTAAGGGTGTTAGGAATAACGCCCTTCTCTTAGGGCGTTTTGCTACACCAGAGAGGGTGTTAGTTATAGGACAAGCCATTTACGCCCTGAAGGGTGTAATGATGTTTAGTGTGTACGAGATGGACCTGATATCTGCCGTCCGCTGAAGAATTTCCAAACGACGACACCACATTCGATGAACATATATAAAATCAGTCCACCGAATGCGCACACAATCGAAAAATCAGTCCGCCGGGAAGCTGTCACTCGTGATTGGCTGACGCACGCCTTCCCCTGTTACCTTCCCGTCCGACAGCGCCCCTGGAGTTCTGCACCATGGCTCAAAGACCGACATTTGATTCGATTTTTAATAAAGAAATCGACCGCCCTTGAATGTAATTTTGGAAATTTTAGGAGGCTTAGAGCCCGTAGGTTGAATAGAGGATTTCAGAATTTACTTGAGTGCCCCTTTAATGTAAGTTCAATTCCTTCATATTTTTTTTCTTAATATTTTCTTTCTTAGTTCAAATTTAATATCGTACAAGCTTGTTTCTATGACCGAATATACATCATTCCGATTCCTTTATGCTCTTCAGTTCATTAAGCTTGGACTGAGAAATAAAGCCAGGTGTTGATATTCTAAACCATACATGCGTGTAAACAATTTGGTGTGGAAAGTATAATGCACTGTATCGCCGAATTCTCAAAATACAACGTGTTAACTTCTAAAGCGCGAGATACATGGACGGCAGAATCGTCCGATCCGACGTCCTATCCGTCAGTCCGAACGCCGCTCCGAATTACCGCCCGCGACAGTTTGAGACACACGCTTCCGACCTTGCATGCGACAGAACAATCCGTTTGGCTCCGCCCAGGAGATACAAGCACTCCAGCGGAGGTCCGCGTTCATAGATCTCTGGTCCCAGACGAGCGAAGTTAGGTGCTCGTTCTCGCTAGCGTGTGCATTCTTTGCCGGGGCCATCTTTTTTTGAATGAGTCAGCGGGATCCACGCGACCGGCTTCCTTCCAAGCCCGTCCCGCCAGACACGGTACGTCATCATGACGTTCGCGCTAGCTGTGCTGTCATTGGCTGGACGCATCCGACAATCCGTCCTCCGTGCGAAACTAGCGAGTTTTAGTAGACCGTGTTTCCCCCTCCGCTAAGCCCCTCCGCTACCCGGAACTCTACAGACAAGGCCATCGCGCAGGCGCAGTGGCGGTTTCTCCGTAGCGGAGGGCTAGCGGAGGGGGAAACACGGTCTACTAAAACTCCCTATTATCTGGCGCGTTGGACGCACGTAGGATCGCCGATCCGACGTCTGAAGCGACAAAATTTTTCGGATCAGGCAGTCGTACTGCCGGATCGGACGTCGGATCGGATGGATTTTTCGCGCATGTGTCTCGCGCTTTACACAAAATTACAACGTTGTACGGAGTAGCGGTCACTGCGATGTTTTTTATTCCTTACGTAGCTGACTCTAATCAGTGTTACTTAAAAAGGTCGTACTGCCGGAGGTTAATTAATATGTTTTTTAACCAAAATGTGTCCAATGTAGGCAAAATACTTCGATTAAAACTTTGAATAAGAAACTCCCGAATGCCCCAGACCGGCATCTGAAGTGTCCATAAGAAACTTAGCTTCCTCATATAACTCCGAAGAAAATAAGGCTTTTCACATCATTTCTTTTTCTCTGAGAGCCCGAAGGCAATGCAGATCGAGAAGAGTCGACCATGTAAACAATACAGATAGTATAGTCCGATATCGCTTGGCACTCTGAGGCTTGACAAAGTTTTCTTTCAAGTTCTTGCAACCATTTCAAACACCTTCGCGGTTATATGAATCTTGAGGGTTTAATGATATTAAGCTTTACTCATATGTCATTTAACTAGTTTTTGGTCAGTCCTTACTGCTATATCACAAGCGTCTCTATATCATCTGAAACATTTCTGGCAAGTGTTTGTTTGGAGAGAAAATAATTCTAAAGAATCTCAAGACCTGTTTTTATTAAGGACTTCTTTGGAGAAAGAATCATTATTCTTTATCCATAGGGGTGCTACCTCACGACGCCATTAACTTCCCTTCTCACAGAACGGGCTCATTCTAAACTACTCTTTCAGAAATGCCTTATCGATAATTATCATTCTAGAAATAGATGCATAAATCTAAATAAATGCCAGGGGCGCTCTTTACAGCGGAGATTATCATTTTCGTTTTCAGATCTCCAGCATTGCGCCTATTGCACCAGTGGAATAGCGCGCCACTGCGCTTACATCGTGCTCCAATTCTTTCTAAAATTGTCTGATTTAATAGTACTAGATGTCGCTCAGCAAGCTTCTAATTAGAGCCTTATGTTTATTTTCACTAATTAAAAAAGGTTAATTAACACATTTCAGTTAATTATCCGACTTATAACGTCGATTAGCACCTCACAGTATGTCCTCCTGGCCGTGTATAACTCACCTGTAAAGACCACTTTAGTGTACGTTTAACGGCTGTTTTATTATAAACATATTTTAGATAAGATGAAACATCCATTATATTGGCTCGGTTATATACGCGTTCCACTGATACTCGCAAAAAAAAAAAAATAATAAAACGCTACATCTGTACCGTCGTGGGCTATTCTAATAATACTTTTTACCGTCCCCCCCCCCTTCCCCTTCCCGAGCTCGCAAACAAGTGCCCGTCTTTGCAACGCCTCCTAAAACGGAATATTTCCTTCAGAAGAAAGTTTTAAAATTGACCGTAGGAACGCCTCCTCGCATCGCAAACGGCTAGTGCACTGGCGAACAGAAGTTGGATCCAAGTCGTTACTTCCAATCGTTCGAACCCGCTTTTCCGGTCTGTTTGAGCTGCGAATCTGACGGAGAAAGGAGGTCGCCCCAGTGGCGACGTCACTTCGAATTAAATACTTCATTTCTTCTTCTTCTTTTCTTGGATTGCTACTATCCGGACTGTCCGATTCCGTCCTGTAAATCAGGAATTCCGGACGAGAGCGAGGAACGTTGAGTGGTTTATAGGGGCATTCTCTGTTTCGCCTTATGATGCACCACAATGGACGCCACTATAAGTTACTGAAAGCCCTAAGAAACGCAGATTCATGCTTCTTGTTCGTGGTTGGTTCGGATCGTGTTTAGGGTCATGCCTCAGTGTACAGTGTTTGGGGTCTTTGGCGTTCTCCTTGGCTGATCCAGGAATCTAGTTGGCTGCAAAGTCATAAGTTCACGCCCCCCCCCCCCTGTTTCTTAACAGATTAGCTAACTAATCACGAGTGTCGGCACTACTGCCGTTCATTACCATATTAACACTGCCATACAGTAATAAACTACCTAATGGACACATCAGATGGCCGGAAATTAGAAGTGAGAGCAACAAACAACATCTGGAGACCAAATTATTGCTTCGTTTAATTTTCGTTCAAATTGAAAATTTTGAAAACGCTTTTGTTCTATCTTTTATGAAAAAAAGAAAAAAAGAAGAAACTCGTCCATTTGGGACCCTGGTACTGACATATTCACATCCGCAATTGAAGCGATTAAAAATAGATCTGTTCGCTTTATAATCCCTATCATCGCACTGCCAGCGTAATATCAATGGAATCTGATTTCAAACTAACTGACCTCGAATCCGTTTGTGTTTATTTCACAAAATCTTTCATAACAGTTCATTACGTGAAAAGATAATTATACTTTTTTTTACAGATCATCGCCTCTCGATCGCCAATACAAGATAGGCATATACCATCGTGTTGAACTACCGCCTTTCACCGTTCATTCATACCCCGGACCAGGCTTTCCTGGAAACACTTTCCAGCGTCTGTGGGAACTTTTGTCTCAAACGCGTGCCCCCCAAAACCTGTTTAAAAAAAAAAGAAAGAAACTTCTTTTTGGTTTTTTAGGTTGTTTTTAACAATTTCATTAGTTTAGTATTTTCTTAACAGCTCAATATTCGCCTTCTTAGAATTTGTTGTTCTTTCGATTTTGTTTAATATACCTGTCACTCCCCCTCTGCAGAGCCCTCGTGGCCCTGAAGGTATTTGAAATAAATATATATTACAAGAAATAATTAAGCTAGAGGGTTAAGCTGTAAGTGACTTGAGCCATCCTAGAAAATCCAGCATTATTAATTTGTCACGTGACTGCTGTTTATGGTAGGGTGGAACAGAGCATAGCGGCGGGTTCGTCCAATCGGTGACCCGTTCGTTTAACCGGTGACCCATATGGACACACTGAGGAGAGGTCTTCGATGCTCCTCGGAGTGAACCCTGTTGAGTTTGTTAAAAAGCTGCCCGGTTTTTGTCTTCTGTGTTAGTATTAAGAGGAGATAGGTTTCATTGTGTTTTCTGAGAGAGTCATACAACTCAAACGCTTTGCAAGCATGACAGAATTTAGTTAACGTTAATCAGTGAACCTTTTTTCACATTCACAATATTTATATGTACACCACCTCCTTGTGTATTAAATAATCATTACGGGGCATCAAGGAAAGTAAATTATGATGATAACGGTGAAAATAAAGATAAAGACGATACCAAGCGCCAAAAACCCGGGGGGTCGATTCGCGTCCTGAAGAGGAGTTGCGCTACCTCTCCAACCTTCACCGCGATTCACCTGAGTAGGGGAACTGGAAGGAAAGGAAGCGCAAATTCCCTTCTGAACGCCAACTGTAGTTCAAGTTTTCGCCGCTGCATGAGGAGGGCCTCAGCCAGCATGCGCAGAACTCTTCTCAAAACAGTCCAATGGTTAAAATAAAAGCAGAATTACTGGTTGAAGAGCCCAGTCGTTAAGTTTACGACCTATTACTGAAATGCCTTAATAATGAACCATGCTTCTTTTTTAGAGCGCAGCCCTTAGGCGCCCGTTTCCGGCTTGAGCGGCATCACTGTCGCAGTCGGTGTAACCGCGCGTTGCATTATGGGACGTTTCCCATAATGACGTCACGCGTGACGTCAAGTGTGACGCCACGGGGGTAACGAGGGACGTCACGAAGGTCACTCGTGAAGGTCATGGCGAAGGTCACGACCTTTACAGTGAAGGTTACGCGAAAGTCATGACCTTCACTCGTGAAGGTTACGACCTTCACGAGTGACGTCACGAGGGTCACGAGTGACGTCACAAGGGAGGAGGGAGGGGGAGAGAAGGAAAGGAAGAGGAGAGGGTACGAAGGAGGAGGAGGGGCGTACTCTTCTCTCCGTACCCTCTCCTCCTCCTCCTCGATAGCTGCGCTCTGAATCGGAATTACAGGGAATCGTAAACGTCTTTCGTTTTTTTTTTATGTTTTGCTTGCTTACGTGAATGTGTTTTTGATGATTTTTGTCATGTGCCCCCTGCATCATAATACTTAACAGCACAGTAGGGATACGTGTAAATAAAATAATAAATGCTCGCTTACTTTCAAACTGCTCATAAATTTTATGTGTTCATCAGAATGCGCCTTGAAGAATATTGTCCGTCTTCAGAATTATTCTCAGGGATTATTTTGAAGAGTGTCTGATACCGCGTAGTAACGGAGAGGGTACCAGGAAGCACTCGTAAGAATGTTTTAGTGACAACTTCAACAACCGCGCTCCTGCCAACACCTTCTACAAATTACAGCCTGCGCGCCCGTTCCGTGACGTCACTGTAGCTAAGCCAGCGAGCGCACAAGCGACAGTCTGCTGTGCGCTGGGCGTTGGAGTGAAGGTGCGCTGGCAGGACGGCCTGTAGCTTCGATTAGAAACATTGTACAAACGTTACTTCCCTGTGGGTGACGACGATGCAATTAATCGAATTACTGCATTTATAACTAGAAGTCAATATAAACCTCTGATTTCTAGGGTTTGCTACCAAGTATGACAATTGAAAACACCTGTGGTAAATATTAGCGACTACGGCCTTTCTATAATTATTTAACTTAATGCCTTTCATAAAACCAAAGCGCTCTCTGCCATCACAAATATTTTAATGTGAAATATATTTTTTTTCTTACGTCTAGGCTTACCACACGACTAGAAAATATGTGAAGTAGTATTTTATGCCTAGCTCCCTCCAGGTGGTTCCCTGAAAAATAAAATTAAAGTAACAGCATGCTCTCAACCTCCAACCACAAGTTGGACGGGAACTTTTGTATTTAGAAAATGTGCGAAAATATGTGACGGTGCGCTACTTAAAGGGCCATTTGTTTTATTTACAAAGTTAGTCTCAAGAGAGTGAAACAAGCGAATGCGATTCGAAATGTGTCTGGTTGACGACGTGTGAGAAGGCTGTTATGTAATAAAAGAACGTGAAAAAAATGTATAGTTCGCCTTATGAGCAACTTTCCTTTTGCTATGTCTCGGATTTTAGTATGGTCGGCCATAGAAATCCATAAATACAGCTATACAGCCAGCTACAGAACAATCTATGGCCCTGTGTCAAAATACTAGGAACCAAAAAATTTTCTTTACACGCCGATAAAAACTTCTATGGCCACAAGTCTAAAGACTGCGAACCAATAAAATCTCCCTCAAAAGTGAAAATACATTACACTGGCACCGAACATTGCACTAAAGCAATAGCTTCATTGCAATCTTCAGCAGCAGTGTACTGCATTTCATCACTGCATTGTCAACATGATTCATCAAACTTATTAAAAATATAATTATTAAATTTTAGTTAATTAGCCTAAGGATCCACATTTCCTTTTTTTCAGGGTGCTGAATTAAGAGATGGGGGCTATTCTAAGAGACAATTAAAAAAAATGTATTAAGTATGATTAATATTTAGTCCGCCTCTTCGTGTTTATGCGACAAATAACGGCAGTCACCGGCCAAGTCGGATTCGAAGATAAGACTGGCATATATAGAGGTAGTGCGAACTTAGCGTACGTAAAGAGGGGCGGGGGTCTGGGGTCGCCGCGTTGTTGATGTTGTGGGGGGGCTTTTTCGGCTACTATTTTGTGTATTTTGTGTGTTCAGTGACGCGTGTGTATCCACCATATAGCGTTCAAAAGTCGGGGGAGCTTTAAAAGAAAAACGTTTTTTAGAGTGTGCTGGCTAAAGAGAGCCATAGGAAAACTCATACAGCCTTCTTTAGCAGACCATATAAATGGCTAAAGACACCAAAGGAAAAGCCATAGGCAGCTATAGCATGCTGTCTATAGAGAGCCAGACATTAGAAAAGTTAAAGAGCGCTGTGTCTGGACAGTGATAGGGCCATAGACAAAGGTAATGGATGCCTATAAAAAAGACCATAGAAATGCTAAAGACAGCCATAAAAATTCTTTAGCTGATAAGGCCAAATAGCTAAAGCGGACCACACAAATAATTTTCTTATAGCCGACCATAGAACTTTTTTGTATGGGTAGAAAGATGTCATAGTTACTTCAGATTTTTTTTTTTTTTAAAACAAGGCTAACTTTTTTGGACACTTTTTGGGGAACACAGACAGTCGCTTTTTGGCTGGAGGAGACCACGCATCCTGCAACAAGGCATCACTTTTCCCCTTGAGCATATTGTTCAGAGAAAAGCTAGTCGATGAGGTGAGGGTAAGTTTAAACACTGCTTGTCGTGTGGGATCGCTTGCACAAATGTCGAACTCTTCGATCTCTGGCAGCGTAGTTAGTGTCAGGTTCCTGACAACGTTTTGTTGATCACATAACCGCAATAACTGAGCGATATTCTGGGGCAACATAAGCTTGTTCACAAAACCTTCAGCGTCCATCACAACATTGACGAACAATTGTGTTGGAAGGTGCAGTACCTCTCGACTTAAAGCACCCGCGAGATGATGAACCACTGCATCGTGAGCAAATGTCTTCTCCAAAACAAAAAGTTCTCTTCTCTGCAGTATTCACACTTGAATGTTTTCACAGCCCTGAGGTGAAGTATCTAACTGCATAAGTCCGAATAGGAGTCTCGGACGATCCAGCTGCTAAATCATAGTCGGCGATGTCGAAGGCAAAAGCTAGAACACAAAGCAAAATACTCTGCGCAAGTAACTCGCGTGCTAAAAGCAAAAAAAAAAAAAAAATTCAAAATGACTTTGTAGTGGTAATTCGATCAAAAATACCTACTACGTCTCCTTGAGAATACAGTAATGAGCGGAGTTGTTTACTACACTATCATCTTTCCGGAAACAATGACATTTCGGAAGTGCAAGGTTACAGCTATCAAACAAGACGCTGCCAAACCAACATACCTCTGAAGAGCTCGTAACTTGAACGTCTTTCTCCGAAATTGTCCTAATCCATTGGATACGCCGTTGTTCGCCGGTTTAAAAGGAGAATACGTGGATTTTCGCTTCTCCGGCATAATTTCCCCCGACACCACGGCACCACAGCACTTATAAGGCATTGGTCTTTATATTCGCAACCACGGAAACACAAAAGATTCCGGTCGCCAAAAGACGCTGTGGATACGCATGCGTCTCGTCTACGCATTTTCCGCGTCTTTGTACGTTTCCCAATTGCGCAATGGACCTTTTTCACATACCGACGGCACCAGGCGGTGGCTGCACGAACTAAAAATCGAGGAAGTGACCTACCTGCGCTACTAATCGATAATGGGAGCTACGCTACCAGTTTCTTCGCTCTCCGAGCAGCGGCGCGTGACCAACGCGACTCTAAAGAGGGGGATCTGTGGCGTCCACCCAAACGTCATGTTTTTCTTTCCGTCCACTTTCTTTTTTTGTGTAACACAATTATATATATGTTGCAATTACGTGTTCTACTCGCTGATCGACAGCCTCCTTCCGAATTTCCTCGATTTCTAGTGCCGACTTCCGCCGCTTGGCATCGAGTGCTCGCGCGTGCGCAGAACGCTTTTCGGAAAAGGTCCATTAATGTCTGGCTTTTTTTTTATTTTTTTTTTTGCAATTAATGTCTGGCTTTGCGTCACTTGCAAGGCGCCTGCAGTCTAATGAAGTTGCTCTGTCACGTCGTGTAATCTTTATTTTTTCTATTTTTTATTAGGTTAAGTTGGTACCACCCATAACACACTTCCATCTTTGACGTTCAGACCGAACGTAACGGGGATGATGGCGCATAAGAAAAAGAAAAGAAACAAAATAAAAAATTATACACGTTTAAAAATCTCTGTAATTCGAAATTAGAGCACACCTCTTCAGGAGGAGGAGAGGAGGGTACGGAGGGGAGCTTATGCCCCTCCTCCTCCTCCGTACCGTCTCCTCCTCCTTTTTTCCTCCCCTCCTCGTCTACTCCTCCTCCTCCATCCCCTCCTCTCCCCTCCTCCAACAATTGTTGCCCCGCTAAATTTAGCGGGAAAATTACATCACATGACTTGGTGTCAAGTCACCTATGAACAAATTCAGTTTCCCCACTAGATTTAGCGGGAAACTTGACGTCACGTGACCTTAACACCAATCTAATTCCCCGCTGAATTTATCGGGGAATCGAATTGATGTTGAGGTCACGTGACGTCAATTTTCCCGCTAAATCTAGCGGGCCAGTTACGCCGACGCGGCGAAACCGGGAAAGGGGCTCCTAAGAGCTGCGCTCTAAAAAGTATTTTAGGGGCTATTCGGTGTGCTACGTCAGCATCGTAGCAGATACTGGGCGATAAAAACCCTCTGCTGGCTCTCCTCGATTGGCCTAGGAGCAGTGACGTAGCTAACGTAACAAAAGAAGCACGAAGGCTTTAGTTTCTAGAAAGTGTTGCCCTGAGCACTGCCGTCTTATTCTATTGGCCTGTGGAAGGCGTTCTCAGCATGCGCCGTAGCACTCTTCCGCGGAATAGCTGACGGCCGCGCATGCGTCCCCAGCCCAGTGACTCAGCATTTTTTGCCTGTATAAAAAACACTTGAGAGGTCTGTATATTCTTTGAAAGCCGACTGGTCTTACTGGTTACACTTTAGAAAAGAAGGAACCACGTGCTGGGGCCGGTGGCGCAAGCTACCACCCGTCATAAATTGTGCAGCCATTAGCATCCATCCATCCATCCTATAACGGCAGGCTTAACTGGAATGCATAATAGACTCGTTCAATTTACCCGCACCTTCTGCACCGGCGCAGAAAAGTGCAGGGCAGTGCACTTCCGGTATCTGTGTTGAGATACGACCGAAGCGTGCACAGCCCTAAACCCGTCTGCATCGGTGCAGGAGGTGCGGGTAAGTACAGCGTGTCACCAAAAAAAAAAAAAATTACACACTCTTTTTTACAGCAAAAACAAACTAGGTGTCGCCGAACGCTCATTCTCCGCAAAAAGGTTAGCGCTAGAGGTCACAACCAGATGCCAAAGTTTCAGCCCGATTCGATACCTTAATCAAAAGTTATAAGTGATTTTCTGAAAATTTCAATGGGAACATGGTGGCCGACGGAGTTTTCGAATACATGGAGCTCTATGGCACCAGAAACCGAGAATGGGCGAAATGGGCTCCAATTTCCCATTGAAATTTTCAGAAAATAACTTATAAGTTTTGAATAAGGTATCGGATCGGGCTGAAATTTTGGCATCTGGTTGTGACCTCTAGCGCTACCTTTGGGCGGAGAATGAGCGTTCGGCGATGCCTAGTTTATTTTTGCGGTAAAAAAAGAATCTGTAAATTCTTTTTGTGACACCCTGTAGAACAAGGCTAATGTTCTCGTAAATATGTGTTTCATAGGAGAGTGCGAATACTGCTTCCAATTCAAATAGCGCTGCGACATTCATAGCCTTCACACCTAAGACCTAACGGATTTTTTTGCAGTGTTGAAGTTGAGAATAAAGCTGTGCCATTCTATTCGAAGCAGAATTTGCACATCCCTCGCGCTTATTTCTTCAGGTTACCTTGCAGCGTCTAAAAAGGCATTATTGCGAGAGATTAATGCGAATACACGAGCAAACGCACAAAAGCACATGGCGCGATAACATGGGCGCGCAAAAGAAATTTGTAGTAATTACATGGTACATAATTGAACAGTGGCATGATCATGAGAACGCTCGCATCAATTTAGAAAGTCGGCAATTAGGATATTATCGAAAAACAAAGTTGTAGATGTGATGTTGAATGTGCCTTCCGCTGGAGAGTTCCTGTCGGTTGTTCTAGATGAAAAAAAAAAAGGTTTTAAATACATCCGTTCTACACTGGTACTCTTTCACTTTTTTTTTTTTTTAGTGATCTCTCCTTCTTGATGTGAAGTGGAGAGGCAGCATATAGTTAGCTTTATTCAGGCCGAGGTAATTATGAAAGAAGCCATGGCACAATTTTAATCACATTGACCTCCTTCTGTGGGCTAATGAGACTTAATTCAGCTCTCTTTCTAATCGGATAACACTCGATCTAAAGTTGTAGGTATACTTGCTATAAACCTAACTGCTCTAGATAGGCCCCAGCCAGGCCTATCTGTGCTCTGTGCACAAGATAGGCCTGGCTGGGGTCCAGGAAACATTTGCGTACTCTAAGATAGGTCTAAAATATGTAACATATGACGCGCTTTTAATGTTCATACGGCAATCTCTGAAGTTTCTTTTAATAAAGTTAAGTGTCCGAGTCGCTTTTCCGGTTCTGTAGTCCGCGTGTTTTGTCCAAGTAGGGTTTTCTGAAAAATATACGCCCAGGTATTTTACATCTAATACTGTCGCCGATGAATTTCCGTTGATGTCATATGTAAATAGGACAGGCTTGCGCTTGCGCGTAAAACGTACGTGATTACTGTAACAGGATACCTTGCTGGGCTGGTTGGTTGTCTCATTATGTACGTGATTACATTTATCTATGTTTAACTTCATGCCCCCTTTTCTAGCACCAGGCTGAGATACAATCGGTTGTCATCTTGTACTGCCCAACAGTCGGCCATTCCTCAAACTTCAGAATAGACTAGACAGTCATCCGCATATAGCATAGAGCCTTATTTTTTATTGAGTGAGTGGGAAATACTATTCATAAAAATAAAAGCAAAAATAAAGCGGTCTCAACACTGACATTTTGAAACTCCGGATGTGACTGGGACGTTGGCTGAGTGCTTGCTTTTGGTTAAAACGGATTGCTTTCTCTGCTTTAGATACTCGGTCAACCATGCGATGATGTTAGTCAGGAAGTTTAATATTAGAAGTATATGTATGTTAAGGGCTTGAGACACTGCTTAGTAGCAAGTGCTGTCTAATGTTATATGAAATTTAAAAAACAAAAATACTACATTGTGAGGGGATTCCTAAACGAAGACGGCTATTTTATAGTTGTCTAGTTTGATAACTGCGTGGTATTTTGATCCAGATTCGTTTTTCTTCATACAATATCCCCAAAAGTTTGATGTATCATACGAGAATTGTAATGCACCGAAAGAAACCAAATAGACTTAAAGGCAAAACTTGGCGGTCAGCATTTGTGTCCTACTTATGCGGGTATTGTTGCAAAAAAAAAAAAAAAGACTCTGCTTCCATGATGTCATTTTTACTCCCAGAACCATTTGAAAAGCAATTAATAGTTCTGGTAACGCTTTGGTGTAATTAACACTGTCAATTGTCACTGCAATCACCACGTACACTTGATGGCCGGAATGGGCTAAAAGCTAATATTGTTTTAAAGCTTTCGAAGTACTTCTTTTCTTTTTTGTTTGTTTAATGTTTGTTAAATGTACGTGAATAAGGATTTCTTTCTCATGTTATGATCTGTCTGTCCCTGATAATCGAGTTTAATAATGCTTGTGGTATATATGCGTGAATGTGTGCGTACTTGTGTGGATATTTGCGTTGTGCTTGTGTGCTTACTGGTGTATATTTCCGTAGATCTCTTTCGTATTATTGTATAGATGTACTTTTACCGCCTTCCTGCCATAATGCCCTACGGGCAATACTAAATAAATTATTAAATAAACAGATAGACACTTCCATTGCGATATGATGTCCAGTGTATTAAAACAAAAATGGCACTTTGGTGCTTTTGGGAGCCTTCAAATAGTCTTCAATGGGCCAGCTGAACAAAGATCAACCCATACACACAAAAAAATCACCATTCACACTGCTGGTCAAATAGTTCCAGAGAAATGCAATAAGAAGAGCAGCAAAACAAAGTAAAGAACACACGTTTTTTCTTCCCCTAAGTATTTTCCGCTCTCTCTTTCTCGGCACTCATGGCTCTAACCGCTCGCGTCCGCGTTTCCGCTCAGCGAAACGCCGTTGTCGGCGGGAGTCGTCGGAGTACAACGATGCCGCGGAAAAGCAAACACCGCCCTGTTTCTTTCTAACGGCTTCGGAACCCCACGGTCCATTACTCAGCGTTAATGTCGACTAGAGCCAGTTTTCTCGCTCGACGCGGAAGGCAGCCGACTCAAAGAACGCTGAGCCCGCCGCATTGTCCCAGTCGCCGGAGCTAATTTCTGCTGATGTTTCTTTCCTCTTCGATCCCAGTCTGCGCTGTGTACACCCCTAAGTTGACAATGCGGTGGAGGCTATTCGCGCTCGTCAGTCTAATCGCACGTTTCTCTTTGGACACGTGATGACGCTCCCGCCCATAGCCACACGCAGAAAACAGGATAATTGCGTTGTGCAGACCAACCGGAAGGTTGGTCAGCGCAAGTGAACGTATGGTACCTCCGGTGTGAATAAGACATTTAGTCAGTGCAGAGCAAGTTCTGGCCTGGGGTTTTTAACGTGCGTTACACATGCTCAACCGCACGGCGCCGGTGAGATGCCCATCCATATCAAAACGGGCAGGGTCGGTGTTTGAACCTACTTCAGTGGCAAAAAAAGTACAGGACACCCTTCCTAGCGAGCTTTGAAGTTCACACACCTTTAGCCAAATATCAAAGCGCTGCCATTTGCTGTCTTTTATCACCTTGACCCTTGTTACCTCTTGGTTTAGCGAAGTTAGTACGAGTCCTACGAGTATATGCCTTGTTTAGATATCTTTTGCTTTTACAGTATGTCCGTCTACCCTATTTTGAACCCTAACTAGCCAACTAGTTATGGGTCCGTCTGTTTTTTTTTTTTTTCAGTAACATGTATTTGCTTTCTTGCTAATTACACCAATTGAAGTGAATTGAATCCCCCAGTTCTGCAGCGCGAGCTCTCTCTCCACGCGTTCCGAGACGGCCGAGTCGGGTTATGAAAGGGAGGCCATGGATTGGTCTGGCTAGAGCATAGCTCCCACTGCACCCTCAGCTTTAGGGGTACACAGAGTATAGTCGGAGCTACCCTCTTTTTTCTTTTGGTGGTCCCTTCGAATTTGCTTCCATTCCCTTGTCCCCTCGCAAGCGATCGGCGCGATGGCAACGTAAGTGGTGTTCTTCGGCGTCGGGCGTCGCTTGTCGGCGGCGGGTGCTTGATGGCTGGTGTGGCTGCCCCGTCGTGCTGAGAGGCACTTATCTTGAGGGGCAGTCGGCGGGGATGCAATTTCCGCTTTTGAGAAAGTCGATTTAATAGCAATGGCCACGTTTCTTTTTTTATATTTTTTGTTTACACTTGAGAGTTAAAGGGATACTGAACCAAACATTTTAGTGTCCATAATGAGCGGCACACGAATTTTCCACGAGCCAGCAGCCGCCGATGTGCACGAGCACACTCAACGAAATTGACGTCATAGTCCCCCATTAAAGCTTAAAATGGCAGTGAAAAAAACGGTCCCCAGGCCAAAGGAGAATAGAGACAGGCTTTGCATCTCCACATGTGAAAGCTACGTGTTTGTTAGACCAATCAATCGCCTACATTTCACACCAGACCTCGCTGTGAAGATCAAAAGCCTGTATTTATTCTCTTTTTCCCCGGAGCCCACACATTTTACTGTCATCTTAAGCATGAATGGAGGACTATGACGTAAATTTTGTTACGTGTGCTCGTACACATCGGCGGCTGCTAGCTCGTGGAAAGTTCGTGAGCCGCTCATTATGGACATTAAAATGTTTGGTTCAACATATATCCTTAAGCCGGGGTCACACTGGTTATGCATCATACAAAAGACGGTCTTCATACAGATTCGAACGCAAGTCACCGCGAGATCCATGCTTCGAATTCCGCCTGGCAATGAGTTCGAGGAGAAACTTGGCATAAGCATTCGAACCACGGATATTGCGGTGACTTGTGTTCGCAGACTGTCTTTTGTATGATGTATAGGGAGTGTGACCCCGGCTTTAGGGTTCTATATAATAGCTTGCATGATGTCTCTAAAAACACGTTTAACGCAAAAGCGTAACATGTTTTCCCCGCTCAGTTTAGCGGGAAATCCGGAATTTCTGTATACATGTACACCAATTTAATTTCACCGCTGAATTCAGCCGGAAAACGCGTTTCGCCGAATTTCGGGTTCAAACAAAAGAACCGCTCTTCCTAAACCCCAATTCCATCTCTCTGTTAAACTTATCGGGAAAACTCGAATTTGTCTACAATTAAACGAGATTTCAGACTCTCCGCTAAACATAGAGGTCAAACGCTTGCCGATAAATGTTGGTTTATAATAATATAATAACATAAAACAAAGGAGCGAAAAATATATATTTTTTTAAATAACACCCACGCAGCTCAAAACACATTTCACATTCTGTAGACCCCCGACTTTATAGACCAACTCAACTCTCTGACATTCCGCCGCTGAGGTGGCGCTGCTGTCGTCACCACACATGTGCAGATGCTTCGCCTCAGGCGAATCTGGTTTCTGCGCATGCGGGTTGCCCACACCCGTAGTGGGCAAAAAGCGCTTGTTTGTAAGCGCTCTCTGTGTTCGTGTATCGAATTAAGATACATTTGTATATTTTTCTTTGCATTCCGGTGAAAAATGGCATCGATAAATCGTCGTCTCTTCTATATATAGGCCTAAAATTTTCAGATTTTAACCAAAAAAACGTCGATAAATTTCCGCCGGTGTCAAAAACACAAAATTGGCTAAAACCGAAAAATAAAATACACCGATTTCTGGAAATCTTTGCACGAGACGAGGACTGTGGGCGGTTACCTGCTACCGACAAACGTCGGCAGCATCACGCAAGCCGGCATAGTGAAAGGTTACCGAAGATCGTCGGCTAAGCTCGGCGCCGGCGCGCTCGATGTTGTCGGCGGCAGATTTACCGTAACTAGGCGAGCCCGGTCATGACGTCGTCTGGAAATGCCGCGGCAGATAACCCAAAACTGTTTTTTTTTTTTTTAACAAGGTAAGTTTAATTCAATTCAATATTTATTTGAGGAGTTGAAGAGTTTGGTCCTATATCCTGAGACAGGCTACTTCAAATCAAGTATAATGTACAGTACGAACGATTTATCATCTCCAATTATAAAATCAGTACACCATGAATATTACTTTTAGATAACATACACGTAAAACTAAACACGTTCACACGGTGAGAGAAGCGATTACGCAAAAAATGCATATGTACACATGCACAATAGATTACTGTAACGTAGTAATAAAATTAATATTAAAATATAGCTTGTTTGCTTGTTTGTTTGTTTTTGTTTTTAAGAGCGCATACTGCGTATTTTGACCTTCGAATGATACCCAATATCTCGCGACAATCTTCGTGTTAGTAAGAAAATCACTTAGTAAAACTTATGTCAGGTAGTACGACAAGCCTAACTTAACACAAGCTTGGCCGTTCCAGGGGCCCAGCTTTCGGGCGTTTCTAACTATCTATGGCTTCTCTCTAGTTTGCCCCATATCTTCAAAATAGCCAGACTTGCGCCAAATATGCCACGCGCAAACCGAAGAACGAAACAGAGACGCCTGAATCTGGCACTTGTTCGGCGATTTGGTTTCAAAGTTGCCACACGAACCCCGCAGCAACCAAAAGTGAAGCATAACTCTGGAACTTGTTTGGCGCTTTAGCCGCCGAAATTGCCCAGACTCTGCCCAAAGATGGACGAGTCTGGCCACACCTTGGCTCCTTCGGGCTTTTCTCAAACACTAAATTCCCAGACCGAAAAAAAAAAAAGTTTGACCCAGAAAATTTTGCTACCTTACACTCCGTTTTACATCGACCGCAACAGACACTACGAGCTTCCCGGCGCCAATCCAGATCCGTCGAACGCGTCACGTGACAACTCGCCCTGCGCGCCACCGCGCCCCGCCGGAAGGCCACGTGACGCTCACCCGGCATTGATTTGAATTTGATGGCTCGCAACGTCCAGAAACGCTGACGCATATATTTTTTTAATGTGGACACTACAATACAGAAAGAACGGTCCTACTTGCTTCACTGAAGAGCCTCGGTGTTTCACCCACCCTCGTGGATATGCTATTCCCCAAGGGTCCACCGTGCACGTGCACACGTCTCCGAAAGACTGTGTTCAGCTAGTTGGATGCCTGCGGGCTTCTGGCAGGGCTGTGATGAGTGAGAAAATACGACCGCCCACTTCTCTTTTCGTGCTTGTGTGCCTGTGATAGTTTTTCTCGTGAAGTTTCCTGCGGTAATTTTGTGAACATTTTGGGATGCTCGCGTTCTAGATGTGCCCATTTTCTAACTTTTGACTGATTTCTTGCGGACTCTTTATTTTACTTAACTTTGTTAACTAGTGTTTCATCATCCTATATTTCTCATCGCCATCTGTTCCCCCTCCTTTCCCCTGCATTCATTCTCATCAAAACTGCAATAACCCAAGCCCGTGAAACTTTTCCACAGCCAGTGAGAAAAACCTCACGTCAGGCAAACACTACCACCACCACCACCATCACCATCATTATGGTGCGCTTTTGACGGTATCTGGTTGGTCCCATCTGCTCGTGGCGTTAGCTATGTCTCGTGTTAACGTAAAACGAAATATAGACCCTTTTGCTGTTTACAAACATATAATGCCTCCTGCGTTCCAAGCGACTTCCGGTCGTTCCGTCTTTGGAAGCCTGTCGAGCTTGCTCATGTCACCAGTGCTAGAAAGCATAGATGCTACACGTACATCAAATTTTGAGATTTAACGAGGACCCTCGGCTGGACAATTTAACGTCTTGGAGGAGACAAGTTGGTTTACAAGGGTATTCGAAAATGTTTAACAGATCTCGCGCTTCTTCGTTCTTTTGGCGTTCACCTGAAGAATTGGTGGTTAAACGTTTCATCGACATTTCAAGCAGCGGTGTTGGGGTGGGCGTTGTAAATTCTTTTTTATGAACCGGGATCTCTCTGGGACGGCAACAACTAGAGCACCGCCTGGTAGCGTTTGCCATGAAAAAGGTCTATAGGAGTGCTTTATTACTATTTCTGACAACAACAGGCCTTGACAAGATAATCTACTCTGACGCACTTGACTTTGTGTAGCTTATTGTTGCGTGTGTAATGTGCAAGTGCAAATCATTTGATCTTTCTCCCTCAGTCCGTCATATCCTTTACTCCCCTCGCCTCCAGACGAACCAGTCACGACATCATTCACAGGCTAATGTCGATACATTATTTTCTTTACATCGATAAAAATGTCAGTTTCCGAATAGACGGAAATGGTAACTTTATTTATTTATTTATTTTTACATACTGCAGTCCCGCCGGGGCTATCGCAGGAATAGGGAGGGAGAGGGGGGGGGGGTGGAATCACAATTCAATTTTGGATGAGACTGCAAAAACATAAGACATCGTAAAATAATATCAACCACTGTAATTCGAACACAGAAACTCGTCTGGAGCTAATGAACGGATGTTACCGGGTAGAAGATTTCAATGTTCAATTGATCTAGGGAAAAAAACGGTATTTAAACATGTCAGTACGTGCATAAAACGGTGAAATGTTTAGGTCATGGTGGCTCCTTGTTTATGACGCTATGTGAAACCTTATCTATGTATCTAATGAGGTGAGACGTGGCGAGTTAACCGGACCGTGCAGGACTTTAAGGGTCTCAGTATGATGTCTATTGGATAGAAGACTTATGGTTAGAGCAGAGAGGTTAGAAGATGGGAAAAAATATCTGTCGTAGTGACGGAAAATACAACGTACTGCTTTCTTTTGGACTGATTCTATTTTGTTAATATCAGATTGTTTCCAACGATTCCAAATGATTGAACCGTACTCGAGGATAGGGCGAATTAGTGTTTTATATGTTAGAGGTTTGGTTTCTCGCGGGGCAAGACGTAGGGTACGTTGAAGATAGCCGAGTTTTTTAAGTGCTTTGTTACAGCTGGAATCGATGTGCTTTCACCAAAACATGTATTGCGAGGAAAGAAAACCAAAGTACTTGCATTCAGACACTCTTTCCAGTGTGTAGCCATTAAATGAATACGTATGTGAACATAGGAGGGAGCGAA
Source organism: Ixodes persulcatus (assembly GCA_013358835.2). Taxonomy (NCBI): domain Eukaryota; kingdom Metazoa; phylum Arthropoda; class Arachnida; order Ixodida; family Ixodidae; genus Ixodes; species Ixodes persulcatus. The sequence continues at coordinate 184,115 of JABSTQ010011364.1, forward strand.
CGCTTAGAAAAATACATTAAGACGGTTTTGCGAAAGATTATGGTGATTTGCCAGGTGTTACACTAGGTGCAGGAGCTTGCAAATGAACTGTACAGGAAGTTATGGTTTTTAGGGGAGTTAATCGCGTGGTACAGGACGCAGTCGTCAGCGTAAAGACGTATTGTAGTTGCGATGTTACGTGGTAAACTGTTGTTGTAGAGCAAGAAATGAAGCTGACCGAGAACAGAGCCTTGTGGGACACCTAATGACACATCGGCAATAGAAGACTTGGACGAGTTAAAACATACATACTGTGAGCGAGTGGAAATAAAACTTGATAACCAGTTAACGAGGGAATGGTTGTTGAGTATCACAATAGGCTTGTGCAAACGTTTAGAGTGGAGAACGGTATCGAAGTCTTTAGATAGGTCTATGAATATCGCATCCACTTGGTTGTAACTGTCGAGAGACTGAGTGATGTCGTGAGTAAATTCAGCTAGTTGTGAAATTGTGACCACGTCGAAACCCGTGTTGAAGATCACATAAAATCTTGTTAGTTTCAAGGAACACCATGATGTGTTTGTAGGTTATGTGTTCTATAATTTGCATAAATGAGATGTTAAAGAAATTGGCCTGTAATTAGTTAACGAACGTATGTCGCCGGGTTTATACAATGGAAGAACTTTTGCAAGTTTCCAAGACGAGGAGACTGCTGCGGTTAACAGCGATTTCTGAAAAAAAAAACAATAGCGAAGTACCGACTAGTCTGAAGAGAATACCGAACAAAAAAGGAATTATGAATGTTGTCAGGGCCAGGGCATTTTTTAGTATCTAAATTCAACACCGTGTTTAGCACGCCCTCATCACACAGTTACATCACCAATTATAGAATGTGAATTAATAATTAAATTGGGAATTTTGAAATTGTCCATTGTATACACTGATTGGAAGTAATATTGAATGCAGTGGCGATTGTTAGTGGGTCGCTACTGGCTAGTTCATAAATTGTAAAAGAGTCTGAAGTCGAACTAGCGGTTAAAATCGATTGCCAAAATTTGCGTGGGATGCTTTTTATTCAATTTTGCAGTGTAACTGAAAAATAGAAGTCCTTCACTGAGTTAGTTGTAAGTCGAAGTTCCTCCTTCGCTTCGTTAATTTAGGCAATCTTTTCTGGATAACATTCTTACACGCCTGAGTCTATTGACACGGACGTGATAAAAGCAATATTTTTCGTGTTAATGAAGCAACGGGAAAAAAGATCTTCTTAGCCACCCGAATCTTTTTAATCCCTGAGGTTTTCTTTTTTTTTTTCTTCAGTCAGTTTGTCCTTATCGCCTATCCTTTTATATAACCTCAATGTTTGGGCAACCAATTCTTTGCTGTCTGATTGTAATGTATTTCTGCGCAACATATAGCTGAACAAAACTTTTTTTGTTTAGCCTCGCTATTGTTCTTGTTAACGGAAAGGACACTGATAGGAACCGCTTTTCATCACTGCGACGTTCTTTTCGGCGCTGGGAGATGGAGGCAGGAAGAGAAATGACTATGTTTCACACTGTCTTGCTGGTGCACCCAAGGCGTCTTTGCAGTTAGGTATGTTTGCTTCTGACTCACAGTTAGTATTAGTTTACTACTGTTCTTAAAGCCTTTCGTGCTTTCCTTTCAAACTCACAGGGGTTGTAATAATTGCGAAATCTAATATTTCGTTCTTTGCTGTAGGAAATTGGAGCGTATGTGAGCTTTTGAACTTAAACATTTGCCGCAGAAAAAAAGAAACTTGTAAAACTTCACATTAACGTGTAATTAAAATACCGTTTCCTATTTCTTTAAAAATAAAGACGCTCACTTAACAGAAAATAAAAAAATATCGAGATGCTTAAAGTCTTTCTGATATTTCAAAAACTTTTTTTGATATTTGGAAACACGGTCATTGAATACTTTGAAGAAAAACACTTATTTTTCACTTAAAGTAAATATGTATTAATTAGAAAATGTTATCACAGGAAGAAAAGCAATGTTAACTTGCTCTGACCTTTTCCAAAAAAAAAAAAAAACAAATCAATGCATTTGAGTGTGCCCTTTCATATTGTACTCTGTAGTTCATTAATGCAAAATAAAAAAAATCACAAATGAAAAAACGAGAAGCAAAATGCTCACAGATAAGCCATGCTTAGTTAACACCTTCTATACAAAGTGTTGACAATTTTTCTTATGATATAGACTGTTAAAAGAACGCAGTGAAAGCTACATTAATACGCTCTGTGCAGGTTAGTGATACGGTCAGGGTGACACAATATAAGTGGCTAAATGTGTCGAACTTTTGGTCAAATAACGCTTTAATTAATGAAGATAAACATATGGTTTCTATGAGGAGCTTGCTGAGCGTCCCCCAAGAAAACAGAGTGCGTCGTCTGCTCGCAGCTCCTATCGGGCGATGTCCCCACAAAGAGATAGCGTCGCTGACTATACACGAACTCAACTCTCTGACGTCACGGCGCGGTGGTGGCGCGTCGGTCGCACTTCCGGTCTGGGGCTGTGGGCAGAAGTCCCCATGCCAGACGTGTATTCATGCGTTGTTTGGAAGGAACCAGACAAAAACCTGCCTTCTCGTCAAAACGCCGTGACTGGGGCCGTACCAAATGTGTCGAGAAAGGTTTGAAGGTCAGTTTTCATGTGCTCGGTTCGTTCGAGAATCTGGATATGTGCCGTGACAAGGGAAAAGCAGACGCCGTCGGACAACGATTGCTTGGGCAGGAAGCACTTTGGGTTGAATTCACGGAAACTTGTGGTCATCAGATTTATTTGTTTTGTTCCAACATGAACGCCAGAAAACCGTCAAGTTGTACGGACCACTTGCGGACTACGTTCAGTGCGTCTTCCAGTTCAAACGGCCGCCTGATCGTTCAAACTGTCGTCTGCTCTTTCAAACGTTTCTGCTTGTCGTCTGCTCGCTTAGACGACGCCGGCCCGTAGACCAAATGTCGGCCCGGTAATGAGCCTCGGTAATTTCGCTGACGCCGCTCAAGTAGTCAGACATCGCCCGGAAGACGTAGAATCAACAATTCGAACGCGAAAAGGGCAGGGGGACTCACACCGACGTCGACAACAACATCTCATTCCAATGGTTCGTTTATGGGCGACGGCGAGCTTCTTACCCACACCCCCATCGCGCATGCGCGGCGCCGGTGGTGTCCGCTAGGGGCGCTCCGGTTTGTTTGTAAACATGAGTTGGTATATAGATTGTCTGCTGCGAATGGCCCGACCATGACTTTGGCAAGTTTATTTTGCTCTTATTTTTCACAAGAAGGGAACTGCGCCTTGAATTTTCACTCAATAAAATTGACGTGTCCAATCCACATTCCGTGAAAGCTTGAGCTTGCACTGTGCAGGCGCCGTTTTTTACTACCCGTTTTACAACCGAAAGTCCGTTTGGGACACCCTATAGAAGTTTGTAACTCCCTCCTCTCTCCAAAAGATAGCTCCTATGCATTCCCATTTGTAGCTAAAAGACGTCGGCAAGTCACCTCATTGGCTTTGTTACTTCACTCTACTTCGTTTTACCTTATAACCATCGACAGCCTTGAGCACGTCTTATCACTCAGTGACCGTCGTTGAGATTGCAGCAAAAACCGAAAAGAACGTCGCAGAACAAATCAGAAAGCGAGAACCGTGAGCCTCATAAGCCGCGCAGCTTGTTTCTTAAGTCATCAGTGACAATGCCGGGATCAAGTCGTCTGCTTTTTGCGCAGGAGTGGCGGTGACGTCAGAAGGACGCCGAGCTCTGATTGGCTTTGCTCGAAAGGATGGTGGGTAGACCTCAATGCTAGATGCCTTGAGGTCTCCCCACTATTTTTTTTTTTTTTCTTTTCAATCAGCCAAGTAAGAGCTCGGCGTTCTCACATTATCGCATTTCTATAGTGTGCTGTACGTCGAATTGAAGTTTTGGGGTACATTATGTGGGACAAAGGGGTGTAAGGTGACTCCCTTCTTTTTTTTTAGAGTTAAGCAGATGAACTTACGCTCCGCATAGGTTCGAGCGCGGCCGACGTTAGGAGCCAAAGGGACGATTGAACCGCGCGACAGGCGCAACGTAATGTTTGCCGTCTTTCTGTTCGTGATTACCCGCTGGCTCATCCAATCAAGCTCAGTGAGTGCGCCGTGACTTTGCACTTTTATTCCGCGTATGCGTTTCTGCGTATTTTTCTTGGCTTTGACAGCGCTCGGATTCGACGCTGGTTCACACACTTGCGTTTGGTGGCAACCGATTGAACCACAACCGGTTTATCGGCCTATTTTGAGTGCTTAGGACCGGTTGCGCCGGTCGTGAGCAGTCCCAGGAAGCTTAAAATGTGGTTTTAGCGCAGTCTTTCACAACCAAAGGCGAGTGTGTAAACCATATTTTAAGAGAAGAAAAATTCGAGTTTAGCGATTTCTATTATTCTGCGTGCGGCGTAAGTTTTCCTTTTTTTACTAGGGATTCATTTCATTGACTGACTTAAAGCACTGGCTTTTTTTATTTATCATCATAAACCAGCAGCATTTCAAAATTATAGTTCGCTGCTCTGCGAGAACGTCTGTGTGTCGTCATCATCAGACTAATAGCCTTCTTAACGAGCTGTTTCAAAATTCGACTCGGTTGACCGGCTATCTTGTTACCCATTGAAACCAAAACGAAATTCAATCTGGTATCACTTGATATTTCTGAATAATTGCGTAAATTTGTTATAGACGCAGCCGTATGTATCTATTCATTCATTCATGCGCACGCTAGGTGGCACGAGCCGCCGCCCAACTTCAAAGATTCAGCCGCATCCATCCATTCATCGATCCATCCATCTAGCGCCAATGGTGTTTGTGTGGATTTACGTGGATGTACGTGTATGTAACGGACGTGACCAATCCTGTTCCCGCATCTGAGAGGCAGCACTCCCGAATTTCAGCACTGTCAGAGGAGCTTAGGACCGCGGCTTCCAACGAAGGCCGGTCCAGTTCTCGGACATCGCCTTGCCAGGCCAGAAAGAAAGTCGACTCTTGATCTTGTTTTCTTCTTGCGTTCCGGGATGTCACTTCCTCTTTTTGTCCGAGTTCGTGTTCCCGCTTGCTCGATTTTTGCTCTCTAATCTTTCTTTTCCTTGCCGCCTCTTAATGGACAGAAAAGGGCTTACCTAAAGCCTGCTAGTTTTGCTTGCGTAACGCAAGATGCGTATTTTCTTCTTTTTGAGTGTGTGTACAGTGGTGTCTTTGTTAGGCCTGGCAGTTCCACAGCATATCCTTAAAAATGATACTGAAGTGCACAGTGGGCGATGGATATAAATTGATCATGCTCAAGGACCCGCTGCTACGGTATAGATTAGATATCGTAGTCATTCCCCCTCGTGTCGTTATAGATTTATGACAAAGGCAGTAACGTTGCACCAGGATTAACTACCATCAGCGTTACCCTGAAGCAGCTTTACACGTTCTGAGATCTTACAAATTTGGTTATGGGCGCTTAGTGTGGAATGGGCGGATGCGCGGTAATCTACGGTACGTGGTATTCACATAGGCATGTTTATTTCATTCAAATGTAACGCAGTGAACTTAACAAAAAAAAAAAGCAACGGAGTAGCTCTTTTGATTTTTTATATTTCTTTCCGCATACTCCATAACGACGCGAAAAAAAAAAAAAACACAATGTTGCGTCAGTAAGGAGGCATTTTGGCAGCAGATAGCTAAGAAGGAATTGTATTTTGTAAAGAAATTTCCTTTCTACTACACGTTGTCAACAAAACATGAGCCGCATAGCTTAAAAAAAAAAACAAAAAAAAAACATTCCCGGTTGTATAGTTTTTAATTTATTAGTGTCCCCGAGGGCCAAAAGTATCATAAGCGATTGCATTTTTTATGTTTATTTTCACTGCAAAAAAATGATGAGTTATGACCCTGGCGACCCAACAGAGGAGTTCACAAATGAATAATTACTACAAATGTACCTATCAAAGTGTAATGGCTGTCTAGAATTAATCGACAAATTGGGAAGCCGTGAACTAAGCACAACTTTTGTTTCTCTTTGTGGTATGGTATTTAAAATTAGCTTTCTCGATATAAATAACACTCACCTTTAGATTCCAGTAAAAGTACTCCTCCTTAATTCTGAGTTCTTCACACAACCCCCCAAAAAAAGTATCTTTTACAAAACTTTTGGTTTTTTAATTTGCCTTTAGATTGTCGTCTTAGGAACATGAGCCACCGCCCCCACGTATACGAGATATCCTCCAGGCTGAAAGCCGTCTACATCAGAGCCGTCCTTTACCGCGTTCCTAACGATCGACCCTTTTCTTAAGGGCTGCGAAAGGCTGCGACGAACTGGTCATTGAGAAAGTCTTCGCGGCTCTCTCGCCGACTTCATTCCAAAGCGGCCGCGGAGTTCCAAAGGTATACCCGTTCCACCCTAAGCTGACAGCACGGCCCAAGCTTCGTGCTCGTTGATCCAATCATACCTCCCCCTCTCCCCTTTGATCATGCTCCGATGCCATACCACGCGTAGAAGAGAGCATGGTCAGGTGACGAAAGGGAGGCGGCTGATAGGTCCGGCGATTGCGTAGCTTTCACCGCACTGTCAGGTCAGGAATGAAAGGAGCATGGTACCGTTGCTAAGGGGCCCGAATGATTGGGCTGGGGAGGCGAGCCGCACGCGTTGAAATGGGAGCCTTAACGACAGGGCGGGGGGGTCTTTCGTACGCGGTTGGCCGAGTCGGGAATTACCGGTGGGCGCGTAGACGAATATACGGGGTGTTCCCTTGCGTAAGTTGTAGCCAAGTCAGTTCCATTTGGAAATACCTTTTTTTTTTCAGTCAAAACCGTAACTTATTTCTGAATCAAAAATACGAATGATGATGTTTTTTTGTTTTGTTTTTAAATTTCCGATGAACTGGCTAAAAAGAACCAATATTTATGCATTGGTATATATATGTACAGCCTTTAAACTCTGTGACACGTTAAGAACCCTAAAGGCCCCGCCTCGAGCATGGTGAATGCGGATCATCAAACGGGAAGGGCGCAAAGAGACGTCCGTGATGATGGGAGTCGGGGAACAATGTCTGTGGTGACGGATGGTCTCGTTAAGCGCGTCTTGGAACGAATGATAACCCATACGGTAACCATCTCTTAAGAGGGTACGCGAAATTGCGTCAGCAACGCTGAAGTCTTTGTGGTGACTATGTGGTGAATTAGCTAAAGTGTTCATCGAACGTTCGCATATATTGAAACGTTCGTCCTCAAATATGGCGTCCAGTGAATACACCCTATAGGAAGTATTCACTGGCGGCCATAGCTGTGTGCACGACTGCTGAGCGGGTGCTGATGGCGAGCTTCCACAGTTCTTTTGTAACGTGCATTCCGCACCCTCAAGATTGCCGGTCTTAGCAGCCTATTAATGCGGGCTCGTTCAGAGCAAGCGCTCTAGACATCACCCACAAATATGGCGCCCTATGAATACTCCTTATAGGGAGTATTCACTGGCGGCCATAGCTGTGTGCGCGAATGCTGAGCGCGTGCTGACGGCGAGCTTCCGCAGTTCTTTTGCAACGTGCATTCCGCACCATCGAGATTGCCGGTCTTAACAACCTATTAATGTGAGCTCGTCCAGAGCATGCGCTCTAAGCAGCCCCCACAAATATGGTTTCCAGTGAATACTCCCTATTCGCGGCGAGACGTTTGGGTATCGCCTCCTGGTGGATTGTTTTCACAACCCAGAGTGAGGATACTTCAACTTCCTCCGCTGGTGCAAGCATATGCAATGCCAAGCCTCTATTAGCGGCGAGATGTTTTGGTGGCGCCCTCCTGTGGTTCCCCCTTGTGACGTCATTACCTTGCAAACAACAAGTTTGATGGTGTTTGTAAATAGCATGGTGGAAGCTTGAAATCATTGCGCTCTCAAAGGAACACTGCCAACACTGTCAAAATTAAAGTTCTTTCATTCCTCTTATTTCCGTCGATGATAAATCCCCTTTCCGACGTCATAGTCAGCGTTCGGCCAATCGTGGAAGGCCGACCACAGCGACGCTTTCGGTCACGCACGGGGCTAATATGCACTCTGAAAATAAAAACATAGTGAGGAAAATAGACGCGCCCCTCGCGAGCTTCTGACCCCGAAGAGACAATTGCAAGCATGGCGCCTCACTGGTGCCCCATGCGTGCAAGCATGTGCAGCGTGCGCGTGAACGTAGCATTGGAAAGCACGTAAGTTCTCGCACTTGCCAGCACGAGGGGAGACATGGCGCTGGCCAGTCACCATTTCAATATTTACAAGTTCTCAGCCCCTCGTTCGATCTCCTCAGCCCAGCGAGCGCATGTTTGTCACTTCGCAAAGCGAGAAAATCCCGCGCCATGCGCACGAACACTCAAAATGGAACCAGCCAGGACTCATTTTTTCTTGAGATCTACACTGGGCAGCGCTGGCACCACGCAAAGCGGGCGAGAGCACGCGGTGAACGTGCACCGTGCACAGAAGAGGAGCAGAAAGGAGGAAATTAAGAAGGGAGGAGGGACATCACAGCAGTCAGTGACACGAACCATACCACAGTCGATGATGGCGCGCTTTACTGATTGCACTTTTATTCCTTTTTCGGCCACATGGATCGGTGTCGTCAATTAGGAGTATACTAGAAGCTTTTTTCAAGCAGACCACTGTGGGGCCTGAGCCTTAATGTATATTTCTAGTTTACTAAGAGTACGTTAGAGTGAAGCTGAAGAGGTTCTTTAAAGAAAACGAGATAAAGGTAAAATCAGGAGTATTTTTATCCCTTGAATTTGAACACAACGCTTGTTTTGTCCGAAGGTATAACTAAACGCGAGGAAACACGAAAAACCTTCGACTAGTAGTGACGTCATGCTAGGATCTTTGGGCCGCCAAGCGTGTGTCGCTCGTGTGGGCAGCACCTGCCATTGCAATCTGGTGTATCGCGCAGCACTGTCACCAGTCGTGACGCCTTCTTCCGACCTTTTCGAAAATAGCAAGTGTGCGCGTTCGTAGATTTGACAGGCGCCGAAGATGCGCGAAAGTGGAGATTTCGAAAATTCCTTTGATGATGTAACGCTCCAGGAAGGAAGGACTTGAACGGTACTTTGAAAATGATTTGCTGCAGCCGCAGTGCACCAAAATGGAGAAACAAAATGATCTCAGTATTTGTGATCCTGGGGGCTGAACAAAGACGATTTGCGTGTTTTCCCTCAAATACACGCAGAAAAATAAAAGGTATATGCTTACAGCCCTTGTCACATATCAATGATATCATACGTCCGAAAACTTACGTTCGACGTACAGTGCACTGACGTTGAACCGACGGTATCAACTTTCATGAGCGGCCGCCACCGTCATCAAGCCTCTCGTAAAAGTTGGGGCCGTCAGTTCGACGTCAGTGAGCTATACGTCAAACTTAGCTAGGTTTTGGGGTGTCTCATATTTGACAAAGGGTGTAATGGCTACACACGTTTGCAAGAGGGATCCCGGCTTAACCTCGAACTCCGCGCCGAGGTGAGGCGGACCTACTCTCCAGCCAGGACGTTCGCTGCTTGTCGTTCAATGTTGCCAAGCGTCTCTTGCTGAAGCATACACCACTGAGCTCAGAAAGAAATAAAAACAAAATAATTATAAAACATACACGGGTTGTTTTCGATCACGAAAGAGGGCGAATAATTAACTCAAATACCTAAACAAGTAACAACTCGAAGAATTCGAAAAATATCTGAAGTCTCAAAGCGCTCATCAAAATGCGCCAGAAGCCGCAGGGCCATTGCCTCAACGATGACTGCGCTCTTGGCAGCTCTGGCTTCCACGATGTGCTGGCACAGAGGCAGCGATCGTTATAAAGTCAGCTCCGATCCTTGAACATGCCCCGTCCTACAATATTTGATGCTACGATTCTGTGTGGATACCTCCTCCTGCGTTCCGAAACAGTAAGTGTGTCGCTAACACCGGTCGTCGGCGATACACCAGACGCCGCCATATCGTCATCGCGCACCCCAATGACGTGCCGCTGGCGCACCCCAGCATGGCAGAAACCTTGCGCGGCACCAGCTTCGCTCAAAATGGCAGCGCAAAAGAGCCTTTTTTTCGAAACGTGTATAGAACTTCCTGTGTTTTGCGGGCTAGCAGGGGTTGGGGGGGGGGGGGGATGTGTGAATTTACAGTCTTTTTTTCTTTTTTTGGAGGGGGTGATATGTGAACAAGGTATTAAACTAAAACCACACTCACACTTCTAATACATCATACAAGAAACAGCCTTCATACACTGTGTGAGGTGCGTATCTTCCTTGTATTACGCTCCTCTCACGTTGGTCCTATAAAAAAAGATACTCTATGTTCCAAGCATACTTACACGCGTGAAGCCAACTCGCTTATTTCGAACATGCCCGGGACAAACCCGCTTAATTCGCAAGTGCCTCAGGCGTGTCCGCAGATAATTTTGTCTTCATGTCTGCAGAGAAAACTCCGTGTCTCTTGTGTGATGTACGTACTAGCTGCGTGAGTGAGGATTAAGCTTCCGTAATTTCTGATTTTAACAAAATAAAAACGACTCAAAACAAAAGAAAATAATAATAATCATAATAATAAAAACGTGTAGCAGGCACACATTTTATTTTTTATTTTATTTTTTAAGCTTTGCGCGGGCGCCTTTTCAGTCAACCAGACAGTATCACCGTTCGCGACGGTTCTTGAGATTGAGGTATTTAAAGCGCCGCCATTCTCCTTTCTGTCCCCAAACCTTCTCGTTTTTTTGTTGTTTTTTTTTTTAGTTACCGGAGCGAAGCGAAAAGGGACAGGCGACGAGAACGCATGCTCGTTTGCTCCGAATGCAAATGCGGAAAGAGCACGAAACTCGTTTGCATAAAATGCTAACGAGTAACTCCAGGAAAAGAGTGCTCCCGTGCGTTAACTCCGAGCTCAAAACTGACCGTCCACCGACAAAAAAATAAAGTACTTTTAACAAATTTTATATTTTCTTTTATTTCCATTTTATTGGATCGTTTATTCCATTTACGATCTTGGTTGCATTCTATAGAGATACAGAACTAAAAATAAAAGTTATCTAATACTAGCTGAATTTTTGTTCGTGTCTACTGGCCATAGCGACGTGCTAACTGAGAAATAAAAACGCGGTATAGTTTTCTGAATTCTACACTCAACATTTAATGCTTCCCAGGCAGCTCACCAGTGTTGGTTCAACGTTTTCACGATATTGGATTGATTCGATTTTAATGTTAACCTTAATATACTCTCGCTCCAACGTTGAGCCAATGAAATTTCCGATATGGGTCTGATGACTATACAGGTCACCCTCATTATTATTCTAATATTGGCGTTCCAATTTGTCCAATAGGATACTAATATCTCTAATCAATATTACGCCATAATTTCCAATTCTGGATCCCAATAATACTCGAGGATTTGTGATGTTGATGTCCGACAGGTCAAGATTTCCGTTATTGGTACCTAACGATACGCCAGGATTTACGATATTGATAGCCAATATTAGGACACGATTTCAAATATTTTTAACCAATTTTATGCCACGATTTTCGATTTTGATATCCACTTATACGCCATTTTTGGTGCAATCATGTCAACTAATCATATTCAAACGTTTCCAATATTGAAGTCCAATCACAAACCAATGTCTCCAATGTACTTATCCAGTTACATACAAGTTTTCTTCAATATTGGAATCCAATGATGGACCATTTTTTAATCTTGTTTTTTATTATTAACCCATGTTGTTTTTTAATCTTTTACTTTATTTTTGGCTCGGCTTTTCCAAATATGTTAAGCAGGATAAACTCAAACTCTGCCAATAATGCCCACATTTTCAGCCAGGTTTTGGCAAATGTTTGGCAAATACATCCTTTGATAAAAGCTTAAAGGGGCGGTGCAACGACATTCAATTGGAATGTTTTTCACTTCACACGAGTTTACTGGCACTAGTGGGACTCAATGGTACTCGCACGTATCGCCACTGGCCAAGAAACTCCTTTGTTACGGTGTAATTTCAAGGACAAAAGCGATAATTTTCATTCAATCTCTTCTTTGCAAAATTTGATGACGTAACGTGGGGATTGAAGTACACCCGAATGACGATATTTGAATGCGATTCATAGATTGGACCCGAGCAATGCGTGAGCACTCGATTTAGGCTCGTGATAATTACTAGCTCGAGAAGCATTCGGGTAGTGGCTTGTGTCCGATCGCTGCAACGGCGACAGTAGCCGAGCCCAGAGCCTGCCGAGCCATAACAATGTCTGGAACTCAGCGCGTATCCTGTGCTTTGCCAACCCCAGCGCGTGGCTACGATCAACAATGGCGGCATACAATCGGCTCCAGATCACGTGGCCGCTTGTTCTGGCTGCGAGCTGAGGGGGTGAACGCTGCTCGTTTTTCTTTAATTTTGTTCTGGGACTCCTATTGCGTGGGGTGAAAAACGAACGCGTGTTTCATAGGTCATTAACGTCAGGGATCCATTCTAAGCGGTATTTGCGCAAAGTACAAAAATTGTTGCCTCGCCCCTTTAAATGAATAATGACGAACGAACATTTATCGTATTATATGTCTGCATTTTGTACAGTTGATGTTGGATAAAATAAAAGTTATCACATCTATGTTTGCATTACCCTAAAGCCAGGGTCACACTGCTAATGTCTGAGTCCCACTAGAGCGACAAACAAAAACAAACGACAGCGACAAGCCTCAAACCAGTTTTTTTCGATTTGACAGGCTTTGTAGAATAAAAGAAGCTATGATCAAACACGATCATCATGCACGCGATGGTATCTTCGGCAAGCTTGCAATCACTCGTGCTTACTTCACGAGCACCGAACGACGAAACTCCTGCCGAAGGTACAATCGCGAGCATGCTGCATGTGTTTGAGGCTTGCCGCTGTCGTTTGTTCCTGTTTATCGCTCGGGCATAATGCCCGTATCCCACTAGAGCGACAGACAGAAACGAAAGACAGCGACAAGCCTCAAACCCACGCAGCATGCTCGCGATGGTACCTTTGGCAGGCGTTTAGTCGGTCGGTGCTCGTGACGTAAGCACGAGCGATTGCAAGCCTGATACCATCGCGTGCATGATGCTCGTGTTTGAGCATAGCCTCCTTTATTCTACAAAGCCTCTCAAATCGCGAAACACTCTGGTTTGAGGCTTGTCGTTGTCTTTCGTTTCTGTATGTCGCTCTAGTGGGACACGGGCATAATACATCATACCAAAGACAGTCTGCAAACAGGTTCGAATGCGAGTCGCAGCGAGATCCGTGGTTCGAATGCTACATGACAATCAGTTCAAAAAGAAAGTTGGCACGCAGCTTTCAAACCACGGATATTTCGGTGATTCGTGTTTGCAGACAGTATTTTATAGGATGTATAAGCAGTGTTACCCCGGCTGACGAAGCAACAAACACATCAAATTGATTAATGATTCTTATTTATTTCACCAGTGATATCCCCCGTTGCGGAACTAATGAATTCCGCCTTTTTCGTCAGTTCTAAATCAGCCGAAGTAATAGGTACGGCAAAATAATGTTCCTTCGAAGCATCAGTCTCCAACTTACTTACAAATTAACACTGATTTGTAAAAAGGTTGCTGCCTTGGATATCTTAGTTCCCAAAACGTGAAGTGTTTCAGCAAGATTCCCAGCTCGATGATGGCTCCCAGGTCGCGAACTGAGAAGAGTTAGAGAACACAATTAAAAATATTAGCATGTGTAATAATTTATCAAAAGGTGTTATACGTTCAGGAAAAATAGCAACAGCATAAGAGTAGGTGATTACCTGTATAAAACAGCAAAGGCGTTTTTTTTTCTTGTACAATTTAGAACGGGCAGGTGGTTGACGCGCGGCAAACGTAATGTCCTTTCAACAAACAAAACAACAGACAATATAAAATATAGGTTCAAGCTACATTATTTTTGCTTTCCATTGAGCTGAAGAACATTTCGGACATCACAAAGATCAAATACGTTAGGAATTGGTAACTGTTTCTGTTTATTAAACTTCTCCAATAAAGCAAATTAGAAAAAATAATAAGACACAAGCCTTTCCAGGGACAAAGATAGTGCGAGTTGTATGGATTCAATAGCGATTGTATTAAGAAAAATATATATTTCTTCATCATACGCCTTTGTATGTAAGTCAGACACGTCATCACATACTGGATTAGTTTACTTGGGTCAATAAAAAAGCGCAGCTTTATACTCGAAAGTAGGGCACCATTATCTTTTTTTGTTCAAGTTATGCTGCAAATAATGCACAGTTAGTTGTGTTAAAAATTTACCTGAATTTAGTCTTTGAAAAAAAATTAACGTGACTGAAAAGTCTAGTGTTTTTGTTTTTGTTTTTTAGGTGTGTTTTTATAAATGAACACTACAGATTTGACAATACTTAAAGGGACCGTGAAATGATTTTCCGGCTTTTTCCAAACAAAGATTCCAATAGGGCGATCTCATCAGCCTGTTGGACTACGCCACTACTGCCTCAATGCGTCGAGGGAACTTAAGTCATTCTGCACGTGCGACAACCTCGTTGGAGTTCTGCGCATGCAGATTACGAAAGGTCACGAGCCGTCTCGGGCACTTCCACCTTGCTCCGGTGAACTAAAGTTATGGCGACTTCACGCATGCGCCGAACGCTTGGTGGGATTGGTCTATTAATCTTCAACGTTCATAGAACCCGGAACAAGAATTCATTTTCGTTTTATTGCCTCCTATTTCGCGAAAAAAAAAAATCACGTCTGCTTTTTATTTTAACTTGACAGGACTCGGCCACCAACGTGTGAAATCACGTGGCCGTGACGTAACGTATGCCTTTCTATCGGAAACGGAAGTTCTCCCAGCAGAGAGATGGAGCCGCGTTTGACAAGAGCAGTGCGTCGCACGGACGAATGCGCTCGTCAACAATCAATCCGTCGACAAATATTTGAATCCGCGTTCGTGGTCAATGAGTGCCGTGACGGCACTTCTCATCGCTTGAAGGACGGTGGAAGCTTGGAGCCATCGTACCGTTTCCCAAGCACTTCACGACCGCGTGATTTCTCAGTTCGCATTTGAGTTGAGGATTAAAGCAAGGACAAAGAAGATGAAAAATAATTTCATGGTTTCTTTAATTATTTCTTTGTTTCGTTCTGTTAACCATATGCAAAAAAGGCACAAAAGCGATTTGAAGGAAAACATATTTATGTGGCCAATCATTAGTTATAGAGATTGAAAGAAAGCACAAATAACGTCAAAAACTGAAAGTGAGCAAATGTGTAAACAAGTGCGGAGGGCACCTGATGTTCGATCGCGAAAAACGAAAACAAAACAAGATAAGCAAATCTACTTTTATCACAACCTCTCAAAAGGGTTCCTTTCGGAAGGCATGCGGAGCGAAAGTTCGTCTGCCTCTTTTGCAGGGGTTGTGGTGATGTCAAAACGCCTGAGCTCTGATTGGCTCTGATTGATAAATGGTAGGTAGAGCTCAAGGCAGCTTGCTTTGATGTCTATCCACTATCCTTCAAACAGAGCCAATCAGAGCTCGGCTTTTTCACATCACCACAAAAGAAGCAGACGAACTTGCGCTCCGTATTAGTAGCTGTCAAATTAAAGTTTAGGGAATTTACGTCCGAAACCAACGAAGGGCATCTGGCAGCCCCAGCGGAGGACCAGCGATGAACATCGACCACCTGTGCAATCTTTCGACGTGCAAACCGAAAACTCGGTAAGAAGGCGCCTTCCCTACAAAAAGCCTCCGTCAGATTGAGCTCAGGCGTAAGTTCGCGGCCTGAGAAAGTTACGCGTGTAATGCGCAAGTTTCCACACAAACCAAAATAATCAATATAAGACGTGATCACGCGTCTGTGCATTATCTGCGTTGTAGAGGTTCGTGAGAGGGACTACAAGCACCAGGAAACCAGTCTGTCCATGTCTAAAACGCGACTCACTTTTCTACAAAACTAATGCACACTTTCTGCTCTATCGTTTATTTAGGATCACTTCTAATCAGTTTTTGAGCACTCCTTGAATTTATGCATTTTTGTATGCAAAGTAATTGCAATCGCGTGTGTCGAGAGCGCGAACGCTTGGTTTCTGCTGACGAGCGCACACTCGCGCCACCTGAAACCAAAACAATTCTCGTATGTAACAGCTGTAAAGTTAACGAATGACAGCTGTAGAAAACTTAAAAGGTCGCAACAAATTGTTTAGTCGCTTCGCACTAGTTTAAATTGCTAGCGAATCTTATTGATGTAATCACAATATTGAGCAAGAATAGAGTTTTGCTGGGATAATGTAGGCGAATACTTAAACATGTCAAGGACTGTATCACCAAAATCACTTCAAAAACTGGAGACACGATCCAACGTCAGCCTTTACAGGAGTATCGCAGACACGACTCTTGAAGATCCCGTCAATGTTAGTAATTCACTTTTGCGCACTAAGTTATAGCACTGGAGGCACAGTCAGCTAGAGAAATAGTCCATAGACACACGATACAGTAGTCTCGACGAACGCTGATGCTCCACGTGAATTGCGCGGCACTAATTCCCCCCCCCCCCCCCCCCTCGGTCAGGACACGTGGGGTGCGCTGTGATCATTTGACGCGAGGTGTCGCCACCGGTCGATTGGAATCCATGCAAACGCAGAAGTGTATTCAATACGCTATCTCGATTCGATGCGCTACGGTCGCCCCCATCTAAACGCAGCCACTGGGGGCTCTTCGCCTCCGAGCTATACTTGGTTTCACCTTACGATGGACCGGAACGGACGTTACCACCCGCCACAGCCAATCCAAAGCTCAAAAGGTGTCCCGTGCCCTTTCGGTCGTGCCGAGCGACACGCGGAGCGTGAAGTCACATGTCGCTGGAGGAGTATTGGATGTCTTGTAGCGTGCGTTGCTTTACATCGTAGGGTGAAACCAAAGATTTCTCTCTTTCCCTTTCTGCGGTCTATTTCCTATCTCTGTTTAACCTTTTTTTTTTTTTTTTTTTTTTGGGGGGGGGGGGGGGGAGGGGGACTTTGCAAACCTTTCCAAGCAAAACAATCGGCCTTGTTCATGGGCAGGGGATTAGCGTCATCTTGGAGCGCCCTTCTGGAAACGAGCAGAGTGGAGATCGCTTTCGTGTCGTAAGAAGCGCTCTGAAAAAGCGTAAAGGCCCGTTTACACTCTTGCGACCGAGTACGACTGAGAGAGACGAGATCTCTTAAAACTTCTTAAATTTTTTTAGAACGAGGGAACACACTGGCATTGTGGTGCCATCTATGCGGTGACCCTGGAACTGCATTTCACAAGAGCGAAGGTTTTGCGGGATTTCCGAAGTCAAATGTGCGTAATACCCATAGAAAGGCTCGTTTATAACATTGAAAAAAGTTTTTCGAGCCAAGAAAGAAAGGATAATGCGCGAGAGAAATAAAAAAAAAATATGCCGGACCGCCGAGTTTACACTGCTACCCAATAGATGGCGCCAGTGTGTCCCCTGGTTTAAGAAGTTTTAAGGAACCCAGGTTTAAGAGGTCGCAAGAGTGTGAACGAGCCTTCACTTCTTTTCCCCACCCTGTCAAATAAAATGATATTGATGCAAAAATAAATCACGAAATATAAACCGCCCCACAAGCACGCCACATTTTCAGCGCAAATCCAGCCGTGAAATTCTAAATTATTCGGGAACATTAAAGTCCGGTAATCTTTGACACGCTCATCTAGCTTAGCTAGCAAAATTATCGGAGCCAACGAGTTTAATATTTAACAACATATAAGTTACTATAGTCATTCGATTTACCCCACCATAAGGGTTTCTGACTTTAACCATCATTAATAACGACCATTTAACGAGCACTCACTCATCCGTGGATTACAATAATTGTTCCAGCGTTCGTTTTAATACAACCTTCCTTTTTTTTTTTTGGAGGGGGGGGGGGGGGGTTAAGTAGATTAGTATGCGCTCAAAGTTTTGAGACCGTTTTACGATTTCGCTGTTTTTCCCGAAGAAACGCTACGTAGATGTGACCCGACCCGAGTATATGGTGCGGATCTCTTAACACGAACAAGCGATTGTCATTTTTTTTATTGATTGATTGCAATACAATTTATTAGTGCGGCGGAAAGGGCTCTTTTGGGTGAGTGACCTGATTGGTAAAATGTAACACCCGTCAATGCGCTTTCGAAATAAAATGCGAAGCCGCGAGTATGTTGTGTTCGTGTTAAAAATGGCGCACAGTGTGCACACGAAGCAAACAGCGGACTGCGAGAAAGAAGCACAATAGCCGCGAGTGTCTACGCAGTGAGGTCGATTTGCTGTGTATGGCGCACGCTGTATAGGAAATTCGTTCTACACTCTGAAGAGTGGCGTAGCATCCGGATGAAACACAAGACGATGCCACGGGCTTTTGCGGCAGCGCAGCGCTTCAGCAGCGTGAAGTTGCGAAATAGCGTAACTTCACCCATACTTGCGGACATCTTTCCGATGCTATGCAGTCAAAGCTTTGGGCGCAAGTGTGATTGCACACCTTGAGCGCTCATCAGAGTCGTGCACGCGTAGTCTTCACTTCTGAAATGCCACCGAAAGTTATGAAGCAGCATATATGTTTCCCTCTAGAGCGCGAGGTTTCTGTCTTTGATGACACCTAGTCGCACGCGCACCCAAAGCGGGGTGAAAGGCGCACAGTCGCAGCATTTGAAAAATCGATAATCCTCCCACGGTCGAGAAACCGCGCAGTCGCAGCTAAAATCGAGAACAAGACATGAACTAGCTCGTGCCTATCGGCATGGGAAAACTACGACTATTACGCTTCTGGAGGGAATTTTAAAGGATTAATTGCAGCTCGCGAGATTCAATCGCCTGAGCGCTGCGGTGAAAACCGGAGTTTCGGATCCACTTACGGCGGAGGTACTTTCGCGTTTAAGCCACAAGTCTCCGATAAAATATGATGGTGTACAGAACGTCTTACCTAATTTTGTTATAAGTTAGACCAAAGGGGTTGACGCTTGAGCTAGAGGTGCGAGCATTTTTCGTGGAAATGCCAATGCAGCATATTAAATTGGTTCGAAATTGACACGGTAGGAAACTGGAGTGTCTAAAACAATTTCTGCTGTCGCAAATATTGAAAGGCAACTAGGACGCCGAGTTCCCGGTTATTCTGTGAATTTGTATTATTGTGCAACCTTAGAAATATATTCCAATACGTCATCAATATTACCACTCAAACTTCGAGTAACGTTTAACATTTTAAAGCAATCAGTGATTCAGTACATACGTTGAATTACCAATATTTTACAATTGTAAAAAAAAACAAAAAAACTGATAACTTTTCGAATATGGTATCTAGTTTATTAAATTGAACGTATATGACTCCCCAATAGCGAGCGAGTTTAGAAACTACTACAAACTTTATTAAAAGTGGTATCCAATTTTTTTAAATGAATGCCAATGACGATTCAATATCGTACAACGTTGGAAACCAATTAGAACTTGGTATCCAATTTATCCTGTGTGGCACCGATAACTGCCTATTATTGGGCAACGTTGGAAGCACATTAGCACTCCATGGGAAGTGGTATACGATTTATCTGATGGGCTGGCCAATGACGGCGCAATATTTAACAACATTGCAAGCCACTTTGTATGAAGTAGTACCTATTCTATTCAATAAAGTGTCAATGACTACCCAATATTTTACAACTTTGGAAGCTTGTTAGCACTCCATTGGAAGTGGTATCTGATCTATCCTATGGGGTGCCAACGACTGCCGAGTATTTCCAAAACATTAGAAGCCCATTGCCACTTTATTTGAAATAGTGTCCAATGTATCCAATGGAATGCGAATGACAGCACGATATTAGAATACATTGGTAGCTGGCACTGTTACAAAATAAGCGAACTATATACAGTGGGCAAAGTAACTATACTCCGTTTCACCTTATGTTGTACCGCAGCGAAGGCTAGAAGCGCGAGCTCATAGCGTTGGCAGCTGCCCTTGGTGCACGAGAGCTTGTGCCGCCGAGATGTGCCCTAGAGCAAAGAGCTCGCGCTTGGAGCCTTTCCTGCGGTACAACACAAGGCTGTCCGTGACTACAGTTGTCCGGCGTCTTTACTGACAGACCACTTAGCTTGACTCCGGGATGAAGATAGAAACGATAGGCCACGTTTCTATTTTGTTTTTATGCATTGTTTTCGGTTCGGTGTATTGTGGTTCTGGTGTATTGTTTGCGGTTCAGTGATCATTCGTTGTGGTGGTGGCGACGTTCGGGGTAGGGGTAAATAAAACGTAGCGACAATAAAGTTTGTAGCTGAGTTCGAGACGTTGTCTGCCCCTTTTACTTCCTCCTTCACGAATTTCCGTTTTTCAAACCACAGTCTCGGGTTTCAATTATCATGTATAACTTACACCAGCTCGCCTGCACTTTAACCGTTTTTTTAATAGACCGATCTCACCACCTCTCTGCGTAGATCTCAGCGCCTTACTCAAGCAAGTGCTGCGCGGGAAATTGCGGGAAGGGGGGGGGGGGGGGGACGCTCTTTACCGCCGATAGACGGCGCAAGTAGTTGGGAAGCGCTAGAGTAACTGTATAGGGAGTATTCACTGGCGGCCATTGCTGTGTGCGCGACTGCTGAGCGCGTGCTGAAGGCAAGCTTCCACAGTTCTTTTTGCAACGGGCACTCCACACCATCAAGATTGCCGGTCTTCGCAGCCTATTAATGTCAGCTCGTTCTGAGCATGCGCTCTAAACAGTGACCTCAAATATGGCGTCCAGTGAATACCCCCTATAGACCTTTCTAATGTTTACAAAATCACAGTCCAGCGTGCGATCTTCACAGCCCAGCACGTGCGTGTTCGTCGCTTCGGAAAGCGAGCAAAGCACGCGCCATACGCACGAACGCTCAAAATGGCACCGGCCACAAGCTCGTTTTTGGAAAGGTCTATAGACCTTTCCAAAAAAGAGCGTGTAGCCGGTGCCATTTTGAGCGTTCGTGCGTATGGCGCGTGCTTTCCTCGCTTTACGAAGCGACGAACATGCACGTGCTGGGCTGTGAAGATCGCACGCTGGACTGTGATTTTGTAAACATTGGAAAGGTCTATAGACCTTTCCAATGTTTACAAATCCACGGCCCAGCGTGCGATCTCCACAGCTCAGCACGCGCGTGTGCGTCGCTCTGGAAAACGAGCAAAGCACGCGCCATACGCACGAACACTGGAAATGGCACCGGCCATACGCTCTTTCTTGGAAAGGTCTATAGACCGTTTTCGCATAACCTCAAACCAGCCAGTAACTGACGTACCCTCGACCTGGTGCACTTTTGGATTGCCCGCTGACACAGGGTATGCAACCGCCAAGGGTATGGGCGAAAAGGCTTAAAAACGGACGTCGTGCATGAGTTAGTTCCGAGTGCTCCTTTTTACCGTGCTGCAATTTCCGAAAATCTATGGTTGTCTAACTATTACTGCGTGGTCGTCAGATGGATAAATAATTTGTGTGCCATGAGCACAAGAAGCTGCAGCGCGAGTGTGGCTGCAATGTTATCGAGCTTCGCATTTTCTCCAAGAATCCTTATTTATGAAGTCAGTTAATTGCGAGCTTGAATCGCGAGAGATTCGTATCAGACTCAACGTCACGTTTAAGCTCACGACCACTTCGTCTATGACAAAAGGACCGATTTTAATTCCCGGTGCAGGGGGTCCAATTAAATTATCACTGCAAGCCCCATGGTATGTGAAAGGTATGAAAACGTCTACATGCCACCACTCAAGATGGAGCTATCAAATGCCGAGAGCTTACCTGCATAGACTACATTAAACTACTCATATATACTTCGCTGTGGAAACTCAATCAAAACACCCCACCGTTTTCGTCGTCGTTCTCTCAAGAGGCAAGGTGATGGCCTGGGAGTAGCCACCTGGATTCAACCGGACAAGCTCCAACCAAGTTATTGCAGCCCACCATAGCCAAGTCTAGCCAAGTTCCCCCCATACCCACACCGCTGCCTACCCAGATAGCTGTACTGCCAGAACTAGCCGGTATTTCTTTTTCTAAGCCGGTAGACGGCGCCGTCGGCGCCGCAATTCTCAAGATGGCGGCGCCGTTAAAGAAAAGGTCTATAGGCTGTGCTTGCAGAAAGCAAAATTGGGTTGTGTGTATGTCTATACAGCCTAGAACTTGGTCTGCCTCAACGGGCGACGAGTCTCCTAGCTGTAGATGAGAAATTTAGCCAGTGCAGTACAACCGCTAGCCTTGGGTCATGCATCACGCAATAGTGATACACAACCGCACGCCGGTACGATTCTCATCCAGATCAAAACGGGCAGGGGTGGGGATTGATCTGCTTGCAGAGCCAGAGTATCGCGTTCCTTTTCTTTCCGCCGTCAACTTCGTATTGACTGAGAAGCGGTCACGTGCGCGGAACTGGATCCAACTTTCATGAGGAAAAACGACCTTGCAGGCGACGAGTTTTGGCTGGAGCATGTTTCTCGTTTTGCGTTTGCGAAAAATACTTGCTACACTAAACTCGAACGAACTTGAAGGTTCCTTGACAATCGCTCATTATGCGTAGCCACTGGGTACAGTATAATCGCGTTGTTTTATAACTCGAGCGACGTTTTAAAACATGTTTCCAATGTCTGGGAAGCAGACGTCATGGAGAACGATCGCGTTGCTCGCGTCTGCGGCGCTCGTAAAGTGATACGCGACCGTCACATCCGGGCACTTCAATTCAATTCAATTCATTCATTTCGGACCAGACAACAACGCGTAGCTACGGCTTTCACGTACTCCGCAAGCAAAGCATATACAATTAAGCCTGGTTCAGACAGTTGCGTTTGACTGCGTTTATTTATTTACTTATTTATTTATTTATTTCAAATACCCTCAAGGTAAATAAATACATTGAAGAGGGGAGTGAGCTATAAATATTTACAATGTGCACATATTGGTAAGAACATTCTTAAACAGGACAATATCAGTGATGTTGGCAGTCGAGGCGGGAAGGTGGTTCCAATCCAAGGACGTTTGAGGCATGAAAGAATATTGAAATAACGATGTTTTGAAATTTGGTATGCCGACCTTATGACTATGATCAATGCGAGCGGAGATGTAGGATGTAGTTTGACCGCGTTGCGGCGGCGAGAAATCAGGACATCCCTGCTGCTTATATTGCTTGCCAAGATGATTCCTTGAATTGGATTCCGCGCTTCATACGAAGCACAGATGTGCCGGTGACTCGCTTTTGGTTCTCGACGCAACGCAGTCAAACGCTCTCAAACGCAGGTGTCTGAACCGGCCTTACCCCCCCTTCACACTGGAAGCGGATCCGCGTTCGCGAAGCGGTTGCGAACGCGGTTGTATAAAGATCTAGTACAATTGCACGCGCATTTGATGTCATCATATGCGCGTGCAAATGTACTGAATCCTTATAGACGCTTTCAGCGCGCGCCAAATTGAGCCGCCATAGCCGACCTTTTCTTGTATTACCGAGATGCCGATCTACTGAAGCGGGCGTTGACGAGTCTCCACAACGGCCTATGCTGGGGAGAAGGACGCAGTAGAATCTAAAATGGCAATGACCTGACCTACTGTGATAATGATGAAGTGGAGCGAACGGAATAAGGGGGAACAAAAACTGAAGGTCGGTTATGGCGTCGCCCATGCACAGCTGCCTGAAAGCGTCTATACAACCGCGTTCGCAACCGCTTTGCGAACGCGGATCCGCTTCCAGTGTGAATGAGCCCTTACTCTATTAGCCCCGTGCGCGACCGAAAGCGTCGCTGTGGTCGGCCTTCCACGATTGGCCGAACGCTGACTATGACGTCGGAAAGGGGATTTTCATCGACGGAAATAAGAGGAATGAAAGAACTTTAATTTTGACGGTGTTGGCAGTGTTCCTTTGAGAGCGCAATGATTTCAAGCTTCCACCATGCTAATAACAAACACCATCGAACTTGTTGTTTGCAAGGTAATGACGTCACAAGGGGGAACCACAGGAGGGCGCCACCAAAACTTCTCGCCGCTAATTACGCGCTAGAGTTCCTGTATTGGCGACGTGCGCGATCGAAAGCGTCGCTGTGGTCGGCCTTCCACGATTGGCCGAATGCTGACTATGAGGTCAGCAAAGGATTTCTCATCGACAGAAATAAGAGGAATGGAAGAACTTCAATTTTGACGGTGTTGGAAGTGTTGCTTTAAGAGCGCAATGATTTCAAGCTTCCACCATGCTCCTTACAAACACCATCGAACTTGTTGTTCGCAAGGTAATGACGTCACGAAAGGCAACCATAGGAGGGCGCCACTAAGCGGCGAGATGTTTTGGTGGCGCCCTCCTATGGTTCCCCCTTGTGACGTCATTACCTTGCAAACAACAAGTTCGATGGTGTTTGTAAATAGCATGGTGGAAGCTTGAAATCATTGCGTTCTCAAAGGAACACTGCCAACACCGTCAAAATTAAGGTTCTTTCATTCCTTTTATTTTCGTCGATGATAAATCCCCTTTCCGACGTCATAGTCAGCGTTCGGCCAATCGTGGAAGGCCGACCACATCGAAGCTTTCGGTCGCGCACGGGGCTTCTGTTTTCCACTTTCCGCCACGCCGCTGTTCGCCGAGATCGATCACGTGAGGTGCAAAAATTTCTGCGCCGTGCAGGAAGGTCGCTTCGCCGACGTTGCGCACGCGCCCCGGCCTATGTTCCCCAGCTTTTGCCTCCTCCTCTTTTCCTGAAGTGTTGTAAGCTGGGCGAGTTGGTATGAAGACATATTGGACAGAACACAGCTCAAAAGGACAAGGACGGAGAGAATAAACATGGACAACACACAAGCGCTTACTCGCAACTGAATTTATACACAAAAGGAAGACAAGGACGTTCTGAAAGACACGCAGTGCGTGTCACAAGCGACACAGCACCATTTAACTGTGGGGCAAAGACAGTGCAGCTAAATAATATTGTGTCGCGTGATGACACGCACTGCGTGCACTGCGAGTCTTTAGAATGTCCTCTCCTTCTTTTATTTGTGTATAAATTCAGTTGCGATTCAGCGCTTGTGTGTTGTTCCTTCTCTCAGTCCTTGTCTTTTTGTGCCCTGTCCTGTTCAATATGTCCTCTTTTCCTCTTGTCCATGCGGGGCGGCGCGCGCTGCCCCGCTATTTCGCCGAATTCAGTCACGTGACCAGCCGCAATCGACGAAGCACTGGCTCCTACACGCGAGCAGAGCCGTCTATACTGAGAGAGTTTGGCCTTCTTAAGGAGATTTTGACAGCCTGGCAACCACAGCAGCGTAGTCTGACAACGGGGGATGACTACTTCCGTCCGCCATATTGTGGCTCTGACTCATAGGAACTCTACGCGATTTCTCAGGAATGAACAAGACAAAGAAGTAACGCCATATTGTGTTACCGCGGAATCCGCTTGTTCTAGCGGCCAACAAGCTCCGCCCATTGGCCAAACTCTCTCAGTAACGGCTCTGCATGCGAGAGGATCGTGGCTCCCCCGCACGACTTAGCATTTCAAGATGGCCCAACGCGCAACTCTGTCTCCTGGAGTCAGCCAGAGTTGGCCTATACACAGGAAGTCTGGGACGTGCGGGTGTCCAGGAATAATCTTTCGGTTTGGATAGGAGCTCCAGACTTCTTATAGTTTATACGGACGGGAGCATGATCACGTGACGAACGGTTACCACGTATGGCTTGTTCAATTAACGAGCATGTAGCTCGCACCCCACTGTCAGCTTTGGAGTGCAATGCTCTCCTTATCAATACAAACATATAAAACAGCGCTATTTTTGTTGAAAAAAAACCTCGCGCTACTCTGTTTCATTTTAAATTTGACCGCACTTAAAGGGATACTGAACCAAAGAATTTAGTGTCCATAATAAGTGGCGCACGTTCTTTCCACGAGCCAGCAGCCGCCGGTGTGCGCGATCACACGCAACGCAAATGACGTAAAAGACCTCGATTCGCGGTTAAGAGGACAGTGAAATGCATGGGCTTCGGGTCAAAGGAGAATAAAGACAGGCTTTTCATCTCTACAAGTGAAAGGTACGTGCTTGTTAGACCAATTAATTGCTTACCTTTTACACCAGACACGACTGTGTAGATGAAAAACTTGTCTTTATTCTCCTTTGGCCCGAAGCCCATACATTTCACTGTCATCTTAACCGCGAATGGAGATCTTTGACGTCATTTTTGTTGCGTGTGCTCGCGCACACCGGCGGCTGCTGGCTCGTGGAAAGAACGTGCGCCACTTACTATGGACAATAAATTCCTTGGTTCAGTATCCCTTTAAAGGGGCGATGCAACGATTTTCGTACTTTGCGGAAATACCGCTTAGAACGGATCCCTGACAGTTAATGACCTATGAAACACGCGTTCGTTTTCACCCCACGCAATTGAAGTCCCAGTAAAAAATTAAAGAAAAACGAGCAGCCTTCACCCCCTCAACTCGCAGCCAGAACAAGCGGCCACGTGATCTGGATCCGATTATATGCCGCCAATGTTGATCATAGCCACGCGCTGGGGTTGGCAAAGTACAGGACACGCGCTGAGTTCCAGACATTGTTATGGCTCGGCTATTGTCGTCGTCGCAGCGATTGGACACGGGCCACTATCCGCATGCTTCTCGAGCTATCAATTATCACGAGCTCAAATCGAGTGCTCACGCAATGCTCGGGTCCAATCTATGAGCCGCATTCAAATATCGTCCCTGGAGGATGCAGCTACCACCAGGGTACGTCATCAAAATTTGCGAAGGAGAGATTGAAAGAAAACGCTCGCTTTCTCCTTGAAATTACACCGCAACAAAGAGGTTTCTTGGTCAGTGGCGTTGCGTGCGAGTGTACTTGGGTCCCACTAGTGCCAGTAAGCTCATACAAAGTGAAAAACGCTCAAAACGAATATCGTTGCACCGCCCCTTTAATCAAGCAGCGTCAAAAGTGCATCATCATGGCTGTCGTCGTCTTTGTGCGTTTGCTATATCACCGCCAAAACCAATCCCGCACATCGCCTGACTGGTCCCATTAGCTCGTGACGTCGGCTCCGTCTGAACCTAAGGTGAAACGAAGTACGGGAAATATTCACTGGACGCCATATTTGAGGGCTATGTTTTGAGCGCATGCTCAGAACGATCTCACATTAAGAGCTTGCTAAGGCCGACAATCTTGATGGTGCGGAAGGCACGTGGCAACAGAACTGCGGAAGAGATCGCCGTCAGCACGCGCTCAGCAGCCGCGAAGAGATCGAACAGTCTCGCCTCTAGCGGTGCGCTTCTGCTGTGGGGACAACAAACCGTATTTTCTTGTTTGTTTTTGATCCGAGAAATCGAAGATGACGATTCGAAGGCCACTCCTCGTGCGACCAAAGCACTGGTAAGAGCGAAGCGCTCGTGCCCAGACCGTGCTCGGCCAGGTTCAATTTCTTTGTTATGCTGTGTTGGTAAACACCGGGCAGTGGGGACAACAAGCTCGATAAAGCGCCCCCTATAGTTCGATCTATGATGTACCGCGGGAAAGGCTACAAGCGCGAGCTCCTTGCTCTAGGGCACACCTCGGCGGCACAAGCTCTCGTGCGTTAAGAGCAGCTCCCAACGCAATGAGCTCGCGCTTCTAGCCTTCTCTGCGGTACAACATAAGGTGAAACGGAGTATATCTGGCCGCCAGAGAATAATCCATATAGTTCATAGCTCGCCGTGATACGGATGTTCCTAAAACACGAAGAATGTTACAATGCGCGGGCCAACCAGACAGTCTATAGGGAGTATTCACTGGCGGCCATAGCTGTGTGTTCGGCTGCGGAGCGCGTGCTGAACGCGAGCTTCCACAGTTCTTTCGCCACGTGTATTCCGCACCACCAAGATTGCCGGTCTTGGCAGCCTATTAATGCGAGCTCGTTCTGAGCATGCGCTCTAAACAGTGACCTCAAATATGGCGGCCAGTGAATACCTCCTATAGAGGCGAGAACAGGAGCATTGGAGCGTGCCTCAGCAGCCGCGGCCATTCATTATGTAAGGGTACGGGACGGCGCGGCGTGGATCGCCGCTGCGCTCTTGGTTCGGGGCCCAAAACTTTCTCCCCGCCATTCAGGCAGAGTCCGCTGCGTCTCACGTTACGATGGACCGCAACGGACGCTGCGAGGCAGAGGAGCGAGTCGAATCCTTGCTTTTCTCCGTCGTAACTTTACCCTCGCTCCGACTTTATTAAAACTGTTATCGTACAATGCTCGCGCGCGCTCTAAGGTTGAGTATATGCTTCATTTGTATGGGATCCTCATCCATAACTCGCTCGTCCTGTCTCTGGAATCCATTCAGAACCACTATTCTTGTTTGATCTTGTCTAACTGTTGTACCCGCTTAGCTAGTGCGTCGAAGATCAAGAAAAAAAATTAAATCCACCTGATCTTCCAACACAACATCGTATGCGTATTTCATAAAATATATTATACCTATAACAATCAACACCAGCTTTTTTTTTTACAGTTTTTGCGCGTGAGTTATACCGTACCGACCTCCAACTGAAAGTTGGTGTACCAAATACTAAAACAAACTTTGACTCCTTTGTCCCCAAAAACAAGTCTGCACTGGAACCACGTCTATCCCGTCACCGTCGCCTCCCTCATCAACCCTTTTGCTTTCGAATCTGCAGTTTCCAAGCATCGGTCGTACCAGCTCTTTGTACATATGTTATTTCACGTTTTGTTTCGTGCACTCCTCCCTGTAATACCCAAAGCCGTGGTAACGCTACTAATACATCGCACAAAAGACAGTCTGCAGACCCTGTCCCTAGACAGTGTCTTGGGACACCAGGCACAGTGTCTAGAGACACTCTCAATTACAAATAGCGCTAGGACAAGAACAGACGAAGAAGTGGACAGGACAGGCGCTAACACACAACTGACGGTTTTATATAAAACGAGAAAGACAATGTCTAGGGACAGTGTTTAGGGACATTGTCTAGGGACAGTTTTTGAGGACACTTTTCCTAGGCACTGTCTGAGGAGCCTTTCTTTCTTGTATGACGTCAGATTGCTCACAAAGAAACTGTCTGCAGGAATGTTCGAACCATAAATATGCGTGAAGCAAACCCGTTTAATTCGATCATGCCTGAGGCCTGTCCGCAGATAATACTGTCGTCACGTCCGGAGCGTACACCGTGCCTTTTTGTATGATGTTTGAACAGTGTGACACCGGCTTTACGGCCCTGAGAAGAGACAATAAATAAAGAAATAATAGATATAGCTTCAGTGTGACCTATAACATTCGGTAGCGACGCTTGCGCGCGGTTCGTAGTCACGTGACATATTCGCAGCGCTGGATGGGCTGGAATGACTCGTAGCCTCGGCAGCAGTCCACATCGTGAAGGCGGCAAAAGCCGAGCGTAGCGTCCTCGGCGGTGAACGAGAGGAGAACCCCCCCGGCGCAGCCTTTCGATACGCAAAAAACTCGGAGCCGGACTCGTGAATGTTTGATCCCATGGCGCACGTCGCGGGGGTTTCTATGTCTGAGAAGAGGGAAGCCAGGATGGTACAGGCGAACGACATAAACAGGAAAAAGGCAAAAAAAAAAAACGGAATGCGAGAACGGATCGAGGAACTCTCCAAAGTTGCCGTCTCTCGTCCTTGTCTGCTCTGTGCCTTTCCAATAATAATGATAATGATGATGACAATAATAATTATGATGATGATGGTGATGATGATGATGATGATGATGATAATAATAATCATAATGAGAAAAGCTGGACGAATGTACAAGGGGGGTGGCAACACCGGATTGTGGTGAGCTAGAAGGGAGGGAAACGAGGAGTGGTGTGGAGCGGGAATTGGTGGAGGCTAGGGTTCTACTCCCGGACAACTCTCTGTGACATCTCAGAAGTGAAGAGTGCGCGTGCACAGCTTTAATCAGCGCTCAAAATTGCGCGGGCGCCCGTGGGAACATAGCGTTGATTGCATAGCCACCGAAAGAGGCCCGGGAGCAAAGCGAATCACAGCTCGGAGCACGTGTAGTCAAAGCTCGCGCTGCAGGGCCCAAGCAGGGCGTCTGGCGGGCGCCATGCTTCTGCTCGTGCGGGCAAGTACATGCAATTGCAAGCTTGCCAAAGCTACGTTCACGCGCACGTCGCACATGCTTGCACGCATATTTCGGGCACCAGTCAAGATCCATGTTTGCAATATAAAGACAAATCTCACCAGCCAGTTTCGTTAAGCCACCGCGGCCGGCATGCATCGTGGGAACTGTAATCCTTCTGCACGCGCGACAACCCTGCTGCGGCTCGGCACGAGCAGACCACGAAAAGGCACGGATTGTCTCGTACACTGTCACCTGACTCTTGTGAACTGCAGTTATGGCTGCGTCACGCATGCGTAAAACACTTAGTGACACTGGTCTATGGTCTATAAATGCGCATCAAAGCGCCGTGTGGTTGTGTATCACTATTCGTAACTTTCAGCGATGGTGGTACCGCGGTGTGAGAATCGCGCTCCCTAGCTCCTGGATGATCGGCTTCACAATAAAGATCCTTGCCAACATCTTCCTGATGTGAAAAAATAAACTAGAGCTCTAATATTGCTCGTATATAGCAAAACTAGAATTACTCACGCCTTGCAGATACAGCCTCGTACTGCTGTTCTACGACGATCATCCAGATGACAGCCATTTTGATAGGCACCAGTGCGCCCCCTATAGGTCGTGAAAGTTACGAATTAGCGGCGAGATGTTTCGGTGGCGCCCTCGTTTGCTTACCTTTCGTGACGTCATTGCCTTGTCAACAACAAGTTCAATGGTGTTTGTAATGACCATGTGGAAGTCTGAAATCATTGCGCCCTCAAAGCAACACTGCCAACACCGTCAAAATTGAAGTTCTTACATTCCTTTTATTTCCGTCAATGAGACATCCTTTGCTGACGTCATAGTCAGCATTCGGTCAATTGTGGTGGGCCGACCAAAGCGGCGCTTTCGACCGCTCACGTCTCCAATACTGCATGATGCAAGTTAGAGTCACTGAATGTTGCCAGAGTATCGCATTCGATTGCGTCCGCTGTTACTGTCCAATTTTGTCTTTGATCGGTCATTTTGGCACCGAAACATACAGGATAAGAGGTTTTAAAATAACATTTTATTTTCACATGCACAGGATGTACAAGTCGTACCGCCAGCATGTATACTATATAACAACATAATTCGGTGAACAAATTTACACTCGAAAAATGGCAGGTGACACGCAGGCCACACGGACTTTGATTCGAGACGGTTCACTTGAGCGCAGTAGAGTTTCGACTCCTAATGACCGGAATAGAGTGGTTGGGGACAGCAGAACACAACTGCCGCGTACTACAAAGAAACGGGAATGCCATCGCCTCAGGAACTCCTGCTCCCCGAGTTCCCACAGCGCGTTCTCTAGGTGGTCGGCTAGCCGTTCCCGCAGCGTTCTGAGCATTGGGTTCAGCAGCCTAAACCGCCGGTGCTCTACCATAGCACGATTTCTGTGTTCTTAGAAGACTTGTCGCGTTAGAGCCAGCAGACGTCTGGTGAAGCGATGACGCTCACCTCTTGGCGTGCGAAAATACACGCTGAAGGCGCGCGAAACGAGGCCAAGAAAAGTGCGCGCCACAACACAGGTCACGAAAACGCTTTTAGGGGAGGCACAAATGAGACAAGTGTCATTCGCGGTGACCCCCCAGCGTAATAACCTGTCCCTAGTGGACTGGACGTTCCAGTCGTGCTTCCATCCATTGTCGGTCGCCCGCACTGGCCCGTCGGTCGCGACACCAGGGCCGGCTTGCTAGAACAGCGTCTCAGCTGAGACTGGGTGAAAGAAAGCACTGCAAAGGCTGGGGCGCGCGAGCGTCTTTAGACGCAACTTGAGTCCCGCTCAGCTCGTGCGCTGGCTTTGGCAGTGCTTTCTTTCACCCAGTCTCAGCTGAGACGCTGGTTCTAGCAAGCCGGCCCAGATCTCCACACTGTTTTTTTTTTTATTTGTCTCTGCGGATACATGTTCCGCAGAGAGAGTCTAAGGCTAAAGGCACGAGTGCCTGACAAGGCCTTAGCCCCCTCTTGGTATGCAGCGAGCATCAACATACATATACAATACATCATATACAATAATACATCGTACATATCAAGTACATATACATTAAATTCATATAAGTTCAATAGCCAAATCTAATACTGCCAAATGTACAGTTTTATAGCTTAGACATACTAAAACAGATAAGTATTAGATACATACACCCGGTATGATTCAATAGTCTAGATCACAACAGTTTTACACAAGTTTATACAACATCTAATTTGACAAAATTATGTCGAAAAACATGAAGCTACAAAAGAAAGAATTTCAAAATACAAATAACATTTTATATAATACTTTGTATCGAATAAAAATACCGTTCGAAACACTAAGTAACGAGAAAGGTAAGATCAATGCCAACAAAATGTGATTGCAGTTTCAAGAAAGACGAGCAGTATCTAACAAAATGTGAGAGCACTGCACAGTAAATGTGTTTTACAATCTTTTTTTAAATTGGGGTATTGATACAAGCAAAATTTAATTCGAGTACGTCACGATTCAAAATTGTAGCAGTCTGGAAGGCTAAAGTTTGTCGTCCGTAATTTGTTCGTATTATAGGTACTTTTCGTTTCGGTCGTCGAATATCGTACACTGGTGTTAGTTCACTTTCTGGCGTTAAGTTGATTATATTTCTGTGGATTAATTGAAGCAGTTTAAAGTGATATATTTGATTTGCCCTAAGCATGTGGTGCTTTAAAAACAAAGGTTTTGTGCGTAGATTCCTGTAATCCCCCTTGTAGTCCTCGAGCATACGTAAAATTTTTTTTTTAAGACTATTATTTTATTATAGTTTGAGGCCGTTGTGGTCCGCCAGACCAAAATTGCGTAGCTTAATTTCGAAAGAAACAAAGAGTAATACATATTTTTAAGCAGCCAATACGGGATAAAATTTCTGATTTTCTACAACGTGCCTATAATTCTGGATAGGTCACCTTTTATCTTGGTAATATAAGTACTCCATGACAATTCCTCACTAAACCAAACACCAAGACATATTTGCTCGCTTACTTTCTCCAGTTCCAAGCCTTCACATTTTATGCTTATACTATCGGCAGTCCCGTTTATTTACTGGTTTAAAAATGATGTATTTTGTTTTGTTTGAGTTTAATTGCAATCTATTTCCTTGAAGCCATTGTGACAGTTTTAAGAGATATGCGTTTGCGGTTAGTTCAATACTTTGATTTGTTTTTTCACTAAAGAATATGTTAGAATCATCAGCATACATGATTACTTCCTGTGGGCCAGATATTTTGGTTAGATCATTTATATATATTAAAAATAATAAGGGGCCTAAAATTGATCCCTGGGGAAAACCATGTTGTATATTTAAGTGGGAAGAGGATATCTTATTAATAGTTACATATTGATATCAATCGGTCGAATAACTTCTTACTAGTTGTTGTGCGATTCCACGTATACCGTACCTACCTAGTTTATGCATTAATATTTTGTGCTGCACGGTGTCAAATGCTTTTTTTAGGTCTAGGAAAAGCCCAAGAGTATATAATTTACTTTCAATGTTTGCAATTAGTTTGTCTTTGATATCTAGAAGAGCTTGCTTCGTAGATTTATGCTTTTGGAATTCATATTGTGAAGACGTTATAACTTTGTGTTTATTAAAAAAAAGCATTCCAGCCTATTCGTTATAGTAGTTTCGAACATTTTTGAAAATATCGATAAAATAGAGATTGGTCTATAGTTGTTTATGTTGTTTACTCCCCCTCCTTTGTAGACAGGATAAATTCTGCCAATTTTAAGCTTGTTTGTAAAAATTCCGCTTTGTAACATTTTATTTGCTATGTTAGACAGGACCGGAGTTAATTTTGACGCTACATATTTAATAGGTTGGGGCTTAATGTCATCTTCACCGGCCGCCGAATCATTTTTTAGATTTTTTATGATTTCATCTATTTCTGAAGGTGATACCGGGACCAACATTATAGAATTCATGAGGCTATCTATACTCAAGCTTTCGCCACTACTGTTTATCTGCACTAGTGGGTACTTCCCTACATTTATGAAATGCTGATTCATGTCATCTGCGGCTTCTTTGCCGGTTACAGTCTTATCTTGCACCAAAAGTTCTTCTATAAAGCTGTCCTTTTGCTTTCTGTTTGACATGTCGTTTATCGTTTCCCGAACGTAACACTTTCATGAAAAAGTGTTACGCCGACGCCAACGCGTCACAAAAAAGCGTTACGCCGACGCGTTACGGTTACGCCGACGGCGACGCCGCTCTAGCCGGAAACGGGCGCCTAACAGCAGCGCTCTAATATACTTCTTCGTTTGTTTTTACGCAAAAACATGCATTCTAAAAGCTTATGGTGACCACAGTAAAGAAAAAAAAATGGAACCGCCATCTTGGCGGTTCAATCTTTTAAAAGCCTGGGAGTTTCGGTACCTTCTGTGACTCTAATGCAAGTTAAAGACCAGATGGTACCAGTCGCACTTCACTAACTAAATTTCTCATCTACAGCGTAAACCAGTGTCGCAAAACACTGGTTAAAGGCAGACCGATCCTAATCTCTTCGTCGCCACCCCCCCCCCCCCTCCTATTTCCCAAAACAAAATACTTCTGCGCATTGCCCAGTTCGATGTCCCCAGCTGTTTGTATGGCAGAACGCGTAATTGCCCCCTGTTTTTTTATAAACACTTTCTGAAATGCAGTGTGGAAACGTCGATAACTATCATCATTCGAGTGTATGGTGTCTGTCCATGACAATGGCGTCCTCTTGGTGACTGATGAAGAAAAAAGTTAAACACTGATCTCTTCGTGGAGCCTGGGCAACGAAGACGCTAGTCCGCTATTTTGTTGTACAATGTCAACGTGAGGATAATAATAGGGGTTGTGTGGATATTTAGACAGCGTGTAGTTGGTCATCCATTTCAAAGTTGCGACGAGTCACTCGCTGTAGATGAGAAATTTAGCCAGTGCAGTACAACAGCTAGCCTGGGGGTCTTTAAGGTGCACCACGCAGTAGTGACACACGACCGCACGCCGGTACGAGACTCATCCAGATCGAAACGGGCAGGGGTGGGGATTGAACCCAGGATCTCTGGGTTCTGCAGCGCGAGCTTTCCCTCCACGTGGTCCGATCTGGTTTGCGCTCGCCCTCTTGGCCCCTTTTTTAAAAAAAAAAAAAAAAAAAACAAGTTTATTGATTGTTTGGAAGCTTTTTTGAACAAATACAGACAGCCGACATATCGGCTGTTTTCCTTTGAGACAATGAGCAACCTGCCGGTTACATCATTATACGCTGACACTTCACATGCACCATTTCTGCAGACGTCTTTCGATAAAGTCCCACTGCTCCTTGTCCTCTGGAAATCTTTTAGCCGCAAACCTGAAAGTCCAACTCAACTTGGCCGCAAAATACCACCACGTTCGCTAGGCTTGAATGTCGCACTCGAGATACGCAGTTCGGGATCGCCAAATCGCGTGCAGTCCGAGCACCACTAAAACACGCCGCACAGTTGAAGAGTGCTCCTCGCTCTCAAGACACAACCATTTGAACACGTTCCAGTTAATTTCAAACTCTACAGTGAAGAGGCACTTCAGTTCCGCCCAAAAAAGGTAAGCGTTGCTACACTCCACGAAGGCGTGATGCAAGGTTTCAGTCGCCCCGCACAAAGCACAGTTTAGCGACCACGGCACAAAGAATCCTTTTTTATCAAGCCACACTTTCACCGGGAGCACTTCAACATGAAAACGAACAAAGAAATCTTTGCTGCTTGTAGGCACAGGCAGCTTTCTCAGCTGTTTCAAGACATCGGATGAGTTGGGAGCGTTTACACACTGTCGGTATAACGGCACTGGTAAAACTGCTGAGACAGTGTCCTAGTAAAGTGCCTTTGGTTTCACCGCCAAAAGATACTCCCAAGAGAAGTGAACCAAGAAGAACCTGATTGAGTCGGCGACTTTCTTGTAATAGCTGAGATGCCTCGACGTGGTCGTCCAACTCGTGGTGCTCACCATTCATTGTTGCAGGTTTCCATATCACGTTTGGCAGAACGTACTCAATCTTCGAAGGCCATTTCCTCAAGTGCTGAAGCACCCCCCTCTGTCAACCGTGGTTGGCCTTGAGGTTCGGTGCCTTTCTTCCAACGCTTGCGGGTCACAAGAGTAAATCGTTGATCAGCCGCAGTCATACGCGCTGCAGTTTCTTCCGTTGATCGCTCCCCCTTCCTTTTGACTGGCGCTTCCGCTCCGGTGACTTCTTGATCCGGGTTACCATCTGCCTCGCTGGCCTTCCTGTTTTCCTCCCCCTTTCTTTCGAACAGTTCCGCCTTGACTTGTCCTTTTTTGCGAGTTCTCTCCCGTCTTCGGCGACGGCATCTCTGTCACCTTGACTTCTGCGACGCTGCTTGCTGGTGGTGCTGAATTCGCTGCTCCGGCGACGTCAGATGACAATTCAGACGCCTTCCCCGTCGAAGTCCCGGCAATGGTCTCCTCCATTTTATCTTGGTCCCTGAAGTTATCGACGTCCTGTGGTTCGGATGGAGGCCTCGTTTTTGCCGCGTACGTCTGGATGCAGTTGTCCTCCTCATGTCCATAAGTGCGGCACGTTCTGCACCACGGGGTGCGACACGTCTTGCGCATGTGTCCTACCTTCTTGCACCGCAAGCACTGAGGTGGGCGGCCTGGAATGGACACCAATGCTGGCATTCCGAGGACGTTGATTTGATGCGGGATAGCGTTCACTGTGATACCTTCCTTGAGCATCATTGTGACTATTCGCGTTGTTGTCTCCACATTCTCAAAGCCCGGTTGCCTCCACTTCTCGTGCACGATTGATTTCACTTTCCCGTGCGACTCGAACGTCTTTTGCACAGCTTCGTCGGGAACGCAGACGGGAACCCAGTGAATTTTGAATGATTTCTCACTCACATTCGGATCGATGACCAGGCAGGTCTTGCCCTTGACGTTGAGCACTGCCGCATGTAGCAGCTTCTCCTTCGCTGCCGCGTTGTGCAGGGTGAGCATCCAAAATGTGGTTGTACTGAAAGGAACCGAAGCCGGCCACGTCATTCATGTCAACGACGTCTTTCAGAACGTCGCGAAAGTCGTCGATGCGATACGGTCTCGCTGATGGGTCACCGTGTAGAAAGACTGAATTAAAAGAATATCGACCTGTTGGCAGCGTAGGCAGGATAATACGGTAGTCCTGGGGAGCCAAAGTTTCCGAAATACCTGTTGATACCCGGCTAGGGTTAGCCGTAGAACGCGCTCCGCTGGAGCTCATGATTCCTTGACCGTTCACCTCGGCGTTCAAAAAAGAATCCTGCCTCTTATTCCCCTTCAACGCGAAGAGATTTATAAGATTTTGCAAGCCGCACGTTTTAGGGTGCCATGAAATCCTCGCCTTCAGAACGGGTCAAGCAGATCATAGAGCAAAGTAGCGTTCCTTTTGGACTCTCGTCCAATAAATCTGTTGGCACACACTCGAACCACAAGCTCGTTGATGTGGTAAAATTTATGGATATTTATTCAGGTAAACGCATCGTACAGAGTCGCACTTTTTGTCCCCGTCGAAACTCAAGCGCATACATAAAACGTTTTGCGGCGAAGAACACCGTCACCTTTGCACGTCTGCCGTTGACATAAAAACCGCCATTAGCATACGAAAAATTAGTCTGATATTTCAGCCACTAAATGGCACTGAATTTCTGAAAAGGTAGGAAGAAAGGGGTTCATGTTCATATAGGTGAGATTTAAAATAGGTGGCCCCAGCAGCTTAGGGGACACAACGCGTTGAAACCCTTTATTCGATAACTCTCCTCAACTAGACATAACTCGAACAACTTTATCCCTAGCTTTTTATCTTTACCACTACCAACTATAAATTGTTATTCGTGTTGGTTTACAAAATGTGGGTTTGATTCAAAATGGCTCACAGCGCAGAAAAAGAACTCCTTAGGACTTCAAGGTTGCGTGCGGGACATCCTTGACGATGCGTGGTGTCCTTTTTCGATCGGTTCGGTCTCGCAATAAACTCAGCAACGAATAACGGTCGGCCGTTACCTTGATGACGCCGATCGTAAAGCGTGGTCTCTGTTTATTGACGTCCGTGGTCCCTAGTGACCGCTTCGTTTCCTTCTCTCTTTTTTTTACGGCCCGTCGCACTTGTGTGCCGCCGGCCTTTTTATTATCGCTCTTGACCATCATCTAGACGATCGCTTCATTTCGAGGCGTTAAGTATCAGTATATTTGGATGCTGCACTGGCGATTTTCATTGCGTGTCTTAAAACATACACCGTACCGTGTCCGCGAAAAAAAAAAGTACAGTGTTTTTTTTTTTTTTTACCCAATTATTAAACATGCGTTTCCCAAGGCTCTCCCTCCACCCAACTGCAGTGGAGGGACCAGGAACAAATGTCATAGTTTCGGGACAAACCAGCATTCGATTTAAATGATAAAAGCAAATTTCTGAAATTTTCAATGGCAAAATGATGCCCCTTTCTGATAGCAGACACCATTCACCTTCATGCATTTATGAGCCTTGTAGGAGCCACGCTCCTACTAACAATTTCAAAAAATCGCATAAAAGTTTCCATATTTTTTTGAAAATCGTCGAAGCCATAGCATAAGTTCAACGAAAGGGAGAGCCCTTCTTTTCCTAGATGATTTTAATAATAAAAATAAATAGCTGTACAAAAGGACTCGAATCGTAATATAGAATATTCGTGATAAAATTCATGCAGAATGACTTAAACGCACTTAGAACGTTCTATTATGCGGGCGAACGACTAAATCAAAAATTATATTTATCATATATGTCCATCTTTTTCCGCCACAGGGTGCAAACAATACTTCACCTGATCCATCGGTCCATAAAGAAGCGGCTGCCATCGACGCGACTAGCAATCTGTTGTCTATCTGGAACCAAACATGCATGGACTAATATAACACAAATTTGAATATCACTATATACTTTTTTCTACCACGTTTGTTATTCAGCAATAGCTGGAGGCGCGTGTGGCTCCGCGTCAAAAGCGGCCTCTGACAAGCCACACGGCTACGAAGACCCACTGCGTGAAGGAGCTTCACAATGGTGAAGAGGAAGACCTGCTGGCCAAGTTCTCGTCGAATTTCGGCTGAAATCGTGGAGGGGTCACAGCAACCAGCAGCCGTCCCTCACGCTCCATGTCCCGTATTTGTTCCTTTACTCTGAATACCCGAACAATGTGGGTGACAGTTCCTAGGACACATCCTATTTCAGCGGCAATGCATCTCCTTCTCGTCCTACCCTTTTGCACAAGGGTCAGTATACGCACCCTGATCGCCTCATCAACCCGCAGCCTCTTTGCCTCTTCTGGTGCAGTTCTTAGGTTAACAGTTGCATTCATAGCCAATATTACCACGCAGTGCTAACTTGCAGGCTTTAAAAGCCAAGCCGAAAGAGCGGCGGCTCGATCCCACGAGTCAGGATGGCTTTCCTTCAAAAACGCTTATAAAGTTCGCCCATTTGTGAGCCACAAACCACTGGTTTGTAAGACAGTTTTTTTATTGACTATATTTTGATATTTTACGTTAGAGCAGTGCTTCCACCTCACGAGCACCCACTCTCTGTGCGCATTCTATTAAGGTAGGGCTCTAT
This sequence comes from Ixodes persulcatus, assembly GCA_013358835.2. Classification (NCBI taxonomy): domain Eukaryota; kingdom Metazoa; phylum Arthropoda; class Arachnida; order Ixodida; family Ixodidae; genus Ixodes; species Ixodes persulcatus. Next base: position 223,727 of record JABSTQ010011364.1, read on the forward strand.
CTCAGGTGGCGTAGACGCACAGCTCATGGCTCATAACGCAACAAGATTACAACAACAACAAAAAAAGAGTGTCGTCTCTCGTGTGACCCGTCCCCCTCAAAAAAGGCATGCCGCAAGAAAAAAAATAAAGTTTCTAGAAACGATGACTAAAGGGAGATTCACAAGTTGCCTCGAGTCCGATTGAGTGGGGAGATTTCTATGGCAACAGGCTGCGTCGGCTCCAGCAAAACCGGTTTTTACCCCGTTTCGTTGGAGCCTCCGCAGCTGTTGCCATAGCAACCCTCGCACCACGCCGGACTGCACGCAACTGTGTGAATCGCCCTTGAATCTCTCGGAGCACCCCTGCGATTCAAAGATGGGAACGCAGGGTTGCCGGCAACTCTCGCTTCGCTCCCCGTGTTATGGCGAAATACAGCGCCGCGTCTGGCGGTTTCACCGCACCGGCCACGGATCACTTGTGCTAATCTTTTTTACGGCTGATTGGATGTTTGAATTTCGAATTTTCCAAGGCGTGGCAAATACGTTGGTCCTTACGTCCGGCCTTGTACTAGCAGTGTCACCGCGGGTTAAACTGACAATGCAGTAGAAGCTACGTGCCCGTGGGTTTATAATGCTCCCTTTCAACTCACGATGGCCGCAGCGGACGCTACGAGCGCGGTGAAAGAGAGAGGTGTCTGAACGGCACCACCTCGACACGGAGAAAGCATGGCGAAGGTTCGCTCGCATTTCTCACAAGCGCCGTGAGATGGCGCAGTGTGAAAGGGGCCAAGAAGAGCCAATCGAAGAGCCGTCCTAATTCGCGTGGACGTCTGCAAGGCCGCATGGCGCGCGCGACTGCGCCTCCGCGAAGGCCCCAAACCGACAGTTACTCCTGCCGGGATATGCGCGAAGCGCGAGCTAACTTTGACCGGCTGGCCTTGTTCAGATACCTCTCACCCTGTACCACACGATAACGTGCTCCGTGCGTTGCCCGCGTCCATCTTGAAAGTCACATGTAACGCCCACACGTAATGTGACGCGTACTTCGCGACGACTCGAATTGTGTCCTCCATGGTTCTTCATAAAAGGCCGGTTCGCACATCATAAAGGCCGGTTTAAACAAACATCGCAACACGAGGAACAGCGCCAATGGAGCGCGGACCTTGAACGTAACTTAACACTGCGTGGTATGAGTGCTGCACCTCTAATATAGCACGAAGTTGGTGCTGCCTGAGCAAGATCAGCGCTATTTCCAGCGCAGATTATAGGCGCTGAGGCATCGACTCGGTGTATGTGCGAAGAGGCAAAACAGCCGGGTTCACACGGCTTATACATCGTACAATAGACAGTATTCAAACACTGTTTGGGGTCTGTTTCTTCCTTGTATGATGGTCCTGCCACATCGGTCACACAAAAAAACTGGAAATGTTCAAAGCATACATGCGCACGAAGCAAACCCGCTTAATTCGAACCCGCTTGATTCGAAAAAGCCTGAGGTGTGTCCTCAGTCATAGCTTCCTCTATACTGACAAAGCCTGGCAGATGGCCACGAGACGCGGCCGCCGAAAGTGAAAAGGTAGTGCGGCAGACAACGGATGAGAGGAGGGGCACGTAACGGGCGCCCGGCTGCGGCGGGACGCCGAAACACTCTTGTCCCGAGAGACGGAATGTCCGCTCGGGCTCCTCGTGTTCTTCGCGCTACCGCTTTTTTTCTCGTCGGGTTCGAAAACCATGTTTCGGGCCTTCGCCGCTGCAGAAGCTGTGCGCTGAATCCTAAAAGTGCTCAAAGCCCCTTCATGTTTTAAAAGTAGCGCTAAGTGCGTCGGTGCACGAGGCAGGTGCAACGTGCAGCCTTTGGGAAGATCCTGGCTGCACAGCGCAGCACTGAGCTAGATTTCAGATGCCAAGTTCTTCCCAGAAGTGGCGCGTGGCAGGTGTGCCGAAGATTTCGACAACAATGAATGGCGCCACTTTTCCCAGAATAGAGGGGCTTTAGAAATGCTCTTTGCTACCAGATCCTCGCGCTCGAAATCTGCGACCAGGCACTCTATGGCTCCGTTGTCGAACTGTCAGGCTTTGTGAGTAGAGAGGAGGCTATGCCTCAGTTGATTCGGTCATCATGCCTGTTGCAGACACCGTGTCTTTTGCATGATGTCGGAGCAGCGTCAGTGGGGCTCTTCTGTGAAACGAGGATTAGTCATACGTTCTTCTTTCGTCCCGTGATCGCGTTCCGGCCCATATGACCACGCGCAGAGGGAAGAAGGGTCAGGTGATAAAAAAAAAAAAAGGCGGATGATTGGTTCGGCGAGCGCGTAGCGTCCATCGCACTGCCAGCTTCGGAGTGAACGGAGTAGAGTGACGTTGTTGTTGCTGTTTTTCTGATTCGGCATTCTTAGCGCCCCTTTTCTGCAGGGAGGTTTGATTCATCGACGCACGTTCTGTTTTCTAAGAATTTGGCGCGTCGTTTCGTCGGGTAAGGCTTCGCGCATAGGTATGCTTGGAGTGTTCGTCAACAGCCGAAGTTCCTAAGGTTTCAAAGACGAGCTCGAAGGGTTTCTTCGTTGAGACATATATGGGCCAACTATGGAAATGCTTTTTTATTTGGGAGACTCGGCGCGAAAACACGTTAAGGGCGAAGCCCTAGTAGAGTCTGCTGTTAGCGCTCCAAGAAAAGAGTGAACGACGTATTCGATTTAGGAACGGCCACTTTATCAATGGCACGTGACTTTAAAATATTGTTTTTTACAGTTTAAAGCCAGGAACACACGCGCGAAACATCGGCCGAAAATCGCACGTTATTCGGAACGTGCGAACATCGTTCTGTGCTATTCACGAAAAACAAATGGTATAAATCGGTGCACGTAAGTCAAAATATGGCTTCGTTAAAAGCACGTCTGCATTTGCCTTACAGTATATACCCACATGAACATCTTTTTTTTTTTTTTTACCTAGTGTGGAATTATTTATCTAGGTTCCAAATGTTGTGCTACTTTCGGTTCGTTTCTTTGTATATATAGCAGCCTAGAGACGGGAATATATGTTCGAAAAGGCATGCGGAAATAACACGGAATTCAATAGATGCGGAAATTGCCTTCGAGCAACGAGCGTATTTATTTCACTTAAACCTTTCGTTACGTTCTCGTTAAAATCGAACTTTCGCCATTTTCATAGCTCCAATACACTTGTGAGGTTCGGTTTTGTTCTTTTGTTTGTTTATTTGATTGTGTGTGTGTGCGTGTTTTATGGCTTTAAGCTATTTGTTTGCGTTATAAAATTCGGGCGATTTTGGTATGTCTTTGTTTTTTGTTCGCACGTATATTTGCTCCTTCGAATGCTGAAACACACGCGTGAAAAACCATCCGAAAATCAGACAATTTTCTGGGGTGTTTGTTGTTTTATGGAAACCAAAAACTAGCGTACATACCTATTGCACGCAAACCACCACAATGATTTTATAATTTAAAAGCAATATGTTTGCAATTTTCCTAACCCTAATACCCCGATATTTTTCGTTTTCTAAAAAGAAGTCTGACAATTTCTTTTGAGCATATTTCCAATGTTTTACGTTTTTCGTGTTTTTTTTTTTCGCACTTGTACAAAAAATCAACAGAAATACGTATAAAACCATTCAGTGAGTAACTTGGTCGGCAATCAAGCGCTTGTCCTGTGTGCTTCTTCGTCTTTTTGTCCCGTCTTTTTTGCGCTATTTTTAATATGAATGTTCATTCCCAACTTGCCCAGCAGACCAAGCTTTTACAATCAAGAAGCCATGTGGTTTTGTTTCATCGCTGGCAATCCGTACTTACTAGAAGTCGCTCCGGCAGTTCCTGCACGACGCTGGACTGCACTCCTTTCTTTGACCCCCCCAATATTATGCCATGCGGCACATTTTACGAATAAAAAAAAATTAAAAAAAAAATTCGTACTTCCTCGACGGGAAACACTGCTGGATTACAAACGCCCCTGTGGCACTCATGGACGACGCGTTGTATCCCGTTATGGGGTATCCACACGAAGGGGAAATCCGCCACTTTCCTTCGCGGATTGCACATTACGTGAAAACGTACAGAACGTCATCCCTTTTTGACGCCTCGCGGCGCCGTTCTCCTCGTTGGCGGAGGCGCGGAGGCTTCGTTTTGCCAGCACGAAAGCTCCGCGGATGGAGTTCGCATATAACTGCTCTGAGCTACACTTTTTTTGCCTCGTCTGGCCACGGGCGCCACCGCGTTTTTTTCGTGCTTTCGGAATCGCCTGCGTAATTACTGTTGTAGTAGCGCGGTGGTAGAATGGCCAGAATAAATAACGAAACCGCGCTTTTTTTGTTTTGTTTTTTATTTTCATGTTGAGCAGTTCCCTGCGCTGTGGGACATAAGCAGCGAACTGTATTCGAAAACCAACCTCAAGGCGTCAATAGGACAGAAGATTGGCGAAGAAAGGTTAGCACGGTTCTGGCAATTTGCGCTATACACGGTGGGTGAGTGACGTTTTTGGTTCAGCGCATAAATGCGCTATGCGGCTGTCTCTGTATTCCGTATTTGGCTCTGTATTCGCGGACGGACGCGGGCTAGTAGCTCAACGAAGACGTCATGGTGCACCCGAAGGAGTCTTCGATGCTCCACGGAGTCGCTATCGAGCAGCTCTTAGTGCAAATGGTTCTGTAGACCAAGTTCTTTCTTCTCCATCCAACCTTTCAACCAGAACCTTGTTTTAGTAGGTAGAACGTCGTCGTCGTCCGTTTCTAGCAGCGCTGCTGCAATAACGGCACACCGCAGCTTCATCTGCGCCTCAATTTTCCTACTCTCGACTACGGCACGCTCTATTGAGCGGGCTCCGTGCGTTGTTGTTTAGAGTGTTACCGCTAAATTCGGCTTGTAACACTGATATCCCTCACGGCTCCCTGCCGTCCGTGTGGATGCTAGAGCCGAGGACAGAGTTTTCCGGGTTGCTGACGTCAAGACATCCGCCCGCGGAGTTCTCCTTTGTGTGGACACCCCTTTACTTACAGCATATGCTCTAAGGGTGATCCTACTTACCGTCTGCCACGTATTACAGTATTGATGTTGCGGAATGAAATTCCCAAACGTTTTGTGAACCTCGCCGTCAGCCTAAGCCAAGCAACAACCGACAGATTTTATATCTTCCAGTGAGTACGTTTTCTATCCCTTACCACTCATTTCTCACCTCATAAAAGGGGCCAAGAAATGATTTTTCAACTTCTTCCTCCTTTTATTTTCTCCTGAACTCGCAAAAAAAAAAAAAGAAGGAAAATTACGTACATCCGTTCCCCCGCTTCGCGCGTAACCTGAGCGCCCCGTACCAGAGGCGCCTTTCTTTTATTTCGTTTTCTATCTAATAAACGAGACGTCAGTCTTCAGCCTGTCTCCGGCATGAAAGGTTGTCTGTGTGTTCTCTTCGCTAAAGAACGTAAAACGAAACACACACCAGGGAACTTGTCATTCACAAGTGACGATAAGTGTCGTCGCGGCAATCACTGACAACGAACGCTCCTTGTGTTGTCTTACTTCTTCTTCGTCCATGTTGTCTTCGGCAATTTTATATATTTTTGAACTATGAACCAACGATACTTCGTTTCACCTTATGTTGCACCGCAGCGATGGCTAGAAGCGCGAGCTCATAGCGTCGGCAGCCGCTCTTAAGTCACGAGAGCTTGTGCCGCCGAGATGTGCCCCAGAGCAAGGAGCTCGCGCTTGTAGCCTTTTCTGCGGTACATCATAAGGTGAAACAGAGTATAGACCAATTATTCACTTTGTTCCGAATATCAGTCGACGGATTAATTCTTGACAAGCGCATACGTCCGAGTGACGCAGTGGTCGTACCCAACGCGTGAGCCGGGGTCGGCTGACGTGCTTTGGGTACCGCGAATGTATCACAATAAAAAGGTGGACAGCTTTCGAAGGAAAGAAGGTACAAAAGGAGTCCGCTATATTTTCAGATTTTTGTTCCGGAAAGCAGGCCTTCGGTACGAATACTGAATACCCAGTACCAACTCGCCAACACGCTGCACTGATCGGGCTTTTTGGCTTTTTACCCCCTCTTTTCTTTGACCCACTAAGCGATATGTGATTCGTAAAATCCCAATCTTAAATCATTTATCCCAGCCCAAAATACATCTCATGGAACCCTTAATAGGGAATATTAGAGAGGAACGATGCCTTTTTCGTCGTTCGTTTACACAACATTCTCGTGCTTGTCAACCATGCTGAAAAATGCGATGTGCCGCGGATACATGTGCGGTGTCTAACATTGCGCGGAGGAGAGTTGTTGCGCGAGCCCGCGCATTTCACGGCCTCTTTAACTAAGATGGCAGAGCGGAAATGGCGATTATACGGCGAGCATGTGTTCCAAAATGCGTCCTTGGGTCGTATCGGAACGCGAGCAGGAGCACGCCAATCAAAAGGCAACATAGAGAAGGCGCAGGGTACGCCCGATGACGAGCTTGCAAATGTCATTGGTTAAGGTTGGCAGGAAAACAAAAGCACATTTATGTATTTATTTATACATGCCCTCAAGGCATAAAGCACTATCAAATGGAATGGTAAAAGAAATATTATAAAGTAAAAATATAATTAAAATTGGGAAAGCAATACAAAAGGCAATAACAGAAACAACGAGTACAAACGATATATATATATATATATATATATATATATATATATATATATATATAAACGAAAATCTATACAAAATCTTTTTTTCTTATATTAAAAATATTACATAAAATCAATCATGTATATTCTGCAAAGCAGATTGAAACAAATTGAAATTACTAATTGTGGCTATTAGAGAGGGAAGGTGGATCCAGTCATTAGAGGCGCGTCGAATAAACGAATTAAAAAAGGGATTCGTATTTCAGGAAATGACTCCTGATTTATGAAGGTGGTCCAACCGTGACGATCTATATGAAGGTAACGTAAACAGTTCTTTGCTTAAAGTGGTGTGATAAACCTCTTTATAAAATAAGCAAAGCCCTGCATTTTTGCGTCGTGATTCAAGGGGTGAAAGACCTATAGTCCGTTGCAACCTAAGAACGAAGGGCGAGGGTAAAACGGGCCGGGGAGGTGGAAGCAGACGGAACGCTAAAGAGAGAAGGAGGTTTCCCCCTCTCTTCTCCAGCGTTCCGTCTGCTTCCTCCTCCCCGGCCCTTCTTACCCTCGCCCTTCGTTCTTAGGTTGCAACGGACTATAGGTTAGAATTCATGGAGGACACACTAGCAACTAGCAATCGAGCTGAGTTTTTTTATAATTTTTTACTGTTCAACAAGAAGTCTGACGCCAGGATCCAACTTGATGAAGCATATTCTAGTTCTGACCGCACAATTGTGTTGTAGAACAGTAATTTAATAAAAGTAGGGCCATGTGAAAGTTACGTTTTAAGTACCCTAGGATAAGTTAAGCATCGATTTGTTAGGCATCGATGAAGTTAGGCACCGATTTGGCCAATTCAGCTACCTTTTTTCGTACTTCGCGCGTTGCGGGTGAAAAGTCCTCGGTTACACGCACATTGTGCTCTTTCAGTTTAGCTTTAGCCTGAAGGACTTTTTCTCTAGTTTTAAAACTAGAAAATATTATTATTACAGGACGGCACATTGAGCTCCAGAACTTTCCTAGACGGCGGGCGCGTTCGATATGAACCAAGGCTAGCTGACTACCAAGCCATTTGGACTGCAGGTTTTATAATTGTTCTTCTGCTTGTGACCATGTTCCCTGGGTATCTGGGATTCCGTAGAAAACCAAATTATCCCACCGAGACCTATCCTCGAGTTCGTCGAGACGGGTCTGGAAAAATTGGTTTTGTCTTCGAAGACTTCCAACTCTGTGGGAAGTATTTCGCAAATCCTCTTCAACGCCATCTAGAGCCTCTACGTTTTCCTCGACAGCTGTTAGCCTGCTGCCTATATTTATAAGCGCAGTTTCAATGTTTTGTTTACTATTTCGGATTTCACTGGCATTTTGTTTTACTTTCTGATTTTCTGTCGATGTTTAAGCCTGATTGCTTCCGAAGTTCCCCCAACATACGCACAATGTCGATGTTTTGCAGTGTCTGAGTCAATGCAACCGCTCCTGCGGTATTATCTGCTGTTGCTATACTGACGATAGCCTGGCTAGTCCTTTCTATGACGGACTGTGACAAGGCAGACCGTGTTTTAGGGACGGGGTTGGCCTCTACGTCACCCGACATCAATAAACGAAGACAGTTCTTCAAGTACTTCAATATCACGCTATGAAACACCCGTGGGCTCGGGAACTGAGAGAACAAACGATTGACTTTCTTTTTTTTTTCATAAGCACGTTTAAGGGGTAAACAAGCGCACGAGGTGCGCAATGAGCGGAGGGACTTGCACACCGTATTGAAATGGTCTAAACGGCATCCTGCTTTGCTTGCTTAAAGAGACGATGAATACCTACGTGCCCAAAATAAAGAGCCAAATCATTTGTACATAGCTAAATATATCACTCTAAGCTTTCTACCAGAGTAATAGCTCAAAAACTCCGGGAATTTTCAGTTCTATCTTTTTTTTTTTCTTTTTTAAACCATCCTCTGTTTCCCGGTCTAGTCACTAAAACCGCGGTTACACCGTACAAAAGACAGGCTGCAGTCACCGTCTGCGGTGTGTCCCTTCCTTGTATGACGTTCCGTTTACATTGGCCGTAAAAACACTGACTCCAGGCATGTTCGAAGCACACATATATGCGTGAAGCAAACCCGCTTAATTCGAACATGCCCGAGTCAAACCCGCTTAATTCGAACATGCCTGAGACGTGTCCGCAGAGAAACCTGTCGTCATGTCCGCAGAGGAAGCTCCGCGTCTCTTGCACGATGCACGCGCAGTATGACTCAGCTGCTTATAAACTTTCGAAACGTGGAGCATGTCGATTTCCGAGCAGCTCATAAACGCTCTACATTCAATAAGATCGCCGTAGGGGCCAATAAGGACGCCCAAGAACGAATCGCAAATCAGGAGGAGCAAACAGAAAAAAACACGGCTTGCGCTTTTTTTTTTTTTTTTTAAAGCTATCAGTGACAACAGCCGGGCCGCGACTTGTCACGTAGTGGAAGCCCCCACCTCTACCGGTTATCCCTTTATCTCAAACAGGAAATAAACAAAAAAAAAGCGTTTTGGAGATTTCACGGTTGGTCGCGGATAGGCAAACACCGAAATAGTGCATAAACATTGCGACTGTTTACAAATAAATAAATAAAGGTGTAGCATTTCAGTGCGCAACGAAAACAGTTCAGCGGAGCGAGCTTTCCCTCCTCGTCAAGTATGGGAAGCACGCCTCAAAGGCGCCTACACCAAGAATAGCGACTGCTTTAAGCACTTTTCTTTTGTGGAATAATGCATAAATCGTTTCCCCCCTTTGACGGTTGCCAAGCTGAACTCTGACCTAGTTTATTTGGGCTAGGATAACTTCGGTAAACAATATGCATAAAAAATGAAGGCATGCAAATCCTTTGAACAAACCTATCACTAAATTACCAAAGCATCAAAGAGAACGCTGGGAATGTAGGTCTACGAGCCGCACGCGGGCCCCTTACGTGTATAAAAGATTCGAAGTAGATAATCAAAGTAAGGCGTTGATAAACGCGCGTGCAAGATGGCATTTGTTTTGGGCTATTGATTTAGACGTTACTGCTGCAAACGCTACCGCGTGTACATTCCCATCATTCTCGTTGATGCTTGGGTAATTTAGCAATAGGTCTATTCAATGCACCTTTCCATGTTTCGAAATTCACAGCCCAGTTTGCAATGTTCTTCACAGACCAGCACACACGCGTTCGGCGCTTCAGAAAGCGAGCAATTCGCGCGCCTTTCAACGCTAAAAGTGGCACCGCCCAGGAGCCCTTTTCTAGAATGACCTATGGACAATTGCAAGCATGGCACCCGACTGGTGCCCCGTGCATGCAAGCATGTACGAATTCGTGCGCATGAACGCAGCTTCGGCAAGTTGCAATTGCACGTACTCGATTGCGCAAGCAGAGGAATGGCGGCCGCCAGATGCCCTGCTTGCAATCGTCTCTACAAGATTCCTATGTTTACAAATCTACAACCCACCGTGCGATCCCCACAGCCCATCACGCGCGTGTCGCTCGCTTTGCAAGTTGAGAAAACAAAAGCGCCACACGTACTACGCTGAAAAATGGCACCGGCCAGAACCCCTTGAAGGGGCGATGAGACAATGTCGGTACCTTAAGTAAATATCGCGTGAAAGCATTCCTTGTCATTCGTAACCTATGTAACACACGTTGGTCTTTTTAGTTCTCCGCGCAATAGCTTTCGAAAACAAAATTCGAGGAGAACGGGCAGCATTCACCCCCTCAACTAGCAGCCAAAACAAGCGGCGCCACTCGATGTGGAGCATATTATATGCCTCCAAGGTTTGTCATAGCCACGCACTGTGGTTGGCAAAGCACAGGACACGCGCTGAGTTCCACATATTAGGGCGTTTTAGAATAGGGGGCACCAACGTTAGTTAGGGCCCCCAGAGCCATTTATACTGAGAGGGTTTGGGCAATGGGAGGAGCTAGCTGCCCGCTACACCAGAACCAGCCGATTTCGCGATAACACGAAATGGCGTCACTTCTTTATTCCTGAGAAATCGCATAGAATCCGTGTCGGTCAGAGCCCCAAACTGACGGACGGAAGTAGTCATTCCCTCGGTTGTCAGACTGCGCTGCTGTGGTTGCCAGACTGTCAAAATCTTCTTTAAAAGGCTAAACTTTCTCAGTATAAACAGCTCCGGACGGAGCACTAAGAAATAGGGGGAACGAGACTCAGGGTTACTAGCTCTGCCGGCTTTTTTATTCCAACAAGCGGACATGAAGTGCTTCGCGTATTTATGGGGCTAAAAAACAGCAAAACTTGTGATATTGCCGACCTTTAAATAAAACCAATTAAATTTGTGCTATATATAATTACTCTATGCCTTGTACATATTTTTATTTCGTGTTTTTCATGCGGAAAATTTCCACGGAAAACTAAACTTGCCAAAGTGTCTGTGAAATATAAGGGTGGCGACAGAAATGTCCTGTCAAATTATAGACCACTATTCCTTTTGCCTGTCTTTTTTCGAAGGATCTTGAAAAGATTATTTTTTGGCGTCTTGGTATTTTTCTCCAGAAACACTGTTAATTACAGAATCCCAGTTTGGCTTTAGAAAAATAAACCTACCGAATCCGCACTTCTTTTACAAAAGGAGATTATATTACAGAATATAGAAAGCAAATACTTGACACTATGCATTTTCATTGATTTTAGTAAAGCTTTTGATTGCCTTGATCATATTATACTTATAGACAAACTAAGCAGATATGGCATGCGTGGTACATCACCTTCACTTTTATCCTCCTACTTAAATGAACGTAGGCAATCTGTAACAATCGCTGGTCATTTCTCACCACTCTTACTGATTAAGTACGGCGTGCCACAAGGTAGCATTTTGGGTCGATTGCTTTGCGGACAACAGTCTTTATTTCAGTGACGTGAATGCGGATAGCCTAATAACAAAAGCAAATATTATATTGTCTATTTTTTGTGGTCGCAAATAAATGGCTTATATAATAATGAAACAAAACTAAACGCAAATTTATTCAAATCGTTCAGCAAACAAGTAAATATAAATGAAACACTTCATTTTCAATTCGTACCGAATGAATTAGTGAAACAACATAAAACATTTAAAATTATATTTTCAGAAAACGTAAAATGGAATAAACGCATAAACCTGGTCGTCAATAAATTATGCAGAATTGTTGGCACGTTGTAGAGCCATTTTCCCCGAAAGAAAAAATGAAACTACAAATATATCACGCGTTATTTGAATCTAAAGTAGCTTATTGTCATCTCTATTGCGGAACGACTACAGGAACAAATCTTAACAAAATATTATTGCGACAAAAGAAAGTTTCGCGTTTTGACAGAAACGTTTATTTCTTAGCCCACACAGGAGCTCTACATTCACGATACAAAATTATATATATATATATATATATATATATATATATATATATATATATATATATAAGTATATACATCTATTTTATGAGTACCTTTTGACTCGGTCATTTCGTTTTTCTTCCCCTGAATGTATTAGTTTTCTAAAACGAACATCAAGATTGGTCAAAAACATGTTCGCCATCCGCACCCGCTACTCCGAGGAATGGAAAGTTTTTTACCGTTTCGTACGAACTACAGTTACCAGTCTGTAAAATATAATCTACCCTCATCGCTCAACAAATATCATGTAAATGACGTGGTTATTTATAATGTAAACCCTAAATCATTGTACTTACTTTTTGTATAGAATTTTTATGTAAACCAGTGAAACATAGCTTTTTTTATGTATGTATTTTACTTGTTGCCTTAGGCTATAATCTCAGCAATTCTTTTACTATCCCCGTAGCTGTCTGTCAAAGTGCACGGGGCCCGGACCTCGTCAAGTCAACATGTGTTGACTTATTGTGCATGCCTTGGTGTCTGTAACTTGTACAGATACCAAAATGAAAATATAATTGTTATTATTATTATTATTATTATTTTTAGAGAAGAGAGTTTTCAATACGTAGCGTGACATGCTTGTGTTCATCGCTTGTAGCGCCAATACGGCTAACAAACTAAATGATCGAAGCGAAAAATATAAAAAACCTAATATCCCATTGATTAACAAGCACCCTGTGTTCCTTGTATAAAAAATGATGGCTAAGGTAAGACGCCATCTACCCTATTTTTTTTTATTCATTAAAGGTTTATAAATGTTCAAAGTCAAGTCCAAATCAATACGATTCAAACATATATATGCGCTTTCGTGATTATCATACACGGGGCGTTGTCATGTCCACAGTTACTGCTTCTATTGAAGCTAAAGAACTGCCAGAATCAGAAGACGATCTAGAAAACAGGGCGGGATCACAGCTCATACTTTGTGATTTAAGTGAGGTAAGGCGTAGCGAAAACCTGCTGCACAATTTATTTCCGATGGACGTGCTTAACAGCACATCGACAATTGAGGGTTTGTTCTGAAGCGATCGATGCAGGACGCCGCCATTTTCGCTTTCCTTGGGCGTCTTGCGAATTCTAAGTTAAGGACCAACGCTAAGGCCCGCTCTGAGGGGGCAATTTCTCCCAGCAACTTGGCGTCACAACACCAGCAACACGGGCCGACCGCGTTCACACGCGGCAACCGTATTGCTACGATTTACCACTATATATCGTCACATTTTAATTTTCTTGCATATTTAGACAAACAGTTATGTGCTGTATATGCGGAGCACAAGTTCGTCTGCTTCTTGCACAGGGGTTGCGATGATGTCAGAACGCCGAGCTCGTATTGGCCGATTGAAAAAAAAAAACATTGGATAGATTTCAAGGCACCTGGCATTGAGGTCTACCCACTATCCTTCCAATCAAAGCCAATCAGAGCTCGGCGTCGTTCTGACGTCACCGCAATATATATATATATATATATATATATATATATATATATATATATATATATATATATATATAACGGGCATGGTGGCGGGAGGCCGAAGGCGTAGGTATAACTGGGAAGAAAAAAACCCTTGGTGAAAACAGCAACAACGGACGATTTAATATTCGACGTTTCGGCCGGACTCCGCCCGAAACGTCGAAGATTAAATCGTAAGTTGTTGCTGTTTTCACCAAGGGTTTTTTCCTTCCCAGTTATATATATATATATATATATATAAATGACGTTGAAAAGACTAACTCATCTTTCTGAAACGGCTTATTCGGAAAAGCGATCCATTTCAAATTAGAAGCAAGTCTTTAGATGTCATCATCACCGCCACAGGGGTGTTTTGTGAAAATGGCGCGTACCTGATTGGCTGCTGCCGCTTCAAACGTCTCAGAGTTGTCCGAGTTGCTCGTCTGTTTTGAGCCGGACGCAATCCGAGCAATTTCTGCCGCACCGCCAGGATCCAGAGAAAGCTAGAGAACCACTCGCATGCAGCACCGAAATTGCTGAAAACGTTGCCCCGTCTTAGGCGGGCCTTACCCAAGACATGTCTTGGGTTCGGCTCATGCGCAGTTGTGAGCCTTCTAAGGGCCCCCCTAACATTGGGGGCCCTCTATTCTTAAAAAAAAAAAAACTAACAAGTTTTTTTTCTCTATTTTTGTTTTTTTTTTGTGCGTTTTTTTATGATGTCAGAAGACTACCCAATCAATATTTTGCTACATCGTCACGTATGTTTTTAATAAACTAAAAAAAACGCAACTGCCCGAAACCGAAACTGGGAGTCACGTGGCTCTGATATCCTTTCCTCCCATCAACGCATTTGTAGCTTTTCAGAAGCCACAAACATGAATATTATTTTTTTTTCTCTTTTTAATATCGAGTGTGTGCCTTCGGTGACGCACGACTTTGATTACATTTGGTGGTTGTGTGTAAACCATAGAAAACGGCACGTGACTGCGGAGAAGAGAGTGAGCGCGACTCAAACCGGCCAGTTCTAGATCGGCCGGTTTTCGGGCTGAAAAAAAAACGAACTTCGAGCCGCGAATTGTTTTCTGGATAGTTGGGCTCTCATATGTCATGTACAAATAAAAACCATGGCAAGCATAAATACCCTGTCAGTGTCCCGGATGCATGACGAGGCACCGATTGTTACGAGCCCAGATCGAACGTTCAGGCAGCGCTCTTGTCCGCTGAACGAACCGCGTTTAAATATCGTCACCACGGTGATCGCAAAGCTTGTAATGACGCAATCCTGGGGATCCCATTGCTGACAACGCCAACAATGCGCGGTCCCCACAGAGTCTTCATCAAGTTAGGCGAAGACAGACATGTGCGGTACTCATTACAAGTAATCACATTTTTTGTAATTAATTAATCTTGGACGTAAATTTGTAATAATTTAAATACATTTATTAGTGAGTAATCAGAAGTGTAATCTAATAACTTTTGGAAGTACAAAACGACTTGTAATCGTTACTTTTTTCCCCTCCCCCTTTTATTGGCGCCCATTTTTCGTACAAGTTTTTGACCAAGGATTCCTTGAACCAAGTCTCCGAGAGGTGGATGGTTTACCAAAATTGGTGGATTAAAAACTAGCTTTCATTTGGCGGTCCTATCGCAATAATGGAAAATACGAAAACTCTCTTTTCTTTAAACCGGCAGAAAAATCTGTCGTTTAGAAAACCCGATGTATAATCGAAAATGTAACGGTTAGTTTTTTTCTTTCGTTTAAGTCATGTGCAACTATTTTACTTCTCAAGTAATCCAGTATCCTAATTGAACACTATTAAACGAGAGTAATTGTAATCGATCCCCCTGTTCCAGTAACGTGTACAAGACTGGCGAAGGAGAGACTGAAATAAAACTTCGGCTTTTATCCTAGGAACTACACCGCACCGAAAAACAAAGTACCTCGTTCGGTGGAGTGCGTTTGAGCATACTTGAGTCCCGCTAGCGCCAGTAAGATTGTGCACAGTGAGAAACACTCTCACCTAATGTCGTTGCGCGGCCCCTTTATTCTCCTGGGACGGTCTATGACCACTGAAAGAATGAGGACGAAAGGGCGTCTCCTTCCGATGCCCGGCCTCTATACTCTGTTTCATACTTAGTGTGCAATGCTGTCAAAGCTACTGGCGCGAGAGGGGCTTGATCTCGTTGATCATTTGCACGCGTTCTCGCGCAAACAAAACCATAGGTGAAGCCACGCGCTCGCGCCAGTAGCTTTGACAGCGTTGCACGCTAAGTATGAAACAGAGTATACACTCTTAGAAAAAAGGGTCAGTATAGTCCTCCCTAAAGGGAGGAACGCTCTTGATGCATATGTTCCTTCAGAAAGGGAGAAACGTTCGTCCCTAAAGCAGGGGAGCAAAAGTTCCTCCGTCGCCTGTATCTCTTTATGGCGGCCACGAATCGAGCAAATCGAGCTCAATAAGGCTTAACGAGAACACTAAGTCTATTGTACGGGGCAAGAAGAGCAGCAAATAACAACGTAACACGAGCTTTCCGCGAACTGTATTTATTTCCGAAGCCGGCTTCCCCCTGCAGGTAAAGAAGCTTACGTTTCGAAAGCATGCAGTCACTCAGTCTTCTCATCGTCAGCACTGCGATGTTAAACGGAGACTAGAGCACTATATAGCTCCTACGGAGCAGAGTAGCGCAATCCTTTGATCCGCGTGTTTCGCCGACAACATGGCCGACAGAGCAGCTCGGCGCGAGTCACGTGGTACTCAGGGTTCCAGGAGGCGGCCCGCCCTATGGAAGAATACATGGGAATCGACGCAACACGGCCGATTAAAAAATAAACGGAGAGTTCACACTTTTCAAAACTAGTCTGTCGTGAAGTTAGTAAAGCACTAAACACTTTATAAACGTTTTACTATTATCGGATGCGTGTGCAAATTTTGAGATGGCAATTTCCAAGGCAATGGCGTTTGAAGCAGACGATTTTTGCACGCAGCGGAGATGGGCTTTTCGGGTTGGCCGGAGCGGGTCACGTGAACGCTGTGACGTCGCCCTGACGTCGCCGCGTCGTCTGCTGCATGATGCCGCTCATGCAATTTTTTAAAAAAAAAAGTACGTCCTTACTTGGCACACAACTCAGCGCAAATTGCTCTAAAATGTTCCTTTATTATGTCAAAAACTATTGCCGCTCCGTATATATCCACAATATTGAAGAAACAACGATTTTCTCACGTTCCCCATGCATTTCTGACCGGAGTTGCAACCTCCAGGTGTTCGCCGCTAGTCGTCGAGAGACGGCGTTCTAGATTGCGCTACTCTGCTCCGAAGGAGCTTTATAGTGCTCTAACGGAGACAACCGGCACCCAGTTCGCGCACTTTATGTCTTAATTTTGCTATTCCTCGAGCCACAATTCTTTCGTCAATCGTTGCGTCAACCGCACATCACGGAAGAGTGATAAACCCTTCACCCGCGAAACTAAACGCCGCTCTTAAAAAAAGCAAATCCGAAGCAGCCTCTTGGCTCATTTCAGCACGGTAACACGAAATTATGGCGTAGCCGCGTAGCGTAAACGGAGGTTAAATCACTTGCCACCAGATGGCAGGGTCAAGCAGAGTAATTGCAAGTAGCTAGGCTAGGGGGCGCTAGGTACCGCCCAATTCATGTTCTACAAAAAATATATTTTATTTTCTCACGCTACCATAGCATAGCGCTTCGGGACTTTCGGGAGCCCCTATTATACACACATGCAGAAACATTAGGCACTACAAGCATCAGCTGAACATACATTGAGCGTATACACATGCATCGCAGATACAAACATCAATACAACAGCACACTAACCCGATCACTACTCCCGAGCTCTGTGTTTCAGTCTTTTATACTGGTCGTTTTGAACGTACGGAATTTTTCGGTGACTCCCTAAGCAATAAAAAATATTCACAGCATGTTGATTTTTTTCCAGCAATGTCATACATCTGAGAGTATTTTAATGGTTCAGGGGATGAATCTCTTATTAAAAAGAAAACGCTCGATCATGCCGTAATTATTTGAAAGCCAATAAATCGAGCCGCTCCAATGCGGTTCCAAGCCATGAGTTCGTTTCCCCGCACGGCACTTCGTAGCCACTATTTATATTGTAGTGTTTGTTTTTCTACTTGTGCTGTTCGCGCACGGCTGCAATTGCCGTCTTGAATTAATCTCTGTAGAGCAGATATTCACCCAGCTGGAAGTGATGCTTCACGGGCAGAGAAATCGCTTTTCGATCAACTTGAATGCAGTCAAAGCCGCAACTTGCGGCAAGTGTACGGAGCTACGCCAGCTACGCCGTGGCGAGCTCGAAAACTTCTAGCGCTCATTCCAGCACGCCACTTGGAGGGCAGTTTCTCCAGGAACCGTAGTATATTTCAACAGCAAAATAAAGGATAGCTTTTTGTTTTCGATTTTACCTGTTTTTTTTTATTTTTAATGCTAAAATTCCAATGTAAATATACGTACTTTCCGTCATAATTTCGTACTGTCCAGTCTTTTCCCCAGAGCGCAATCTTTCCCGGGGACCGACAGTCACATTGGCCACTGTACGATAGGAGCTTACCGTTCAGACCAGCTTTCCAACACGACTATCCGCACGTCGATCGACTGCACCTAATTCATCAAGTGGTCTGAAACTCTTTAATGTAAAGCGGAATGTCAACCTGCGACACCCTGCCCCCTCCAATCCCCTGCCCCCTCCAATCAAGGCCCGACCAGCGGCATCAATGACCAACAGTTTACGTCATCTCATCTTGTTGTTACACCACTGATACGCGAACACACGGTCACATCGGTGATAATTCCAGTCTTCTGTTCACTACGCACAACACTGCCATCACGATGTTGCTGCTATGTTGCTGACACGCACAAATATAGAACCACGTTGAACGCCGGTCGCACTCGGCATCGGAAAACAGAACCGAACTCAGCAAGAAAGGCGCCCAGGCAGCCGGCTGCAAAACCTGCCTATCTTGGACGCAGTTCCTGCGATTTCCATAACGTCGAGAACGTCGACACAGTTCCGCGTGGTTTCGCTACTGTAGTTCCGCGTGAGCCCAGTGAGCCCCGCAATTCGGAGACGGCCATCTTTCCCAGTGTATACGTGGCGCTGCTGGCACTGCTCCGGAACTTCGCCGTTTCTAGCGGCTTCGTTTGCTCGTTTCATAAAATTAGTGATAAAAACGTCAATGCAACCGAAATGCTCTGTACGTTTGGACTATAAGACGGAATTACAGGCGGCCTTTGCTGCCGCTGAAGCTCAATCAACTCAACAGCATTTATTAAACAACGTGCGCGACCTGCTCGAAAACGAAACCGAAAGAAGTTGAGTCGGGAGGGCGAAAGCTTTCTCCAGTCTGCCTGGAGAAGGAGGAAAATGTCTCGTTCCTCCCTCCCTCTCGTGTCCGCTTGGGGGCGCGTCAGTAAAAGGGAGGAAGACGCGCCGTTGCTACTTTTTTCCTCCATTTTTTTTTAGAGTGTGGTGGGAGCGGATGCGGTTTGCTGCTACAGGTTTGTCATTGTTGGCTTAGTCAGCTTCGGTTTTTCTTGCAAAAGACCGAATTCCGGTGGTTCTTGCTGGTAGCAGCGACTGGCTTTGATTTCAGGTTCTTCGTGGTGTATTTCCGAGGTTCGTCCTTGTGATACTCGCTCGTCTTGCGGTTTTTCTGCAGGGCTCGGGATAGGACTTGGTTCACGGCTCGCCGGGGGTTTAAGACGTGGTATAATTTGCCACCCGTGTCTTGTTATCGGGCAACTCGGCTATGCCGCCTGGGTTCACACAGAGTGAAGGACTATGGGTAAAGTGCGCAGCCCCTCCACCAGAACATACGATGACAGCTGAGCATGGCCTGGAACTTTCCAGAATAGTAAATATTGACAGAAAATAGGACTGGAGAAAGCATCTGTGACAATATAACAAAACGGACAGATGATTATCTATCCTGACCACTAAAGAAGCTGCATTGCTTTAGTGGCATTCTGTCTGAATAAATCCTCTCCTTTGGGGTTTGGCGACTGCCGTGGACGAGCGAAACTGAAATGGATGTGGGACCACTTTTCTGGGAATGAGCCGCGGCAGACTGTCGTCAGAAAGGGGCGTGAACGGGTGGACTGGGTAAGTAACACGCGCGATGAAATGTTCAACGCTGAACTCTGAAGTCGCTTTCGAACGGCCTCATATGACGGCTTCCGAGTCTGAAATCAACTCGCCGACACGAACGACAACGGACAAAGCGCCCGACAAGCTCCGGCCCAGCTGGGGCCAGCCGCTGCCTGGGCGCTGCCATCTTTCATGTGACGTCACGTATTTGGTTTGGTGACGTGACGAGTGGTCACATTTGCGTACAATGGCAGCGGCCTTATGGGGGTCACTTTCTAGTGCAGACCGGAACCCCGGTTTATCGCTCTAAGCCCCTCTACTTCGTTGATACGCAGCGCCGGCTAGCCAGCGTCAGCGTCGCCGCCAGCGCGTCTTGCAGCGTCTCTCAACGAGCGGCATGCTAGCGCGCGACGGCGTCAAGACGGAGGCGTCTGCCGCTTCGCGGCTACTCTCGTCAAGCTTGCTTGACGAGAGTAGGCGCAAAGGTTCTTTACAAACAATGTGTCGGTCGATAGTCGGAAGCTTCGAGGAGAAGCAAAACCGAAAGCCGACACCGGCCATCCTCCAACGTGTCACTTCTATTAAGATAGTCGGCCCCAGCCTGGCTATCGGCTTACACTGTCTCGTCATTTTTGTCTACTTAAATACATATAGCGATTTCGTGTGGCATCTTTTTGCTCTTCGCTCTCATCAGAGCTGCCAGGCCGAACTCGACATGAAACGGGCATCAAAACTGATCAAGGGAGGAATTACATGAAACGCCACGGATTGACAAGAAAAACAAAAGAGAAATTCAATTCAAAGAAAACCGCAGCCCGAACAAAAGACGGTTGTAACCCCAGTCACGAACGTGGGTATCCCATGGCGCTTCTTTTCTTCTTTTTGTTTTTCTCCAAGCCCCTTCCACCACCGCCGCATTGTCGAAAAAGTTTCGACTCCGGCCACTAAACTTCAATTCTCCTTACGAAGGACCGCGGGAGACGCCACGAGCAATCCCAGCCAATCCAATTGAGTGTGTTTGTCACGTGACCTTCAAAGGGGGCGCAGCAACTGGCGTGGCAAACTATCACGTGATGCTTTTCCAGCGTCAGATTGGCTGGGATGGCGTGAAGCGTCCGATGCTGTCCACGGTAAGGTGAAACGGAGCAAATATCCACTCGTCAAACGAAATGTTGTCAGTTTGAAAAAAAAATATATACAATTTTCATTTTTGACTACTTTTTTTCTTTTTCATTTTGAATTTGTTGCTTTGGGTCTTCTTCTTCTTTTTTTTCTTGGTATTTATTTGGCGTAGAGATTCGGGTTCGATTTTCACTTTCAACGGCGCGCCCCACGTTCGCCTGCTGCTGAATCTGACGTTCAATTGGAGTCCCCGGCACGCCAGAACGCTGTCCGAGCACTTTGCGGTTTCCTGCACGCTGCTGTTCTCGAATGTCCGTCTCGCTCGCGTCTGTCTTATATATATATATATATATATATATATATATATATATATATATATATATATATATATATATATATATATATATATATATATATATATATATGCCGCCATTTCTCTGTTTCTATGTGTATTGTGCGCAGGACGGCCCTTGGATGGGTGTGTGCGTGTGGGAGCGTGCGTGTCGGTGTGTGCTTTGGGTTCCATTCTGCATCCTGTCATTTATTTGCCTCTCCAGTTTTTTGGGGCTCTGTGTTATTTGAATTTCCCGATACTTTGCCTGGCCACACACAGCCTTGCAAGGAGCTGGCAGGGAGCGGTCTCGAAATGTCGCATTAGAACTCTCGGATATATGACACTTCGCATATTTTAGTTTTTCGGTTTCCGCGAAGGAGCAGTTTTAGTGGTTGTCGGATTGGCAAACAAAAATACGTATTTATATTGGGGGTTCTGGAAACAAACTAAAGAAAACTCAAGTGTTTATTAAAATTTTTTGTGTATTTTCATTATCTTGCACGGTTTCCAAAGTGACAACCATGGGAAAACACGGAGACGAAGGAACGGTATACTGGTCAAATGGAATGTTGGATACGAAGCCGCCAAAAGCAAAAACAATATTTGGCGGCGCCGGAATTCGAATTCCGGGTACTCAATGTTTCTCGGACTTCAAATCCCAGGATTCTAAATACTACAGGGTGATACAAGGAGACGCCAGGCTCTTTAAATCGACCGGAAAATTCGGTTTCTTAACCTATTGCGTTACGACTTTGTGCAGCGTTGCCCACAGATGGTGCATTTTTTTTTTTGTAAAATTTGCAAAGAGCGAACTTACCTGAGGAAAAAGTAAAGAAAGAAAAAGGCTTAGCTCCTATGGAAACGCAGCGACGCCACCGGTCTTCAAACAACACGGCGCCGTTTCGCACGGGAGACAAGAGATGGCGCAAGCGGTCGCGACGCCAACTGCCGCCAACGAACGAGCATACGACGCCGAGAGCCGGCGTCTTTTCTTTAGCAGACGATCTTTTCAAATCAAAAGCGGCGCGAGCTTTTCTCATATCAGTTTTTGTTTAGGCGACTGTCGCCCCCTGCGGAACGCGCGCCGCTTTTGAGTCGAAAAGATCGTCTGCTAAAGAAAAGACGCCGGCTCTCGGCGCCGTATGCTCGTTCGTTGGCGGCGTTCGTTGCGCCATCTCTTCTCTGCCGTGCGAAACGGCGCCGTGTTGTTTGAAGACCGGTGGCGTCGCTGCGTTTCCATAGGAGCTAAGCCTTTTTCTTTCTTTAGTTTTTCCTCAGGTAAGTTCGCTCTTTGCAAATTTTACAAAACAAAATGCACCATCTATGGGCAACGCTGCACAAAGTCGTAGCGCGATAGGTTAAGAAACCGAATTTTCCGGTTGATTTAAAGAGCCTGGCGTCTCCTTGTATCACCCTGTAGAATAGCCGGTCGGGCATGGCCGACCAGCAATTGGGAGACTGTGTAATGGTTCGCTTACACACTTCCGTTTGCTTAAGACCGAGCTCACGTGATTTACGACAAAGAGAACACACTTGAACCCTGGCGCCCTCTATGAGGCGACCCTGGAGGTGCATTTTACTTGAGCAAAGGTTTTCCGGTATTTGCGTGCTCAAACGTACGTACTATAAATGAGAAATAGTCGTTTATAAAGGGGCTCTTCAAACTCCGCCCCGCATGCGAGGTTCAGCACGTAGCAGGCCGCGGTCCTTTAGCTTCCGGGGTTCTTCAGGGTTCAATGTTTGGGCCTATATTTTTCTTTATCTGGTTTATTAGTGACATGGGTAAAAATTTCGAAGAGACTCTAACGTATTAAGCACTTCGAAGATGACACAGTAATTTATAGCAAAATCACTCATACCTTTGACCATGTTAAACTAAATGAGCGTTTAGAACTATTTAAAGAAAAAAAAAAGGTGTGATGTTTGGCAAATAACATTGAGCACTAATAAGACCGTTTTCATCGCAATGACTAAAAAGCTGACCCTTCTGGTATTAGAGATGATCTGCTTGAAAAGGAACGGAATTTAAGCATTCCGTGGATTAGTTTTTGTCGGAATCTTTCGTAGAACTTTCATGTTGATCAAGTATGCACAAAAATCCATGCAGCTCCTCTAGACGCTGCGTCCAGAGGCGTTGCATGAGCTTTGTGCATATGAAGAGCCTAAAGAAACTCATCATCTCAAGTGAACATACCTGATTTTATAAGCTTTATTCTACTTCTTATGGATTACGCCACCCGAGTTTAGGAACCCTCTACATCAGTGGTTCTCAAATGAGGGTCCGCGGATCCTTTAGGGTCCGCGAAGGCATTCTAGGGGTCCGCGAAGTTGTCTTTTCTCAGGTCGAGAAGAAATGTTTCAGTTTTTGGGCGAGTGTTCTCGTGTATATGTCAATAAGGGAGGTCTACTTCACACTAGCCCTTAGTTATATCCATTAATAAATCATTATCATATTTCACCTATACCTTTCCCCTCCCCTCATCACGAACGGGGTCCTCCATCATCTCCGCCGATCCACAAGGGGTCCGCGAAACAGCGATGGTTGAGAACCACTGCACTACGTAACAATATATAACACACTGCAGAAAATACAATAGTCACTTAGATTTATCTATAACTACTAAAGATCAACCACAGCGATCACTGAATTGCGAAATAGAGCTGTTTTTTTTTTCTTCCAAAATATAAATGCACACTGATAGTAAATTGGCTAAAATTATTCTTTTCAATTATTGCTGACTCACAAAATATTAACAATGAGAAATAGATAACATGTTCGGTCCCAGAAGTATTAGAAATGAACAAAGCAAGCAGATTGATCCTTAGACATACTTCACTGGTGCCTTTGAATTCTCAAGCTTTTCTTTTTTTTTTTTAAGAGCTATAGATTTTTGTAATAGCCTGCCTAAACAGTCGTCAGTAGGGCAAGTACACCTTTGTTTGTAGAAAAACATGCCTCAAATCTCATATCCTTTTGAATGTCTGCCTTGTCATAATTAAGTGTTCTTCTTTAATTATACCCACTCCTTCCTCGTCCATTCGATAGTTGGTAGTCTGAAATCAATAAATAAATAAATAAATGAAGCCCGACGCGCTGCCCGCTTCTATCAGACCCGCTACTGCGGGCACAGAAAATAGTGCGCGTGAAGAAACGGCGACGGGACTCGCTCCATATCTGCAGAGGAAGATACCAGAAAGGAAGTGAGAAACTGCATCGTAACAGAGGTCCTCTCGCCAAATCATTAGTCGAACATTGTCATCGCAAGCATTATACTATTCTTAATCCCCCGCTTTATGTCTGTATAGCTATGTTACAGTACTTTTGCATGCTCCTATACGCTGTGCATGGTGTCCTCTGCCACAACTATTGCCTTGTATCAGCGTTACGTTTGTCAATCTAATCAGTATTTTCCACTGCGCGAATGGTCTCAAGTTCTCATTCACTTTTATTTAGGCCCGGTGTGTCTCCTCGGTGACAATTTAGGTTCGAATGATGCCTAATATTTTTCAAATTGTTCTTTAAGGCAAATGAACTACCTCATAAAGTGAAATCATTTGAGACATGGGGCAACCTTTAAATCGCATTACATCTTATGTTTTGATCACTTTCATTTTATGCGTGACGTCACGTTTCACGTGAGGTGTGTGGGTTGTTTGAAATTCTCGTGCGAGGTCATGTGGCTGGGACGTGATGACCCTATCTACCAATCAGGATTTTCCCATCGCGCCACCAACGCCGGCTTTTCTGCGACTGGAAACGTCTTAACGCTATAATGTTAAAAAACTAACGCCCGAAAACCAAAAATATACGTAAACTGAGTGATTCACGGCTAGCCGACAAATAGCGCCAGTGTGTTACCTCGTCGCCATAGACTTTTAAGAGGTTTTAAGTAGTCATGGGCCGAACTTTTGCCGAATCTTGGAATTCGCCAAAGCCAAACTTTTGCCGAGTTTTTCTTAAGATTCGGCAAAAATGCGTTGTTACCAGACTTTACGTGTATATTTAGACTTTTCTGGCGAAAAAAATGTTTTAGGTTTTTTTTTTCTTAACTTAAATGCAACATGTAATGCATATCAACACTGTTATTACTAAATAAAGTGATGTTCTACGAGATAATTTTATCGGTGTCGTTTTTTCTGTGTTTAGTGGCAATTTTAGTGACATGCTTTAGAAGTGGCGTGACAACGAGGTTGGGTAGTAGCTGGCGCAGTCATGAATCACGCAACGAGATTTTCAGTTTCGAGGCCTCATCTGCGCAAGCCTGCGAGTGTGTGTTCATTGTTAAAATAAAGGCAATAACACTGCGTTCTTACTTTCTCTGGGAGTCACCGTCTCGCGCGCGAAAACGAATGCAAAGTTTGCTGAGCCTTCACCAGAAGAGATATTATTGTAAATATTCATGTTTTTCGATTCGAGTCACTTGGCGTCAGCTTGCATTAAAGTGTGCGTGCCATATTCGCAAAGTCCCGTTTTTAACCTTTAAAATGCCGGTATTTGGTGTGAGGGCACACATGGCCGTTTAGGAAGAGTTAGGAATGTCGGAAGAGCAACGTCGAGCATGATAGTTCTACGTTTAGTTTTATGCAGACATATCAAAACCGCGAAATAACGCTAATTAAAATGCAATATTATTTTGTTTTGGCACAAACTACTTGTGAGCCGAAAACAGGATTGTTATAATTGCGAGGAGTGCTTTAAAGTAATTGTCACTCAATGTTTCAACTACCTCGCGGCATCACTGGAAAAGTCAAATGAAAATCCCATTACCGCAGTGGACTGCGTAAACTACTGCATGTCAAACTTCCCCTTTTGAGGCAGAAAATATTGAAAAGAACCACACTCGCAAAAGGTCACAAATGCTCGGTAACCGTGTTGCCAGCTCCACATCTTACCCTAGCCGCTGTTTGTACTACACTATACTATACGATTGAAACCGCACGACCGCACGGCATCTATTTGCGTGCGCAGACATTTGCCGAATTTTGGCCGATTGTTTGTCGAACTTTACTTCAAAAGTTCGGGATGTGCCGAACTTTGCCGAATTTGAAGTTCGGCAGATTTGGTCCATCACTAGTTTTGAGGCACGAGGTCCTAAGCCGTCGCAAGTCTGGGACCCAGCCTTATCTGAGCACGATATGATAGGGCAATTATCAATCTCACAAAGCAGGCTGTTTTTTGTTTTTTTTTAGTTGTCCACATATTTTCAACTTTGCCATTTTTCGAGCACCCTTCGTAGATTACAGTCATTGACCCTCTCAAGTGCATTTAGGAGAAAGTTGACGCTGCAGATTTCTGTTAGAGTGCATGCAGGCCATAACTAGGGCTCCGTGTCTTCGGATAAATTCGAAAAACTTCGAAACACTCCCGCCGATAATATTTGTGTCAATTCAGATTGATAAAAAAAAAGTGTGAATTTCGATGTGCCTCCTCTCCCCCCCCCCCCCCCCCCCGCTCTTCCAAATTTTTTTTTATTATTTTTAATTAAGCTTGGTGAGCGCACAGGGTCAATGGTCCTGGGTAGATTCCACCACAGTTACCTTTCAAATCGCGGACCATTGTCAAAAGGGGTCTTACCGCTTATCTCGTCTAGGTTCATTCAGAAAAACAGGTCGTTGTACTTTCGATTCACGACAAAAGTAACTGTTTTGGTTTCCAGTTTGAGCCATTATATTTGTGCTTTAGAGGGAAAAAAAAAAGTTATGCTTTTGTTACAGTGAAAGCTATGGACCATAAAGATTACATAAATGGTGAGCAGGGCAGTTGAAACTTCTCTATTACATCCTTTACTAGTACACCTCGCGCGGCCTCGGGGAAGGTGAATGGAATAGGATAATAGGAATGCGAGCTTCTCAGCGACTACCTCCGGGAGTTTATTGATTTTAAGGTATCGA
Organism: Ixodes persulcatus; assembly: GCA_013358835.2. Classification (NCBI taxonomy): domain Eukaryota; kingdom Metazoa; phylum Arthropoda; class Arachnida; order Ixodida; family Ixodidae; genus Ixodes; species Ixodes persulcatus. The sequence continues at coordinate 250,639 of JABSTQ010011364.1, forward strand.
CGTTTATCGAAGCAACACCCGTGTGCAATGTTTGTCGAGAGATAAATTTGTATTGCCAATGGTAATGGCACCGACGCCAAATCTAGCTGAAGAAATATTAAATGGTACAAGCGCGTTCCATCTTTTTATTTAGCGTACATTTCACCCGGATGTTATTTAATAAATTTATTTATTTTGAATAGAAAACACTCCAAAATTAAACTTCGAATTTCGGAGTATTAAGAATCAAACAAAAAAATGAAAGCCGGTTACAACTCTCTGTAACGCCGAATTAGAGCGCAGCTCTTGACGAGGGGGGGTAGGCGCGGGAGGGGGGGAGGGGGGGTCACGTCACCTCGGGGCGGTCACGTGACCTGGGGGGTCACGTGACCTCGGGGGGAAGGGGGGTTACGTGGCAGGGGCGTCACGTGACCTGGGGGGTCACGTGACCTTGCGGTTACGCCGACGCCGACGCCGCTCAAGCCGGAAACGGGCGCCTAAGAGCTGCGCTCTAAAATAAACTCCTATAAAGTTCGAATACCCAGCAATAAATAAACTCCGAAAAATACTCTCCGAATTTGACGAAAATAAAGTCCCGACAACACAAACTCCTAGTCCCAACCAGGGTTCCGTGCTTTCGGATAAATTCGAAAAATACACGTCCGCAAAAGAGTCATCCATTCGGATTTATTCGATAAACTTTAAGTTTGGATGTACCAATGCAAAAAAAAAAAAGCGGTATTTTACAGTTATGTTTGGTCAGCACATTGGGCCAATGGCCTTTGAAAAATCTCATCCCGGCTTTTTTGTTTTTCAAATTTCGGATCATTGACAAAAGGAATCTTATCGGCCATAACCAACATTGGCTAGAATACTACAAGTATGTGCGCGTGGCATTTCGACGTCATCGGAGTGAAAATCGAGCCCAGACAAAGATTGGACGTGAATGCTGCTTCGATCGGCGTTCGGCCAGGCCTTGTATCCAACCATGAACGACCCGAAGGCCGCTCGGGGTCGGGTTCGAATCCACTTGCTGAGTCAGCGGCATTCGAATGCGATGAGGTCCCTTGGAGGTGCAAGGAGGCTGTTCACAGGCTTTGATTATTAAAATATGAAATTCTTTATAACGCTACCCCCTTCCACCCTCTTTCCCAAAATGTGATTCGTCCGTTCGTGCATTTCCCGCTAAATTAGCGTGGGAATTGATGTCCCGTGACCTACACACGAATTCAGTTTCCCCGCTAGAGTTAGCGGGAAAATTGATGTCACGTGACCTGACGTCAGGTGATCTATACACCAATTTAGTTTCCCGCTCAATTGCGTGGGAAAATCGACACCACAGGACTCGCACAGAAAAAAGGTTGATGCCGTGTTGGTGTCTGCCCAAGAGCCCATTTTGAAAAATTAAAAATGTTTAGAAAAATAGTTTTTTTTTAAGTTTTTTAGAAAATAACTTTTTATTTGTTCATTTTAAGGCCATAGTTTCAATTAGAAACTTGCTGGGCATCATCAATAACCCCTATATCAACCCTCTTTAGACAAGTATAAAGCATGCCGAGCATTTTACCATGTTTTAAAAAACCCTTCAATTCTGACGCGTACTCTGGTTTCGAATTCTTATCCAAGCGCATCTTGGCGGAAGCTGTCCTGCCCTCCGACGGCTGAAGCGCGGAACCAAGGCCAGACGATTCGCCAGTTTCGCACGCCCGTCTGCCTGCGTCCCTTCCCTCTCTCGTAAAAAATAAAGAAGTGTAGCGCGCGCGCTTTGCCAGGAGATAAGGAACGCCTCGCTGTTCGAAAGAGCATGACATTGCGAGATTGAGCTTTGACTTTTGGGCTGGCCTTGGTTCCGCGCTTTCCTCGCGCAACGCAGCAGAGGCTTGTTGCACTATTTCTCCACAGGGCGCGGTGCCATCGGGGCCGAAAAGCGCTCAGATTGAAAACCGAAACTTAAAAACCCGTCGAATTTGTGCGGTTTTTCAGAAAGTCGTAAAATGCTGCGCGTGCCTTCTATCGTTCTGAAATTTGCTCATGTAGTGTTTTTCGATGATGCTCAGCAAGATTCTAATTGGAACCCTGCGCTTAAACTCAATATTTAAAAAATAATTACGCGAAAATAATTAAAAATTTAATTATCTCGAACTCTAATAATTTTGCTAAATAGGCCCCTGGCCAAGGATCAAAACGACACAAGCCTTTTTTTTGCTGCGATGCGTAGTTTTCGCAATATCGAATTTGTCCACCTTTCGTGAAACAGCGTATATATTTATATATATATATATATGTTTATAGTATATTGATGCCAACGTCACCTCTGTTATGTAACAGTTATAGTCTGTAGGGATTGCTGCCATGATCCCGTTTTCCATAGATTACAAGAGAAAAAACGAAAAACTTCACAAACTATAGTCACCCCATCGCTTGTCTACATGCCTTTCTCTCTCTCTCTTTCTCTTTTTCTCTCTCTCTCTCTCTCTCTCTCTCATTTATACTAGACGACGCTCGCGTCCTGAGCGGAAAGGTTGGGTCGCTAATTAAGACCAGAGTAGGTTTTCCTGTAGTGCGGCCTCTTTTTTGTTCCTCAGCCGTGTTGGGGGGGGGGGAGGGGGGCACCGCGCCGCCTCGTTATGATAACAAGCCCCGCACCGTGACACTCGCGTCTGTCGACGCGTCACCTCCATACCTGCCGCCCCCCGTCGTTGTCCGCGCTTGCAAATTTTACCAAGATCAAACGCACACTGACATGCCGCGTCATTTTCGCGCTTCGTTCATCACCTTTTCCAGGTACTCGAACAAAGGGCGTCAAGAAAAAAAAAAAGGGGGGGGGGCAGGGGGGGGGGGGGTTCAGTTAATGGCGAGCTTGTTTGGTCCCGGCGCTGCGCGTAAAACCTCGGTCGCACTGCTTCTACGTCTTTCAAAGGACTGTCTTCACACACTGTCTGATGCGTACTCTCTCCTAGTAGGACGGACACTGGCACGTTGGTAACACAAAAAACCTCTCTGCAGACGTGTTCTAGACCTGTGGGTATGTAAGAAGGAAACATGTTCTTGGAACATGCTCGAGGTTTGTCAGCGAATAATCACGTCATCGTGTTTGCAGGGGACACCTTGTCGCTTGTGGGATGTACGAACCGTGGGACTGCAGTTTTATGGCGCGTTTACACAGACGGATTCGCGCAGGCGGATCCGCGTAGGCGGGAAGTGGATTTCAGAACCGGGTGGCAAAATCGACTATTCGCTGGTGGAAAATCTGGATCGATCCAGGAGCCGTATCCAGACTTTTCGGCCACCGAAAGAGTCGATTTTTCTATCCTCGGCGTCAAAAATCAACTTTCCGCCTGCGCGGATCCGCTGCGCGAATCCGCAAGTGTAAAGGCGCCTTTACGCGCTCCGTTACGTGACACTCCTGAACCAATTTTCTTTTGGGATGACGCGGAGCTTGCAATTAGCAGTTTAGACAATAACAACAAACAATTAAAATGTTGCAATTTCACGCTCTGTTGGTGGAATGGGAACGCGCATTATATAGGGAGTTTCTCGAAACGCGGGCCAAACCGATCTCGCAAAAATTACGCATCGCACAGCAGAACGCAAACCAAATCAATCCGCAAAAATCTAGCCACCTCGGCGCCGAACGCCCCTTGCGTAGTTGATATACGGCTGGACGCGCGCAACCTCGGAGTTGTTTTTCCTTTTAACTGGGAAGATTGGCTACCGCCATCTATTGTGTTGTGGACACCCTTCGTGACAGAGGAGACAGCCGTCTCTGCTGTCTTGGCGGATCCGGTGTCTCGGTGCGTCGTCGGAAGCCCTCTCTCTCTCTCTCTCTCTCTTGGCGCAATGCGAAAACGCAACCGCTTGGACAGCGCGAAGAGCATGCGTTATTTCGGATGTGGGGTGTCCCCCACCGTTAGAAGACGCGCTGTAGGCGTGTTGACTAATGTAAGAAGCCCGTATTGAAGAAAGGGTCCTTCCAGCCATGTTTCATGCAGGGAATGTTTGGCCTCAATTTCGGTGGAGAGGGAATAGGGAATTTTAACGCGATTGAAGGGAAATTTAAGGATTGACGAGGAAATTCGGAAACAAATTAAAAGAGAACTATAGACTAAAAAAAAAAAGAACAAATAACGCCTTGTGGTCCAAAAGTTTTCAGAAGAGAAAGTGGGAAAGTCGCGGTGTAAGATAGAGAGGTGTCCTGAGACGCTCCTGAGCGCCGAGAAGCGGTGGCGTCTAAAGCTTATATCATTTAGTCAATAAAAATATAGACTGGCCACTAACACTGCTGCGAAAATAAAGGTTAGAAAACGTGGGAAAATATGCGGGGATATTTCAACATTTTGCGGGGAAGCAGTGCCTTAAATAGGGAATTTTCGTACCCAAGAAAGGAAACATTTGGACGTGGTATGGAACATCACTGGGTTCATCTCAGACCACAGGGAGCGTTTGACTTTTAATGGCCGACACCTCCTGCGGAACTTGAAGGCAAGTACGCGTATACGCCGCGCTTTCGGGTGACGAGGGGAGAAGCAGGAGGGGAGCCGGAGACGTTTTCAAAGGATCAACGCTTTTGGGACCTCCTCGCTGCTTGGATTGCAAACGCGGCCCACGAACCAGGTTACCCCGAATGAGCTGTGGGACACTCTCTGTAACATATGCTCTCTAGTCTAATGCAGGTATAGTTAATCCGGGTAGAATTTACTCTGCTAATGGCGTATTTGTTGAAGGCATCCAGAAGGGCAATTAATGAACCATTTCGCAATCTATAAGTCATTAATTCGAAAGAAAATTCTGATTCTGTGTGTGTGTGTGTTTTTTTACAGATAGGAATTTACAAATTTTAAAGCTTTAGGATGATGCGTAAAGACAATTTCCAATCGATTCTAAAAAAAAAATCAGTGTTGGCGTTGTGTCCCGCCCCCCCCCCCCCCCCCCCAAAAAAAAAAAAAGAGCCCTCGGTGGGAGTTTGTTTATTATTTTGAGAACATTATCTGATTTATTTATGCAGGTGTCATTACCATGGTGGATGAAAGTAAACCTCGCGTAACCATTTTACGCGCAAATAAAAATCTCGAATATTAAAAACACATAGAACGATACTCATTTGTTTTAACGTTGGCACTGTGGTCGGTATATTTTTATAAATTTTGCATGTAGTCCCTTTCTTAGTGCAATGTTTGCTTTTTTAATTTGTTTTTTGCCATCCCCTGTTCTCGGTACACCCCGTTTTTTTTGTTTTTTTTTTTGTTTAAAGCACGATCCAGGTCTGTGATAATTTTGTAGAGTCATCACACTTTGATGCTCATGCGCATTATTCCGTGTTTTTTTTTGTGTGTGTGTGTGTGTTTTTTTTTTTGGTCTTTTAGAATGCACGAACAACATCAGCAGATAGTTTCCCCGCACGTCTAAAGAAAACTCGCAACGAAATATGACTAATCTTTTCGGTTACGTTTCTACTTCGCAGATATGCTCCCGGCCGGAGTGGCGCAATTTGCGGATCGTAAAAAAAAACAAAAATTATATAAACACGCAAGCCTACATACTGAATGCAATAAACGATCTCAAAGTCTTATCAGCACGATTTCGAAAAAAAGATTTTCTAAAACGCCAGTGTTTTCATGTATTTTTTGTGTGTTTTTCTTTTCTTCGACGATGTGACATCCATAAAGAGTATCTATGGCTAGACAAAACGAAAACCACGCAACAAACACGAGTAAGAATTATACCGTCCCCGTCACGCGAGCTCGAAAAAGGCCTGCGCCGCACTTTTTCATTCAATTGTTGGGGTCGTGTAGGGGGAAAAAATGCAATTCGACATAAGTATACCGCCTCGACTTTTACCGCCATATTTAAAACGAAACAAATACGTGGACATTTTTGTCTGACTTTCGTATTACTCAAAACCTGCAACGTCGTCTTAGGGAAAGGGGGGATATATATATATCTCATTTTTTTATCATCCGACTTTCTTTGAACCGGTTTACACTATACAGAGTAAAGGTTTGAAGTCGGCGCATGCGTTAGTACGTTTCTTGAAAATTTATGACATAGTTTAACGTCTTAATGTACGTAAATAATAATGGTCTTATAATGATATCCCACTGCCGCGGTTCATTAAAAATTCAGGTCGCCATTCAGGGATTTACTTTCCAGCGACGATCGCGGAAAAAATGTATTCCAGTCTTCATTGAATGTTTCATATATGCCCTTTATCCGTGGATTCATTTTTTATGTTTTTGTTTCCAACACGAAATATTGTCTTTTTTTTTCCTTAAAACGAATTAACGTGACTTATTTTAGAATCTCGACAAAAACGTACCGAGTCGCTCGTTAATTTTGTCTAACATGATCGTAATATCGACCTTCAATGTTCACTGTTCCTGCTTCTTTGTTGCCTTAATTATATTTACTTAAAAAGAAGAAAACGAATCGAGAGAGCGCCTCGCTGCGGAAACTCTGCGTCAGTGTGTTCATAAATTAACAAGTGTGTTCCGCGATCTACTGCAACGCAGAGCTTGTTACATAATTAAGAAGACGCACTGCGACGCAGGACTCCCAATCGGGGTACCACGTTTTTGGGCTCTAGTTTGCTTCAAATTTAGGGCTGTATTTTGGGTTTCAATTTTTCCGAATGTTTTGGTGTTTTATGCAGTCTATTTTATATGTCAAACAAAAAAAAAACAAAAAAAAAACGGCGTTTATCAAAAATGTATTTTTTCTTTACCGTTTCTTCTTATCAAATGTTTCGGTACCTTACAACAGCATGCTTCACTTCGCCATGAAAAACAAATACGTAGCTCCTTACTGATCCATATATATTATCTATATTTTCACTGAGAAAAATTGTATCGATATTTCTACAAACACAGTGTCCACCCTCTATCCACTCAAGTTTCCTATTATATTGCCTCATCGTGCCAAATTCAGTTTTTTTTTTTTTCTACAGTCTTTGAAATCTGAAGCGTCAATTCTTCCCGTAACAAACATCGGAGAATCAATCGCCGTAATCTAACTAGGTATATACCTACGCCACGTAGATCTTTTCAGCCTCATCGATCGCCGAGCCTTGCAGCCCAAGTGCAAGAAAGGATACGCGCTGGAATTTTAGAGTATACTGTAGATATGCTCTGCAGCCGGACCCATACATTTCAATCGCTTCCGCTAATATTGTCGGATGTGCTTACCAAAATCCTCGTTCGACACGGCCGCCCGTTTTCATTGCCCGAAATTCTGACCGAAAACCGAAATTCGACCAATACACTCGTAATTGGGACGTCGACGCAATGGCTGCTTCTTCAAAGCGACTTGACTGCAGCCTTGCACGATGCTCGCTACACCTAATCAAATTCCTTGTAATCAATTACATTTAATCGTAATTTTGTAATTATTTAATTACATTCATTGGGAAGTAATCGCAAGAGTACTTGGATTACTTTTGAAAGCACTCGAATTACTTGTAACCGCTACTGTTTTCTCTCCCCTTTCTGATGGCGCCAATTTGTACAAGTTTTCTACCAAGGAATTCTTCGTACTAAGTCTCCCAGATCAGGATGGTTTACCTAAATTGGTAGCGAAGGAGAGAAGTAGCTTAGAATTCCATTATTGAATAATGTTCAGAATTCCATTAATGAATAATGAACAGTACAAAAGACTCGTTTCAAACAGACAAAAAATACGTCGTTTTAAAAGTTTGAAGTAATCGGAAAAGAAACGGTTATATTTTTAAATAACTTCCAATTACTTCTCTTTTCGAGCAATCTCATTGAATAGTTTTTTTTTTTCTTTTCTTTTGGACGTTTGTATTGTGCTTCAAGGAATTGTCCTGTTGCTATAAATCCTAATAGCAAAAATGGGACTCCCTAACATAATACATTATACGAAAACCTCTAAACTAAATCAACGAATAATCATTTAGAAAATTTAATTAAGGTTTGTTAAATGATACCCGGTTTCATTGCCACGCAGAAAAAAATAGGATCGACTAACTGTTCGTACCGATGGTTTATTGGCGACTGCTTCGTAATTGGAATAAATTACTCTTTTACCGTGCTTCTTCGTTCTCGCCTTAGCTGTCACTGTGAAAGGTTCAACAGGCTGCCCCGGCAGAGCATAGAGAAGATAAAAATATTTCCGCCTGCAAGACCAGAAAGCTACTGCAGACTTCTAGAAGATTCGCGTTTACCCTAACCCCATATGAACGTTCAGGATACCGAGTGTAATTGATAAAGGAGGCCAACACGGCCTGGCCGAGTCAGTATCGCCTTAGCGTGGTGCACTAACATTCTGGGAGGAATGTTTGCGATGCAAAGGGTAGTAGGTAAGTAGCCCAGCGTAACCTTGCCGACTCACTCTCCCGACGACGACAGACTCGCACTCCCGCGCTAACCAGCTGACACGCCGGAACTCTGAAGCTCGCTGCTGCCGCTTTCGAGGTACGCGGCTGCTTTCTCGACGCTCATCCTTTTTTTTTTTCGTTATGTCACAAGTTGGCCGATTAAACCTTTTTTTTTTTCAATTTTACGCTTGTCCGAACCATTTCCATTTGCCACAACATTGTTATGCTGTGAGACATCCTAGTCTGGCAACTCAATCACATGATGGCCACTGGGCTTGTCACGACCCTCGTGGCATCTTACAAGTTTTGTCGCCGAAAGATGCAATGTGCCTATTGTAGACAACTACAAACTTAAACAAAACTACGCACATGTTTGTCGGTGTAACACCAGGGATCGTACCTTCACTTGTCGATGAATGTGCATAATTTATTTTTGGCACTGTCTCTACTTTCTTCTGTTTCTTTTTCTTCGTTCCCGAACAGATGGCTAATATGCGCGTGAAACTACAGTTAAAAGGAAGCGGACTTGTTGGGTCGTGCGTGAAACGTCGGAGACGTACGTTCGTTGGTGCTCCAGCTTCCGTGCAATGCTTTTCGTCGTCGTTTGAAACTAAAGCATGTAGGCGAGCTGGTTCAATACTTACGTGGCAATCCGGGGCGGGGGAAAAACGGAACGGACAACACAAAACTATTTGTTGTCCGACCTGTTTTTCCCCCGCTCCTGGGTTGCCATATTGTCTTCTTTCTTCTCTCTTCTCAGGGATAGTTGTTTCATTTTTAATTTTCATTGTGTTTATTTCTATAAGTGTGTTTAATCTGCCCGTCGACGTTGTCTCTTTCTTGGTGGACTTTTGAAAATTGCATTTCGTCGCAGGAGTTAGTGGGTTGGATTAGCTTCTTTTCCACCCTGGGGTTCTCTTGTTCTTTGTCCCTCGTAAGCTCTGTTTTGTTCCTTCCTTTTTAGTCGCACTGCTCTGGCTTTATTGTGTTAAGGACACAGTTGAGCGTCGGTAAACTGTTGGTTCTAGCACAAAAAAAAAAAAAATTCTCCTCAGTTTATGTTTCAGTGTGCGTCTTGGTCTGCCCGGTACTTGTCACACGAGAGATTCCTGCAAAAGAACGTGTCTCCATCCTTTCACAAGCCTATATTTCATCATGGCTTGACGACTTGCTCTCAACAGTCCAAAAATTATGTCTGTTTTTTTGTTTTTTTTTTCGTCTTGGCGGGTTCCAGATTGCAAACAACGTCGACTTCATGTGACTCCGTTTTCTTTGATTAACCTTGAAATTGCAACAGCATGACCGATCACGTCCCAAGCAGCATGGTGATACTTGGCCAGTGTCGTGGCAATGTCGGCCGAAACCCGGTTCCAATATCGGCCGAATGTGCGGTTTTGCATCCCGTCCCGACCGACATCCGAGAGGTATTGGCGTATGGCCGTTCCGCCACCAGCCTTGTATCGGCGGAATATCGTGAGAGTACTGCCATGATCGGACTGTCGGCCAGGTATCACCAGATGTCGCATTGGCATCTTTTCTGTATCGGCCGGCAGTTGCCTACGCGCCCGCTTTGTATCGACAGTATCGACAGTAATGGCTCGCATGTTTATTGGAGATATAGGGCGCGCCTTCCGGGCCTACATGAATAAACAAAATTGTTTTCAATCTCTAACAGAAGTTCATTAAACCACTACCATTACACACAGTTTGTTCTTAAATAAATAGATTTACAGTGTTTTCATGCCAAGCAAAATTCATAAATCAAACACGAGGTACCGTGGAGTTTGGAGAGTTTTTGTAGATCGTTCCAATGACTCCGATAACGATACTCCGCCGCCGCCGTTGCGCAAACATTGTATTGTTATCAGGGGTTTCAAAGGTATCGAAACGATTTTCTAAAACTACATATTGAGACGGAAGCAGGACTACTATCAGAAGCCTGCTTGCAGTGTACTTGCGAATAAACAGAGATATGATGTAATCCGTGATAGATGCGTAGTTCGACTGAGGCAGCACACAGCAACGCAAACAAAACCGAGTACAAAGGTATCCCATATTCAACGAAAGCCTCGCTGTCGCCGATGAGCAGTTCTTCGTCGAAGCACGTCCAACAAACACAGCACACCAATTCCACGGACTTCAACGAAGAAAACGTCCATTACCAAAAAGTTGGCATGGACGTATTCCGGCCGTTTGTGACGAAAAACCACGGCCGACTCTGCAACCCACGAAAGCACTGGTCAGAACATTGAAGAGCGCATTTCGGAAACCGGATCTACTTGGCCCCTATACCGATCTCTATAACTTGGCACGCGGCAAAGACTACGGCCCCAGTGATCCCATCAGCGCGTTAGAGCGAGTCACGTGACAAATTTTCGTCCAAGCGATTTTGTCCTGCGGAGAGCTGTCACGTGTTTCGCGCCACTTCTCTGATTTGCTTGAAACAGCCGTCGAGCTCGCTCACAGCTACACGAAGACACAAAAGAAGGTGGGGAGCCCTAACAAATAGCGAGGCCGATGGGGGTTAAGAGTGAAACATGTACGACGAAACCGTCCGATCCGACGTCCGATCCAACGTCCGATCGCTGCTCCGACTCGCCGCAAACCATTAGCCGCGACACATGCTCGAGTCCCGACCGAGTTGCGACGCGTAGTTCCGACGGTTCCGATCGGCTCCGCCCAGTTCCGTGACCAATGCGTGTTACCTGACTTCCTTGGCAATGCAGTGGAAGGTATACAGGCACGCGTTCCCTCTCCCATTTTGAGCGCTGAATGAAGCTGTGCGCGGGCTCTCCTCCTCTCCCCGGTAATGCCAAGAAAAGGAAGAGGGACTCGCAACCGGATCCTTGCTCCTGAATGGCCCGCTCCCCAAAACGCGACGTCCTCATGACGTTCCCGCTACCTGCGTCGTCATTGGCTGCGGCCATCCGACCACCGCAACCACCTCTAGACAGTCGGCCGCATGCCGCAACGTCGTTCTGACGTTGGGACACGACCAAACAAGCCGCGTCCGACAGTCGTATGGCCTGATCGGACATCGGATCGGACGGTTTCGTCGTGCATGTGTTTCGCGCTTTAGACAATGCAGCTAAGCACCCTCTGCTTGCTTTATCTCTGTCCTTTTCGGGCTAAAAGCAAACCAATTCCGTATGCTTTTTTTTTTTTTCATCCTCGGTTTTGAGCTGGCCAAGGAGTCCGAATACCTGGCCAGCATAGCCCGATTCACAAACGGCACTCCCCACACTCAACGAAAAATTGCGGTGGCTTAGCTCGGCTATGCCAGGATATACGTAGCGTGAGCTTATGCGCACAAAATGAGAGGCGCTATCAAGCGGCTCCGGTGCAGCGTCAGACTTGGCTACTGCGCAACGGAGGCGCACAGCTGGGCACGCGGCGGCGCCAGTGCGACTGCCGCGGCTATGACGTCACTCCTCTGGAAGGCGCGGACCGGCGAGGCGGGCGCGGCGGCGGCTCCGGCGCGCCAGCTGTGCGCCGTGTGACGTCACTGCTCCTCGCGCATGCGCAGCACGGAGCACGGCTCATTATGCGAGCCACGCGAAACTCCTCAACCTCGGCCAGTGAAGCTCACGCTACAAAAACGGCGGCGGGTACGGTACGTCGGGATGCGTCGGCGCGACCGATTTGATAATCCACAGATATCGGCTGGATCAAAATGGTATCGCCAGAATCATTCCGACTTCACGCTAATATCGGCGCAATACAGTGTGCTGCCTGGGGTTTTTAATAAACCGATCTCACTAAGCGTTCGGCGCATGCGTGACGCCACCCTAACTTTAGTTCACAGAAGGCTGACGGCAGTGCACGAGAGGACTCGTGCCATCTCGTGCTCTACACGCGCAGAGCTCCAGCGAGGTTGTCGCACGTGCAGAAAGACTAAAGTTCCCGCTATGCATTGCGGCAGCGGTGGCGTAGTCAAACTGGCTGGTGAGATCCTCTTTCTTTTGTTTTCGTCTGTATTCTGAAGAGAAAATTCATAATTCTCATTTTCGACAAATTTATAACAAGCATCATCATTTAGAACTCCTGCTCAAACTTTTCATCATTCACATGGGGTTCGATGGCTGAGTCAACATCCCCATAAAGTCACCATCCCCAAGTACAAACCGTAGCAAATGTTAACGTTCTATCATTTCTGAGAGTTTTCTTGTGACAATTTTGCTTTTCTCGTTATTCAAGAAGTCGCTCCATGTCGTTCCGGTGATTCTCTCCTCTGAACGAATAGTCCTTTCTTCATTCTTGATAAAGGTCTGCCCTTTGCGCGTCGATGTTCCCAGGTTTTGGCACCATTGTTTTTCTGCAAATAAAACCCGGGTTCATTGCCGCTTCACGAAGAAATAAGACTGACGAACTGTTCCTACTGATAGTTTAATGGTGACTGGTTTGTGATCGGATTGAATGGCTCGCGCACCGCGCTGGTTTGTTCTCGTCTTCTTAGCTGTCGCTGTTGAAGATTGAACAATGTGTACATAATCGTCTGACAACTTTATACCAAACCAGGTTAGCTGCAAGTCTTTGGACTTAAAAAAACAGTGCGAAATCAGTTATTTATGCTTAGAATTTAAAGAATCAAGCGAACTACCAAAACCCGTAAGAAAACAACTGATAATGGAACGTGGAGCGCTTCTGGACATAAAACAACGAATAGCATTTTTATGGAATACTATGAATAGTTCTTAAATAGTAGTTTATAGATATAGTATCCCGCCGTTTTTCTTGTTTTTTTTACCCCGTTTTGAGGGTTTTAGATGGTTTTGTGTTGGTTCTTCGATAGCTGTACAAAAACTTACACCTTAATAGTGATAATGCAATTAGATGCAAAGGTTCAAGCTTTGCCTTCGATTCTCCAAGGGTTTTTGGGTGTACTATTAGAGTGTTTGCCGCGCAAGAGGCAGTAGGGTGGTCTATATTGATGCAGTTCCAGTATTACTGTATAGTCGCCTTTCTTTCGTAAATTGCTACAAAATGCTCAATATCTTTAGCAGTTTAGGGCCGGAAATACTTTCCAATTTCGGAATCTCGACTAATTCTACTCTCCCGTGCGTTTCTTTTTTTTTTTCGATTAGGGAATATATTTCTTTTTCGTAGAAGCGGCACCGCCAAAGACCGTGAGAGACTAATTTCGAGCTACGAACTAATCAAAAAAGAGGGAAGAACAAATAAAAAAATAAGGAAGGCAAAGTGAGAACCAAGACATCTTTATTGGGGACCGCCATTACGAAGATTAGCCCACCGCTCGTACTCATTAGGCAAATTAGCTTAACAAACCCAACGTTCCCGCGCGAGCGCCTTATTGGAAACGTCACTGAACACAGCCGCGCCGCATTAGCTCCGCGCGGTTTAGTTTCGCACCTAAAACGAGCTGGGAAAGAACCGGGACGGTCGACAAGCACCAGAACCGAATTCTGCACACACCAAAATATATATATATATATATAAACGAGAGAAGTGTCTTTGATTATCCAACTTTGGTTTGCCTTCCTCGCGCGCGAATAAAAATGCGAACAAGAGAAAAACTGAAGAAAAGAAAAAAACGACAATCGAAGGCACCGAGAAAAGAAAAATGCAAATGTAAATCGGCGGATTAATCGATGTGCTCCGAACAATGAGGTTCTTAAAGACATGCGGCAGTGCAGGACCAGTGGTTCGGTTTTGTTTTTATATGCACATATTTCGGACGTGCTTGCTTGTACGTCGTTATATTCCGATCGTTGTATATTTCTGGGTTTTATACGTGCATGTGTGTGTTTGCGTTTTTAGTGGAAGATATGGAGGATGAGTTTTTCCGCGCTCTTTACTCCTGGCGTTTCCGAATATGGTCCGGGAAAACGGGAATCTAACTATGTTTGATGAGGAATGTCTTATGCAATCTTGTCTGGAATGCTCGCAAAATTCGCGCTATAGAGGCAACATTGAAAGTTGATAAAATGGAAGCTTTTAAAGGATCGCTCAAGGCATCTTCAATACGACTTTGTTATTGTTTTTATTACTCACTTGTTTTATTATTGAGGGTGCATAGTGTCAGAAATCGAGATTGCTCCTCCAGGAAATTCTGAACGAGGGTTTCTTTCCTGTGCCGAAAGGGTGCTTTCAATTAACATAATAAAAAAAGGGTTACACCAGTGGCTCCCAAACTGGGGGGGGAGGGTGACTTCAATGGAGGTCGCGGCGTATTTGAGGAAATCGCAAAGTGGCCCAGGCGATGAACAAAACAGTACAGGTCGCAGCTCAACATCAAGCCGGAAGTGACAGTTGGGTCGTCATAACTTCGCACCCTTGTTTTGAGAATCTGTGCTCAAACTCACTTTAGTCATTATGGGCAGTCATTCCTGCTGGCATCCGTTCTTTCTTTTTTTTTACGAATTTATCTTGATTATTTTACCGTCGAATAAACTTTTAGTGACACATTCTTGTTACTATTCATGCACTTCAATTAATAAGCTTGGGGCTTCGTCTAAAGGCCTGAAGGAAAGGGAGGCGAGGGGGGAGCAACGCAAAATCTTACGTCTTTGACGGGTCGCAGGCAGGCTTGTACTCTACTCATTACAATTAATCAAATTAGTTCTAATCCGTCACTTTTTTGTAATTTTGTATACATTTTATTACCTTTATCAAGAAGTACACGTAAGAGTAATCTAATTACTTTTGGAAGAACTAAAATTACTTGTAGCCGTTACTACTTTTCCCTCCGCTCTTTAATGGTGCCCTTTATTCCTACAAGTTTTCTATTAGGGAATCCTCGATCCGTCTCCGAGGGGAGAATGGTTTACTAAAATTGGTGGATTAAGGAGATAAGTAGTTTATAATTCGGTGATTATAATCCAGTAACGAACAGTACGAGAGACCCGTTTTCAAGCAGGGAGAAAAATCTGTAGTTTTTCTTTTTTTAAATATGGAGTAAGTGGAAAGTAACGCTTACTTTTTCTTTTTAAAGTAACGATCAATCACTTTTTTTTTTCAAATATTCAAGTCATCTAATTAAATCATTTTTGAAGCCCGAGTTATTGTAATTGTAATCAATTACTTTTTTTTTCTAGCAACTTGTACAAGACTGCTCGTAAGGCAGCAGAGTTATAAAACACTGGTGTACACCATTTTCTTCATCACGCGTCAGAAAATTATAGGACTCCGGCCGCCCCTCGATTCTGATTTCCGTTCCGTCGCGAACAACCTGCCGAAAGGTCCCTTTTTGCATTTGCAAACGAGAGTTCGCTCACCTAAGTGGTGCTGGCCCTGAGCTTGGCCCTCTAGGATACCTGGTCGGGGGATTTCCTGGGACTCTTCCTATAGATTAAAGTATCCGCGCGGCGTTTGATAACTCTCTTTTAATCGCCAAAGCTACTACGGTGGGATGCAAGGGGATCATCGCACGGGTCGGAGCGGTCCCGCGATTCGTACATATAAAGCGCAGCATAATCCCCGTGCTTGAAGCTGCGCCACCTTGCGTTCATTGGCTACAAAGGAAGTCCATTTAATGCTAACAAAAATAGACAAACATACTGACCATTTCATTACACTCTGTAGAGGTATTGCATAGCCGTAAATAGAAACACGACCCCTCATATTTTTATTAGAAAATGCGTATTATTTATTACCCTGGTGCATGCAGCCGTCTTTCGTTTGGAAGGTCTTGGTTTGGTTTGGACTGGTTTGAAATGAACTGGACGGGTTTCGTGAAGCCGCGGCGAAGTGAGCGGTTCCTGCCGTGCTCTTTTGCTCCGTTCGTTCACGCGTTACGTCCAGTTTCCCTTTTAGGGAGTCTTCTGGCACACTTGCATCTGAAACCGTAGACGCCCGGGAGAACAGACTGGCTCTCCGAACACAACAGCTATGCAAACCTTTGCGAGGTTCCAATTCCCATTTTTTGCTGAGCCCCGACTTCTGCACTACGTTCTAACGAATTTCATCGAGATTAAACGCAGCGACCGCAACGATTTCGGCATCATTTACTTAGCCTGCTCCGTTTCATTTAGAGCTTAATTTCCGAATCACCTGGTCCTTGCAGTTTCGGCGCTGCTTCCAGCTTACCCATGACACAAAGATGATGGGGACACGCGAGGCACACTTTATAATTTTCTGGGGAGGAGGGAGCTCGTCCAGCTGATTTTTCAGCGTAGTTGTAAACCCGAGACTGGGGATACGGACAAGGGACAAAACACAGAAGGGACAAAACACAGAACACAGAACGTGTCGTTCTGTGTTTTTGTCCCTTGTCCGTATTCCCAGTCTCGGGTTTACAACTATGCTCAATTTACACCAGCTATAGCCTGCACCCTCACCGTTGCTTCATGATTTTGCAGCTTTTTCCCCAACCTGGCTTTGCGCTCGTGTCAAATCAAATGCCCGGAGTACGTGCGCAAACAGTGGTCAGTCAGATGATTTGAGCATTAGCTGGTAAACTTCGTTTCAGCGAAACTTGCCAAAGAGCAAACGCCACGGCCTCTTCGAGCCAATAAGAGCGTCGGAGGCAAAGCACGTGACAGCCCTTACCAAAGGTACAACCCTCAACGAAAGCGTAACCCACGCAGTTAGAGAAGATTTTGAAGAAGGAAACTCCTCTCTTACCCGCATCCTCTTTTGTGTGTCCCAAACGTCGCTTTCCTCTCTCTCCCGCCCGTGGCTTTGACAGCAGTGCGCCCAACTGGTGAGGTAGAGTAAGTCACATGCCGTCGTCTGACGCGCTGTTTGGGTAACTGGGACCGCAGCCTTCGCCGTTTGCCCAAGTTACGGGGCAGTCTAATTGTACGTGGCGCAGACAGCTCCGAACAGCTCCGACAGCATACAACTACAATGGCCTAGAATGGGGCAAGCGGCCGTGGTGAGGTCATGAACCGCCTCACCGCGCCCTCTTGCTGAGGCGGTTCATGTCTAATTTGAGAGTTGGTGCTCCGGTCGACTCCCCAAGCTTTTCCGCGCGTTTCTGCGATCGCGTGTGTATCAGTGCGTGTGTGCGTCGGTGTTTCCGTCGGATAACTGGGAAGATTCGGTAGATTCATAGGAACTGCGTCTGCCGAAAGCATTGTCTTCCCACGCTGAACGCGTGCCTCTTCACTTTTGATGACTCGCACGTTTTCTCTAATTACGTACTGTGGTTCAAAATGTAATTCACACACAGCAGCTGTCTCATTAAGCGTCTTGTTCACTCGATGCAAGTTCTTGTCCCACAGTTTTCGCCCCTCCTCGTCTTCGGATACACTTATCAACAACACAAAAACAACCTTGGTGCGTCCCTCGCGCGAGCGTATCCTGTCCTACAGCCAGGCGCAAAAACATTAGTTTCTCCGGCGATTAGGAGTTCTTGAATTTGAGTCGAAGAAAAAAACCGCAAGACAACAGTTTCTACAGTGATCTCACGGCAATGGCACGCAGACGAGCACACGCGAACTGCAGTCACCGACTCAACGCCAACACCGAAGCTGAACCCAAAGGCATGAAGTCGGGCGTAGCCGGGATGCAGGACTCTTCAGGATGCATGGATGGATGGAGGGATGTATGGGTGGCTATTTCCTTTGAATGGGGCGGTGACAGGAGGGTTTGACAGCAGCGCACCCTTCGGCCTCCGAACTCCCCCCGAAGCATGAGCAATGTTTTGCGATGAAACGATGAGCTCAGTACCACATTCTAGGCCACTGTAGTACAACGCAGTCAACACGGTAAGTCGGAAATTTGTAAGAATGGTTGATCCGCGTTTGTTCTCTTTCCTCTGTATTGCATTCCTGTAAATGGTTCGTTACTTTACAAGGTATCCGGAAATGACCCTAAGGATTACCTTTGTCTTCTGGTAAGCCTCTGTAGACCACATGTCAGGGACTGCAAGGGTAGAAAGCGGAGCAGTCACACTTCCTCCCTAGCAACTATCAAGAAACTGCGCCCGAAAAAAAATATGTGGTGTACCAAATTACATGCGCTTTTCTTCCAGAACATAAAAAATAATAAAAAAACTGCGCGAAAAAAAAAAAGCTCGACAGTTTGACAAGTTAAAGATTGAATGCCAGATAAGCAAGATTCGGCTTGCTGCAGTGCCCTAATTCGTAGAATTTTAGCAGAAATAGGTTTTGGCTATTTAACCAAAAGGTAAACTCCCCCCCCCCCTCTTTCGTGTAATCGATTTATAACGATTTTCGTTTAACTTTGCATTTTATTAAAATGGTGGTCTCTGTGTAGTCAGTGAGCGAAAAGCCAGTTAGAACACATGAGCATCTGGTACTTCCGCTGTAGATGAGAAATGAAGCCAGCGCAGAGTGACTGCTAGCTTTCGGGGTCCTTAACGTGCATTGCGGAGTAATAATACACGATCGCACGCCGATACAACGCTTGTCCAGATCGAAACGGGCAGGGCGAGACGATTTAGCCCAAAATCCCTGGGTTCTGCAGCGCGAGCTCCTGCTCCTGCAGGTGCTCCAAGCGGCGCTGTGCGCTAACACATCTGATCACTATTACTATTCATAGAGATCAGTGGTTAACGCACTCGGCCACCGATCCTCAGTTTCATTGAGCTAACTAATGTGGTTAATCTGATAATAAAAATAAAATTCTTATGATGTCTAATGAAAACATAACTGGTACTGAAATGCTATGGATTTCTTGGGGCTGTGCGATGTTTGTAAACGTGTGCCAAAACACGTCCAACGTATTGCTCCTTTTTTTTCTTCTTTGATAACTTTATTCTCCTTTTTTATCCCCAGAAAATAGCCTGTCGAGGGTATGTCCAACACCACCTAAAGATTTTTTGCCTACTCTCGTCCCCATGCCACCTAATAGGCATGGGGGCGGTATGGGCAATCAAAATGTAATAAAATATTTCAACTTGGAAATAGTAAAAAATAGAGGGGAGGCGAAACGAGAATGTGTGACGGTTACGCTTATTTCCTAAATGTCTTCTATTGGCGTGGTGACGGCAAAGCAATGTTTTCGCCCATACTGGAAGTGACGATATCTCACGATGGCGGCGCCCATGTGAAAAAGGTCTGCGCTGGTTGAGGCATCAAAAAAGGCTGCTTTGCTCACAATTCAGGCGTTGCGCGAAAAACATTTCACAAGATTTAGTTGTAAAAAAAAGAAGATAATTTTTGGTTTTTGAATCGTCTACGTCTTGATAAAGTAACATCAAACTAATCTAAGATGGGCATACATATATCTTAAATGAACACCGGAAGGGGGAAACTTCTAATGTTCCACGAGGAGTCGGACTTCTTTTAGAACGGCTCTCGCGGTGAATACGAGAATAGAAAAATCCAAGACCCCGCACTAGCAGTTCGACGACGTGACAGTGACATCAACGTTCTTACAGTCATCACATGGACAGGAGTTATGCGTCTGCTTTCGGTGGGGTCACGTGTCCGATCGATGTGTCGAAGGACGTCAAGATCGGTCTCGATTCCCGCGTTTCTGCCGGTCAGAGTACGATGACGTTAGTGGAGGTAGAAAAGGATCCTTACAGGCTTGGATTCTTCTAGATGGTATTGGCTAGGCTTCCGTCCGTATGCTTGCGTCAAGTGTATATTATTTAAACTTAAAGTTGTTGCAAGGCCCCTATGAAGGAAGCCCTGAGGTGGCTTTTGACAGATTTTTTTTTCTTTCTGTGGCACAAGCTTGTTTCGCTATTTTGGTCACGTTTTTAATACATAAAAAAATGAAAGCCGTTTACAACTCTCTGTAGCGCCGAATTAGAGCGCAGCTCTTGAGGAGGGGGGAAGGAGCGGGGGAAGGTCACGTGACATCGGGGCGGTCACGTGACCTTGGGGGTCACGTGACCTTGGGGGGGTCACGTGACCTTGGGGGGTCACGTGACCTTGGGGGGTCACGCGACCATGCGGTTACGCCGACGGCGACGCCAACGGCGACGCCGACGCCGCTCAAGCCGGAAACGAGCGCCTAAGAGCTGCGCTCTAAAAGTCTACGGATGTCAATTGGGGTTCTCTGGGATGCTTAGGATAGGTTCAGCCCCAAAAAGACGATCTGCACCTACACCTTGGTGCACCATTTAAGCTCGGCATTCACAAAATCTTCAGCACTGGTTTCGAAGGAGCGCGACCCACACTTCAAAACCTCGCCGACCTTTATTTACGCAACACGGGTAATCAAAGTCGCCGGATACATCTATACCATATTCCCCAATCACGAACTAACCTTGGTCGTCAGAGGGTTAAGCACACACATCCTGAAGTATTCAATCACATTGCATCCTGAGAAATCGATGCTTCTTCGCTGAACAAAAATGCCCTGTTGTATCAAAGCACGTATCTTGTGTTTGTATGACTGCTTTTATTTTTTAACTGTTTTGTTGCTGTCTGCTTTCTAAGGGTTCCCAAGGCCTGTCGAGTTCCCTAAAAGCAGTTTTTTTTTCTCCTCTTTTTTTTACTTTGCACTCTTGATGATGGAAATAAACAATGTTTCAAAGTTTTCCAAACAAACAAAAAACACAAGCTTATATAATGTTTCCCCTGCCACCCCACTACAGCTTGAGAGATAGTTGCAAACTACTCAAATTGAGAAATGCACTAAACAAAACACAACGAATAAATAATTCAGAAAAATGATTTCTTCGAAAAAAACTAATGCTCGCACAGAATACGCAGTATATGTAGGCAATTTTGAAATGCATACAACGTGGGTAAGCCCTCTCAAACTTATGCGAGTTCAAAAGCAAACAATTGTTATTTTTTTGCTTTGTTTTCCTCCTTGGAGCTTGGGGTTGTTTCCAAACTTTCCGCTTTACTGCTTTGCTTCATTTTCTGGAGACTATAGGTCCCGTCATGTGTTTGCTCTCGCCGTTGGTCTTGCGTTCTTGGGAGTAAATCTTCGGGAATTGGTTTCGTGTCTCGTATCCCACTTTTTTTTTTTGCCTTTTTTGTGCTTTACTTTATTGAAGGTTAGATTTCTTCTGATGTCTCTTTTTCGGAACGAGAAACTTGAAGCCCTTTTAGAGAAGATTAGTGAAGTGTAAGATTTTAAGGGTGCCATCTCGGGTCCGGTCACTTCGTTTCTTATCGATTTCGCTTTCTTTCTTTCTTTTTGTATAACCTTTTTCTGTTTCGTCAAGAAACTCAAAACTACAAGGCGTCTTGAAAAAAAAATAGTGTTTTTTGTTGTTGTTGTTTTTTGCAAAACCAAATGAAACCAAAGCTTAGTCTTCGCCGAAATGTAGCGGTAGTAAACACTGTGCTGCTAAAATTTTTTTTTTAGTGCGGGGGGGGGGGGGGGGGGGGGCGGGCGGTTAAGGAAGGAGTTATGTGACACCATTCAAGATCATCAAAGACAATAGGAAAAAAATAACGTTTGGGGGTCTGTGGCCACTCTTTTAAGATGTCGGACTGCACTCAAAAGTTCTCACTCGTAGCAAGAGGATGGAATTAGATGCCTTTTGCTCGGAATGGACTGGGAATAAAATAGGGTCTGTTTTTATACGAGCTGTGTCGATTTTCATCTAGGGCCAACGGGCTGATAGCGCAATTCGCTAGCGCGTGGTACGTCGCTCTTGAAACAGCATCATTGCACTGGAAAGGACCGACGAATCCATTGTCTCAATAGCTTATGCCCCTTCGAGGATGAAAATGGCACGACCTCGGGGGAGAAACCGGACGTTAGACGGACAAGGTGTCATTTCTGGCGCCGCTAGGCGCAACAAAGCGGCTGTCGTAAAAAGTGTTTTGAGGATTTTGCATACTTTTGCAGCCCCCTCCACGTTTGATAACGTTAGAAATTTTCTGCTGCATTTTTTTTTCAGTAATACAATGTGGCTGTCAATGGCCATTTTTTTCACGTTTAGAAATTAGAGGAATGGCATGGTGGAGTTCAGTCATTCCAAGAGTGGGAATGGGCCTAGCGTCTCTATTCTAAGGAGTTGAAGCAACGAAATTGTCGCAAACTCTAATTCCCCGGAATGGAATTTGAACGGAATGGGGGTGCCGATTTCGCCACACATAGTACTTTCTGCAGCATACGCATTAACACCACTGAATTTGACTTTAGTAGCGTAGTCAAGACAGAATGACCACGTGCGGGCCACTAGTGCCACTGCATAAGCTACGCTTCAGAGTAACGCAACTTACCCATCTTGTGGATTAAAATTATGGTTGCAAGTTATCTGAAGCTTCAGCTGAAATCACAAGAAAATATTTTACATCCTTCAAAAATGTTTACACAGTTCGCAACAGAACAGAGTAATATTGCATGAGCTTCCTGACACCGAATCGGATGCTAAGGAAGTCGCGCTTTTGAATCATGACGATAGGCAGTTGCGTCTGCTCTGCACAAGCACCAAGGTGGCGGCGCCCACGACAATATCGGGAAACAGAGTGCGGAAACTCTAGCCGTAGCTCATATAGTGGCTCTATACGTTCCACAATGCAATCGCGAGAAAGCCATGTATAGAAACGAAAGTTAGCAGAATTCGCTCAACCAGCTCGTAAAACCACGCCAAATATACGCCGCCGGTAATCGTAATACTCACGCAAATGAGTTTCCAATGCGCGTTGCGCGTGGAAAGCGTTGTGCTCCGGGCATTGTTGAATTCCTCCGTGGCCATGCTTGTATTTCATGCGCCTGTTCGGTTCGCTGTTTTAGTTTCACAACGCAAAAGTTGTAGTTCGAAGAAACCGGTAAGTGTACATAACCGTCAGTACCCAGCAATGGCGACACCTGCAAGCTTTGTATTCCCGTCACCGCAGTCATTGTACACAATTCCCATCTCGAATGTCCGCCAAGGCATTAGAGAGCTTTGGATTGAAGGTGCCCAACGCTTCGGGTACCCTGAGCAGCTTGAAACGTAGCACTGCGCGTGTGCATACAGTCTGCGCATGCGCGTTGTGACTCCCCAAGCAGTCGGGGGGCCCCCAAACGATGGGGCTCCGTATTCTAAATCTCCCCGTTGACTGTTGAACCGAGCCGAACCCGAGTGTTAACGGAGCGCTCTAGAGCAATCCTTGAGTAGCACGTACTGTTGTCACTCTGGAGTGATTTACCGCAACAAGGTATCGGTGACCAAATGTCAAAAGAAAAAAGGATCGGAGGCCGAGGTTTTTTACGAGCTCCAAGCACACAAAGCCAACGCTCGCGCTGCAGAACCAAAGGTAGCCAGGGATACTGCATTGACACCCCACCCTGCCCGTTTGAACGTGGACGGGCATCGGTACCGGCGTGCAGTCGTGTATCCCTACTGCGTTGGGTTTGTTAAAGACCAAGGTATTGAACCGAACCCGAACCGTGAACCGAAAACCGGAAAAACCCGTTATTTTTGCACGAACCGGAGTTGAACCGGAACGAAATAAATGTTTTCGGTCCGGAGTGGAACCGATATGTTTTCCATGCGGTTTTCGGTTCATACGCGAAGTCAAGTCGCGTGAAAAATGCGTGGCTAAAAACACGGTTTCCTTAAAAATAAACTAAAAAATGCTAAAAAGAAACTTTTTTTGCGCAATTTGCAGTTGATCTGGACCAAAATAATTATTTTTTCGTTCCTGTGAAAAACTGATAAATAATTTTTGCGGTGTTCACGGTCGCCTTCATAATTTATAAAGTTCGACTCGAGAACTCAAACGAAATAAGCACAGTAACTACAAATTCTCCGGGATTTCTTGTCTTATGTTGGTGTTCCAGCCATTGACCAAGAGATAAATCTTTGAAAGGCACACGGGGCAACATCTGAGGTCAGAGGTGATAGATGCACCCTCTCGCTTCGATCTCAACGTCAGCCAGGTATACAGCGCCACGACAGACAACAGTGCCAACATGGTGAAAGCTGTGCGTGTCCTTGATGAAATGAACGAGGAATGTTCTGACTCCGAGGAAGAGGTCAGCTCCAGTGACCCTGAAATTAAGTCCCACGCTCTGCAATTTCTACTGAAGAATTCTGACAGCGCACTCTCTGATGATTCCGGCTTGCTAGAAGGAATAAGGCGCGCCGCTCACACGCTGCGGCTGGCACTTAGTGACGCCTTGAAAGGCTCGAGCTGCGGGCACATTGTTGAAGAAATCTGTGCGCTCGTTAAGAGACTACATGTCCAATCTGCTCTGTCCCTGATCAGAAAGCTATGGTCGAAGAAACCAGAGCTTGATTGTCCAATGCGATGGATATCCACGCTGCATATGCTCACCGGGCTACTTGAACTAAGAGGCTTCACTAGAGGGTTCCTCTCAAAAGAAGAAAGCTCCAGGTGGACTGAAGACGTATGGGCGGAAGTCGAAATGCTCGCAGTATCGCTTCGTCCGGCAGAAGTGGCGACGAAGACATTGCAGAAGGAACAGCTCACTGAAGACGATTTCTACGGAGCATGACTGAGATGTTCCATGGACACCTCCAAGATATCGTCGCCGTTAGCAAAGGCCTTGGTTCAGTCAATGAAAAAGAGGGAGCGACAACTTCTTGACACGCATCTCTTCTGTGCATCAGTCTACATGGATACCCGCTACCACCTTCGTCTCACCCCTGAGAAGAAGTATCGGGCCATGTTGCATTTGACAAAGACTTGGGGCCAGCTCACAGCTCTGCAATGCGAGCAAGATTCCTTCTGAAACTGCGGAGGCTCCAGAAGATCCGGAAGACGCCCTGGAAGCGCTCCTCAAGAAAAGAGCGGTTGAGGCTGGCGTGCACGTTCCAGGTACCAGTAGCCCAATTGATATAGCGTGCCTTTTGGAAATGCTAGACAAAGAGCCACAGGTTTCAAGGGACGCTAACATGTTGCAGTTTCGGGAGGAGAGAAGGGAATGTCATCTAGAACTCTACGCACTAGCGCAAGTAGCCCTGGGAGTGCCTTCGAACCAGGTCAGCGTGGAGCGAGCCTTTTCTGAACTGAAATTCATTTTGTCGTCTCAGAGGTGCCTTTTTTACTCGGATATGCTTGACGACATCCTGCTTCTTCGGTCAGCTGTACGATATTGAACTGCGCTTTCAACCACGTCCCGAGGTGCCCCAGCACGAGCTCGTTCGTTCCACACAGTAATGTTAGCCTTTGCGTTTTATATATAACACCTTTTATAAAATATGCGTAGTTTATCTTTTGCTGTTGTTAATTGTTTTGGTGCATTTGAGTACGAACCGGTTCAAACCGGTTTGAAACTTCTTTTTTTCACTATGGAGTTGAACCGGAGCTGAACCGTTTTCCCTGAACCGGAACGAAAACCGGAACGAAAAACTTTTCGGTTCGACACCCTGTTAAAGACCCCAGACTGGGAGGCGCAGTGCACCGGCTGAATTTCTCATCTACAACGGAGACGGGGAGACACCATACGGGCGCTTATTGGGTCTGACTAGGTTCCCGCGTCGAAAGAAACGCGTAACATAATTCTCCGTAACCCCGTAAACCTCGTCAACATCCCGATTCACACGACGAGGTCAACGAAACTTTGCGATGAAGAAAGCGAAAGAAAGTCAGCGTCCCTCATAGCGACTCGCCCATGCATTTGAAAGCGCACACCTATCCGCCTGGTGTCGCGGCCGGCAACGCGGCGCTTTCACGGCGGCGCTCCGCCATTTTTACCTCAACAGCACACCTATCGCGCACTATCTTCACGGCACTTGTATATTCAATAGAAGTCGTCCAGCCCTTTAAAACGCAGTCATTTTGCTCTAAATCGTACAAAAAAACACGTTGTTCATTGCGGGTTTCATATGACAGAATAATCGGCGGACTACACCTCATGCGTGTTCTACTGCATGTGCATGTGCTAATGCATGTGCATGTGAATGTGCATGTGCATGTGGATGTGCATGTGCATGTGCGACTGCAGAAATAATTCTCAAAACTCCTTATCGCTGCTTACGCTTCACTAGAAACAGACCACATTACCAGGAGCACACATCGTTTGATTTCTGTCTCCGCCACAAACGACTTGTCTAAAAAATAATTTTTTTTTTTTACTATCATAATAATGCCAACGACCTAAATACTTATCATCGAGGGTGCGGGCTTAAACAGCATCGAACAACTCGGTGAAAAAAAAAAGTATAACGTCCTGCCCCACCCCTTTTTGGCTTTCGAAAGATGGTCCAAAACCTGGTTATTTTCACCGAGAGTACATACCCCGCGCCGCAGGCGAGTCTAGTTCACCTAAGTACCTACTTTGGTGCATGACCGTTCGGTGCCCTTCCCCCCCCCCCCCCCTCCGCCCTCCTTTTTCCTCGCAGCTCTTTATGGATAATTTATAAATGTTGCGCCATGTACGAACAGGCTTCGTGGCTACTTTATTCATATATTTGTTTTGCTTTTTTTTTTCGCCATGCTGCATTGTGTTATGTTCGTACAGCAGAGACTGGTATGCGTCTTGCTTTCTCCCCAAAAAATTAGGAAAAATGGTCTTGCCGCGTTAAATTAACGGAGCGGCATCCTACTCCCTTTAGCCTAATTGAATTAGCGCCTTTCCTTCTGATTCGGCTTTTTTGCGGCACCGTTGTTCTTGATTTATTTCTCAAATTCCGTCGCTGTAGCGGGTTGTGGAAGAGACGGGGGGGGGGGGGGGGGGGAAGAGAGAGAGAGATGACACATCTTAAAAAGTCTTCGGTGTGAATAATTCATTGTTCTGTTCCTCGCCGCGTCAAGATACTTTGGGTCTGTTTATTCGCCTTCCCAAGCACGCTCCGGCATTCGAACGGACGTTCTTCTAAATTCCGCCGTGGAAAACCGTCGGAGCCACTCTAGTTTCCACGACTAAATTGAATATTTGAACGAGTTTCAAGCGATCGAAATTATAGTTGGAACCACGGGTGCACGTAGAATGGCGGTCTTTTTTTTTTTTTTTAGATGATGACATTTTTTTAGTACTTAAAATACAAGAGTGTTTTTGAACGGCTCCAGCTCGCTATTACGCTTATTGCGGACGCCATACGTATAAAAAAGACACTAGTGAGTTTCAGTCTTGCGTATACGAGCAAACGCCAGCACTGTTCGTTCGCGTTAGCGGTGCGGAACGAGCAGCGGCGCAACGCGCTAGGAGACAGAACGAAGCCTTTCGAAAGCGTGAGGCGCAAACGGATCGCGATTCAAAGCGTCTCAGGCGGCAAGAGGACGAGGCCCTTCGACAAGGCGAGTCGGAAGCAATGCGTCGCGGGCGGCATGCTTTCGCATTCATAAGTCATAAAAAGTGCTTAAATAGCCTAGGAATTTTCTTTTTTTTTATTTTCGCTTTGGTGTCAAATAGACATCAGCATACAAACAGAAAGTTTGTGCATTTTTTTTAGTTTTTAAGGCTGAAACTATTTTATCACCCGAACTTCGTGAGAAAACCGTCACGACCATTCGTCACGAGCGACTGCCAGTCTTGTATACACTTCGCCAGAAAAATGAATCGATTAAAAGTTCAATTACTGACGATTAGAAAGTATGCGGAAAGCAAGCTCGTCTGCTACTTTTGCAGGGGTTGTGGTGACGTAAGAACGCCGAGCTCTGATTGGTTGTGAATGAAGGATAGTGGGTAGAGCTCAAGGCAGCTTGCTTTGAGGTCTACCCACTATCCTCCAATCAGAGCCAATCAGAGCCAATCAGAGCTCGGTGTCTTTCTGGCGTACCCGCAACTCCTGCGCAAGAAGCAGACGACTCGCTCTTGGCATGACCTTAGATTACCTGCTTACTTGAGGAGAGTAATCGACCGTTACTTGATGAAGTAACCGTGACTTATCCGATTACTTCGGACTTTCTTAACGACAAAGAAGCTACTTAACTTCTTAATCCACCAGTGTTGGAAACAAAGGCTAAATAATAGCGACGGTTACGAGTAATTTCATTATTTCCCAAATAATCAGATTACTCTTGAGATTACTTCCTAATTCATGTATTCAGACGATTACAAAATTACCCCGAAAAGTTATCAGTTACGAGTAATTTGATCGCTTGTAATGAGTACCCTACAAGACTGCAACAACCGTCACGGGGAACCGTCACGTCAATTTTCCCGCAAAATTTAGCGGCGAAATTCACTTTCAGGTGGCATCGATTGTTCTGCTAAATTTAGCCGAGAAATCGACATTACTTACTTAGTCAAGTCATGCCATCTCAAGTCACGTGCCGTCAATTTCCGCTAGATGTTTCTGCGACGTGCTGGTAGTTGGGCCAACCGGATTCTGTGCTTCCCGCTCCTTGTCGGCTTAATCAAACTTGTGTGTTTTTGTTTGTTTGCCATTATTTAGTTAGTTAGGTGTTGCTTTAATATCTTAAAAAACGACTTTTGTAAAAACATGTTTTTAGTTCCTCGGATTTCCAATATTATACGAAAACAAAAAAATTTTAAAATGTGGGACCTCATTTATGAGGAAGCAAATGTTCCACCTTTGTAAATCAGTTGTATTCTAAGCCACCAGAAAGAGGGTTATGAAAACGGCTTATGCGGCCATTAAATTATATTGTAATTAAAGTTTTTTATTATACAATCAATCCCATGATAGCGACAAAACATTAAAAATAATATTATTCCTAAACAAATCACAACTACAGGACCGGTTTTAGGGCTCTTGAAATGTCTCAGGTTAAAGTAACCCGTGATGTATGCGTATTGCATTCTGGCATGAAGATGGCGCAGTTTATCGATAAAATACTGCGGTTTTGTTTCTGATATTTATGTGCAATACGAGTCCATCTTATCAGTACGTTCTTTATGTCTAGGCCAAGTTTCCGTGGCAAGCTTCCCATAGCATTCGTCTTAGTCGAACCCGAATGTACGAACGCGGTTCGGTCAAAATAAGGCTTCCGCATCCGGTGATCAAATATATAAGACTGAAAAGGCAACAAGCGACACGCAACGTTACCACGTGGAACCAAAGCGATAGTGTGTGGGGCAGACGTTTATAGTTTCAGTCGCCTAACTATTGTACTTGTTAAGACTGAAGCAGGGGACATGCTTTCTAAACGGTGTGATCACCGCACGGAAAAGACGACCGCAAAAGAAAGGAGCACACGTATACGACCCCGTTTGTGTCTGGCTTTCGTAGTCGCTTTTTGTGTGCGCTTTTCTCACCGCTCGAATGGCTTAATACTCAAGTAACAAGTTTGAATTTCCCTCAGAATCACGTGACCGTGGTCCGCCATTTCTGCACCAAATTTCAGGCCATGCGAAGAAGAACTCAGAAGTCAAGATTTCAATATCTGTACCTTCTCGTATCGGTAGGCAGGAGCATCGTACCGGCGTCAATTCGAGTAATCACAACGTGAAGTAAGTATCCGTGAAAACCCCCCGGTTTGCAGTCGTACTACTTTGGTTTAATTGTCCATCAACAGCAGAAACACTCGACGCCCTTTTGAGGCAGACCAACTTTCCTTTCCCTAATCTCTGTTATCATATGAAAAACAAAGTAACTTACAGCGTTGCCTGGTCTTTCTTTAAGTTTCTGAGCTGGGGAGTTAATCCGAATACTGATAAATTTCAATTTAACTCAGTTCATGTATAATGACTTCATCGTTGTAGTCACGGAGACAGGAAGAAGAAAAAGAGCTACACAGGGTAGCTTGGCAGGTCTTTGCCCTATATAACAACAAGACAATTGTGCGATCAAATAAATGAATAATGTTAAAACAAAATCAGGAGCATGAAAATGCAACTCAGTGGAAGTTCACAGCAGAGGATTCCTTATATCCGCAAAGTTCACACGTGCAATAAAGGCTAACCATATGTCGGCATTTACCTACATAATCCAGGTTTCACGTTGTATCTAACTAAAACCGTTTTCCCGTTCAATTTATCGGGAAAATATAATTGGTATCTAATTATACAGCATTTAAATGTATTCGTAAAATGTAGCGGTAAAGCATTTTCTCCTAAATTAAGCGGGGCATGTGTCGGTTAAATTTGACGTGTTGCTATTTCGCGTTACAGCTTTTTGGAGGATTTCATTTTTATGTTTTATGTTTTTGCTACATACAAACGCAAAAGATAGAAACACAATATCCCTTAAAAGTATAACGCAAAAATGCACACGCCAAGCGTAAAAGCACCAAACATATTATCTACGCTTTTATGTAATAAATGTAATTTGAAAAAAAAAAAACGTTTTTAGCGCTCTTAACAACGTTCTCAGCTCCAAAACGGACCGTTGTATTCTCAAATGCAAGCAATTTGTTTTGAGATGTTTAGAGAGACCATGAAATAAATTTTGAGCTGGGATAAATTTGGATTTTACTAATAACATATCGTTTGGTGCGCCAAAGTAAAAATAGTACATGAGGATAGAAAAAAACCCAAAAGCCTTCTTTTTAGTACGAAAGTTAAAAAAAAGGAAAGAAAATATAGCGCACTACTTTGTACCTCCTTTCCTTCGAAAGCAACCCACTTTTTCACTGTGATGCATCCGCGGTAGGAGCGTGCCCAAGCACGTCAGCCGAACCCAGCTCACACATCGGACACAAGCACTGCGTCACTCGTACGTATGCGTTCGTCAATAATCAATTCGTTGACGGATACTTCCATTCTCGTTCGTGGCCAATGGGCGCCGTGACGGCCCTTATCATCGCTTGCAAATGACAAGTTCCAAGTTGTGCCTCAAAAGCACGGTGGGAGCTTGGAGTCATCGCATCCGTTGCTCTAGCACGGCACGACCACGTGATTTCACATTTGGCTTTTGATTTGAGGATTTAAGCTGAGGAGGGAGAATTTGAAAAATCATTTCATAATCCCTTTAAGATAGAGGAAAATTAAATTTCGCTCCATTTCTGATATATCTAGGCTGCCCAGTGGATATGTGAATTATGTTGAATAGGGAGGAGTCTGGATATGGTAAAAGTAACTTCTGGTGAGCCCCAGAGCTCTGTTCTGGGACATTTCATCTTTCTGATTTATATAAATGATACAGTTGAGGGAATACAATCTAACATTGAACGTTTTGCGGATGACTTATTATTTACAGAATGATTAATATTGACAACGGTATTCAACGTCTGCAAAGTGATCTGAACAAAATTTCTTTGTGGTGTGACAATAAAAAGATGGACCTGAATGGTAAAAAATACGTACACACGATGTCTACTAAAAAAACCTGCAACATTGCTTTTTTACGCATAGTAAATAATTACGCTATTAAGTTTAGTTCAAACGTAAAGTACTTGGGGCCTCTACTGTATGTGGATGTATAACGGAAGGGACATGTTGAGATGGTAACTCTCAAGGCAATACGAATGCTTAATTTTATACCAATAAATGTTCCGACAGACTTCAAGAAAAGTTAAATAAACTTTGCATTTTACGTTTATTCTCCAAGACATTGAGTGTGCATTGATTGTCTGAAACAATAATCTATTCGTAAACAAGCTTGAAAAAGGACAGAACAAGTTTGCTAGATTTGCGTTAAATAACTACGAATTCGGAGCGAGTGTCACCAGCATGAACGGGGACCTAGGTTGGAATTACTTAGTGAATTCCGAAAGTATTTTACGTTAATGTTGTTAGATAACATTTAAAAAAAAAACTTATATGCCTAGGACCATGTTGTTTTTACAGAACCTAATTTATTATCGCTAAGAGGTGATCACCAGAAACAAAATTCGACCTTATTCATGTCTTTGCGTTTGTTTCTTTTTTCCTCCGAAATCTATATAAGATCAAAATCGCTTGCCTAGAGACGTATTTTTGACAAATTTACAGGACAGTGGTTAATTAATGTAGGACCGAATATTTCAGCGATTGTGTTCAAAATTTATTGTTGTGTTTAATTAACACTTTTTATAAAGCCCACCCCTCGCAATAAAGTCTAACGAAGACCACATAAGGTCTTACATGCACCTTTTTTTACGACTTTCATTGTTAGAAACAAAGACGAGGAGAGGATGAACAGCAAACTAAAAATAAAGGTTTAATCGGTGAATTGTGCCAAACAAAATAAAGAACGAGCGTCGAGACAGCAAGAAAAGCCGGCGACAGTCAGCGTTATCATCCGTCGCGTCTCGAACTTTCTCCACCGTCGTTCGCCCTCAATTCACGGCTCCATGGCCGGATTGGGCAAGAGGCTGGTGCCGATGCTGGACCGCATTCTGGTCGAGAGGTTTGTGCCGGAGGATATGACCAAGGGGGGCATTACGATCCGCCGGAAGGCCCAGGCCAAGATTCAGAGCGCCACCGCGGTCGCCGTCAGCACCGGGCGCGCACGGAAGCGGGGCACACCATTCCGCCGGCCGTTAAAGGGACCATGAAATGACCTTTTTACTTTTGCCAGATAACTTTTACATCCAACCTTCAAGGTTCACTGAATGCCGAACAGACATCCGTTTTCGTCTCTGTTCATTAACTTCTACACAAAAAATTAATGAAATATCGACTTTTTCTTTCTCTCCAACTGACCGCAAAACAAGTTGCGGCGTAATTTTGACGGTCGTGACGTACCCTTGCACAGGAACCGGAAGTTCTCTCGGCAGTAGGAGAATGGGAGCGTTAGCGGCGGCGAGTTGGGGGTGCGCCGGTAGCTTTTACGTGTTTTACGTTTTACGCCGATTCAGAAAACACCGACGTGTTTTCTGAACCGGCACCTCATCGCCGCGATAGCCATGGACACATCGCAGCTGAGCGAAATTCAATAAGATATGTTACGCTACAGCGACAGCATGGGACTAGTCCCATACGCCGACATGCCTGTTCGGAAGTGCGGCGAGTCTTCCTGTGAAGACTCCAGAAGTCAACCCAACTGTCATTGTTGGTAAAAGGCGGCCCGTGTCAGTCGTTTGCAAAGCGACGTGGATGGAAACAAATTGCCGCGGCGTCTTTCGCGGCCTCGGAGATGCAGAAGCGAGCCGACGTTAAACAAAAATACGTTTGAACTACGACAGTGTCAGCAGGAGCCACGTAAATACCTGTTCACACTCGGAGCGGACGCTCGCGTTTGATGGAAGTGCTGTATTCGCGCTGTTGGTAAGCGCTTCGGGACCGATCTTTTACGATTGCAACTCGATACTGACGTGACACTCGGCGAAGGAACGTTGGACCGGCATTGCACATAGCTCCCACGAACTGTTATAGCTCGACAGTGACGAGCAGTCAGTCGTGTCAGAATAAAAATGGCATACTAATAACGAAGTGTACATACCTTGTTACGAAGGTAATCCATAAGGCGTTTATTCGAGCTCTATATCACACAAAACAAGAAGATAGACTCGACGAGAGTCCCTTTTCGACGACAGTGTCCCTCAACACTCCCTCGGAAAACAAGATGACAAGGGGAAGAGATTGACCTCACCTCTTAATCTAAACTGGAGGTCGGCGATCAAACTGTAATACGGGAAGGGTGTCGCGCGGGCATATTTCATTCAGCACGCCAGCCGGTCGTGGGCAGACGGTCTTGGCCAAGTACCGTCGAAGCAACGCTGCGCCGAGTCGGAGTGCATGCTAGGCCTATATTCTGCCCAGCTCGCTTGGTCGGGGTCGGTGGATTCGTGGCCGTCGTAGCTTTTCTCGAGTGTTTGTGGATCCAGCGTTCTTGTTCGTCGTGGTCTGTTTCAAGTACTTTTTTCTTGCTGCTTGAAGTCGGGACGCGCGGGAAGAACACGTAGAAAAATAAACGTTCGTTGGTCGTCGCGACCGACGCTGTCGGCCCTCTGTGCAAGCGCCTT
This sequence comes from Ixodes persulcatus, assembly GCA_013358835.2. NCBI lineage: Eukaryota > Metazoa > Arthropoda > Arachnida > Ixodida > Ixodidae > Ixodes > Ixodes persulcatus. The sequence goes on from JABSTQ010011364.1 coordinate 284,482, forward strand.
AGTTGCTTCGTTTAACACACGATAGATGACGCTTGGCTCTCAGCAATATCAAATTTGGCAATTTTCGTCACATCTCTAATTATGCTACAAAATGTGAATCTGAATATTATTTAACAAAACTTTTAGGAAACATTCGCCGGCTATTTATTGTTTATGATCGCGGTGCTGGTGAGATAGGCGCTGACCCAATAGGCGACGTGGATTCGGCTGACGTGCTGCGATTCCGCTGGTGCATCGCAGTGAAAAGGCAGACAGCTTTCGAAGGAAAGAAGGCGCAAAAGAGTCCAGTTTTCTTTTAAAAGTTCTATAGCGAAGAATTTTTTTTGGCTCCCTATTTTTCTATTTTTGTGTTTCTTTTAACACCTTTTACGACGTGCGGTGAATGAAATTCGATTTCAAAATCGTTTCATGGTCCCTTTAAAGTGGGGGACATGGTGCTGCTGCCCGAGTACGAGGAAACCAAGGCCGAGATCGACAACAAGGAATTCTACATCTTCCGGGACAGCGACGTCCTTGGCAAGTGGAGCGACCGAAGGAACCGGCTGGGCCACGTGTCGGAGTCATTGGGCACCGGTCTTTTGTAGTCACTCTTATAGCTTATACCAGAGTTTTCTCAATCATCATATTATTTATTCGAGAATACTGCCGGCCAACTTCTGAGGGCCAAGGCATGATAAGAAAACATTAGAAGCAATCAGTGAGTCGAATCAACGCAGCAACAACAATTAAGAAGTAGCTTCGTCATTGGTGACAGAAAAAATTTCGTCAACTGCACTTGCAAATAAAGCGGTAGAAGCGATCGCCGTCACACTTGGGGTGCAACTCATTTCACTCATAAAAGAACGAGGAAAAAAGGAGTATTTAAAAACATAATTTCTACAACAGAATTCAAGGAGCGAATTCTCATGCTTCTGTCTTGTATCACGACTCGCGTTATACTGCAAATAATCATCAAAATCTAAACCAGCTTTATTATGAGTTATATTTTTCAGAAATTTAAAAAGCTTTACTTTCTTTCGACATGCTATAGACACTGCGGAGGCGGGGTACAGCGGTGTCACGTGCGAATCTTTTGCCGTATGAGTTATAAATAAATCTAAGAGATTTTTTGAGGCCTTTCAATTGATCAAAGAGCGATTGTGAGTGTGCATCCCACACGATGTCAGTCAGCATATTCCAGCAAAGGACGAATCAGTGATTTATAGGCCGTCGGCGTTGTCACAGAAGTACACACCGCGACACTGTTAGCACGAACACGACATCGGCGCATTTTCGCACTTTACTTCTAAATAGTATTAGCGAACACGAAATTTTATCGCTTACAATATAGAACTAAATGAGCTCTTTCCGTAGCAATAATAACTTAGATGACATCCCTTGGTTTCAAAGAGAAAAACTGGAAAAACCGGCGATCGCTTGTTCGCGCTAACAGTGTCGCGCTCTGTACAGTGAAGCATTTTTGTACGTAGCGACTACAGCTTACTTGACGCTTTTGTGATAATGTGCTTAATATGAATAGCCCAGATTGAGTTGGACGTGATAGTAACAGCCAGATACTTGTACTAATTAACTACTTCTAAGGCATTTGAAAGAATAGTATAAGAAAAACAGAGAGGCACCTTCTTCGGTGTAACTGAAATTTGCACACATTTCTTGACATTCAGATCTATTTGCCAGTTTCGACACCACAATAAAATCACAGGAATCCTCACTTCTAAACACTTTTAGCTAGATACACAAGGTATCTTTAAACAAATACACAATCATCAGCAAAAAAACGGCACTGTATGGAGGGCTCCTTTACCCGCATTTCATTGATAAAAACCAAAAAAATCAACGGCCCGACTACTGAGCCCTGGGGAACTCCAGAAAGAGCAGGTACCTCTATTGATTCAGCATTGCCTACACACGCCAACTGTTTACGATTCAAAATGGTATGAGTCTATCTACCTCAACAGGGGATCATTACCTAACACTTGCTTTAATTGATGCAGTAACTTGCGATGCGAAACCCTGTCAAACGCCTTCACAAAATCTAAGGAGACAGTGTCGACTTGTCCATTGTTATCAATCACTGATCCAAAAGTGTGGACCGTATGAAGAAGCTGGGTCACTGTCGAAAAGCCTCGTCGGAACCCGTGTTGATAATCTACTAAGGAAGTTTCATATTGTAGGAAAGTTACGATGTGCTTAAATATGAGGTGTTCGAAAACCTTGCTACATGTACTGAAAAATGAGACCGGTCTGTAATTCCCAACACTTTTTTTTCTCTCCTCTTTTACATATAAAGACAACTTTGGCTACTCTTCAATTTTGAGGCACGTCCCAAATTTTTAAATTGCAAGAGTAAATCGCGTATAGAAACTTGGAACACCATTTAGCGTACCTTCGTAAGAAAACGTTAGGAATTCCATTCGGGCCACTCGACTTGCTAGTATCTAATCGCAACAAACTGTTAAAACTACCTTTTGTAGAAGCCATTAAGTTGCCGATTCCACAACCGCCATGATTAAATGAAAGCCACCGCGAGTTATCAAGATAAAGACAGAATAAAAAAATAATTAAGCTCACTCGCACTGCTGACTTCATCTGAAAACGACTGCCCGCTATGAATAAGCTCTTCAATTATCAAACTTTTTTTTTTTTTTTGTCAAATGAGCCAACATTTTCGGGGGATTTTTTTTAGAAAGTTGTGCATCGTGACATTATAGTAAGGATAGTTAGATGTGCGCACAAGGGTGCGTAGCTCTTGGCGAAGAGGAGGAAGCATAAATTTTAAACTTGGTTGGAACCTATCTATTCTGCTTATCTTTCGCTTTAAATGTAAAATATCCCGCGTCACCCATGGATTGTGCCTCTTTCTTTTTTGCCGGTCGCTCTGGAATGAGCTTATCAGCCCATGTAAGGACGACTTGCTTAAAAAAGAGCCAAAGCTTATCTGCTGAGTACGGGTTCGCATCGTAAAACACAATAATTTTTTATAGAGCTCCTTCCAAGAAGTCAATATTATCGATATCATTCGCCTTATTTTCCGATGGGTGCGGTGCATAGCCGTGTTTGCAACGTACAAGCGCGCGGCAATATCACTTAAATAGGTTATAATATTTTTATTTGGACAAAACAATTTTTTTAATGAGGTATCCAATATGTCCCCGCTGCAATCATGAAAAGAAAATGAATGCCTCTAGTAAATATCCGCAAACATGCAAGACCAGATAAGGGCTTCCATACGCCTTATATACTTTACGTACGTTTTGATATGTTTATTGGAGAAATCAGATATGAAATTCTTCTTTCAATAGGTTGTGAATGCAAAACAGAACCAGCGCAGCTTTGAAAAATAAAATTCCTATAACGCTTTTTGAAATAAGGAGTCCGCGAAACTCTTTTTGGAGAGGATTCTACCACCCGGGGTGCCGGTACGGCGCCCTAGGAAGCGCAATTTCTTTGTGCCCAATAATACTAACAAAAATTTGGGCGCGTGCGCTGGAAGCAGCGATAGAATGATGACCGCGCGAAGCGAACTCATTTCATCTCGCGGTCAGTGTCGACCAGCTGCAACCCCAAGGAAAGAGCCTAGATTTCAAAGAGGGCGCAATTCGCACCACGTATGGTCCGTTGGCAATTTAATGGCAAACGCTTCCTAAGCAGACCGGTATGTTCTGCGCATGCGTGGTTTGCCGCGTTTACGACGAGGACATGGCGAGAGGAGACGTTGAAAAAAACTTCGAAGACTGCTCGTATGTGTACAAAAGGCGGGGAGTTTCTCCGCAGACATGACGACAGAGTTATCTGCGGACATGTCTCAGAAATGTCCGAAGCATGTTTGCTTCATACATACGTATGCTTCGAGCATGTCTGTCGACAGTTCTTGTATGACCAATGTGACGTCATACAAGGAATAAACACGCCTCAGAGAGTGTTTGCAGTCTCGTATTTTGTATGATGTGTTAGCAGTGTTACCGCGGCTTAAAAAGAGACGCGTCTTGCTTTGTAACCCAAACTTCGGGTTTGGATTAAATTGGATCTTGTTGGCTATTCCCTTTGTGTCGGCTGATTTGGATATTTCATTGCCTGCGAAGCGATAACGAGGTGTTTGGGGACTCGGCGCTTCGGCTTTGATTCGCATTGGATTGGGCTTTGTTGTGAATTCCCTTTGTATCGGCTGATGTCGATGTCCCATTGACTGCGAAGCGATAACATATGTTGTTTGGGGCGGGAGTTGCTATTTGCACATTCATCAACCGGGGGTCACGTAATGCTCCAGTGACCTATTTTCGCTGCGTCACACATTTCTGTTGGTTATAATAGGGGCCTGTGTTAACCCTTAACCCCCCCCCCCCCCCTATGTCTTTTCGCGGCAGCAGTCTGCGGCGATTCATTACAAAACTTTCAACCCACTTGGACCACCCGCAAACGAAGCTTCGCGGCGGTCGAGTCCACCCGCTCGCGGACCAATCAGCTTGACCATCGACGCACCCAAATAACGCCAACCGACAAAACACGAGGAAAGGGAAGGTCGCGTGGCCCTTAATGGCAGAGACGTGTGATGTAGATGTTGGTGTCACTGAAGTGTCACGTGACACCCGGTTGATGCAGTGCAGATTTCGGCTATGGATCCGAATGAATTGGATTGGATTGGATCGGATCTTGTTGACTATTCCCTTTGTATCGGCTGATGTCGATATCCCATTGGCTGCGAAGGGGTGACAAGGTGCTTGGGTAGGGGTGTCGCGAACTTTTGTCGAACCAGATTTTTAGGTCGAACTTTCGGGGTTCGACTGGGTCGAACCGGTTCGACGAACCTTCGAACTTTTCACCCGATTCGACCGGTTCGACTTTGTGGACAGTGTGGCCAGACCTTGATACAAGCATGTCTAGGTTTGTATAATTTCTTTTTTTATGCAAAGGGTTATTTTATTTCATGAACAGTTGCAATTAAAAGAAACCAATTCTAATCACTGAAGAAGCTAATAACTTAATTTTTTGTAGTGTATTAACTGAAATAACCAATCAGCGCTGCCCTTAATTCATCCCTTAGCCATCACCATCCAATCCGAAGCCAATTGGCCAGCCTGTCGCGCATGCGCACACGAGTCGAACCTCAATACAAGGTTCGTCGAACATTCCACTAAAAGTTCGAAAAAGTCGAACCTGGTCGAACTCGAACCTCGGCCGGTTCGCGACACCCCTATGCTTGGGGCCCCCCGATTCGGCTTTGGATTGTATTGGAATGGACCTTGCTGGCTATTCCTTTTGTATTGGCTAATGTTAACATCCCATTGGCTGCGAAGCGATAACAAGAGGCTCGTTCGATTTACCTACAGCTCCTCCACCAGTGCTGAAAAGAGTAGGGCAGTGCATTTCCGGTATGCATATTGTGACATGACCAGAAGTAAACCGCACTACACTTTACTGCACCAGTGCAGGAAGTGCAGGTAAATCGAACGAGCCTCAGGTGTATGGGACTCGCCGAATCGGCTGTGGATTGGATTGGGCCTCGTTGGCTATTCCCTCTGTATCGGCTGATGTAGGTATCTTATTGGCTGCGAAGCGACAAGGTGCTTGGAACTCACCGCTTCGGCTTTGGATTGTATTGGAGTGAACCTTGCTGGCTATTCCCTTTGTATCGGCTAATATCAATATCCCTTTGGCCGCGAAGCGATAAGAAGGTGTTTGGGACCCGCCGACTCGGCTGTGGCTTAGATTGAACCTCGTTGGCTATTCCCTTCGCATCAGCTGATGTCGATATCTTATTGGCCGCGAAGCGAAAACAAGGTGTTCGGAACTCGCCGTGCGTCCTGCGACTCTTGAGTTGCCACTAGCCACGGATACGGGGATACGACCGTAGAGCATCGAATCGAGATATGACGATTCTGATTGCGTGGAAGGGGAAAAAGCAGGTGTATTGGGTGCGTATGATTGTTCTTTCTCAAATCAGTACGCTACTGTCGCATCCTCGTAGCCGTAGCTATACTGGTTTTCACCTCAAGAACCGTAGTAAAAAAAAAAATAAAGTCCGGCTCCTCGCGGAGCATAACTAACTGTCCATTTTATGTGGAAACTTAAGATATCTGAGGGTGGATTGTAGATTAGATAAATGTTCTCTTCTCAAGCCCCCCCCCCGCCCCCCGTACATCGTTTCAAATGCCCAAAATATTCGGTTCTTCCTCCGCCAAACACATTGCGTGAAAAACACTACCTCGCGCGGCGTAAGAACAATGCGCAAAACTTGCTCTGATCTTGAGGTGACAGCGAGTAGAGTGATTTGAGCAGGCGATCGACGCCTCCGATTCCTCGTCGCAGCTTGGGTCGCAAACGCAGCTCGTAAGCCATGTTGTCCCGATCGAAAAGTTGGACACACTCTGGTATCTGGGCACTCTGGTTCCCGAAGAGCAGGCGTCTGCGCCATCAATTTCATCCGGGAATCAGGGAGCCCCCGTTCGACTGCGAGATATGAAACCTCCCTATGCCTTCTCGCTCCTCTTATTGTATCGCTTTTTTTTTCTTATCGTACTTTTGTTATTACTGACCTTATCTAGCGTCGATTTTAAAGGAAAAAATATATATAGCTCACTCTCTTTATTATTTCAACGAGGCGCCGTTATTTTCTCGTCGTGTTATCTATCGCGCTCAATCACGTTTTCCTCGACGATTTTTATGATACATTTCCTGCGTTCGCAGAGACACGAAAGTTCACTCGCGCGAAACTCTTATGGACTTTGTTATATATTGAAAATTATGATCGCTCGCGTAGCGTTTTTCTGTTGCAGGCTAGAAAATATGCTTCGTTTTTAGTACACTTCGCGAGCGATTTCATCAGCCTGAGCTCACTTGACCTCAGCGAACTATGATTGAGCTCCATCTTTGCGCAATCGCATTCATGTTCTCATTTTAGCATACGTCCATTTAGTATGTCTTCTTTCTTTCTTTCTTTTTTGTTATTTTTGCTGTTGGATCGCTAGACTTTACACAGGGCGGAACTGTCCTTCAATACTGAGCTGAACAAACAAAACATGTTTTTATGTAGAATAAGGTGTCTTGCACACGTTAATCGAAAAAAAGAAAAAAAGGTTATCGATTGCAGTTGCAATTATTTCTAGGTTAAAAATATTCAATTCGATTACTTGATTATTTGAGAAGAAAAGTAAGTGGCCGTTACTTGAAAAAAAGTGAAAGCCGTTTACAACTCCCTGTAACACCGAATTAGAGCGCAGCTCTTGACGAGGAGGAGGGAAGAGTACTGGGGGGGGTCACGTAACCTTGTGGGGGTCACGTGACCTTGGGGTGTCACGTGACGTCGGGGGAGGTCACGTGACCTCACGTGACGATGACGATGCCGATGACGTCATCAGTGACGTCATCAGTGATGATGACAATGACGATGCGGATGCCGGTGACGTCATCAGTGACGTCACTGATGACGTCGTCAGTGATGATGACGAGGACGATGCGGATGCCGGTGACGTCATCAGTGATGATGACGTCATCGGGGGGGGGGTCACGTGACCCCGTGGTCACGTGACTCCGGGTGGGGGCTCGCGCGGTGCATTATGGGACATTTCCCATAATGCACCGCGCGGTTACGCCGACGGCGACGGCGACGGCGACGGCGATGGCGACGGCGACGGCGACGCCGCTCAAGCCGGAAACGGTCCCCTAAGAGCTGCGCTCTAAAAAACCAACCGTTGCTTTTCCGATTGCTGCCGTCCATTATCGGGTTAGAATCACCAAATTACAAACTACTTATCTTCTTAATCTACCAATTTCGTAAACTCTCCTCCTGTCGGAGATTTGGTCCGACGATTCCCTGGTTGGAAACTTGTACAAACGAATTGGCGCGATGACAAAGGAGAAGAGAAACTTTTGGCGGTTACAAACAAAATTGTGACTTCCGAAAGTTTTTGATTACTCTTCCGATTACTTCCCAATAAATGTATTCGACCGATTACAAAATTACTCCCAAAAGTACTCGATTACATGTATCTCGATTACTCTAGTGAGTAGCGTACAAGTCTGACTGAATACCTTTTCTTTTCTTTTTTTCTTTTTGCTCCGGGGCATAACTAAACTACAAAAGAGAAAGAAACTAAGATGCATAATACAGTTTATACACCAACAAAGGAGTTTACAAACAAGCCCGAGTGTTTTCCACACTAGAAACTCGAGGCAAACGACGAGACTGAAACTATACGTTTACTGCTTCAAGAACAGAAGTGCTTCGGCATTGCAACATGACGTGTTACCGTGCACATTATCAAAACAAAGGATATTTTTTCTGCTTAGATAGAATATTAGCTTGGTCTTTCGCCAAGCTCTCGCGGTCGACTGCGGCGATTGGTTTTCCCACGTGCTTTGAGGGAAAGAAGATACTCCAGACATGTTTTCTTTATTGTATGAATGGATGAATAGATGGATGCCAGAGCCGTGTATAGAGAGAGTTAGGTCAATGGAAGGAGCGGGCAGAGCCAGGACGTGCACCAGACAGAGATAGAGGGCTTGGCATGCTCTCTTGGCTGACCAGAAGCCGAAAGTAATCCCCTAACGGCAAAAGATAGAAACCGTTTGAATAAGAGAAGAAGGGTTAAATGAAGTAACTCTTCATCGTTGTAAAAGAAGGTGCACGCGATGTTTCGATTATGATCATGCAAAAAGATGTAGGAAACAAACGTGCCGCTCGAACTTTGTTTTTCTCGGACAGAGTGTGACCGCTCGGACGGCAGATTCCCGGCCCTCGGCGCCTGGCGTACGGATTATGTCGATCGTGCCGCTAGTCGCGCTCTTCCATCATGATTTTGGATGACCGTGATTGAAACATCCCGTGCACCATATTTTCAGTCACTGAGAGTTACTCCGACGCACTTATTAATTTCGTTTCTCCCGACCACCGCCTGACTGTTATTTCCGGCTTCTGGTTGGCAACATTCGAATTTGTGAAGACGCCCTGGAACACGCCCAGCCCGCTTTTGGCCAATGGCGTCTCCTCATTTGCTTCTCATACTTCCCAATGAATGGCCACACTCATTGTACGTACGGCTCTGATTGATGCTAATGGCTCTACCCTTTATAACGAGAGGTAGCTTGCGCCACCTAACCAACATTTATACAGTGTTGGCGTTAGCGCGCTACTTTTCCGGTAACGAAGTAACGTACTCGTCAAATTTTCGAAACTGTAAAGCATAACGTACTTACACTACTTATTTCGAGCATCCGACAACCTAATTATGTTACTCGTTACATCTTCTTCCCGAAACTTCAAAAAACGACGCATCCATTTTTTCGTGTTTGAAGCGGCAAGTCATATGAATTCTTGCGCTCATCTCACATGCCTTCAAAACATTATTAGTTTCCCCCCGCAAACACTCCCACTTTAGGATAACCTCAACGCGCACACCGTTCGTCCCAATGTCGAAAGTTCCTGTCACCGTCAATCGCAGTCATGCTGGGTGAATAGACGCCATTCAGAAGTAACGCTAAAGTAACATGCGTTACTATTATTGGTAACCGTTACGCTTTATTTTAATTTTCAAGTAACGTAGGTCTCTAACGCGCTTCTTTTTATTTTAAAGTAATGTAGGTCTGTAACACGCTTCTTTTTATTTTAAAGTAACGAGTAACAAAATGCCGCTAATAATTTTTTCGGTAACGCCTACAACATCGAAATTATATAACCACGGTAATTTAGAGCTTAAGATACTCAGGTTCGGACATGATTTCACCGTTTCTTGCTTTGTGATTTTGTTTTCGCCGGTCTTATTTGCTAATGCTGCCATTTGATTGTCTCCGGAGCAGTATTAAAAAAGTAATTAGTCGTTATTTGTTTATACAGCGGGAGGTTAGCCTGCATGAACATGGCGACAACATTACAAACATCTTAATTTTTGAGAGATCGCGGGAGAAATAAGTTCTTCTTCTGTGCGGCTTCTATTACTGTTCCCAGAAATACTCTATCAAAGTACCGTTTTTTTTTTTTGCCGGACTGTAGCCCGCAAGGAAAAATATGGGGTAAAAAATTAAAGTTTGTTAATAGACAGCCGGTCCATAGTCCACACGTCGTGCATAACCTGCACGCCGTGCATAGTTCGCACCTGGTGCCTACTCGATACGAAAATCTTCACTTACATAGCACACATTAACAAATGCCTGCTTTCTTACCTATTCAAAATAACCCCTCAGCCCTGATCCGTCATGGGGCCCTCTCAACCCTTCAAACCGTTTCAGCCCATCAGACCCCTCAGCCTTTCAAACCTCTTCAGACGCTTCAGCCTTTCAGGTCTCTTCAGCCCTCCAACCTTTTAGACCCCCAAATGACTGCGAGCCATAGACCAAAATTGCAGTTTAAAACATCATTGGAAGTTTATTTTAGACATTAAGTTTTACATGCCTGTTGTAATTCAGGAATACACCACGAACCAAATGTATTCAAACCCGGGCGCAAGCAGCTGTAGACGAAGGCGATAAGACCAAATAGACCAACCTAGATTTTTGTCGGAAAAAAATTTATTTGGAGATACTCACAATGCCACTGCCTAAATTCTTGAGATGTACGGTAGTTCAAACCTTAAAATCGAGCGTGTGCACCGTAAACACGCATACACACATACGCTGTCAGTAGCACGTTTAGCGTAAACCCCGAACACGAAACCAACTTCGGCCGCCGTTGACAAAATCCCGAGCACGGGCACAGTGTCGTCACTGGTGCCGTCACGCCGGCGTCTCGGCGTCTTTTTCGCTCGCTAAATGACCTTCTGAAGCCGGACGGACAAAGAGTCACAGGAAACGAGGCACCGAGAGACCATCTCCTTTATTCGCTCACTGCGCTGATCTATAGGATAGATCCCACGCGTGGGACGGGAAGCCGACTCTGAGCGTCCGTTTTTTTCCAGAGCACCCGATACAAAATGGCCAAGGGGCTTTCCCGACGAAAATATCCCCAAGAGTCACGCGATCTTTCCAACTGACCCGTTAAAACTATTTTGATGGACAACATGCTTTACCAGAAAAGATTGCGACCGACACCAAATGCATCTAAAAGCTATGACGGCCCTCCTACACCCTACGGAAATTCTTGAAGGGTACGTCAGGCGCCTTAGGAAACTTTGACAGACATCTCAGGACTTATATATTTTTGAAGAGTGCATCAAGACCATTCAAAAAATTTGGTGGGCCCCACACACAATTCGTCAATAGGGTTAGCTCACAAAAAATGCTTGTATCATGCATAAATCATCATAAAACTACTCTTTCATTCACACAATTAGTCAGGTCTCGATATAATGAACGGTGTTGAAAAAGCAAAATACCTGTATAGTCCGCACTTGTAGATGGTCCGCAGCGGGTAAACATTCAACTGTCAAGCATCTATAGTCCGCGGGCTATACACCAACTCGTATTAACAAACAAAGCTAGAGCGCCCCTAGCGGTACGCCATGGGCGCCGCGCATGCGCGTTGAGATGTGGGCAAGAAACTCCGCGACTCACATCAAGAAACCATTTGAATGATATTGTCGGCGTCAGTGTGAGTCCCCGTACTCTTTTTCGCGTTTAAATGTGTTGATACAATATTTTCCTTCGATTGTCTTACTACTTAAGTGGCATGAACAATATTAGCAATGCTCGTTACTCCGCAAAACTTCGTGTAAATAATATCATGTGCGGCGATTCATTTCGCGTGAACGCCGCAAAATAGGCGCTAAAGCCCGATTGACATTATGACATTCTGCTCGCTATCTTCAGTCGCGACGTATCTTGGGCTGAAAAAGCGTGGATGGAGACTGCGATGCTCGACGTCGATACTGGAAATCGCAAGCACAATCGGATCTTGTGAATTTGGCATAACAAGTCGGTGATAGCCATTGGTAACAATGATCAGCATAACCTTGTATCTACTGTTTACACCGAGCCTACTTACCCCAAACAACCTTCAAACGTAAGCCTTTGAGGCCAGCACTGACTTCTTATCACAACGTTTGGTCTACTTGCAGCTGTCGCTTGAACGAGTCTGACGACAGTTTGAACGACTTTTGATGAGAAGGCAGGTTTTTTTCTGGTTTCTTCCAAAACAACAAAGGAATGCCCGTCTCGCATGGTGACTTCCGCCCACACCCCCGGACCTGAAGCGCGTCCGAGGCGCCACCACCGCTTTGTGACGTAATAGGGCTGAGTTGGTGTTTGATCTGAAAATACGGTAATGTACAAAAATATTCGAATGCCGTGCAGTCGCAGACGATATAAAAAAGCCCAGGCGAGCGCGTGGCTTCCAAGGCATGTCGCACTATTTGTCAGAAGAAAGCTCTATTTTTACTTTAGCGGCTGTTCAGTGTTTGTTCTTGCTCCCGCTTTGAGCATTTGTGTCTGAGTGCATGCTGATTTCGCCGAACAGAGGGGCGTTCCGCGACTAAATTTAAAATCAAGCGTGGCTGAGTCCGGTCAGCAGGTTGAGCAATCCGTTTTCGGGCTTTCGATAATAAGTCTGCAGAAGAGAGGGCGTCAAGTGGTTTTTATTAGCATGAAACGTTCTTTGGCTAGGTGTTCGGCATTTCGTGAACCTCTGATAAAAGCGTGGCCGCGAGGCTTGAAACTGATTGGTTGACGTGTGGGAGAGGAGGTGTGAGGTGCTCGACGCTGATTGGTTAACGGGGAGGTCATGTGACCAGAAGGTTAGGCTAGAAGAAGTGAGGCAAGCGAAGAGGAGCTCGACCGCCTTTGCGCTAGGTTTATCGGCGCGATTAGCCACAGTATCGCTTCATTTTAGGAACAACTATCAAGTGTACACATGGTACGACTTAAACTATCTGATGAAGACCGCCGTGAACGTAGGCGTCTGGCGTCTGGAAACTCAGAGTACCGCAAAATGTTTGTGATGCTTAAACCTTTCACGTATGCAACACGATTGCTAGGCGTTTCCCATATTTTTTATATTACAACGAAGTTGTACATGACTCGTTGGTGGGGTTTTTTTTGTGCCCGTCGACAGAACAGTAGTCGACAAAATAGCAAAAGAAAACCATCGCGGGCGCCTTATCAGCGTTCGCACGCGCCTTATCATTTATCATGTGGTTTTGAATATTATTTAAATAAGAAAACCACAAGGTAGATAGGCGTGCGCGAACAATGCGAATCACGTAGCATTCCCCGCATGCGTTTCTCGGTAAATATTGCAGATGCATAGGCTGCCGCGGCCACGGGAGAGTGCAAAGTGGGAAGTGACGTCACTAGCCCCACTATCAATGCAAATCTTGTAGCGCTCCCCCGCATGCATTTCTCGGTAAAAATTCCGGTTGCATAAGCTCCCGCGGCAATAGCAGCGTATAAAGTCTTTAAGTCTTTGATATATGAAAAAGTTTTCGTACAGTGCATTTACTTTTTTTTTCGTCAATAATTTGGTATTGACAATTTCGCTATTTACGAACATGAACTGCCGCTTGCGTCCCAAGTGACTTCTGGTCACACCGTTTTTGCAAGCATGCTAAGCTTGCTTGCGTCACCGGTGCTAGAAAGCATAAATGCTGCACGGACAACAAAGTAAGAGATTTAAGGAGGGTCTTCAGCGGTACAATATTACATCTTGGAGGAGGCAAGTTGGTTTACAAGAATACTCGAAACATTTTAACATATCTCGCGCTCCTTCGTTATTTCGGCGTTCACCTGGATAATTGGTGGTTAAACGTTTCATCTCCATTTCAAGCAGTGGTGTTAAGGTGGCGTTTGTTCATTCTTTTTATAAACCGTAAGTTCTCTGGGACGTCAAAGACTGGAGCACCACCTGGGGGCGTTTGCCATAAACAAGGGTCTATAGTGCAGTGGGCAATCGTTGCATGTCCGCTTCAGCCACCTTCACATTCGTAGATTGGAGCCCCAACTTTTTGTTTCCCCCTTTACCGAGCATTATTGCTATCGGTGTTGACTTAGCAACTGTTTGCCGACAAAGTGGGGAGTAAAAGCAAAAATCTAACAGTCATTAAAATGCCGATCGTTCGCACAACAGCCTCGATGATAACTCAGCTTTCTTCCGTTAGATAGCAGTGGCAGTTTTCGGAACCACACGATCGCTTGGGCTTTTTCATATTGCCTGCGACTGTACAAGACACGCAAATAGAATAAGGCGTGCGATGCTTGCGGGCCCCTCATATGGGATCTATTCATAAAACCAGCGGACCAAGCGTCAATAAAATGCCCAAACACCGACTGTTTGCGAAGCCGACAACCCGAAACGAGGTAACATTTACGGGCGACAAACATCGTAAGTCAGCGGGAACGTTACTCCGTAGCACAGGTATCTCCACCATGTAGATGGGCAAATCATGCAAATATTTCACGGGGCTCCTCATTTCTATGGGGAAATCGCCTTCGGCTTTGTCAATCGTTAACGAGATTCAACAAGCACAAATGTTACAGGTCGTATGCTAGCACGACGTTAGAACGTCGCTCGATACAGACAGCAACTATGTAGCGAATGATCCTCGCGACAATAATTTACCTTTCTTTTTTTACGGCGGCATTCGTTCTAGGCGAGTTTTCTCGGTGGATCCCTGGATTTGTTTCGTGTGGGTCGTGGTTCAGAATGTCGCCATGACGCCAAGTGACACCGTGACATCATGTGAGTTTATGACGTCGCTGACACTGTGGCATCCTGCTACACCATTACGTAACGCAGCACTGCATGAATTGTTATTTATTGGACCCTTAAATCACCTCAGGGGGCTTTACCTAAAAGGGAGGGGGGGAACAAGATTTAATTATAAAATGAGACAATATCAAATGTACACCAGATTACATTTGTTTGCATATACAAACATTATATAAAATGGCATGGAGAGTGGCAATGGGAGATAGAAAAGTATAAACTTCTGGGATGCGAACAATGTGCTCGAATGGATCATTCCAGTCAAAGATAGCCAATTGTAAAGGAGAAACCATAAATTGATTAGCCCTACGTGTAAACAGTCGAAGTTTAAGTGGGTGATCTGTGCGAGGAGAGAGATGGACAGCCGACGGACAGTATACATCTTTCCTTGAAGGAAAGTACTAATGCATTTTGTGGAAGTGTCCAGGAAGTGAATATACTTATTCGGTTTTTTTATGACGGGGATTTAGCTCAGCATTCAATGCAGTGATACTGGTAGTACCCACATCATTACGAAAGATGAAGCGAGTGGCTTGGTTTTTGAACAGCTTCTAGTTTTTATTTATTTCTTTATTGTGTATTTATTCGGTACCTACATCGCCCGGTGGGCATTCCAGTAGAGGTGACGAAAATAATTTAATAAAAGCGAACGATTAACAGCAAGCACAGGCCGAACAAAGTTGACCATCAAAACAAATTACAATAACATGTTTTTATAAAAAAAAAAACAAGGATTGAACGTTAGGAAGGTCTACCAGAGTCAGGCAGCACGTTCCAATCACTGATTACTTCGGGGAAAATTGAATATTTTAGGACGTCAATAATTGCGAAAAATTCTCGGATTTTTTTTTTATTGCTAGTCCGAAGAGGAACACAATGATGTGCCAATAGGTATCTTAATTTATCTATCCCGATGCTACCGTTATATAAATTATGCATAAACTTGAGACGGAGGCACTTTCGTCTTAACTATAAAGATTCGCGTCCGAGCTGGAGTTTTACTTCAGAGATACTATCGTGAAAAATATAGTTATTTATAGTAAGTTACAGGTCAAGAAGGTAGCGGCAAATGCCCCTCGAAGGGATTCATATATCCCTCCGCCACCACCGCATCCAATAGCGTCCCATCCTTTCCGTGACGTCGTGGCCTACGCGGGAGAGTTTTTTGCCTTCCTGTTAATATTTGCTTTATTTTTCGAATTTGACATAGCGTTGTGGAAGCCACGAGAGGGAGATAAGAATGTTCCCCCTCCGATGGAAACAAATACGACTTTGGGGGGTTAGGTTCCCCCCTCCGATGGATACAAAGGCCACTTTCAAGGGCTCTGTTCCCTCTCCGATGAATACAAAGGTCGCTTTCTTAAAAAGTGGGGGTCAGAGACAAGTTGGCACCACTCTGTAGCCATTATCTATTCATTGAAGCGGAACAAGGAGCGTTTCCAGGGAACTATTCTTTCGACTGCGGATGGATTTGAAACGGGCGCATCACGCTTGTGGGAGGAGCTTCTCCTACCTTCTTGACTTGTAACCGACTATAGCACGAATCTCGCAGTCCGATTCTAAATTATTTCTATGTGGTTTATACATATTTGCGTGTGCGGGTCCCAAATAATGCAGGCATAATCCAGAACTTGTAGGACTGAATAAAAGTGGGAGTTTCTTTCTAGTGGCCTAAAACGTTTCTGAAATTGCGACGAAAAAATGCAGTATGCCGCTGGCTAAGAGCACAATTGCTTCATGTGAATATTTCATCATAAATCAACGGTTAGGCAAACCCCGAGATATATTGTCTCAGTACTAAGTCCCAAAGAATGATTGTTTGGTTTGAAAAACTGCAGGGACAATTTTACGTTTTCTAGTGAATCAAGCGAGCATGAACAAATTTGGACACATTAAGACACATTTTTCATTTATCACACCACTCCGTTATCTTAATTAAATCACTTTGTAGGATCTGAACGTTGCCGTCGTCGGACACTTCTCTGTATAAAACGCAGTCGTCAGCATACAACCTGATACTCGATGTAATTCCATGCGTGATATCATTATTAAAGATTAGAAAAAGAAGAGGGCCTAAAACAGAGCCTTGTGCAACGCCTGAAGTTACTTTCTACATATGATTAATGAACTTCATTTATGATGACGCGCCGTTTCCTACCGTCGAGATAATTGGCTATCCACTGCAAAATAATTGCATCGACGTGTAGACTATGTAGTTTATGCAGTAAAAGGGAGTGATTAACTACATCAAAAGCTTTCCTGAAATCCCTAAAAACACAATATGTCTGACAACGTTTATCGAATGCACAAGCAATGCAGTGATATAAAATGCAGTAGCAGCGCGTTACATGATAGGCCTGCGCGGAAACCACGTTGAACTGAGGAAATAAATGATTGCTGATTAAATGAGTTATGAGGCTAGAATATATTATGTGTTACCATTATTTACAGCGATCACTCGTTAGGTATTGGAGCTATATTTCAGAATTTTCAATCATAAGGTTGAAGTTCACTTTCTAACGACTTCGTAAATATTATCAATAAGTACGACGCTATAATATCGGCACAAGATATGACTACAATATTTGGAAATCCATCCGGTCCAGGTACTTTTCCCAATTTCATATATTGCCAATAATTTTTGTGCCGTTGTGATCGAAGGTAAGATCGTTAATTTTACTGCTAACTTTATCAGCACTCAATGGTAGATAGTTGAAAATACAAACTGGAAGTATCTATTAAAAACGGTTGCCTTAACGCTATGGTCTGTCACGAGATCATCATCAACCAGGAGAGTATGGATGCCAGCCACATTATTACGTTGTGATGTTACATACCTCCAGAGCTCTTTGGGACAGTCCTTCAGTTTGTTATCATGGGAAGACAAATATTTCGATTCTGCATTTTTTGATTTTTTTTTATTTAGATCCTTCTGAAGATCTTTAAGCTGGTGTAGGATCAGTGAATTTTTATTTTATTTTTTTCTCGTGCGAAAATACGATTCATTCTTATTTATTGACCACCTGATTTTCGAATTCATCCAAGGCTCATCCGGCTTAGCTTCGAGCTGACTAACTTGGTTGGAACATAAATATCTACCGATTCCAGTATTTTATTTTTAAAGATATTCCACAAGGTATTCACATCAGTGGACACACTGGGAATTTCCATATAATAAAACAATTTATGAGATCAAAACTGATAATATCGGAATCCTCTCTATTGAACATGTTTGTCTTTTTGGGTGGGCTTCTGTATCTGGGCACTTTCGAACATTTCAGGGACGCTGCAACTGCCTCGTGATCAATTATTCCTGGAACTACTAAAACAAAGGCTATCGATGGGAATCTATTGCAAAGAAGGATATCCAAAACATTTGAACGACTAACGCCAATTCTCGTGGGTTCAGTAACAAACTGACGCAAATCAAACTCATTATTAATCTTTGAAAATGTAGCCTAGAGCGACGATAAATCATCAGTCAAGGGAAAAGTATTTCTTCAAGAAACATCCGGTAGATCAAAATCGCCACCTAGAACAACAGAACCCTGCAAAACAACCGAAAGTTTATTATACAATGATATAAGTGGTTGAACAGTGCTTGATGGGGACCTATAAACGGAACAATCCGTTACGTATTCACCTCGTGAGAAGAAAATCTTAGACCACACTGTTTCACAAGACACGCCGGTAATGTCTACAAGAATGCTATGCAGGCTCTGATGAACAAGCAAAAACACATCTCCACCGCGATTATCTCTATCGTTACGGTAGACATTAAAGTTCGGAGGGAAGACATCAGAGTTAAGAACAGATGGTTCAAGCCATGACCCAGTTCCAATAACAACGTCCGGAGCTGGTGACTGAGATAATACTAGCTAGGTCATCAGATTTATTCCGAAAGCTTCGGCAGTTTACAATAAGAAATGTAATGTTATTGACTGACGCTGACAATGTCGCAGAAACAGTTTCTAATTGCTATCGATTTCATTCGACGACGGTTTGGGGTTGGGTTTTTAATAGATCGCTGGAGGACGTCCCCGAAAAGGAAAGTGTCCCAGCAGTCAAAAAAACATGTTCGGTAGTTTCAGACTTTTTGCACAAAAAAACAATCCACGCCCCACGGTATGTAAATGTTTTTCCCCTCAAGTCAAGTTTTGGCAGGGAGTGTGTTGGTGTGTAAAAGGAAAATTAATGTTTTACTGGAAGAGGCAACTGTCATCTTTTTAACTCTAGATAACAGATTACGCCCTGGGCTTGCATGTTTCATGCAAGCCAGAGCTTAACTCGCGACCTTATTGAAAGAGTTTTTCCTGAACCTTTGTATTTTTGCGTGTTTCATGCAACGATACAACGGTTCAGAAAAAATCCTTTCAATAAGGTCATGACTTAAGCGCTTGCGTGTCACAGTCGACAAGTATTGAAGAGAAAAACGCACAGACAAAAAACGACACGCTTCGACCACTTCTAGAAGAAAACTGCTGAGTTTCCTCTGTTTGGGTCCACATGAAAAACAACAAAGAAAAAGATTTCATCTGCAAGTGTCATTTGAATTACCATCCCAAGAAAAGGGTTGGTTTGTTCTCTAAGATACATAAAACGGGATACAGTTTGCCTCACGAACACGTGAGATAACGATTTAGCGATTAAAATAATATTACAAACGGTAGCCCGCGTAAAAATAGACACATCCCATCCTTTCCACTTGCCAGCTGCTTTGCGCGTTTTCAGCACTACTGATGACCAGAATATGTTCGGTCTCTTATAATGTTGCAGAGGAACACCTAAGTACTTTGGAGGTGTCAACGAAAAATTTATGTTTACAAAAACATCGGACTCTGTGGCCCATGCTCCGTGTCATAAGCCGCTGCACTTTTTCCAATTGACGGCTGAACCCTTTAGCTCACCGTAGGCTTTCACTTCACAAACTGCTGCTGTGATGCTACCCTTATCTTTACAAAAAAATAGCGACATCATGGGCATTGGACTGGAGTTTGACCAGTATATTTTGTAATAAAAACCCATTAATACTCCTATTATTTATTATAGTTATACAAAAGGGCTCTTATAAATACTAAACAACAAAGATGATAGCGGGCAACCCGGTTTAACTGAAGAATCCACAAAAATCCGCGATGTTGCTTTCCCGTTAAGGGCTGTTTATACTCCGACGTTGAGCGCAGCGAACGCAGCGTAGCGCAGAACGCGCGCCTTTCATTGGCCGGCGGCCAGGAACTCGATTTCTGCGACCAATCAGTATCTGTGTGCGCCGCGCTACGCCGCGCCCGTCGACGTTACGTTGGAGTATAAACGTACCTTTAATTATAATCTGTGTTGTACATCCCGTATATGCCAGTTTAACCAATTTTCTTATAATTTTTCCCTCTCGTACATGATCTAAAACTATATACAAGACGGCACGTTGCACTCGGTCAAATGCTTTCTCCACATCAATCTGGAGGATGGCAACCCGATCAAGCTCAGCACCGCACAGCTCTGATACACGTCTCGCAATGTGCACGTTTGTTAAAATATATCTACCTCGGATACTACAGGTCTGGTGATCTCCTACTATGTCGCAAATAACATTTTGTAGTCGTCGGGCGAGAACTTTTATTAATACTTTATATTCGACGTTACCTAAAGCAATGGGTTTGTAGTTCTTAACATTTCTTAATTTGTGTGCATTATCCACTTTAAGAAAAATAAGGACAGTATAGGTATTTAGAAAAGAAGGCGGTAACTTTTCTAAAACCTTCGACTCGGCTGCAAAATGCCGCATTTGATCCGTTAGGAGCCGGAGCTTTTTTGGTTGGCAGTTCTTCAATCGCCTGCTCGATCTTTACGACGCTTACCGCTTCTTCTAATTTTTCTGCTATCTTGTCTTCGAGGCCGGGCATCACTACTAGATATTTTTAAATTGCGCCTCGCTGCCGTGCTCCTGTCGCGGGAAAAGATTACTATAATATTCAATAAATGATTTTTCTAATCTCCGGGTGACTACTTGGCAAGCCTTCGTATTCTATTTTGGCTATTTTTTCCCCCTTACATCCTTAGCTTCGGCACTTAATGCCCGTTTGGTGGGCTGCTCCCTTAGATTGTATTTAGCGGCTCGGGCCCGCACAATGGCTCCTCTATACTTTTCCATCTCTTAGTCTCCAATTGTGCTCTTTACTGTCTTAATCTGTTCTGAAAGCGTGCCTGGGTTTTCCTTTTCGAGTTTGCGTAGTCGGTGAAGGTTATCAAAGAGCAACGTTTAATCGCTTTTGTTTTGTTTTTTCCAGTAAGTAAGCGTGCAAGACCGTTTTATCGCACTAAAGTGTACTTCGCGCTTAAACCATTCCCACTTTTCACAGACGCTCGCCCCTACGTGGTGCATTTTACTTAATAATGTATCTACTGTCTCAGTAAAAAATTCGTCCTTAAGAAAGCTATCATTAATTTTTCACTGGTCCCAACTAAACAGGGTTTTCTCTTTGACACTACCGACAATAAAAAAAAAAAACGAGCGCAGGATCAGAAAAAGAATACTGGTAGTAAATTATAACCTTCGTACCTGGTTAAAAGTTCAATTGACACGGAAGTTCTATCAAGACGGGCATGACTCGAGGACTGATAATGTGTGTACCATAAACAATAGTTGGTTCTTTCGTAAGTCGCGAGATCCTGCAAACTGTATTCTGTATCAACTCGTTTAAAATTATTTTACTACTGTCGCTTTGTCTCGTAATTTTGGATTAGTCCCGTGCATCGCAAACGCAGTTAAAGTCGCAAAAACAAGACAACTTTACGTTGACAATCTAAAAAATTGGTCAATGCTCTGAAAAAACACTTTCCTTTCATTAATACCGATTGGGGTGTATACATTTATGATACGATATTCAACATTAGAAATACTACAGCCGGAAATGACGAGTCGACCAACATTGTCGAGTATCACTGATTGGACTTGTGCGTTCAAAGATTTTCGTAAAAACAACATACAACCCCCGGACATACCATTTGCCCGCGACACGCCCACTTCGAAAAAGTGCAAGAAAGAAGCCAATAGGCATGCGGTCTATTTGTCTCTTCCAACTTTGGTCTCCTGAATTGCGAGGATATCTATACCTTTGTAGATTAGGAGCCTCTTAACCTGATATTGCTTGCGACGCGAGGCAAAGCCTTGAACGTTTAGTGTCGACAATTTCAAGTTTTCGACGTAAATAGACGCCCTCGCATGTCAGAGGCTCACCTCGTCTAGAGAACCGCACCAAGTACCGCGGCTCCTAACCGCGACAGCCGGTCGGCTTGTCCGGTCCTCTGGGTTTGGAAACTCAAATCGGTGCGGGTCGAGGCTTTCTCCGCCTCGTAGTCACCGTATCCACAAGCGGCTCCTCCGGGTTCGAGTCACCGCCAACCTTAACCGCGTCCGAGTCCGAATCCGAATCCGAATCGACACCCCGTGGTCGTTCTCGCGTCTTCCTTCTCCTTCTCTGGCGCAGCGTTTCACGATGTCTTCTGGTCGAGGCTCGTCTCGGCCATGGCAACTGGCGTGGCCTTCGCCACCTTCGGCAAATCTGCAGGCGCCAGTCGGTCGGTGCCATTCTTAGCCATCTCTTCGGTGTCTTTGGCAGCGGTAGCGGCACTCGCGGCGACTTCCTCCGCGTCCGTTTCGTGCATGACGTGCTCGGCGTTTAAATCGCCGCCCTGGGCACTTACGGCAGCTGTATAGTTTCTCACATATCGGTCAGCCTTCTGGCCGAAACGGTGGCAGGACCCACACTTGGGCACGCCGCAGTTGCGGTGGATTTGGCCGGTCCGCTGGCAGCGCAGGCAGAGCGGCGCCCTGCCCGACGCCACGACAAGCGCCAGCCCTCCGGCAATGCACATCGGATGCGGCAGGTCGTCCAGTGTAAGCCCAGGCTTGAGCCGCATTTCAGCCGTTCGCGTCATCGACGCGCAGCCCGCAATGCCCTGCACCCGCCACTTCTCGGTGCTTGCTTCGGTTACCGTGCCGTACGGTGCTAACGCCGCCTTCACCTCGTCGTCAGGAGCATAGTACAGCACCCAGTGAAGTTTGAGGCGAATGTCTCGGTTTCCCGGGTCGATGACGAGGCATCGCCGCTTCTTGACGACGAGGTCGCCAGCGGCAAGGGCCTCCCGCTTTCCCTCGGGTCACTTGAGAGTCACAGCCCAGACGTGGTTCATCTGGTGTGCCCCCAAGCGGTGACTTCGGGGAGAATTTCCAGATGCTGCAGGGTGTCTCGGAAGTCCTCAACTCGGTACGGGCGGCCAGGAACGTCAGCATGCAAAAACACGGTGTTTAACACCGCAGCACCAGTCGGCAGGGGTTGCAGAATAGTCGGGTAATCAGTAGACGCTGCGTCTTCCCTTGCACCGTGGCCCGGCCGGACGCAAAAACCGCTCCGCTGGAGCTCATGATTCCACGTTTGTACGCGCTGGTGTTCGAAATTGGAATCTCGGCCACCGATCCCCGGCGAGAAGTGATTACTAAGACTATACGATTTGTTTTTAAACTTCGGACTCCAAATCAACAGCTTTTGCTTCGTCTTGAAAGACAAATTCCACAATTATTGGGACGATTCAAGAGCACAATCGAAGCTTTCACGACACAGCTTTATAACATTTCGTTTAGTAACAGACCATAACTCAATCTTGGAATTTGGGATACCATAAAAAATTAAATTTGATCGTCGAGACTGATTTTCGAGACTATCTTGCTGTATGTAAAGATGGGACACTTGCTGCGATAATTATTTTTTGGTGGCGTCAACAGCACGCAGGTCCTCTTTTGGTGTTGTGATCAACGTTAAGTCGTTTTCCGTAGCTTGTACTTTAGACGATAATGATTCCAGCTTTTCATCCATCGTCTGCTGTTTGGCTTGTACATTTTTGACCTCCTGTAAGAGCATTGACTGTCCCTGCTCAAGTTTCGGCAGAACCAACACCGATGTCATTATTTTCGCAATTCATTTTACATGCTCGGTAGGACCTGGGTTACTATCGACATCCCCCGAAGCAAGGAGCAGCAGTTTGATAATAGGCAGCGTTAAAACACAATTGATTGGTCCATCAAGTGCGCAAGTACAGGCACTTTACACCGTTGGGCACGGCACCGACAAAAAAAAAGTCTGAAGTACGACACGTAGTATTAGGTCGCAACAGAGAGAACCTGAAGCAGAAGCAAACTTGAGCAGGCTGAACGATTTCGGCGCCTAGCCCCGTCGGTGGATCGATGCGCCGCCCCTTTTGAACGCTCTGGTCCAACGCGGATGTGCCTGGTTGCCAGACCGTCTAGGTATTTTAGGTATACCTGACAGGGGTTCCAGACATCTGAGGCGTATTCTAGTTGAGGATGGATGGGGGTACTATATGCTATGAGTTTGATTTGCGGCTTGACCTTATGAAGGTGACGCTTTAAAAATCCCAAGCTCCGGTTCGCTTTTGCAGAGATGCGGCTGATATGAAGATCCTATCATAAGTTATTTTCAAAGTTGATGGCAAGATACTTATGCCTTCTTATGGCTTCAGTCGGTACGCTAGAAAGTGAATAATCAAACTGGGTTGTGACTTTCTTTGTGGGAATTTACTTTCGTTAACGTTGATTTTCTTCTCCCAATCTCGACACCCCGATTCAGCACGAAACAAACCAGTTTGAAAAAAGGAAACAGTCGCACACACTCGTTACTTTTCAATAAACCACACACTTATCCGCCCATAACCAAATAGTTGAGTTAAGAAGATCTGGGAACTCGTTTAAGTGCATTAAAAAAGTAGCGAGTTCATGGGCACAGTTCCCAGCGGTACTCCTGATTTAACAGTTTTCCGAGCAAATGTCATAAGCTGCAGTATTATCACACTGCGACGTCACGTGACCCTGACGTCACGTAACTCCGGGACGTTACGTCACACCAACACGTCCCGTCACATCGGGGCGTTATGTGCCACCATGACTAGTACGTGACACTGCGAAGTGACATCGTAATTACACAGCACACAAATGTTATTACTTCACGTAACGCCATGTTCTACGTGACATTCTGACGTCACATGACGTCATGGTTAGTGTGTAGCTTGGTAGTGTGAAGTCTGTAGACAGCAGAGCGTCCAGCGCCTTGGCAGAACGTAGTAAAGAAACATTGTTTGTTTGTTTTTTGTTTGTTTTTTCTCTCGCATTTGATTTTTGTTTATATAGAGAGTAATTACTGGCAGCCATATCTGTGTGCGGAGCTGCTGAGCGCGTCCTGACGTCGAGCTTCCGCAGTACTTCTGTGACGTGCATTGCGCACCATGAAGATTGCTGGTCTTAGAAGCCTATCAATGCGATGATTTAAAAGGTTAAAAGCGCAAAACAACAAGAAGAAAGAAAGAAACACACGCGGCACAAACAGACGCTCTCTCAAGCTCGAACCAAAGTCTTAATTCAACATAATAATGTAGGCTCGTACCGAGCATGCGCTCTAAATATCGCCCTGAAATATGACACCCAGTGAATACCCCCCATACACGTTTGCCAGAAATCCTCCTGTGCGATGTCATTTTGAGCGATGCCATTTTGAGCGATGCCGGCGTCGCGTAACGTTTTCGACATGCTGGAGTGCGCGATGACGAGATGGAGGCGTCTGGTGTATCGCCGACGGCCAGCGTTAGCGACACACTTACAGTTTCGGAACGCAGGAGGAGGTATCTACACACGGAATCGTAGCATCAAATATTGTAGGACGGGGCGGGGCATTTTTAAGGGTTGGTGCTGACTTTACGACGATAACAGAGTCTTTTCTAGCACGTCGCGGACGCTACCACGACGTGGAAGCGCGGTCGAAGAAACCACAATGTATGTTTTATAATTATTTTTTTAGTCTCTTCCTGCGCTCAGTAATGTGTGCTTAAGTAAGAAAGGCTTGGCAACATTGTACGAGAAGCAGTGCACGTTGTGGCTGGAGAGTAGGTCCGCCTCACCCTAGGCGCGGTTCGAGGTTAAGCCGGGATCCCACTCGCAAAGGTGTATGCGGTGCATAACAAAGGATTAGTGAAACATAATCCAGAGCATTTTAATGCCCAGAATTGAAACTGACGCTCGCCCTGGTGCAGAGGGTCTAGTGCGCCTAGATTTCAGAGTGTTGCCAACTGCTCGATCGCGCTCAACGTGAACCGTGGGCCTCGTTCTGCCATACAAGCTGCGAGGGCGAAAGAGTCGATCGTCTCTAAGCGTCTCCGCCTTGGTCAGTCCCTCCTCCGCTATAATCCTCTCCACTCGGCAACCTGTGTGTGCGCACGTGTCATTAAATAGCATGATCTCTCTATAAGGGTTTCCTGTTACTTCTCATCTCTCTAATCTAAACGCTCCAGTGCAGTCCAACGGAATTCTGTTTTAATTTTTTAATATGCATCATTTGTGTGTGTGTGTGTGTGTGTGTTTTTGCTTTTTTTTTCTAAACTAGGGTCGTTTGTTATTTTATGCGTGTCTCACGTGCATCAGTATAATATATAATAATAATAATATTCTTTATTCAGACAAATGTCTAGGAGGATGGGGCAAAAGGCTATTTAAATCGCCTGACAAGGCTCCATCCCTTTGTACAGTCAGCAGCAGAACGTACAGAAACATAGGAAAAAAACAATCAAATACTCATAGTGACATTACACTGAGATACAGTGATATAACAAAAGAAATACGGCCGGAAACTTTAACAAGTCATGTTATACCTGAAAGATACGTTTTCAGTGTTCGTTTAAATGTGTATATTGTGTTGGAATTATTTATCATGGTGGTTGTTTAATAGCTGTGCGATCCGACTAAGTATCTTTTGTTTTCCGTAGTTTGTGCGTACTCAGGACTGATTGTAGTGGGTATGGCGAAATGAGTATATTGATGTATTGTTGATGTAATTTTCATGTACAAACTGAGGGTGTGCTTTTATTTTGTAAAACATGTAAATTGCCAGTTTTTGAATGCGTGATTTTTCTACCGTAGGAAGAAAATACTTGATGAAATATGGCCTAGAGTGCTCCTTATATGAGATATTGGCAATTGACTGTACTGCTTTTTTTTGTGGAATGAGTAGCTTGGATATACAGGTCTGTGAGCACGTACCCCATAACAAACTGCAGTATTTTAAGCGAGAGTGAACAAGAGTAAAGTATAACTGTCGTTTTAACCAAACCGGAATGATATATTTGAGCCTATTTATAATGCGTATTGACAGGGAGATGTCGGGCCGGATCTGATCAATGTGATAAGACCAATTTAGGTTTTCTTAAAAGTATACAATACACCTAAAAACTTGGACACTTGTGGGTATATTAATATTCACTATTTCTAAATCGTAGGTTAAGTTCTCGATTAATACTTTTATTTTTTGCTCGAAATATCATGTACTTTGTTTTCTCGGTGTTTAGCTCTAATTCATTACATGTCAACCATGCAATTAACTCTAACATCCAATCATTCGCGAGTGATTCAAGTTCATCTATGTTGGCACCAGAAAAAAATACGTTTGTATCATCGCCGTAGAGCACAATGTCAGGTGTGTGAGGAATGTTGACAATATTATTGATATACACCAAAAATAAGAGTCGTCCAAGGATGGACCCCTGGGGTACACCATATTGTATTTTACCGATTTCTGATTTCTCGCGACTTAAAGTCGTATATTGCACACGATCTGATAAGTAATTTTGAATAAGTTCTAGGGCTACACCTCTAATACCGTAGTTATACAACTTATTCAGAATTATTTCATGCTTGATAGAATCAAACGCTTTCCTGAAATCTAAAAATATCCCTAATGTGTAAAGCTTGGTCTCAAAATTGGTTAAAATTTTATCCTTGATTTTCAGTAAAGCTTCCTCGGTAGATTTCCCCTTTTTGAAATCCATATTGTTGTTCAGCAATTAGGTTATTTTTAATGAAATGGTCCTACATCCTAGAGTTTATTATCTACTCAATTACTTTTGAAAATATCGGCAATACAGGTATAGGTATGTACTTGTTTAAATTATTAATTGGCCCACCTTTGTGTATTACTCATACTCGGGCGATTTTTAATTGAGCAGGAAATATCCCGGTGCTTAATATTTTATCACAGATTGCTGATAGTGGTTGACATATTATCCCAGCAATTGCTTTTATAGGTTTAACTTTTAACTCATCATCGCCGCATGCGCCGCACTTTCTAAATGATATTTTTTTACGTTGAACACTTCAGTCTCTGTAGTTGGTGACAAAAATATAGACTCTGGTAAACATACGTGGGTATGAAATTCAAAGTTTCTTTTCTGTTGTAAGGAGAAAGTCGGAGCGCCCGAAAGCAAAAATTGAGCATTAAATAGATTTGCAAGTCCTCTACCAGAATAATCCACGTCATCTATTCTAATGACATTGGAGATGGTACTGCTTGACTTGGACATCAGTTCTTTTTCTGTCTTCCATACTTTCACTGGATTATGTTGAAGTGTAATGAATTTATTATTATAATAGTTTACTTTCGCCTTTTTTATGTCAGAGTTTAACTTGTTCCGTCTCTTTTCGTATTCAGCCAGTATATCGAGGTATTTTGTTTTTATAAATGTGTCATAAAGTTTATTTCGCTCGTTTATTCGTTTGAGAAGTGTTACGGTAATCCAGGGTTTTCGTGATCTCTTGTGTCCTTTGGCTTTTCTAAATGGGAACGCATCTTCATAGGCTTCTTTTATCTTCTCTATAAACTTATCGTAGGACTTACTAGGGTTTGGCTCATTGTATATATCATTCCAGTGTGTGGCCGATACAAGCGTAACAAAGCTTGCGATACTGTAATCGTTTTTGTCTCGATAATAAGGGTTAGTTATATTCGTCTTATTGTAGCCAACGTTTGCGCATGGAACAAAGCAAAAGAGAGGTCAGTGATCACTTAAATCCACCGTCAGTACACCAGATACTACGTCATTTCTCATTGCATTGGTTGAACATAAATCAATTAAAGTTTCCGTCTCAGATGTAACATGGGTAGGACACTCAATTACATTTTCATAGCCATGTGATTGCACGAGATCTAGCAATTCTAACTGCCATGAGTCAGACAAAATCAGTTTGATATTAAAATCACAAACAAGTATCATAGGAAATTTTCTCTCAGAGGCATACTAAAGCATTTCTTTTAAAAAGTCTAGAAAAACACTAGGTGATCCGGATGGCGGTCTGTACACAACACCTATAATGTAATCACGACACCTTATGGAAGTGTCAAGCCATGCGTCGCGTCGCTTGATAAGTGAGACTACCACGCGATTAGATGCAATGCATGCTTAACTTGCACGACACATCACGGGCGTGTACAGCTGCATTTAGGGCTGGAAAAGAGGGGGAAAAAAGTACCCAATAATCGTACAAAAAAAAAGGGAAACTTGCGGAATTTGTTAAGCACTATTATGAAAAGAAATGGAATTTACCGTGCGTAAATTGAAAACAAGGTTTCGCTAAAAGCAGATCAGCGCGACTACTTTACTACAAATATCTACGCGAGGGGATTTTCTCATCTTTATTCAGCCGAACACGTTTTGTGTGTTCTATATTCCGCGCAATTTTCGATTGCTTCTCGCCCACATGTTTTCCAGTGCCTGAGGTTCGTTCACACATGAAAAAAAACAACCAAAATTTTGAACGTGCGAAATTTATTTACGCTCTTTCCGACTAACAAACAACATATTACCCGCAAACAACAAATATACCATACTTAAAAGCATGTTCGCAATTTTCGCACCGCAAATAACCACGGATATGAGTCGTCACAAAAAAATGTGGGAAACTATACCTTAAGGTGAAAGGTTCTTTGAATAGTTGCTCCGGGTTTCGTGAAGTCGTGGCCTACAACGTCCCATAATGCAACGCGCAGTGTTGTATTATGGTACGTCACACCTGCAGACCAATTAAGTTTCTCCGCTAAATTTAGCGAGGAAGTTTAATTGGTGTACAGGCCACGTGACTTCGGGTCACGTGACGTTTATTTCCCCGCTAAGTTTAGCGGGAAATATAACGTCCCATGAATTATGCGCCCATTCAGTTTCCCCGCTTAATTTAGTGGGAAAATTGACGTCACGTGACCTGATGACACTTGATGCAAGAACGTTTCCCGTATGCAGCACAATAGACCTTATGCGAAA
The DNA here is from genome assembly GCA_013358835.2 of Ixodes persulcatus. Lineage (NCBI taxonomy): Eukaryota > Metazoa > Arthropoda > Arachnida > Ixodida > Ixodidae > Ixodes > Ixodes persulcatus. The sequence continues at coordinate 314,252 of JABSTQ010011364.1, forward strand.
TCGATTGGTGGTCTGACAACACTGAGAGCGTCGCCATTTTAATTTCGGCACGTTTTTTCAGATCGATGCCTGGGGGAGGCATCGGGGACAACCGTACGGGCATTTTGCAATGGCGGGGCAGCTGTGCACGCACTGACGAAACTCTCGGAGGCCTATACACGCTGGCGACAACCTCGTTGAGGCAGCGGAGCAAGTCCTACGCCTTCGCTGTGGCAGCTTGCACACCGCGGGTTGACGCCAGCGTGCACAGGCCTCCGAGAGTTTCGTCAGACAGCTGAGGTAAGTTGCTTAAACTGTTCGTCCAGATTCCATGGTCGGAAGAGGGAAAATATTGCTGCCGCGCTATCGCACACTGCCCGTAGGGCTGTCTCCGATGCCTCCGCAATGCAATTCACCATACATTTTTTTTTTTTCAAGTGTCGTGGGCAAGAATGTTTTTTGTTGTTTTTTTCGCGCACATGGTGCAGTTTTAAAATTAACCGGAAAGCGCGCCAGGAATAGGGCGGTTTCACGTGACGCACTTCCGGCTTGAATTCTCGTTGGACGGCATATTGATTAACTTTCGCCGTATGTCTTAATTTCAATGCGCCGAGGCAGTGTTTTCCAGCTCGGTCCGGTTCTTTATTGGCGGGATTGACTGCGTCTGCCTGAGTAGTTTCCGACACAAAGGAGCATCGCGTGATACTCGATTGGTATACGTCCCAGTCTTCATTCGGTGTGTAGAGGAGCCGGCGCTCAGTTGGTCCACCCGTCAGCGACCAAAATGGCTACAGTAGATGCTGTCACGGAGATTCCAAAAAATAAGGCATTGAAGCATAAGTGTCCGCGGCTCAGGTACGTCCCTGGGAGGTCTTATTGAGTTCTATCCTCGACGAAGCCACTCGCCGTAATTCTGCGTTTTATCGGTACCAAAAACGGCGCCATTAAGTATAGTCGTCTGCGTGAAAACTAATGGCGAATGTGGACAAGATGTTCACCAACATGGCGGAACGCGACTTACCAGAAGTGAAAGGGCGTTTACTGAAACCACCCTACATTGTTTCCAACAAAGGGACCAGATTGGTGGAAGCCAATGAAGGAAATGTGTGACTTTGCAGCCTAAAAATTTATCCGTTCGTGTGTGCGTGCGGCGAGTACAGGTCAAGGAGGACAGAGTGTTGTGGCCGCTCCAAACACGAAATAATTATAAAACAACAAAGCTGGGCATGGGTTTTTCTTCTTTTTAATCACGTCGGTGTGGCGATTTTGTTTTTTATCAGGTCTTTTTGAATTTTGTTGTTAAATGCGTCTAATCTTGAAACTACTACGCTTTCCGTCCTAGTACAATTTAGAATTACATGTGTCGATGATCACAATAGCGTGAGAAACCAAAGCCTTTCGCGAATCCAAATATCCTCAAAAAGAAAAATTACTTTCGTTTAAGATTTCGTTATAGCAGTTTGAACCCAAAAGTTTCCCAGATTAGCCCAGATTGCCATTCTAATCCAAAAATTGTGTGTGCGTTGAAACAGAACACATTTATATTAGAGATGTGTAATTGATCGATTAACGTTGCAATAAATTGATTAATGCTTTAATCGCGATCAATTTTTTAACCGATTAATCGTGTTTTTTTTAGCGATTAGATCAGAAAAATTGCAATGAGCACAGGAACAAAGAGAATGAAGTTTCACTAGCTCGAAGTAGTCATAAAACACTTTTCTTTCTTTGGTTACTGCCGTGCTTGTTTTTTACGCGGGCACCATACAAAACCAGAGATGGCAATAATGGCATTGCTGTAATGAGATTACAATATTTAAATTACTTTTCGTGGTGATGAGTAATGTAATAAATTACTTTTCCATCATGGTAATTTAGTAATGTAATGATTTAGTTTCAGGCAGTTATATCGAGAACAATACTCATTACTCTCGAAATTACTTTTGTCCCAAATTAGAAAGTTCGTTTGCGAGCTTTCGAAACAAATTATTTTCCGCGGAAAAATGTCGTAAAAGAGACATCAGAGTATAGAAACGACGGCCATCTGAGCGCAAAGGCTCGTACGAAGAACTCGACAAACGCGCAAAGGAGGGCTGGAAAGACCAAGAAGAGAGGCTTACGTGTAGACACCGCTGGAGGGTCGCGGCTAACGAACTCCAGGCAAGACAGATTCACATAGTCACGTCGTCACGAGGATACCTTGCTACCTTCATCCCTAAGCTGACAGTGCGGTGGGAGCTGCGAGCTAACCATAACCAATCAAACACCTTCCTTTAATCACCTGACCCGTCCCTTTCTCTGCGCGTGGGTATGAACGAGAGCGTGGTTACGTGGCAAAAAAAAAAAAATAAATGTGTGACTGTTCCATCGAGCACGTAGCTTCCACCGCACTGTCAGCTTAGGGATGAACGGCTTATAGGCTACAAGGCAAGGGGAACATCACCAGTGAGGTCAACACATTTCAAAGCCCGAGAGGACAGGACAAACAGATCCCCAGCCTTCTTGCTCTTTCGTCAAGAAAGGTTAAACTGCAAGCTTATGCCATTGTGAACAACAAACGACCGGAATGAATAGTTAATTCCAAATAAAAGACGGGAATCGAGCGAAGCAGGTGCCGGTCGCGGTATGCATCGCTGCCTTTCCTTGGGAAGTTTATTCGGGAATAAGCCTACCGGCAGATATCGCCACCAGTTTGTTGGGAAAGTAGATATTTTAGGGAGCTCGCGCCATCCCTTTTCCTCAACTGACGACGCTTCTGCCTAGCAATTATGCAGCACCTTCCTGTGACAATGCGCAAAACCTTGGGCTCTTCGGGTGTTTGGGAACAAGACTCCTTGACAGGAATGACCGGGAATACGTCAGCTAGTGCCATTGGGTGAATTAGATTCGATTGGGCCCGAGACGGAAGGGAAACGTTTCACGTGACGACTCATTGTAAGAACGAGCTCACATTGCCCGACTTAACTTACTGACACGGAGCAAAACTTCTAAGTTAGGAAGACGGAACCATATCACCCTTTAACTAAGGACGTTCACCGTTGAATGAAGAGCGAAACCGGTCAGTCGACTGTCCTTAAGACACATCTAAAGAAGATGCTATTCATCATGTTTAAAACTGTCGTGTGCGCCAGCAAAACGCCTGTTCAGTATGATTCACTTTGAGGCTCAAGAGACTGCTGCAGTGTAAACAGGAAGATATAAGTTTTAGTACATGTTTTGTAAATAAAATGTAGCATGAATTACTGCCTCAAGGTATTGAAAAGTAATGTAAAAGTAATTTTATAACGTTTGGAAAGTAACTGTTATGTAATGTCGTTACTTTTAGTCTGCGGTAATTTGTAATGCAATTTAATTACATATCTTCAGTTTTCAGAAAAAGTAATTAGTAATCTAATTTAATTACTTTGTGAAAGTAATTTTGCCCTTTCTGACACAAACCCCAACCACTGCGAAAATAGAAAGTGACGGGAACAAACACGAAGAAAACAGATAGCAGGCGACTTCTTCCTTCTAAGCATACCGACTTCGACTTCGGAATCTCAAAGGAGGAGCCAACATTTCCCCGAAGTCACCGGGCCTTGGACACAGTTTATCGGTACCCGTTGCTACGCCCGAGACGTTCCACAGTAAGCGGCAGACTCCTGCAATGAGCAGTCCAGGCGTCGAAGTCTGTACTCCGTTCACCTTAAGCTGAGATTTCGGTGGGAGCTAAGTGCCCGCCGGACCAATCAGATGCCTCCCTCTTATCACCTGACTTGGCTCCCCGCGCGTGGGTATGGCAGGGAGCGTGATGACGTAGCGAAGGAGAGGCCTATGACTGGTCTAACGAGGATGTAGCTGCCACTGCAGTCTCAGCTTAGGGGTGAACGGAGTATAGCCTGGACATTCTTTTGCGCTTCAAACTTGCAACCGCTTCGGGCAGAACATTATCGAGGCATATCGGAGGGGGCTAACCCGCGAAACATTACCACGCCCTCGCTTAAGCTTTCTAGAAAAGGGCTAACCTTTCTCAAGCCGCCGCTAAGCGCCGGACTTCAATGTCGCCGTTCGAGTCCTGTAGAAAGGTTTGTCTCGTCTGAGTCATCTTTCTCGTTATCCTCTTTGGACGCTTAAAGGCCGACGTACAACCTCGGTTTTCTGCAGGGAAGATAATCCTCTTAGCGCTCCCCTCTCCTAAGCTGCGAGGGGAGTCAAGTTGGAACAAGGTAAAAAGTGGTGAGGACATAGGAAAGGAGGAGGCGGGCAAGGACTGAAAAGTGCGAAGTGTGCGTCGGCCTTTAACTTAGCCAGCGAACTTGCCGCTCACAATAGGACAAGGTATGCACGCCATTGAGATGAAATTAGTCTTTCTAAAAAACGCAGACCCAAAAACATCGCCCGCCGGCACTGACTTAAAAGAATGGCGCAATACGTCCCCGCCGAAACTACGGTAGCTAAACTGCTCATTTCTGTGGTAGGAGGGAGGCAGTTTGCGCCTTCCGTAAAGCGACAACGGCGGATTAGACCAATAAATTCGACTGCATAAAATAAGTTTTCCTCATAATTGTGTTTTACTCTAATCGTGAATTCGGAGAAAGTCGCCGTTCACATGTTTTTTTAAATCTTTTTCGAAATCCCTTCGCCTACAATTGGCAGGGTCTAGGTCACTTGATCAACGCTAAGTTTAAACTGGTTAGATTCTTCGCGAGACTGAAAAGTAAAGAGTCCAGCGCACCCTGCGTCAGTGTTACTTGTTCCTGTATTTGTCACTCGGCAGACATGGACGAGTACACCAGAATGAAAAGCAATCTCTCAAGAAAAATGTTAAATTAAAGTCAATTCCAGGGGCGAAGTTTGTAACTCAGAGCAAGTTCACTGCCTCATCTGTAAAAAGGTGTTTACGTGCAGTGGAAGCGTGAGCTCACTTCAGTATCACCTTCAAGCGAAGCACCCAAGCATGCCGCTGCAGCATGAATCACCGGCGATGAAACAAACGACTATCGAAGCTTTCTCTTCAAGGCCCTTTCCTTTGAAGAGAAAATAAGAGATCGCAGAAGCCCCTATCTCTTGGCTCGTTTCTGCTAGCCGGCCTCTGAACATCCTTGACGACGACGGCCTAGAGACCGTGCTTCAGATAGCCTTAAACTCCCCGTCCTACCAACCGCCGTCGTGTCGTGCAGTGAGCGCCCGGGGTGGACGCTCTATACACCATCAAGAGGGACAGCCTTCAGGCAGAGCTTTCGGCTGCCAGATTCATCAGCTTAACGGCTGACTTCTGGACCTCCATATGAAGCTTACCTCGGCGTAACGGCACACAGGATCGATGACGACCGGATTCTCCGATCGGCCACACTCCAGGTGAGACACGTGCCTGAACGCCACACAGCAGAGCAGTGTGCCCGTGAGGTCTTGGAGACCGCTAAGGATTGGGTAATTGATGGGAAAATTGAAGCTGTTTCCACCGATAACGGGCGAAACATCTGTCTCGGGGTGAAGAGAGTCAACTTCCAGAGCTTAAAGTGCGCAGCCCATTCGCTGCACTTGTGCATTCACAAAGCCCTCGGCGTGACAGGCGTGGAACGACTGGTAGCCGCACGGCGACGTACTGTAGGTCACTTCAAGCACAATTCTGACCACCAGAAATTGCTTTCAAAGTATCTGCTGACCTTGAAGCGCTTAGAAAGAATCTTCAGCAGGACGTCGCCACAAGGTGGAACAGCACGTTCTTAATGATAAACAGCCTGCTCGAACAATAGGAGCCTTTGCGACGCGCCATGGAGGATGACAGCACCAGCAAAACGTCAGTTCCTCGCCTCACAGATGTTGACTGGGACATGCTGGAACAGCTAAGGGAGGCTTTAAAGCACCTTATCGACATCACAGAGCTTCTTGGAGGAGACAAAAATGCGACTCGCTTCGTACTCATCCCTACCCTAAAGTTACTTAAAAACAAAATGAAGACGAACGACTGCGACCCGCCTTCATCTGCCGCTTTAAGGCCATGATGGTGGACTCCATCGATGAGAGACTTCGCGCGTGGCAGCACTACAATGACTACGAGATGGCGACGTGTATCGACCCTTGGTTCAAAAGCCTCGTATGCATCGAGAAAGATCGCCGAGAACAGGTTTGGGCAAGGCTTTCTCAGCTCACACGCATGTCGTCGCCGAATCTAAAGGAAAGTACTCCGAAGAAAAAAAGAAACGTACTCTTTCTTGGGGGACAGTGAGGAGGCCACCGTCTCCTACCAAGTATCGCTGTACCATTCAATGCCAGAAGTGACGGACGATAAGCTGGACCCTCTTTATAGCCGATTCACACGACGGGCCGAATCGCGATTTTCGTCCGCGGACCGTGTACCACGTGAACGGCACGTCACCGATTCCTGCGATCCGCGCCTCGTCCGTGGATGCGCGGACTGATAAAGTCGAGCGCCTTTTTCTCTCGCGGATTTTTGGCGGGAGATTGACTTGAAAATCGTTTAGTCTGGCAACAATACATTGTTTTTTGGTTTTTGTTTCTGGACGATGAAAACAAAAATGGCGCATCGTTGTGTTTTGTGCGTTCGCTGGTTCATTTTGTCGCGCGTTTCTTGGTTCCAGGTGTGAAAGAAACTGCAGAAACTTTGTCTGGCTGACGCGACGCAGGTTCCAATAGACCCTTTTCATGTTTACAAACATGAACTGCCTCCTGCGTCCCAAGCAACTTCCGGTCGCTCCGTCTTTGAAAGTATGTCGAGCTTGCCTATGTCGCCAGTGCTAGAAAGCATAAACGCTACACGCACATCAAAGTTGGAGATTTAACGAGGGCCCTTGGCTGGTCAATTTAACGTCTTGGAGGAGGCAAGTTGGTTTACAAGAGTATTCGAAAATATTTATCATATCTGGGGGTTCTGCGTTCTTTTGGCGTTCACCTGGAGAATTGGTGGTTAAACGTTTCATCAACATTTCAAACAGCGGTGTTAGGGTGGGCTTTGTTCATACTTTTTATGAACCGGAAGTTCTCTGGGACGTCAAAGACTAGAACAACTCCTGGTGGCGTTTGCCATGAAAATGGTCTATACTCCTCTGGGTCCGCGTCAAGAAGCTCCCGTCAAAACACGTCTAGCACGCCGCGATAATTCTTGCACGTCCAATTAGGATTTCAAAGAGCAAGACCTCGCTTGTGGCTGTGGTGAACTTGAGTGTTGTGCACGAGCGCGGAGTGCGTGAAGTCATCTCCAAACGCCCCTCCGCGAGCCCAGAACTTCGTCGCTTCTACGCGGAACCCTTCTCGAGCAGGAGCATGCCTGTGTCACTCTCATATGCTTTAAGTTAGTAAAGCTAGTGGCGCTTCGCGCGAAGCCTATCACGGTGTTTTGTCTCGATCTGTACGTAACAGCGGCGTACGATTCTTTATCGCGGTAGCAAACGTCAATTTCTCTCTTGGACAACGATGCCACGGTGCGATGTTGGAGTTTCGCGGCACTGTGGGGTGGCGACCAGGTTCGGTCCGTCCTCGCTGGCGTCTGCTCGTCGTCTCTTTCGTGTGGATGCGCTTGGGAGACGGACGAACCGCGGACATGCCGTCACGTGATCAATCCGTCCGCGGATCAGTCCGTCGTGTGAATCGGCCATTAGTGTTGGCGAGCGCAGGGCTTCCTCCTTCCTAGACTATACTCGGCGACAACTTTCCTTGGCAGTGCAGTGGAAGGTACAGGCACGCGTTCCCTTTCCCATTTTGAGCGCTGAATAAAGCTGTGCGTGGGCTCTCCTCCTCTCCACTGCTATGCCAAGAAAAGTTGTCTCCGAGTATAGTGCCCATCGTAAAGGAGGTGATGTGTGTCCCGGCCAGCTCAACTAGAGTTCCTGTATAGGCTCCCTACGAGAGCCAGAGTTGCGCGTTCACGCATGGCATGTGGATCCAGCTCCTCACGTGACTGAATTCGACGAATAGCAGCGCCGCGCGTTCGAGGCGCGCGGCGGGCTCAAAAGCCTGGGAACGTACGCCGGGGCGCGTGCAACGTCTACTTTGCTGCACGACACTTGATACGGCTCCTCACGTGATCCGATCTCTGCGAATAGCGGCGAGGGCGGCACGCGGCATGTGGAATCAAACGCGCAACTCTGGCTCCCGTAGGGAGCCTATACAGGAACTCTAAGCTCAACGCCATGTAAGCGCCTCTTCATCCCAGCGGGGCTGGTCGTCAACAGGCAAAGAAACTCTCTCCTGCCTGAAAATCTGAGCAAACTTCTTTGCCTCCGCGGGTGGCATAACAATTTGTATCTCTGGACTGTACTGAACTGCACATCCAATTGTAACTTCAGTTTAAAATGTGTGTCATTGCGTTGTCTCTCAGAGAAAAAGAGGTTGTTAAAAATAAAAACGTATTTTTTTAAATGCGTAACTCATAAATGTCAGTGAGACAGATGAATCGATTAATTTTTCGATTAAAGGGTGCCGATTAATTGGGTTAAAATGTTTAATTGATGCCCAGCCCTAATTTAGATACAATATTTTTCGGTGGTGTCGCTTCTGTCGCCGTCGTCGTTTTCATCCCATTTACATGGAAGTGCGAACACAAACTGCGTGTTTTTTTTCTCTCTTTTTTTTTAATTTTCTAAAAATATTTGTATCACCGAATTTCAAATGTAGCCCACGAATTTATCCTCCCCCTCAGCCTTTTGCTGAGGAGGAGTGCCTATCTTTCAAACATAGCTTTATTTTTTTAAGTGAGTACGTTTTCAGTGATAGAATATTTTACAAACTAGCGAAAGGCTAAAAACGTTTCCTAAATGTTTTTTTTTTTTTTTTTTGCAAGGCGCACATTTATTTGCGCATATATTTATCCCGGGAAAATATTCGAGCACAAAATTACACGTTGTAAACTCAGTAGAGTTAATTTTAGTAATGGAAGTCCAAATCCGCAAAATCTCAGACGCATCTTCGAATCAGTACGCCGGAGTAATTTTAAAATAACTAGAACGTCATCAATAAAAAAAAGACTGATTATTGTGAAAAACCGTCATACCTAGAAATAATGTGACTTGGTCAAATGTTTCTAGTGAAATCAAAGATGTTTCACGTATTCACCTAAAGAGCACAAATATTATACTGACACAACTTTCTCGTCATAAGGGAGATCAACTTGAATGTTCCTAATTATTACTTCTTACATTCTTTTGGAGCTTTATCTCTTGCGTAAGATATAAAGTTATTTCCAACTCCTCGTATCACGGATGAGTATTTCTAATAACTCAACGGTTTTGCTATTTTGTGGAAAAGCGCCTTTTTGAAAACAATTAATTAAGCATACAGATATGGCACCTCCCTCAGATAAACAAAATACGAACATCATAAAATACATAGCGCCGATTCAAAATAACCTTTTATCTGCAGAAAATTTAGAGGGACCAATAAAAATTCATTTATCCTATGAATATAGGCAAAACCTTAAACAGTTCGCGGATAACAGATTTGATAATTGCTCATCCAGATAAAAAAGGCATTCGTCGACGGAGTCGATAAAGCTGATTATATTTCGAAAGCCTATAAACAACTGAGAATTACGTTAGCTAGTGCAAAAAACAACTAGCTTCTGGTGCCACTCATAAATTTCAAGAAACATTGCAAACTAAAATTAGAAAAATTATCAGAAGATAAGCAAATAGAGAAATGAAATGTAGTTTTTACATTACATATCAGAGTTTATATTATAACATATTAAATGTATTGCAGCTAAAGCTCAGTCATACCTGAAAGATGAATCTCATTTTCTTATTTCAAAAAACACATCAAACTAAATCTTACTTCTGAGAAAGTTGAGAGTTCCAAAGAATTTTATTTTTCTCTCTGCACCAATATACCACGTTTTAACGAATATGCGCACATTTTAGATCTTGAGTCACACTAAAATTGCCTTTATAATAACATGTTTTATGTTTTCGTGTATTTAGCTTTCGAACCTAATAATTCCATAATTAATAATAAATGCAATCTACAGACTATGGAGCGCCAATAGCATGATAATTTCCTGTACCATATGCAAACATTTATTATTATGTTTTTAGAGGAGCATCTGATGTATGCTTTTTAAACATCAACTCACATAAACTCTTTTTTTTTTCATACGATTCCTCGATGCTATATTTATAATTCCTTAATAGCGGAGAAGATATGTTTCCTATTTAGTAATTTCGCAAACAATTTTATTTCACGTATACAATCTTTTTTATTACTCGGGTACATAAATATACGTTCGTCATATCAAACTTCAAGTTCACGAAAATGGTTATCAAACGACGCTATTTGGAAAAACTCCAAATAACGCCAATTTCTACAGCAAAAAAAAAACAAAAAAAAAACCTGTCGTCTCGTACAAAACAAAAAAGCCCACTTTACAGTCAAATGTTATAGCTAAGCTATCTCCGTCAGAAAGATACTACTATGAAGAGAAAAAAAAAACTAGGAGACTAAATGTGTTTTCTTTTTCAATTGATGATACCAGGGATAAATTGATATCAAGCGACCTTGTGATTTTTTAAGATTAACATTCCAACGGAAAGACCAAATTTAAAAAAAAAATAAAAAAATACCGAGAGAAATTGAGAGCGATAAGGAGGAGATGAAAGCATACAGTGACGTCAAAGTGCTCGCCCGTTCTGATTGGAGGGAGACTCTGGAAATAGGCGAAGAGAGGTAGCCTTTGCGACTACCCGCTATCCTTCCAGTCAAAGCACGGCCTTAACCGCACGCTATCATTTCCTCCTCTCTCTCTCACATTCAGTGAGAGAGAGAGAGATGACTGACTCTCCCCCCCCCCTTTTTTTTCACCTACAACGCATACAACTACCCTCTCTCAGTTTATCTCCGTATAAAATACTGCAAACGACCTAATTTTCGCGGGTTAAAATTTTCGCGAATCGGGCCAAAGCTAAAAATTTGACATTATTCGCGGGTTCTAATTTTCGCGAATCGAGTGTAGCTTCCGTAGCGTTCACATATTGGCCAGAATTGTACGCGGGACGTATTTTTCGCGAATTGTAGGCGATTCGCGAAATTCGCGAAAATTAGGCCCTCGCGAAAATTTAGTCGTTCACAGTACGTCTAAATTAACCGTACCAGGGCCATCCGTTATTTTTCTCATTGCTTTTCGAAACTTGTAGTCGACACTATGCTAGGCAATGCACGGTCGATAAAAAAGAGCGAAACTTAATTGCCAAATGTTCGACTGAACCCACATCACTTATGTTGTTTGTTCTCAAGCGAGCAGTGCAATTTGCGCAGAAACGATCGAGTACATCGTGTGAATGTGCTCCAAGGGCGGGCCGTGGCGACGTGGTCACGCTAGGAAAGACTTAGACGCGGGCGAAACTACTGGTGATTGGACATTAATTGTTGGACTGAGTGCTTTGCACAAGTGAGGTGCCTGAAACGTGTCTTCGACCGGTGGGCGTGTTTTGCGTCCTATCCAACCAATGGTAGTGGGAGTGAAAGGGGGGATGAAAGTTCTCTCCCCCCCCCCCCCCCCCCAAGGATTGTTTACGTAAAATTTGGAAATATCTGGGTGTTTGAGGGGGGGGGGGGGGGGGGGGGCAGCTGTCGCCCTTTCCCCATGCCCATCCTTTCCGGTTCCGACGCCACTGCCATCATATGTAGAAAGTTGTGTCTCTTCCAAATGAAGTAAAGGTTTACAGTGAACGCGTCACGCATCAGTCTCTCTCGGCCTACAAGCCAGCGAGCGAGCCGCGCCGTGTCTTACGGTCCCTCGCGAGAACCGAGAAACAACGGAGCTGGATTCACGGGCTTTGGCCCGGCCCAGTACTCGAAGCGACCGGCAGCCGCCGCCAGCGTCGCTTTCTCGGTCGTCCCCCGGTCTCCCCGTCTGCGCCTGTCCCCAATCAGAACGGAGACTGCATCCGCAGCGCGGGGCGCAGTGCCGGCTTCGCGTCCCTCCCCGAGGAATACTTCGCATCTTCTTGGACTTCACGTCGCTCTCTCATTTCCCGCTCTCTCGTCGCGACAGCGACAACACCTCCCGGTGCGCAACTCAAAAAGACGGCTCCAGAAACTGGGACTACGCCGTTTGGATATACGATTCGTGGGCAGTTTTGCTGTCGGCACAGATTTTCTTCCAACTGTCCCGTGACTTCAGTGTTCGCGATCGTGCTGGCGCTTGTGTGTGTCTGGGCCCGTGTGTGTGTATGTGTGTGTGTTCTTGAGTGAGACAACAAGACGCCTTCGCTGGAATACGGTGCGTGTCTGGTTTGCGTGTTACTGCAACCAGAGTTGCTACCCCCGTGTCGAGTACTTTTGTATCCTGTAATTATTGACTAGATAGAAAAGAGGGATAGCAGGGAGTGACGTTACGAGTGACCGATAGGCGGAGGACACTTGTTTTGTTTTGTTTTTGTTTTTTCTTGATAGCCGCACGTCTTTCTTAGTGTAACTTCTGTTATCGAATAACTTTTTTGGCCAGAGGTCAATATAGAATCGTGGCGTATATTGCTTCAAAGAAAAGTCGCGCTCAGACTCTAAGTGAGTAAGTGAGTGAGTGAACACCCTTTAATGAAACTCAAAACGTCCTTAGTCCAGAATGCCATCAAGGTACCGAGAAAATAATCTAGTCCACCAGAAACGCGAACTAAAAGAAACCGGCAAAACTACTGGGATGGTGCCCTAGTAATTTTTTATGAGCGTTGACGTCTTTGGAGTCGTTCTTTTCGCACTACATCAAAAGCAGACAGCCCGTGGTACATAAAAAATCTATTTGAGCAGGACGTCGGTGGCCTGCTACGTTCTAACCCTTGTCTTAGGATTCACCGAACTAAAGACGTGGTCGTAGGAGAGTATTAATAACATCCGAGGTTTTGGCCATCAAGACAGCCGCTTTACAAGGCTACATTGCATCGAATCCTTCTTCGAAAGAGATATTCCATACGTTCGATGCCAGTGACTGTCTAGAGAGGTCAGAAGACACCTTCTAGTGAGCCGTGTGAGGAGACATGATCGTTCTTGGTCCCAGGTCTTCGACGACAGATGGCATCACTGCTCCCGGACTGACCTTGCGAGGTGCCATGGCCAAGTGCGCCCCTCCTTCATGAATCCCTTCGGCAAGATTGTGTATGTGGGCGCCATCTTGTGGACGCTATTGGCGCTTCAGCGGGGCGCCGCAGATGCCTGGACAATCGACGACAACGGTGAGTTGTTTTTGTATATGTATCTTTCCATCTATATATCACAAAGCTTTCCTCGGCATTGCATCAGAGGTCATTGTGCTCGGCTTTGTCGCAGAGCGTGGAACTTCGGCGAAGTACATCTCGTACTACCCAAATCGTTTTTTTTTTTTTGGCAAGAACAAGTATAGATCGCGGTTAGCATGGTACAATGACGTCTCGTGCCAGTCATGTATTCGCAACTCCAACGCCCTATTGATGGAGGGGCGGTAGCTCCAAGATGAAGAAAGATACGGGGATTACTTCTCAAGGATTCCCCGTGTGCCTGCTCGTTGACGCCGGTCAGCGTATTAGAAACATTAATTTGGCTATAAATACGAAGCGATCAGGGCAGGAGCATATCGCAAGTGACAGACGTTGACGTGCGTCAAAAAATGAGCATGATGATTTTTTTAGAACTTGCGAAGCCAAACAAACCAATTCCTATTTTACGCACTCCTTTCTGTAAATTTTGCTAAAAAGGGACGATGCGGAGCGCATCTCGGCCCCGACGCACCGCGCCCCGTGGAGAAATAGTGCAACCAGTCTTTGCTGGGTCGCGCGATGACAGCGCAGCAGAGGTTGGTTGCACTACTGGGTGATTCAAGGAGCGGCCAGGCTCTTTAAATCGACCGCAAAATTCGGTTTCTTAACCTATCGCGGTACGATCTTGTGCAGCGTTTCCCACAGATGATGTTTTGTTTGTTTTTTTTTTGTAAAATTTGCAAAGAGTAAACTTACCTGAGGAAAAAGTAAAGAAAAAAAAAGGCTTAGCTCCTATGCAAACGCAGCGAAGCCAGTGGTCTTCAAACAATACAGTGCTGTTTCGCATGGGAGACAAGAGATAACGCAAGTGGTCGCGATGCCTACTATCGCAACGAACGAGCATACGTCGCAGAGAGCCGGCGTCTTTAGCAGACGATCGTTTCGACTCAAAAGCGACGCGCGTTCCGCAGGCTGCGACATTCGCAGAAACAGAAACAGGCGCGGTAACAAGAAACTGCAAAGTAGACGACATCAGTATCCCGAAAAAAACAGTCAAAATACCCCGACAAACCATTTTTTAAATCGATTATCTATCCATTCAATATGTTTTATTAGTAAGGATGATAAAAGTATGCATTGGCAACTGATATCAGAAAAGCTCGCGCCGCTTTTGAGTCGAAACGATCGTCTGCTAAAGACGCCGGCTCTCGGCGACGTAAGCTCGTTCGTTGGCGGAAGTTGGCATCGCGACCGCTTGCGCCATTCTCTTGTCTCCCGTGAGAAACGGCGTCGCTATTGTTTGAAAACCGGTGGCCTCGCTGCGTTTCCGTAGGAGCTAAGCCTTTTTCTTTCTCTACTTTTTCCTCAGGTAAGTTCGCTCTTTGCAAGTTTTACAAAAAACAAATGCACCATCTGTGGGCAACGCTGCACAAAGTCGTAGCGCGATAGATTAAGAAACCGAATTTTGCGGTCGATTTAAAGAGCCTGGCCGCTCCTTGAATCACCCAGTATTTCTCCGCGGGGCGCGGTGCAGTCGGGGCCGAGATGCGCTCCGATAGCAAACCGAAACTTAAAAACCCGTCGAATTTGCGCGGTCTTTCAGAAAGCCGTAAAATGCTGCGCGTGCCTTCTATCGTTCTGTAATTTGTTGATTTAGTGTTGTTTGATGATGCTGAGCAATTTTCTCATTGAAACCATGCCCTTAAACACAATAATAAAAAAAAAGGTAATTACACGAAAATAATTAAAAACTTAATTATCCCAGACTTTAATAATTTTCCTAAATAGGCCCCTGGCCCAGAACCAAAACGACGCAAGCCTTTTTTTTTTTTTTGTTGCGACGTGTAGTTTTTGCAATATCGAATTTGTCCACCTTTCGTGAAACACCCTGTAGATCCTCTAATATAGTCAAGTGTTGCCAAGGCGTATAACCACCGTTTCCAGACTGGCGCCCAAACAGAGGGTTTTCCATCCATGGTGGGTGACACTATAACTCTCGCAGCTCTGCTTCTTGGAATCGTCTATAATGCAGCTTTTCGTTTTCCCTTTATTTTTTCTGACGAGAAAGTGGTTTTCGCCTGAAACGTCGATTCTGACTGATGACACGTACGGGTTCCCGCACGAAACTTCAATTAATCCTTTCGGTACTCCGCTCAATACGTCGACCAATTATTTATTACTAATGCTGGTCAGCACGTTTTTTCTGAGAATAGGTTGCCGCTCTAAACGTCGATTCAACGAGATGAAGAGTGTTCCCACGCGAAAAGCCACTTAATCTTTCTGATAAAGAGCGGTCCCCACTCGAAACGTTTATCAAACGTTCAGTGGTAAATCTGGTGGTGCGCATTTCTTTTAGTGAAGCATGGTCCCAGCTCTAAATTTTGAATAAAACTGATCTAGACTGGTGCCCGCTCGAAGTGCCGATAAAACATTATATATATTCCTGTATTCTTACTTACTTTGTCGACCTATTAGTCTTACTCGACTTCACTTTACTCACATGAAACTGTACGTTATCATACAAAAAGGACTTTGCAGCATGATGTACAAGTTCAGCAAGGGCGACAAGCAACGAATACCGCTCACACAGAAGTAAAATTCTTCTTGGTATAAGTATTTTTTGCTCGTGGGCGTCACCACATGAGCAGCGCAAAAGAGTGTTTTTAAAAAAGGGGTACAACAAAACGTTTTTTTTTTATTCGCCCAAAATATTTTTTATTTAGTTTCAGAAACGTACAACAATCGTTGTGTGTGTCAAAAGCAGGACGAACCCACTAAGAATCGCTGCAAGAGGTTAAACGATACCACAACGCATAACGAGGCAAAAGGCTGGAACATGACAAGCCAAGTTCTGCGTTTTTGTGACTCTGTGACTCACACAAACTTGAAACAAACCTAGGGAATTCTCTCCTCGCAACTGTCTAAAGGTCAGAATCCCAACATCCGACCCAGTAAGCCTAAGATAGAAACCTTTCATCGCACTGGTTGTTATTCATTACGCATTCGATCGCCGCGTAGGCATTCATTGTTGTTTTATGCAAAACGTAAAAGTACTTTAGTGACAAACGACCAGGGTCACGGCATAGCCGTAACAATTGCGCCCGTTCGCATTTGTCGGCTCCTGATGTTGACATGAGCCTGCCTAATGTATATCGCTGTTAGCCTCGAAAAACGGAGCTTGTTGCTAGACACACGAATGCTACAACGAACCATATGGTCAGGAAACAGCGCTGAACTAAGTCGATGAGAATCGCTTTCGTTTTTTGATAGTACACGAACAAGCTCGTTTTGTTTGCTGCGACCTCGTGAACACGTACGCTCGGAATAACTGAGCGCCGTCGCAAGAGCGGCTTTTTGGATGGGGGTATTTATCCGGTGTGGTGGTACCTCCCTGCTGTTTGGGTTCGTGTCTTTGTATCTAAAAGGGGTGCGACACAAGCACAGTGAACGCCGATCACTGGTCTGCATATAAGGAAAGCGACAAATGATGACGTAAAAAAGCATTAGCGGTACCTTTTGGTGTGCTGCCAATGAACTGCGGCGATTGCCGAGACGCCGCACTCTGCCGTGTTGAAATTTAGCAGACTAAAGGAGTCTCCACACCAAAAACAGAAAGCGCGAAGCTTGCAGGAAGCGGGAATGCTTGTTTCCATTTTTCGGTTTGGATATGAACTTTGTCAGTGCAAAAAAGAGGCATTGGGGAGAGAGGGTGCGCGTGACATCGAGTCGGTCGTCCAAAAGATGTCACTCCAGGCAGACCGACGAGAATGTAGCTGTCCACCTGTTCCTTCGTTTTTATTTCCTCTTTACTTCACTGGTCTCTGTGATTGGTTGCGCCCAGTGGTTTCGTCACGCGCGCAATCCATGACCCCACCCGGGTGCCCCCAGTCGAAAAGCGGGACGATGCGGAACGAGACGGAGAAACTCTCCCTATAAAAGGGCACGCTTCCAGCTCTCCGTTTTTGGCATGGATACCCCAAACAGGACACTTCAAGCACGTGTAAAGCGACACTTCTCCGTCATATAAAGTGCGGCGATCCACTTCCATCCGTTTTTATTGCCGGGGGGATTGCTTCCCTCCGCCACGTCTGCTTGTGTCCTTCATGGAGCCCTGGAGCATGCTCATCATGTGGGTCCGGACAGCCAATCACAGGCTCTGCTAGCTGTCAGTCAATAGACCGATGTCACCAAGCGAACTGCGCAGGCGCACGCATTCCGGAAGTGGTGCCGCCGCCATGCTACTTGTAGTCATCGCTTTCCGGCTTCCCGGCTACATAGGGCTGCGCGTATATTGTACATTATCGTTTGGAACGCCCCGGTATCAGCTTGGATTCTCCTGCATGTCTGTACTTCGTAAAATTGTGTTGGTAGTGATGTCTTAATTTGTCAGCAAGCGAAGAAAAGCAGTTCCAGTCGTCTTATCGCTTTAGAATCGCTTTGTCGTCTGCTTCGGCGTCGTCTGCTTCTTCATCTTCGTGAACTCGTGAGCACACTGCCGTTCACGCAGTGGTCCCACTGCGGCCGCAGGAAAAAAACAACGACGCCACTACTCGAGCTTTCCGGCTGCTCGGATGTCTCAATTAACTTGGAAACTGAACATCTAGTTGAATGGCAAAGAACAAGAAAATTTGAGGGACCATCGGCTTTGTGTAGCACCGTGGAACAGCGTCAAATGTGTTGGTGAAAAACGGAGCTTGGTAGTGTTCAGACTTGTGCATAACGTTTAATCAACAATGAAGTAAGAGGAGCTAAATAGACTTTCTCGGTGAGCGATAGTTTGCAAAAAGTTGTTTCATTCTGGTTGACAGCCTGTGCGACAGGGTACAGATGAACTGCGGGGAGAAGCCTCCACACAGAGAAGAAATGATCTACAGAAAGGCCATGCCTGATGCGCCGTAACAATTGTCATCTCTCAAAAAGACGCAACCATGCAAGATACCTGAAAACTTGGGGTGGAGATGATTTTTCGTGTACAATTTCTATTCAGTTTTGTTTTGTTTGCGCAAGCTCCGAACGCTAAGAGTCGCCCGACGTTGGAAGCTTTTTTCTGGATCAGTAGCGCCAGCCTAATAGACCACCACAAAATAGGTAAGGCTCGTTTGTTACATTTCTGGCGGTAAGTGTTGCACTTCTAAATTGCATTATGTGGTGTTTTTTTTTACGTTTTGTATAAAAAAAAGGAAAACCGCTTCCGAACAAAGTTGTTTTATTTCAAGTGATGCATATCAAGAATCGCTGATCTTTTTTGAGTGATTGTCCTGATCTTTCGAAGCACAGTTGTGCTTAAAACATGTCGTCACATTAAGAGTTATAACCACCAAAATTCATTGAGCAAAAAGTGTTTTAAAAACGGCCTCACCAAACTTAGTGGAGATAGACCAACGGATAGACCGCTACGGAGCGAATGCTCAGAGAGATTCCAACGTACGGAACACTTCGGCACGCTGTGTGTCTCGTGCCCTGTAATCTTACACTTTTTAGCTGACGTGCAATAGGTGGATATAAATTATGAAGCAAATCGCGAAACAAATGGAACAACGCTATTTTTCCTGCCGCTCTGTCGGGCTCTGTTTACCTTCCTTTGCCGTGCTGCTTTCTTTCGGGAAGACAAAATATCCGAGGCCTTTTTGTCTGGTGCTGTTATTGTAGCACCGTGGCATACAACGGGTGAAGCCACCCATTGAAAACCACGAGTAAACACCCTGCTAAACGTCTCGTGCTAACCCGAAAATTTCCAAACGCCGGGCGGGCGTACAATGCGCATTGACGAGGCCGGAAAACTGGGGAGAACTACAGGTACCAGCGTGCACCGCGGCAGCGGTGGCGTCGCGCAACTCCTGGTGAGATCGGTCTATTGCTCAAGGCCTCCGCTGCTGTTCAAGTCCCGAAAACGCGAAAGGGAAGGATACGAGGGCGCGGCAGAACAGTTGGGAGGGCCGCAGGCACACCTTTGGCAGGTGGCGTGTGACGTTAAGTCTGACGAGCACCGAAGTCACAAAAAATCAGAGGAGGCGAGGAGCAAAGCCGTGATGTTGGCCTGTTGTATGTTCAAACAGAAGACGAAATGCCGGGCATCAACTTTCACTTCATATGGCGGAGAAGAGTTGCCTCGCGCGTTCTGAAGTATGCTGTTTGGACACGCCTTAGCGTTCAGGTAAATTCGTGAGAATCAAAACAGCGCAAAGGACGAGGGATCATATATAGAAAGACGCAAAAGCAGCGCTCTCTTTGTCTTTTTAAAGCAGCTGCAGCGCTGCCCCTGTCTTTCTATATCCGGTCCCTCGTCCTTTGCGCTGTTGTAATTCCCAAGTATGTCGTGCCAACTCTCCCAACCCTCAATTTAAGGTGAATTCAGCGAATTGTGCTGATGTGACACTGACAACATGGAGCACCATGACGTCACGTCTCACTGTGACGTAACGTGAAATCTTGACGTCACTTTTCGTGGTCACATGACATTAAATTTTCGCTACATTAAGCGGATAAACTTTCCTGATAAATTGAGAGGGGAACGTGTTACGCCACGCAATGTTCCTTAACGTGACTTCACGTAGCACAATGATTTCATGTTACGTGACAATAGGATCCCTTGCTAAATATATCGGAAATTATTATACTAGGTTTGGCGGGGAATCACGGGGTGGCGTGACACTGAGTTCTCGCTAAATTTAGAGTACGAATGTTCCTACAACATTTAGAAGGCCATAACCCTACTAGGTTCCGCTGCGAAACGTTGCCGTGAAACGTTTCGTCCTGGAAGAAAATATTCAAGGCGCTTCTTTGATCTTCCGCTCAAAATGCCCGGTATTCACGATGCATTCGTGATATATGCGCAAATTTTGGCGCGACGCGATATAATGCCGTTACACTTGCAAAGGGTAATTTATTCTACGGCACGATTTGTGAAATAAGGCATCGGCGTTTTGGGGAAAGAGGTGGTGATGCGAAACTATCAATAAAGTGACTCTCGATATTATCCATAGTTTCTCCTGCAAAGTTTCTAGAAAAGTTTCTACAAAGTTCCTCATGAATACGGTATTGTGGGCCACTTTGTAGGTGTTTACGAATACTGATTTGAGTCTATAAACAGTTTTCACATTACCATATCCATTAACAGTCTTCACATTACCATTGTAAATTTCAAATCTTTTTTCCCCATCGCTATATCTTTCCTTCCCCCTCCCCTTCTTCCCAGTATACAGTAGGAAGCCGGGACCTACGTTCAGGTTAACCTCTCTGTCCTTCCTTAAACCTCTCTCTTTCTGTCTAGCCATAGTGTGAAACAACTATTGATAGTCGACTATCGATAGCACAATCGATACTCGAATTTTGATAGTTGGATCTCGACAAAATATATAGGTACTACAGATCGTCAACTAAAAAAAACTATCTAGCGTTGATTATAAAAACTTCGACCAATGTGTTGATGTGTGGCTTTCGTTTTCTGAATGAGTTGACTCTAATCTCTATTCAAAGCTATTGATACTTACATTAAAAATCATCACAAATAGACTATAAGAAACCTATAAATAGTCTCGTATTAAGTCGTAATATGATTATCGGGAATAATTAGTGACTTTTACTTTGTCTACCTTGTTTTCTCACTCCACTATATTTTTCCCACTCTCAAGTTAACCCTGAGCAGACTCGTACAGTAGCCATTTAACTTAATAAAATTATCTGTAATTATTTTGGAGTGATTTTGTAATTGTTTGATTGATTTGATTAGGTAGTAATTACAAGAGTAATCACATTACTTTTAGGTTTTAAATTTACTGGGAATATTTACTATTTGCCAAACCTCTCCCCCTCGGTTTCCGGGTTTACGACTACTCAGTCGTCACATTTCAGGCTGAGAATGCTGCGACCAGTCCACTTTATCAGCTTCTAAAATGTGGGAACAAAAAATAATACGATTGTTACCGAGCTGTACGAAAGGAGGTAAAACTCTTTGTCTGGAGATTTTACCTGGTGGTTTCTTGGGCTTCGAGCTGGGACTGAGAAAGCTGAGTTCTCTGCAAAAAGCCTTTCAGTGCGAGAAGTCTGATGGTCAGTGTAGCACAGACGTCCACGGTACTCATCACAAGTAACCAAATTACTTGTAATCGATTACTTTTTTTAGAGTTATCCTGTAATAATTTGAACACAATTATTAGAAAGTCATTACAAGAGAAATCAAATTACTTTTGGAAGCACTACACATTCTTGTAAGCGTTACTATTTTTTTTCTGTCCTTTAACCCCCATGTTTTGACAAGTTTTCTGCCAAGGAATATTCGAATGAATTCTACAGAAGGATTGTTTACCAAAATTGGTGGATTGAGACGATAAGTAGTTCCTAATTCAATTATTTTAATCCAATGATGGACAGTACCAAACCCCGTTTTCGAACCTCAAAAGATTGATTCGTTTTGAAAATCGGAGTCCTTAATTCGCTCTGGTGCCCGCAAGAAGAACAAACCGAGATAATGTCAATGCAAAGGTGTGATAAAAAGGGATTTTTTTTGTGAAACGCAAGATGAGCTATTGGCGCTAGACGGGAATGGAGATGAGTAGTTTGTAATCCAGTTGACCTAATTCACAAACTAACAGCACGAAAGACCCGTACTCAGACAGAAATTAAAAAAAAAAAAGAAATACGTTTCGTGTTGTCAGTTTTCCAAACTTTGTTTAATCTTTATTTTTCGATGTTCTAAGTTATAACTAGATGATGCTACCGAACTTAGGGATCGTAAAAGTAGCGGTTCCTTTTTTAGTAACGTTCTGTTACTTCTCCTTTCAAGTAATAAAGAAATCTAATTGGATCATTCATACAGGTCTAGTTGTAAT
The DNA here is from genome assembly GCA_013358835.2 of Ixodes persulcatus. Taxonomy (NCBI): domain Eukaryota; kingdom Metazoa; phylum Arthropoda; class Arachnida; order Ixodida; family Ixodidae; genus Ixodes; species Ixodes persulcatus. The sequence goes on from JABSTQ010011364.1 coordinate 336,216, forward strand.
TGTAATCAATTAGTTTATATGGGTATGAGTGTATATAGGACAGACCCTGAGTAGTAGTGAACTGCAGTAAAGAGTGGGGGGGTTAGATAGCCTTGGTTATATATCCAGGCTGATTACTATGCTCGGAAAAGGTGAAGATTTGAGTTTGAGATTTTCGAATATTTTTGGTGGCATTTTGATCGTTCTGGGACAAATTTATGATGATGTTTTGAATTATGGTTTGTTCGTTTACATTCTATTTCATCAAAATTTCCTTGCTGTTGCAGTTGTTGTTTTTGTTGTTTTTGTGGATATTGATATTTCTTGTAATAGATAACTATCGTACAGAACCGATTCATAACCCAGTCTCATTTCTGATGGCGGAAGTTTTCTAAAGTTTTGTTGAGCATGTTGTCTCCAGCCTGAGTTTTCAGAACCTCTATATACATACACGTTTCGGAAATCCTATTCAGATACAGAAACTTTTGGTCATAAAATATGTTTTGTTTATTTAAAAACAAGTTTGTAAGACGGGCTCCTGCTTTACTTATTCCCAAATCGTCACCTATTACCTATTCCAAGTTTTGACGGCTGAAAGATAAGAATGGTAACTTTGCTGGGTGCCCATTCTTACCTTTCAGCAACGACGGATATTACTCCTGAAGAAATGGGTGTATGAAATAAAGAAAATATTCGTTCAGGAAAAGGTTATCGACTCAGCGATTTCCGAAAATGGGGAACTCCCGTTGGCAATTGCATGGTGGGGCTACGTGTAAGGCAAATCCCTACTTGACTGCGGTTAAAATGCATCCTGCATTAAGCAATTAGGGTATGGCACTGAGCGAGCCGCGAATATGTAAAACACCATCCTCAGTATGTGCTAGGTATTCGACGAGCACGTTTTGTAGCTTGGTGTGATTGGTCCTTCAAGTGCTCTATAAAAAGCAGACGTTCGCGTATTTTTGTGCCTGCACGCCTACTTATATATATATATATAATTTTTGTTATATTCGCTGACTTGATCGTGATCTGTGTGTGTGTGCCGAACCGATGACGGGAACAAATTCGTGCGTTTATCTGTAACCCCAAAATAATAACGCCGTATGTGTGGTTCAAGAATTTGACCCGAGTACGACATCATCACTGCACGTGGGCGCAATCATTGCGTCGGGCAACATTGGACAAAGCATTCATGATTCATCACTGGGCTGGCAGAAACTGGCAAATTGTCCTCGGAGCCCTGCCAGCACCCCACTTCCCTCGCCCCTTTACCGCGTGGCGGTGCATGTGGGGGATTGCAGCACGTCTATCCTTCTAGTTGTTTTGTTTTCTTTTGTTTTTTATGGAGACGCCATATCGTTAATCGTTTCTCACTGTGCATTCCCAGAACGAGGTTCCATTTGACGTCTGGGAAGAATAAATATATTGATTGGAATGGATGCACGATCGAACACGAACGTCTCTTCCACCGAAACAGGATCGTTGTCCTTGGCAGAGGATAAGTAAGAGATAGTTCTGAGTACGATCTACGAACAACGACTAGCAATATGGTATATCATGAACACCCCACATTTTGCAGTATGTCTGTATGTCTGTGCGTCAGTTATGCGTTTTTAAATCACACTGCGAGCGTTTAGCGGGGGTGCTACTGAATTAACTCTAATATTGCGAACGGTAATCAAAACGGTGGGTATTTACATCGATACTAATAATGTGACCTCCAAACTGGTCCCCACACGGTGCAGCACTGGTGCAGCACTGGTGCAGTACTGGTGCAGCACTTTATCAGCGCTGTATCACTAATATAACGTGAAATTATCAAGATCAGGTCTATTTTCAGCTCTTACTCATGGCGCTGAGGTAGCGCTGTGGTGCATGTGGGAACATGCGTTTAAGTACACGCGTGTGCGAGGCACACCAAAATGAGTCTCGTCGTGCTATCCGAAGACTCATGAGAAGGGAACAATAAAAGACATCTCATTATGATCAGTTGATAATCCAGTCTGATTTCTGATGGCGGAAGTTTTTTAAGGTTTTGTTGAGCATGTTGTTTTCAGCCTGAGTTTTCAGGACCTCTATATGCTTACAAGTTTCGGGAACCCTATTCAGACACAGATAGTTCTGGTCATAAAATATGTGTTTTGTTTATTTAGAAACAAGTTTGTAAGACGGGCTCCTGCTTTACTTATTCCCAAATAGTCACCTATAACCTTTCCAAGTCTTGACGGCTAAGAGATAAGAACGGTGACTTTGCTGGGTGCCCATTCTTACCTTAGAGGAACGACGAATATTAGTCCTGAAAAACTGGGCATCTGAAATAGAGAAAATACTCGTTCAGGAAAAGGTTATCGACTCGGCAATTTCCGAATATGAGGAAATTCCGGTGGCGATTGCATGGTGTGGCTACGTGACTTCGGTTAAAATGCATCCTGCATTAAGCAGTTAGGGTGTGACACTGAGTGAGCCGCGAATACGTAAACCACCATCCTCAGTATGTGCTAGTTATTCGACGAGCACGTTTTGTAGCTTGGTGCGATTGGTCCTTCAAGTGCTCTATAAAAAGCAGACGTTCACGTATTTTTGTTATATATATATATATATATATATATATATATATATATATATATATATATATATATATATATATATATATATTCGCTGACTTGATACAAATTCGTGCGTTTATCTGTAACCCCAAAATAATAACGCCGTATGTGTGATTCAAGAATTCGACCCGAGTACGACATCATCGCTGCACGTGGAGGCAATCATTGTGTCGGGAAACATTGGGCATAGCATTTATGATTCATCACTGGGCTGGCAGAAATTGACCAATTGTCCTCGGAGCCCTGCCAGCACCCCACCTTCCTCGCCCCTTTACTGCGTGGCGGTACATGTGGGGATTGCAGCACGTCTACCCTTCTAGTTGTTTTGTTTTCTTTTGTTTTTTTATGGAGACGCCATATGGTTAATCGCTTCTCACTGTGCATTCCCAGAACGAGGTCCCATGTGTCGGCTGGAAAAAACAAATATATCGATTGGAATGGATGCACGATCGAACAGGTCAAACGTCCCTTCCACTCAATCAAGATCGTTGTCCTTGGCAGGGGATAAGTTGGAGCTACTTCTGAGCACGATCAGCGAACAACGACTAGCAATATGACATATCATGAACACCCCATATTTTCCAGTATGTCTGTCCGTTAGGTATGCATTTTTAAATCACACTGCGAGTGTTTAGCGGGGGTGCGACTGAAGGAACTCTAATATTGCGAACGGTAATTAAAACGGTGGGTATTTATATCGATACTAATGATGGGACCTCCAAACTGGTCCCTACGCGGTGCAGCACTGGTGCAGCACTGGAGCAGTACTGGTGGTGCAGCACTGGTGCAGTACTGATGCAGCACTGGTGCAGCGCTCTTTCAACGCTGTATCACTAATAGAGCGCGAAATCATCAAGATCAGGTCTATTTTCTGCTCTTACTCATAGCGCTGAGGTGGCGCAGTGGTGCATGTGTGAACATGCATTTAAGTACACGCGCGTGCGTGTCATTCCAAAATGAGTCTCTCGTCGTGCTATCCGAAGTCTCACTAGAAGGGAACAATAAAAGACATCTCATTATGATCAGTTCTGGCGGATAAGCGTAATTCAGAAAGCGTACAGGTAGCTCCTCAATGATTAAATAATTACGCCGCCCGAGTGATTGCACATATTGTCTAGTAATATAAACACCGCATGATTGGTTTTCATATCAATTTATTATTATTTAATAATGGAAACAGGCACCTTTCTCTTGTTCCGTTCCTTCATATTCTAAACCATCGATCAAAACCGTAACCTAGTCATTATTTAATTTCTTCCTAATATCGAACATAACGCTTTCGATTGGATAAAGCGACAGTATCGATTTGTCTGCCTATATCTTTTTCGCTGAACAACGTTTGAAGGGCTGGCTTGCAGTAGCAGAGCACAAAATTCGCTTTTTGAATTTTAACTTCAGGTAACAGGAGCAATTTCATGTCAACCTAAAGGCCCGTTCACACTCTTGCGACCTCTTAAACCTGGGTTCCTTAAAACTTCTTAAACCAGAGGACACACTGGTGCCATCTATTGGGTAGCAGTGTAAACTCGGCGGTCCGGCATATTTTTTTATTTCTCTCGCGCATTATCCTTTCTTTCTTGGCTCGAAAACCTTTTGTCAATGTTATAAACGAGCCTTTCTATAGGTATTGCGCACATTTGACCTCGGAAATCCCGCAAAACCTTCGCTCTTGTGAAATGCAGTTCCAGGGTCACCGCATAGATGGCGCCACAATGCCAGTGTGTTCCCTCGTTCTAAAAAAATTTAAGAAGTCGTACTCGGTCGCAGGAGTGTGAACGGGCCTTTAAACGCAATTTTACTTTTTGCCTCTGGGAAGTTTAACGGAGTACATTGTTGTTGTGGTTGTTGTTGTTTCTTTTTGTTATGCCTCACATTTTTAGAGCGGCTGCAGTATAAAACTAATATGAGAAATTACTTTCCCCTGTTCCGCATTTGCTTGACACGATCGCACTTGCGCATAGTGGTCGTAACTAGGGTTTCGCCTGTTTTCGGGGTTTATTTGTCTCCAATTTAGGCGGTGGATTTCCGGTGTTTATTATTCCCGCAGATTTTATGCTTTTCACCGTCAGTTTTTGTATGTGTCGAATAAACGAAAATCGGCGCTTATGTCGAAGAATACATGACACGGGCATTGGATTCCTCCAGTCTTGAACACGTTACTCGAAAAAAGTACTAATCGATTACAATTACAATTACAATTATTCTCGCTTAAAATATGCAATTAGATTACTCGACTAGTTGAGAAAAAAGTATTGGGCCGTTACTTGAAGAAGTGACCGTTACTTTTCCGATTAGTTCGAATTTTCACACCGACCGATTTTTTCTGAAGGTTCGAAAACAGTTATTTCGTACTGTCTATTATTTTATTAGGATCACCGAATTATAACATACTCATCATCTTAATCCGCTACGTTTGGTAAACCTTACTCCTGTCGGAAACATGCTTCGAAGATTCCTTGGTTGAAACAAAAGGGCGCTGTTAAAAGAGGCAGGTGCAAATATTTGTGGTTAGAAGTAGTCGTAGTACTTCCAAAAGTAATAAATCTACTGTTGCGATTACTTCCTAAAAATGTGTTCAAATGATGACTGTGGTATTATGCCTACGCGTATGACGTCACCTGCCTATGACGTCACTTGCGTTACAAGCCCTTATGTATATAAAAGCGCTGGGAGCGCTGAGCTAGTTTTTCTTGATACGGCCACGCATGCCGAGACAACAAGTTGCGTTCGTCGCTCTGCTTCCTGCATGCCCCGTCCACCGCGGCTGCTACGATTAATAAATTACTTTAAAAATAATTGATTAGAAGTAATTTGATCGCTTGTAATGAGGTCCATACAAGTATGAACTCCTTCAGCTCCAGGAAAGATTGGCCTGACCCCAATACGTAGAAATCATCCCGGTAGCGATAGGGGAGAAAAAAACGAGCTAAGCAGCGTAGTTCCTAAACAATAAGCAGTCCCACTGACAGTTTATTGCGGGCTGTGTAGATTTGCAACTACAGTTTTATACCCCTGTCAGACGGGCATTTTAAAGGCCTTTAGAGCAAGCTCCTTTATGAAATCGACGAACCAGCGCACGCCGTAGGGCACGTGCGCACTCAACATCGCGAGCAGATTGGTCGATTTTATAAAGGAGCTTAGTGAAAAGGACCTTTAGAACGCCGTCTGACAGGGGTATTAGTTCGTATTGTCCCCCAACACGAACTAAAGATGTGGCTACAAATGTTTTTCCGTTAAACTCTTTTTTTCATTGTTCAAGGACAGCTTTAAGTTGAGTTTTTCTGTCTACTCTGAGTTTGAAAACATCAGCTCGGCGGGTATTTTTCGCAGTTTATTGGTATATAATAAAACATTAAAAAAGAACCTCGTATTTATCTTTACTTTAAAGGGAAGCAGAAGCAGTTTTAAATACGAGAAAAAAAAAACACTCGTACCTTGCTAACTACTCCTCAGTCACTACGAATATCGTAGCCGTTTGATTGTTTTATGCGTAAATTAGCCAGAAAAAACTGCATTCAAAGTGGCGCTGAAACCACGCCCCTCCGAAGTAGAGAGAAAGGGGAGAGAGAAGGAAGGCCCGTCACAGACGTCGTCGTTCTGCCGCTGCATAACGTTTGCTTTGATACGTTGACCAGTCGTGCTATCGATTCGATCGCCCGACATGTTTATTGTTTTCTTCCTTATTCACGGGGTTGCGGAAGTTTCGTGCCACTGAAGCGGCTGACTCCTACTCTCGCTTAGCCGTCGGCTTGCACAAACCGAGTTCGGCGCAGTTGCTCCTTCCGCTTACCGCCCTTTTCACTCCGACGCCGAGATGTCAAAGAGGTAGGTTCCCATTATGCGTACAGACAAGTTTGGGCCTAACAAGCAGTAGTGCTTTCGGTTCGGAAGGTGTTTCGGACGGCGCGTATACGAAAGCAACGTGTGGGTTTGGTTCTAAATAAAGGCTCGCCCGAACCCGACGCTCTGCCGACCATCTTTGAACGTATAAGAAGGCACACCAGCGCATCCAAAAACACACGCAAAGGGAGAAATTATCAATCAGCTTGTTCTAAAGGAAATTTAGCCATTACGTTTTTTTTTTTTTTAGTTGCGAGCAGTATAGTGAAAAAACCTCGAGCATGTAGCCAAAGAATGGGCTTCCGCTGTCTATTTTGTGCTAAACGTCTGATATTAGCTGTTTTTCTTTTTGGTTATTTTTTTTCTGTGTTGCTGAAGGGACCATATTTTCCGAACGAGAGCTGCTACCCAATATTTTTGTTTAAAGGCCGACCAACAAGCAGAAAGGAGGAAACTCTCCCTCAATTACTCCTTTGCATTCGAGAAAAAGGGAGACCCTTTTCCATTCTGCGGAGACTACCGCACAATGACAGACGGCCGCCGTCTCGGTGGCCGTCTGACGAGACGCTGGCATCGGCATCGTCTGACTTGTCCTGGCTTGCGCTGTTGCGCAAGTCGTAAGAGGCACACGAAGGAGTTTTCGATATTCATCGATGCCGTCCTCATGCCGCCTTCATTTTTGTACTCTCGTCAGGGTGAACCGAACCCTGTTGTCGAGAGTGCGACCGCTAAGTGCGTCTGATAACACTGACATCCCTGTCGGCTTCCCGCCGTTCGAGTGAATGCTTGAGTCGGAAAGGGAGAACCGCCGGTTCCGTCGACCACTGACATAACGCGCATTCCCCCCTGAAAACCATCCCCCGTGTGAATACCCCTTAAGGCGTGTCCAAAGATTCTTTTGTCGTCATGTCCGCTGAGAACGACGCGCCTTTTGCGTGATGGATGAGCAGAGTAATGTATGAGCAGTGATTTCTGACTTGCCCCAAAGGGAAAACATTCCGCGCGCTGAATGTGGCGCTTATTGTATAGCGGGAGTGCTTGAGAAAAAAGAAACGTGTTTTTGGGGGGGGGGGGGGGGGGGGGGCCGGATAATAAGCTATGCACCGTAGAAAGTTCAAATTCCGTAAAAATGTGACGCAAGCGCTGCTAACTGTTGAGACAAAACGCGAAAGTTTGAGTTCGTGACATTAGCAGGGTTAAAATCTAAAAGAGAAAGACGAAACTTCTCTATGAGCCGACGTCCACCCAAGTCTAATTTCGTGAAAGCCAGAACTGAACTTGTGAAGGCATATGGCATTAGAATGTTGTTTTCTTTCTTGCTGTCGAGTTTTATTCAACGAAATGAATACTACAGGCGCCCGCAGTGACATTTCTTGTTTTGTCGATGTTAGGCTTAGGCTAAGGACGTCGGCCCAAAAAAGAAATTTCGTCTTTCTGTTTATGTCTTGATCCAAGTAACGTCATGTTTTCAAACTTTCGTGTTCGACCATAACCGCTAGCGTCACATTATCACCGAGTTAAAGTTTTTCGCGGCGCGTATAGTTTATTTACGCTGGCCGAGAAACACGGTTCTCTCTTCTCACGAACGCCCGGTACTTTGTGAGATGCCGCACATGCGTCATAGATGCGCTCGCGAAGATGCCATAAAGTCCAAATCGTAAATCTACGGGAATAGGTCCGCCATTTTCCTGATACTCTTCGGCCGCGTCGAAATGGTGGGAGGCAGACATCGGCGGTCCCGGTGGGCCCCGAATGCTGGAGTGGCTTTAATAAATAAATCAAACGCAGCATGTCACATGCAAGAACGATATCTATACTTTTTTTTTTTTATTTGTTTCATTTTGCAAGGAAAAACCAGCGTCGTACAATCTGTAAAGAACATGAAAACAAAAAAACGCTGAAGTTTACGGGGAATTTTACACCGCTAACGGGTCGCGCGGCAGAAAGGAACACGCCAAACTTTTCGTCTGCTGTCATTTTGCGGGGTTTTTTTTTTTTTTCGCTTTCTTTCATCGTTCTTTCTGGTCCGCAGTAGCAACGCATACCATTTGCAGCGCTCCACTGCCGTTTATATACGCTCCTGGGCAAAGGGCGTGAATTGAAAACTTAAGAAAATTTTCTTAAGTTGTGACACACACCTTTAAAAAATAACGACGCGGGCGGACCGAGTTTTGAGAACCTTATCATCGCCCCACCTTCTATGCCGACAAAGAAGGTCGAAGCACAACTGACGAAGCAAGAAGCGTCAACTAAATATTTAGCCACGCTCGGCATTTCCTAAGCTGTCAGTAACTACACAGTGACGTCATCATAACTGTATACCCCGCAGCGTACAGTGGTGATGACGTTGGAGGCCCCGCGTTTTTTTTTAAGCTTTCAGTGAGTATGACGCCGATGCGGTGTACACAGGGATGATGACGTATGAGGAAAAAAAAATGTGCAGGCCTGTCTTTCAAGTGGTGTTAGCCAACCACTGTATTTCACTTAGCCAAGCCCAAAACCAAAGATGAGGTGCGAAAGACGCGGTTTTAGCAGACAACCCGACCAACGCCAGGACGACAATGAAGCAAGCGTCACACACGTTGTCCCTTCCAATAACACCTAGACTGAGATAAAACCTTAGAGTATATTTTTCTTTTTTCTTCTATGTGGACTTATTTTGAACCTTGTAATTCGCCCCTCCGTAGATTGCATTCATTGGCTCTTTTATGTGCTTTACGGGAAAGTAAACGCTTCAGGATTAATAAGCCGGCGTCACACTGCTCATAAATTATACGATAGAAAGTCTGCAGACACTTTCTAAGGCGCGCTTCTTCCGTGTACAACGGCCTTGTCACACTGGTCATAGAGAAATCATCTGCACACATGTTCGAAGCCTACATATATGCGTGAAGCAAACCCGCCTAATTCGAAATATGCCTGAGGAATGCCCACAGATAATGTGATCATTACGTCTGAAGAGAAATCAATATGATGTCCGAGCAGTGGGAGTGCGGCTTTAAGCCGGTGTCACACTGTCCATACATCATAGAAAAGACAGTCTGCAAACACAAGTAACCGCAATATCTGTGGTTCGAATGCGCGCGTCCCCACGTCTGCTTCTTTGAACCCATTGCTGTGCGGCATACCGAAGCACGGATCTCGCGATGACTTGCGTTCGAACCTGGATGTGGACAGTCTTTTGTATATGGTGTATAAGCAGTGTGACTACTGCTTTATAGGGTGTACAGAAAAACAGGCGTCTGCTGAATCCACTTTGGCTGCTGTGTCACCACCAGTCCCTCAACGTTTCAACGTATCTCCCAGTTACGACGTTACCAGGCGAAACTCTGTGAGTTAAATATTATTTTTAAAAAATACATGGTAAACAAATATCAGTCGCAGAGGCGTTCCGGGCACAACGTACCAGGGGACAAGAGCCGAGAGCTCCCCGGTGCATTAAAAATAGCTCCCTCCCCCCCCCCCCCCCTTTTACTACGAAGCATCAGGTAGAAATGACAAAGAACGGCAAGATCCCGGAAGACGCCGAGGAGAGGCACCTCTATGGCGGCCGGCATAGAGACATTACAAAGTTTTAGTAGATAGTTTCGATGACTTCGATAACGATACCCGATGCTCCGCCGGCCGCCTTCGCGCATGCGTCGCGTGGTTATCGGATATCGTTATCGGGGGTATGGGAGGTGACGGAACGATCTACTAAAATTCTCTACTATTATGCACACGGTAAGAAACCTGGATTGTCGACTTCCCTGTAAAAATTTGGAGAACCAACCGCTGCAATCTACGCAGGAAGTTCGGCAAAACTAAAAACAAATTTAGACTTAAAATAACTGTAAGCAGTGATAGAGTGCAGGCGAGCTGGTAATTAATCGACATCTTGGAAACCCTGAGATGGGGAACGATAAAAAAATGGACGAACACAACAAAATCTCAATTTTGTTGTTTTCGTCCGTTTTTTTATCGTTCCCCATCTCAGGGTTTCCAAGATGTCGATTAAAATAACACCGTCTGCTGTGTGACACTGAGCATTACGTAACTACCTTACAGTTTCACTGCAAAGACTGTTCTTTTTTTAGGTGTATAGACCAACTCAACTTCCTGACGTCTGCTGTCGGTACTCCGCTTGCGCCGACGCTCCCCCTTTCCCGGAGTCGGGAGAGGGGAAGCGTCCCTACCCGCACCGGGTAAGGGTGAGCGCTAGTTAGTTTGTAAACAGTGCGTTAATGCATATACGTAATTCCACCCTTGTCGTGTGCCGAGGCGAAATCAAATTACTCCTAATACATTACTGTTTGAAGTAATTTTTAGTAGCTTGATTACATTAATGGGAAGTAATCCAACCGTGATTTGATTACTTTTGGAAGTGTTAAAATTACTCGCAACGGGTAATAAATTTGTTTCCACTTTCTTTTCTAAGGGCTCCCTTAGAAGTTTCCTTCCAAGCGATCCTCGAACCAAGTCTCAGACAGGAGGATGGTTTCCCAACACTGGCGGATTAAGGGAATAAGTAGTTCATATAATTCGGTAGGTCGGTGGTCATATATGTATATACTCTACTGACACGATATAGATCTGCCCTTCGTTCTAACGAGCCTTTCCTTGGACATATTTCAAACCTAATACCAAATATCAGGCTTGAAGTGGATTTGGATCAGATTGATGACGACGTCGACGAGCAAGGGGAAGCGAAGGATAAAAAGATGTGAACGAGATACGGAATAAGGTAGAATAAATCAACGTTTTAGATCAACCACTGAGTTCGTAATACCAATCTAGGAATCATTACAATTTGGCGCAGCCGACAGGATTCTCAAGCAGGAACCAACATGTGGGTAACATTTACCGTGGTAAAAACGGCCGACAACGAAGTGGTCTTCGTAAGTTACCGACAAGACGATGATGAACGACAGCTGCCTGGACACAACTGCACTCCGTAGCTCATCGAGTTGGTTCTTCAAAAGGCAAAGCTCTCACCCGAGGAACTCATCACCAAAGAGTCGGCGAAGGTGAATATCCAGCTTTCGGCATTTGAAGACTTTGTTCTAAAACCCAGCCTTCGTCACCTAGATCGCCCGGACACGTCAGCTTCTACTATAGCATTAATGATGAAGTCGCTACAGTTGCAGCAACAGCAAATGGCGCAGCAAACCGAGGTGATGGGAGCGATCGTCTCGGCACTGAAAACACCACAAAGACCTCGTTTTGAGCTTCTCAAGCCAGACATATTCCATGGTTTCTCTTCAAGTACGGAGGCCTGGATTGATTTTTATGAATATGCCGCAGAAAAGAACTACTGGATAACCGAAGAAGATAGGATTAAGAACATGCGTCTTTATGTTGATGGAATCGCCAAGAAGTGGTATGACCTGCACCTCAGAGACCACCCCGCGGCAACCGGGAGTGACTGGAAAGATAGCTTTTTGACGAATTGTCATGAAAATGCTGTAGGGAGATGGGACCGCGCTATCTTCTTCAAGTTGCAATCAAGTTCTCCACTGGAGTACTTCTACGAGAAGAGAATACTTCTTCACCTTGCTGAACCAGGACTACCACCTCCTGCAACAGTAGCCCTAATCACCCACGCGCTTCCACGAGACCTGCAAAAGCAAGTTCAAGAAAGATCACCGAAGTCGGTTGAAGCACTATTCCAGTGTCTTCAAAACCTGCCCAACCCACTGGCTGATAAGAATCAGTATCAGAACAGTCGGGTGACTCAAGACACAATGGGTAGAGAACACGATCGTCCACACGATCGTCCGCAGCGGCGTAATTTCGACTGGAACCGGTCTTTGTACCTGGTTACAACACAGGCTGGTCCCATAGAAAACTTCCCTCGCACGGGGGAAGAAGAAACAAAAAAAACGCATAAACAAGGGTGAAGAGTCTTACCCGAGGACAAATCTGGAGACTGTTTATTTGACTTCTTCGAGTTCATTACACATCGAAATCACAGTGGACGGGTCAAAAATTCAGGCATTGGTGGACGGTGGAGCATCAATTTCTATCATCAACTAGGGCCAATCTTGACAATGTTTACAGCGGAAAGACGGAAAACGACAGCTTCGTCATCATTGGATTAACGTTGTACACCCGCCGGCGATATGAAGGTGAACGCCGGACCGTCGACCGCTCCGTGCTATCAGCGCCATGCCGCGGCTGCCGTGGCGACTTGCTTTCTTATCGCGCGCTTCGCCGAGATTAAGCACTTGGTACGAGCGCTGTTCTCAGCTCTGCTGCTACTCCCCGCAGAAAGCGCGAAGATTGGGGAAGGGGCCTTCCAGACGCTATCGGTAGACAATGTGATTTAGTAGATTATTGTTGTGATTTGTGCTAAACCGGAAGGCTGCGGCACAAATCAAAAAGAAACTTATACTTTCCGCTTTTTAAAAAGAAGAACGCAATATTGTTTCATTTGTGTGATCTGCCAGCAACCGCGTCGCACTTGCGACGATGACGATGTTATATTAGCCACGCCCACAAAAAGAGATGCTGAAATCGAAACCCACTTCCACGCTTTCTGCAGGGAGTAGCAGCAGATCTGAAAACAGCGCTGGATCCAAGCGCTTAATCTCGGCGAAGCGTGCGATAAGGAAGCGAGCCGCCAGGACAGCCGCGTCATGGCGCTGATAGCACGACCGGTCGATGGTCCGGCGTTCACCTACATATCGCCGGCAGGTGTACTTGTGTTTCAAAAGCAATGTGCTGAGACTTCACCACTAGTTATGGATAGGGTCGAATATGACTTTCTGTAGTCCAGGCCTGACATGAGGCAACTCAGGATTATCTATTGGAATGATGAAGTCTCGGTGAAAAGACAACCTGATACCAACAGTTCACTTCTACCAGAAACTCAAGAACGAAAACTGAAACTTGTTCGGACAAAACAAGAGGTTAGCCAGAAGTAACCAGAACTGTTTTGTGTCACAACCTATCCTCCTGCCACCACCGAATTTCAAGTACCTTTCGTACTCACCGACAAGAACGTTATTTGTAAAAAGCCGTACAACATGACAAAAGAAAAGAAGTCGTGGCTGAAAGAGGAACTACAGAAGTAGTTAGATGCGGACATCATCCGACCTTCAGTTTCACCTTTTGCCTCACCAGTGACCATCGCCCCTAAAGAAAACGGATCATTCAGGTTGTGTACGGACTATCGCGCCCTCAACCAACATACAGCCCTGATTCATTTCCCGATACCTTGAATTGACAGCATTATTGATGAAACGGGTGGATGCCAGGTCTTCTCACGGATCGACCTCTGTAAAGGTTTCTGGCAGGTACCAGTGTCCAAAGGTTCAAAATAGTACACGGCCTTCACTACACCTTTCGGTTTGTATGAATACAACCGACTACCGTTTGGCTGGACAAATTCACCCGCATGGTTCCTGAAAATGATGACAACAGTTCTGAGCCAATACATTGGAACCTTCTGCCAGGTGTACATCGATGATGTCCTCATTTATTCCAATTTAAAGGAGGAGCATGTTGAACACCTGTCCAAGGTGTTGGCAGCACTAAGTGAGGCCCGCCTAAAAATTAACTTTAAAAAGAGCGAGTTTTTCCAGAGCAAGGTGATATTTCTGGGCCGGGTATTTGATGGTTCCACGAAGAGTACAAAAGAAGAATCCCTTATCAGAGTTTCGAAAATGGTCACACCATACAACGTGCATTCTTTGAGAGGTTTTCTGGGGCTCGCTGGACACTTTCGAGCATTTAGTAAAGACTATGCCTTGAAAACAAAGTGCCTCACCAGGCTGATGCAGAAAGATGTCGAGTTTGAGGTGACTGGTGAATGTGAGACCGCATTTCGTAGCTTAGTCCAGATAATTTCTTCTGACCCGGTTCTTTGTATACCCGATTTCGGACTCCCTTTTGAACTTAACACCGACGCCTCCCATTACGGAGGAGGAGCTGTCCTATACCAGCGGGACATCACACAGCAAGGTCATCGCCAAACGCGAGTCCTTGGCTATTACAGCTGCACATTTTCAAAGACTGAATTGAACTACACCACCACTGAGAAGGAAGCACTAGCGGTTCTCAAAGCTGTGAGGTACTTCCGCTCATACCTGGAGGGAGCAAGATTTAAGTTGTTCACAGATCATCAAGCCCTCGCACATCTGCTCAACATGACTGAGCTTAAAGAAAGATTAGCAAGGTGGATCAACGAGCTTCAACAGTGTACCTTTGAGGTATCTCACCGGCCCGGGGTCTACCTGACAGATGCGGATGCCTTATCGAAATCGTCAATTTCACCAAACGTAGACAATCCAGAGACCATAAATCAAGGGAAACTCTGGGAACGCACCGAAACTTTGACATTCAAGGATGGAAGGTACTATGTTCCCAGCACTCTTGTCCCCAAAATTCTTATGCTTTACCACGACAGCCCAGCGTCAGGCGGCCATGATGGATTTTGGAAGACGTACAAGAAACTAACAAAAAGGCTCTCATGGCCGAACATGAAGCATGATATTAAACGGTACGTAAAATCGTATCATCGCTGCCAAATGGACAAAGTCAAGTTCAAACAAACCTTGGATAAGATGACGCTTCCCGAATAGTCGAAAGAACCATTCGAAGTCGTCCATCTAGATTTTGCAGAGTTGAAAAAGAAAGGTGAGGCAGTCAAGAAGACGCAAGCCTTCTGGCTTTGCATAGATGAATACACCAGAACAGTGGTTGCAAGACCCGGGAAAAAGAACGCTAACGCCGTAATTACCCTCTTAAGTCGAGCTATCTTTAAGAACCTTAAAGTAGTTCGGTCGGACAACGGACCTGCCTTCCAAAGCAACAAGCTAAAACAGTGGGCACAGAAGCACGGCATTCTAGTTCTCGGCCCCGTACCTCTCTGCTGCAGAGGCTTGGCTGAACGCTTAATTAGGGACATAAAGCAGTTTATCAGCTTGTACCAAGATTTTCCAGGTGGATGGAAATGCTGCCTCGAAGCAGCAGTTGCCCACCACAACCGATCTTTCACGACGGGCCTCGGTTGCAGCCCACAACTCGCAGCGACTGGAGAGGCACCTTTCCTTCTAACAGACTACGAACTGGGTCTGACAGAGAAGTTGAAACTCGAAGAAAGACTGCAGACTGACGCCGAAACCAGAACTTATAGAGACTCCATGAAATACAACTTCGACAAGCGTCACAACACCAACATCCCGAACCTGAAGGTTGATGACCTTGTTTTAGTTAGAAGGGAGCCACTCAGTAAAAGAAAATGCTTCGACAGACCATTCCGCCTTCTGAAAACAGCAACGCAACAGAGAGTCCTGAAAACAATCTGGTACATCGGGCCTAGGAACACCATGGAAACCGCGTCAATTGGAAATGTCTTTCAATATCATCCAAGGATCGATGAGTCCAAAGAGAGGTAGACTGAAGTGGATTCGGATCAGATCGATGACGACGACGACGAGCAAGGGGAAGCAAAGGATAAAAAGATGTGAACGAGATACGGAATAAGGTAGGAATAAATCAACGTTTTAGATCAACCACTGAGTTCGTAATACCAATCTAGGGATCATTACAAGGCTATACGACGTTCGTGAGGGGGAGCATTGAAAAATGCCAATAAATCGTACAAATTACTGGTTCCAAATGCTGGGGTATAATCTTTCCTTTGTTCTAAATAAACTTCAGAAGCATAATTTGACAAATATTGAGAGACTGGATCTCAGTACAATAAGAATATGTATATATATACATATATATATACATATTCTGTATATATGTTATCCTTGAGGTAATGCGATTATTATCTTTACTGTCCTGTCATGTACCTAAATATGTCGGCATGTGCCTAATATTATTAATTATTTCGCTATCTTTGATACCGTGATTAATTGGTGCTGTTCTTCTTGTTCGTTTCGATTTTTTTGCTTAATGTTAAGAGACTGAAAACTAAAGGCCCGTTCACACTCTTGCGTCCGAGTAAGACCGAGAGAGATCAGACCGGTTTTTAAGCCTCTTGCGATCTCTTACGACCAGCCCCGCTGCGACGCATCCGGTCCTAAGAAGTCGCAAAGGGCTTAAAAACCGGTCTGGTCTCTCTCGGTCTTACTCGGTCGCAGGAGTGTGAACGGCGCTTAAATATAAACACTGGTGTGTAGTATGTGGCCGCGTTGCCGATTGTAAGGCTGCAGAGGCCTTGTCAAGTCAAACTTCTGACTTTTTGTCCCTGCAGCCTACATCAGTTTTTGATGTTAAATAAAGAAATGATTTGATTGATTGATTGATTGGTTGATTGATTGATTGATTGATTGATTGATTGATTGATTGATTGATTGATTGATTGATTGATTGATTGATTGATTGATTGATTGATTGATTGGGTGATTGATTATCATCCAATGTTGGGCAGTAAGAAAATACCCGTTTTGAAACCGGCAGAAAAATCTGCCGTCTTTAAAATGTAAAGTAATCTGAAAATTGACGTGTTTTTTTTCAAGTAACGACAATTCCATTCCTTTCAGTTAATCCAGTAACCTAATATGATACTTTAAACCAAGAGTAATTGTATTTTTAAACGATTACTTTTTTTTTCGAGTAACGCGTACATGACTGTTTGCGCTCCAGATTTCTTAATGTGTCGCGTGCATTATAGCGTTCTATGGACTTTTCACCGGCGCTTCTACGAACCGACCGTCGGGATTGTGCAATACCAGCTATACTTCATTTCACAATAACTTGGCGAACTATGGAGGCTACGACCCCCGAGCCGCAACCCAAAAAGAGCGTCGGAGCGGGGCACGTGACACAGTCACAACAGCGTTCGTGTCACTGCGCCGAATGCGAGGCCCGGAAAAACCGGCTGTCGTCTGCTGGCCATACGACCGAAGCGCTCAAGTTTCGCCGCTGAGTACAGCCTCGCTTCTCCGCCGTAGGCGGTCGGGTACGCTAGTCAATAGTATTAGCTGCGATAAAGAAGATATAAAAGCCCGGCTAGCACCAATATTTCGTTGTTGATCGCAGTAACAACCTCCGATATTGTTGTAGTCAGTCCTTAAATTCTACCGCTTCCCTGAAAAGCCGTACGAGACTCAAACGGTGCCAAGACTGAACCACGGCAGTGCTCCAACAAAGGTAAGTTTCTCGTTCGTCGGAAGGTCAGTTTTGCTAAATACGCCTGAAAAACGAAATGGAATTGGTGTCAGAACAATAACAGCATGACTACCGAACGCGTGAAAGTCCGTTGGCAGTGCCTGCGTGACGGAATACTTGATTTTTGTGCGCGTCTGTCCATTCCCTCGAGGTGTTTGACGGGGCCTCGGTCGTGATGTTGGATCCCTTTGGCATGAGTATTTCAACTATACTCGCCGACAGCATGAGAACGGCCGGGACGAGCTTCAGTTCCCCCGCCTTCAGCACTAGCCTCCAACCTTCGATAGGGCTTCGATCTCGCGAGCCTCGACCGTGCACGTACAGCCAAATCGATGCGAAGGGTAACGAAGACGTGCTGGAGGTGGACCCATCAGAAAAGACGCCCTGCCGTTCTTACTTTGTCAGCAGACTTCTAGCTAGAGGAGGGGCTTTTAGGGGTTGCGAGTACAGCTTTGTCGTGCCGTGTGTGTTCCCGTTTTTTTGCTGTTTATAGCCATTATGTACGACCCTATAATATACACATGCATCCCCCCTCCCAAACAACACACACAAGGAATGCACATCCAAACGCCTCAACCAGCCCCCCCCCCCCCCCCCCCCCTGCTTAAAAGAAAAAGCCTGATTACGTTTTTATTTGTTAGGAACAATCATCATTACTTGACCTAATCTTTGTTTCCACAAACCTAACACCTCTTCTTTCGGAATGTGAACTTTTTGAAGGCATCTCAGATCACAAAATGACATGCATGACGCTAAACTTCAGCCCTTGCAGGCTTGGTCGCCCTCCGCATAAAAAGGTCCTCAATTTTGAGGCAGCAGATGACGTTAGCATTTTAGATTATCTTGAGAAATCGCTCGACGACTTCCAGTCACTCTACCAGTTAGATGCTAGTACCGAAGTTTTGTGGAATTTTTTTGCTGACGTGACAGCACATTGTATTAGTTTATTTGTGCCTACGCGTATCAAAATAATAAGAAATAAGAACCCCTGGATCACTAGAGAAATTATTCATGTAAAAAGAAAAATAAAGCGATGTAGGAAAGCTAATTCAATTAAACCAAATGACTCTAGGAAAATGACACTGCAAAGTTTGAGTCACGAACTGAAGAGGCTTGTTAAAGATTCGAAGCATAAATTTTACAATGTCACTCTTAAGAAATTTATTACGGAAGCCCCGGCTAAATTCTGGCGGTATGTTAATCCCCCCCGAAAAAAGGAAATTACTTCCGACAACAGTCAGACACGAGCGGAAGAATTCAATACCTTTTTTTCATCTGTGTTTACTCAAGATAACCAACATTTACCAAGAGGTAGAGATTTTGCTGATTATCCTCCAATTAGTGACTTATTAATTCAAGAGGAGGGAGTCATTAACCTCTTGCTCAACATAGATGTAAAGAAAAGTCCCGGGCCTGACGGAATTCCTAATGCGTTTTTGAAGCGGTATGCTGAATGGGTTGCCAAATATCTTACTATAATTTTTCAGTCGTCTATAAATAATGGTTCTGTGCCAAAAGCCTGGAAGATTGCCAAAATTGTCCCCATACATAAAGGAGGCTCTATTTCTTGTGTGGAAAACTACCGACCTATATCTCTCATTAACACGTGCTCTAAGCTTCTCGAACATATCGTTTCAAAGCATCTTTTAACGTTCCTTAACGATCACAATATTTTGTTTCAATATCAACATGGATTTCGTAAATGTCTTTCCACAACGACCCAACTCATCGAAACCGTTCACGATCTCTCCCAAACTATAAATAACCGTGGCCAAACGGACATCATATTTTTAGATTTTGCAAAAGCATTCGATAAAGTGTCTCATCCTAAATTGTTGCTTAAAATTAATGCCTTGTTTAAGAACCCCATCATCACAAACTGGTTTTGCTCGTATCTTTCATCGAGAGTTCAATTCGTTGAGTTGGGAGGCTGTGTGTCTAGACCCGCGCCAGTTGCTTCTGGAGTTCCACAAGGTAGTGTGCTAGGACCGCTTTTATTTTTAATATTTATAGATGACATACGCTGTGGAATATCAGTTCCCATTAAGCTGTTTGCGGATGATTGTATTTTGTACAATAAAATAGAAACTGAACAAGATCAACTAAAACTGCAAAATGAACTCCTCAAAATCAAACATTGGTGCGACGAGTGGCAAATGGAGTTAAACCCTCGAAAATCGGTCGTTATGTCTATAAGAAGAAAAAAACGTTTCCTAAATTATGATTACTTTATAGATGACACCAACCTACCTCGTGTAGACGAAAATAAGTACTTAGGAGTGACCTTTACAAGCGACTTACGATGGAATACACAGACGGAAAAAGTGTCCAGAAAAGCTAACCAGGCACTATGGTTCCTCAGAAGAAATCTTGCAAGCGCTTCTCCAGAAATAAAAACATTAGCTTACAAAACACTGGTGAGACCTGTCCTTGAATACGCAAAAGTAGTGTGGGATCCATATACAGTAGCTAACTCGTCCAAACTTGATAAAGTCCAGCGGCTTGCTTCCAGGTTTATCTTTAATAAATATAATCGTAACCATTCTCCCACCGAACTCTGTAGACTTGCTGAACTTCCTTCTCTTGAATTAAGAACAAAGTGCGACCGCCTGAAATTCATTTTTTTGATCATTCATGGTCTAGTTAAGATAGACAAAAATAATTACATGGACGTACGCGTCAGTGAATGTACGAGACGTCGTCATAGCATGTACATCAGGGAACCGTCTGTCAAAAATGATTGTTTTAAATTTAGTTTCTTTCCTAGGGCAATAAAGGAATGGAACCAACTCCCGAATTACGCCGTCACTATGACAAATGTCTGTGATTGTGTTAAAAATATAAAGAGTATAGTGCTTGATAATGTGCCGTGACTTCGTGTTTTGAATGTATTTCTTTTGCTTTTTTCCTCCCAGTGAATCACTTTTTGAAGTGTCAGTGCATGATTGTTCTTTTACCCTCCGGGTGAATCACTTTTTTGTAGTGTCAGTGTATGATTGTTCTTTTACATCTTGTGTGTATTACCACTCCTGTTAAGGCCTTGTAAAGGGCCGACAGTATCAATAAATAAATAAATAATAAATAAGGAACAATAATAGTTTTTATTATTTCGTGTCGATTTTCCGCTAATCACACCAGAAATCTTATATTATAGATTTATTTTTCAGTGGGGGCGGTTCAGTTTTGATTCCGTCAACGTCACCGAGGATCTGTAGTGTGCACTTCGTGAACACCTGCAAGGACGACGCTGAAGCTCATCCTGCTACAAGTTACTAGACGAGATGCCAGCTGAGGTGTTGAATAAAGACTAATTGCAGGGAACCTACCAACCCTGTAATTGCTCGTGAAAGATTCTTAGTTAATTTAATTTAATTTTCACTCCCTCACTCGAAGATACAGGTGACCTTTCCTCGTCTATTTTGCATTCTCTATATGTGCCCGGTTCTTAGCCAGTTAAAAGTATCGTTAGTTGATTGGCAACTTCTGTAGTCTCTTCTGTCTTCGAGTTACATGTTTTGGTTTAGTCTGTACTCCAAGATACAGTATAGCTTGGCTAGAGATAGATAAACTTGGGTGATGACTGCTTTCCACGAACTGTGAGATATCTTTCGTGAGATTTGGAATATCATGAACAGCTGATCTGCCGTGCAAGATCCCTGAAATAGTTTGGGTTCTCGGCCCTACAATTTCTTTGACAGTCCTTGCTTCTCGAGATGTGTACATTATCTGCAAGTGTCCTGCCAGCCATACTTCGAGTCTGCGCCAATGTCACCGTGTTAAGAGCATGGGAAGAATTTTTATATTGTCGCAAAGTTGTGTGTTTACCTATACTCGTGGTTGTGACAAAAATTAATAAAAATCTTTTTCACTGTCAACAAAACATTTCTGAAAGCGTTGCATTATTCTGATGTACCATAATTTCCAGACTATAGTCTGCAGGGGCAAATTTGGGGTAGAATATAAAAGAGTTTGCTTAGATTGTCCGCACCATAGACGGCACACCTTGAGAAATGTCTGCTTTCTTAGATCACAAGAAAACTTATAATATACATAAATCATCATTAACATACTCTTTTATTCACAAAATCCGTCTCGTCTCGCTATAATTAACGATATTGAAAAACAAAAATCCCGCATAGTCCGCACAGCCAAAAATTTCAGCCTTTAAAAGTATAGCCCGGAATATACGGTACATTCCTGGAAACGCTTGAGAACATGCAACGAAACAAACTTTATTCGGTGAAGCAGCAATTAAACACTGACAGGCATGGATTATTCTTCCAGAAAATAAAACTTGTTCTAATAATGGCAAGCTATCATGTGTCACTGGTGTTTTCTTTGCTACACAACATTTTCCTCCTAAAATGTCCCACACAGGAGAGTATGAATCAAGCCCCCACAAAATATTTGAAAATCTTGCATGTGGATTGGACACCTTGAACCTGAAAGAGAAATGAAATTTTTATAAATTCATGCAACTGAACATTGTCATGAAAATTCGACTAAAATTATGTGCAGTCATCTGCATAGAAGACATTTATGCAGGAGACTTAGTCTAGGCTAGCCTCTTTTCGTTTTCAACTGTTTGGCCCGTCTTTCTGACAGAATTTCGCGGCACATTATTTTTCAAACTCGCAGAAAAATACCATTAATCAGCAGGAGCCGGTCCCAGTAACTGCAACCTACTGCTTTAGTGAAGTGGGATAAAAAAATACCTGGTAATGAATCTACGAGGCCTTTGTTCAGGTCGTGCCCTGGCGTTTTAGTTCCCTACTGCTGAGGCAGGCTGTTCACCAATACTAATAAAATTAAGATCGTCGGCACAATGCTCCCACCGGTCCGCGACTCCAGCCCAGCGAGGACCTGTAGTCGCAACTGTACGCGGGGGACTTATCTCTTCCCGGAATCATCCCCCTATGCCCGCACGATCCCCGACACGTTAACATTACTTCGACGTGGACGAGCCCGAAAAGCTATCCCTCTAGTGCGAGAACGTATTCTGCCGGTGGTTCAGCGGCCGAAAACTAGTATCCCGACGTCGTCTAACAGGACTCACGAGAACAGTGGTTCATTGTGATAAGTAATCTTTCTTTTAAGAGGAGAACGCAAAATGTTATTACAGCTCGAAATTTAAACAAGTGACGCTCACCTGTAAAGTTATCTCGTAGACGCCGCACGGCCATACTTGCGAGGCGGACCCGACTCGTTGGCGGAGAAATCAACCGCTTTCTCGGCGGAAGATGCGTGTTATTGAAGCTTCTCCATCGTTTCTTGACTCACCATGAGAAATAATTCTCGCACGCTTTCTATCCTTCTCTAAATCTTCACCGTACGCTCGAAACACCTGCGACGCCGATGCAACGCTACGAACACGACCGACGCGACACGACCATGTGTTGTACTGCGGTGGCGCTACCATCGCAATTTCGAAGCGCCCCCTGGTTGGGCGAATCGACTCTATAGAGTCGTCTGCTGCGAAACCAACCAACTTCGAATTCTTAACGTCCACCGCCTCAACAGTGCCGTCCGCTAGAGCAACGAGCTCTTCGGGAACAGTTCATGAGACAACCATACGCTCAATGGACCTTTTACGAGAAGCGTTCTGCGCACGCGCGAGCACTCGATGCCAAGCGTCGGAAGTCGGCACTAGAAATCGAGGAAATTCGGAAGGAGGCTGTGGATTAGCGAGTAGAACACGTAATTGCAACATATATATAATTGTGTTACACAAAAAAAGAAAGTGGACGGAAAGAAAAACATGACGTTTCGGTGGGCGCCACAGATCCCCCTCTTTAGAGTCGCGTTGGGCACGCGCCGCTGCTCGGAGAGCGAAGAAACTGGTAGCGTAGCTCCCATTATCGATTGGTAGGGCAGGTAGGTCACTTCCTCGATTTTTAGTTCGTGCAGCCACCGCCTGGTGCCGTCGGTATGTGAAAAAGGTCCATTTACCCTCGAGTCTGTGGCGAGTTTTAATGCCAGGGCGATGTTTTGAGCGGGAGCGGTCAATTACACGGCCGCGGTCATTCAAACATCGTTCAAAAGCCGTGTTGTTCTCGGAAAAGTGTTCGTCCGTATAAGGTATCGTTGAAAAGTAACATGTCTTCGTCATTCTTCCGTGTTGTGTAGTGTTGCGGTCAGAAGAGTCTTACCATAACATTGTTAAAAGAAAAAGAAGGCTAGAATTCCTTTTTGTCGCGGACGGCGCTTTTGCTCTGGCGGTAACGAAGTCTCGGTAGCCTCGACCACGGGGTGCCGTCACGTGCCTTGCTGCGACGCGCTTATTGGGTCGGGAGCCGCAGCCTCCACAGTTCACCAGGTTTTCCTGAAACGGAGTGTAGAAAACAATTCCTGTGCATGATGGCATTGGTAGTGGATCCCCCGACGCGCCCCGAAGCGGCAAACACGCTGAAGCTCGACGAGAGACGCTCACAAAGATGGCAGACGGGTCCGTCTTGACGTTTTCGGCGTGCTAGCGTCGCACGCTTAGTGTTAACGCTTTTCGACGCGCTGGCAACGATGATGACGCAAGCTAGATGGAACTGCGTGTATGCACTAGTAACTTTATGTTAATAAATGTTTGGAAAAAAAAGATACACTGGCTAGGTGGCGCAAGCCGCCGCCCGACTCAAAGGTTTCGGCCTCATCCACCCACCCGTACATCCAGTGATGTCGTGATGAGTCATGTGATGCAATTAGTTGGAATTTCTGAAGCACTGCAGTGATGCACATAAACGGGCCATGCAGTTTTGTACACGTTAGTAAAAACAAAGTAATTGATTACGATTGCACTTTCTCGTGATTAAAGATGTATTCAATTTTATTACTTGATTTCCCAGAACGGAAAGTAATTTGCCATTACTTGAAGATTTTACGGTTAGTTTTCCGATTACTTCAAACTTTGAAAATAACAGAATTTATTTTTTCTGTTTCTTTTCTTTTTTCTTTTTTTTTGCCGGCTTGGAAACGGGTTTATATCGTACCCTCTATTGTTGGATTAGAGCCACCCAATTATGAACTACGCATCTTCTTATATTCCTCCAATTTTGGTAAACCATTCTCCTGTAGAACATTCGATTGGAGGATTCCTTGGAAGAAAGATTGTCCGAACAAAGGGCGCCACTAGAATCGGGGACAAAAAACGTAACGGTTATGTTTAGTAATTTTTGTACTTCTAAAAGTCACCAGATTACTGCAGTGAACGCTCCCTGATAAATGCAATCAAGCGATTCCAAAAATGACTGCAAAAAGTCATCAATGACTAGTAATTTTATTAATTGTAGTGAGTATACCGTACCGGTATGGGGCCATGAAGGACGCTAAGCCAGCTAGAAGACGTGGCCTGTACAGGACCTTGCCGCTAGTATATCCCCGACCCGGACTAAATGGCAGACACACTGAGGCGCTGATGAAAGACGCGCTCACAGCGACTCTGACGGGAAGTACACTCTAAGAAAAAATGGAGGAAAAAGGTAGCAACGGCGCGTCTTCCTCCCTTCTACTGACGCGCCCCCAAGCGGACACGAGAAGAAGGGAGGCACGAGACGTTTTTCTCCTTCTCCAGGCAGGCGGGAGAAAGCTTTCGCCCTCCCGACTCATCTTCTTTCGGTTTCGTTTTTCGAGCACGTCGCGCACGTTGTTTAATAAATGTTGTTGAGTTGATTGAGCTTCAACGGCAGCGAAGGCGGCCTGTAATTCCGTCTTCTAGTCCAAACGTGCAGAACATTTTGGTTGCATTGACGTTTTTATCGCTAATTTTATCAAACGAGCAAACGAAGCTGCTAGAAACAGCGAAGTTCCGCAGCAGTGCCAGCAGCGCTACGTACACTGGGTGAGATGGCCGGTGTCCGCCGGATTGCGCGACTCATGCGTAGCTACTAGCTACAGCTACAGTAGCGGAACCACGGGGAACTGTGTCGACGTTTTCGACGTTATGGAAATCGCAGGAACTACGTCCAAGACAGGCAGGTTTTGCTCCCGGCTGCCTGGGTGCCTTCCGTGCTGAGTTCGGTTCTGTTTTTCGATGCCGAGTGCCAACCAGCGTTCAACGTGGTTCTGTATTTCTGCGTGTCAGCAACACAGCAGCAACATCGTGATGGCAGTGTTGTGGGTTGTGAACTGAAGGCTGGAATTATCGCCGATGTGACCGTTTGTTCGCTTATCAGTGGTGTAACAACAAGATGAGATGACGTAAACTGCCGGGCATTGATGCCGCTTGTCGGGCCGTGATCGGAGGGGGCGGAGTGTCGCAGGTTGACATTCCGGGTGCAATCGATCGACGTGCGGATAGTCATGTTGGAACGCTGGTCTGAACAGTAAGCTCCTATCGTACAGTGGCCGATGTGGCTGGCGCTTGTCTTCTCCCCGAGAGCGATTGCGCTCTGGGGAAAGGACTGAACAGTACGAAATTATTGCCGAAAGTACATGTATTTACAGTGTGGAATTTTAGCATTAAAAAAGAGTAGTATACAAAGTCGAAAAGAAAAAGCTACCCTTTATGTTGCTGTTTAAATATACTACGGTTCCTGGAGAAACTGCCCTCCAAGTGGCGCGCTGGGATGAGCGCTAGAAGTTTTCGAGCTGTCCACGGCGTAGCTCCGTACACTTAACACCTGCCGCAAGTCGCGGCTTTGACTGCAATCAAATTGATCGAAAAGCGATTTCTCTGCCCGTGAAGCATCACTTCCAGCCGAGTGATTATCCGCTTTACAGAAATTAATTCAAGACGGCAATTGCAGCCGTGCGCGAACAGCACAAATAGAAAAACAAACACTACGATAGAAATACAGGCTACGACGTGCCATGCGGGGAAACAAACTCATGGCTTCGAACCGCATTGGAGCGGCTTGATTTATTGACTTTCAAATAATTACGGCATGATCGAGCGTTTACTTTTTAATAAGAGCTTCATCCCCTGAGCCATTCAAAATACCCTCAGAGGTATGGCAGTGCTGGAAAAAATCAACATGCTGGGAATATTTTTTATTGCTAACGCAGTCACCGAAAAATTCCGTACGTTCAAAACGACCAGTATAAAACACGGAAACGCAGCGCACGGTTGTAGTGTTCGGTTTAGTATGCCGTTGTATTGATGCTTGAATGTGCCATGTATGTGTATGCGCTCAATGTATGTTCACCTGATGCTTGTAGCATGCGTTATGTGTCTACATGTGTGTATATTAGAGGTTTCCGAAGATCCCAAAGCGCAAAGGTGGCCTGAGGAAATTAAAATATTTTTTGTAGAACATGAATTGGGCGGTACCTAGCGCCACCTAGCTTAGCTACTGGCAATTACTCTGCTTGACCCTGCCATCTGGTGGCAAGCGATTTAACCTTCTTTCACGCTACGCGATAAACAGCGGCTTCGAGTTTCCTCTTTTGAGAGCGGCTTTTGGTTTCGCGGATTGGTTTGCCATTCCTCCGTGATGTGCGGTTGACGAAGGAGTTGTGACTCGAGGAACAGCAAAGGTAAGAGTGCGTGAAGTAACTGGGTGTCGGTTGTCTCCGTATAACATCGCAGTGCTGACGACGAGAAGACTGAGTAACTGCTTTCGAAACGCAAGTTTCTGTACGTGCGGGGGGAATCAGGCTTCGGAAATAAACACTGTTCGCGGAAAGCTCCTGTAAAGGGCCGCCCACACTAGCAAGAAAACGCGAAAACGACTGCGAGAAACCAGGACATCCGTGCTGCTTATATCGCGTGCCAAGATGATTCCTTGAATTGGATTCCATGCTTCATACGAAGCACAGATGTGCCGGTTTCTCGCAGTCGTTTTCGCGTTTTCTCGCTAGTGTGGGCGGCCCTTTACGCCTTTATTTGTTGCTCCTCTTGTTCCGTACAAGAGACGTAGCGTCCTCGCTAAGCCTTATTGAGCTCGATTTGCTCTATTCAGGGCGGCCATAATGAGATGCTGGCGACAGAGGAACTATGCTCCCCTGCTTCAGGGACGAAGGTTTCTCCCTTTCTAAAGGAACATAGGTTACAAGATCGTTCCTCTCCTGAGGGAGGACTATCGATACCCTTTTTTCTAAGAGTGTAGGCCGCACGTCGTGGAACCACTAAGCGATATGATGCTCGGAGGCGAAAGGTGCACGGCATTGTCTTCCAGGGGGTATTGGCAAAATCGATACTACGTAGAAGAAAATGACCGTGCCTTTCCCCACACAAACGTCCTCACTAGTTTGTCCACATCAGCGTCGCCTATGGGTTGTGTCAGCGTCGCCGCCAGAGCGCTTTGCAGCGTCTGACAACGGGCGCGACGCTAGCACTTGAGGAAGCACAACAGGGACGGGTCTGCGGCTTTGCGGTGTTTGTCATCAAGCGTCGGCTTCTTAAACCGCTTTGGGGCGGGTCGGAGATTCATTAATGATGACGTCATGAGCCGGCCTCGTCATCTAGGTGATGTTGGCTGCAGCCACCAGGCGGAGACGCGGGCTTCGGGAGCGGGTGGAGCGAGGCTCCATCATACCGGGGCGAGCTGGATTTAGAATCGCTTAGAGCAACTACACGCGCGAACCGAGACGCGAAGGCAAGTGCCGTTTCCTCCCACCTGAGACCTACCCAACGGGCCTGCTTCTGAGCCGCTTCATTCTCGCGTGCGCCGCGTCGTATTTAGAAGTCGGGGTCGGGAGCGAGCGGCGCACAATTCGAAATAGCCGCACACCTGTAGAGCACAATATTAGCTTTAGAAGAAAAAAAAAGTGTGCTCCGTCAAACGCCACCCCCGACCCACATAAACGTGTTTTCGCGTGGGTAAAAAAAAAGGTTTTTATTATCATCTCATGTTACACATTCACAAAATAACTTGTGTGGCTCACTACTATACTTCGTTTTGTCTTAATAAACGGCAACTCCAGCGGTCGAAACCGGAACCAAAATTGATGACTGGTATCGTTTTTGTGGCACGAAATGTTACCACAGCCGAAATATTACGTTAATGTGAAGCCGCGTGTTTCACTAAAACCGATTTTAAAGATGCGACCAGCTGCTCTTGAGCAGGTGGTAAGCGGGTTAGCTTTTAGTCAAGCAACGCTGGGCGACGCGTACCGCAGCACCTCCGTGGCGTCGCGTCTCGGCCGTATAGCTGATGATCAGGGTTCAAACAAAGTAAAGAGCTGAGCTAGTTTTAGAGCGCAGCTCCTAGGCGCCCGTTTCCGGCTTGAGCGGCGTCGCCGTCGCCGTCGGCGTAACCAAGGTCATCCCAAGGTCACGTGACCCCCCAAGGTCACCCCAAGGTCACGTGACCCCACAAGGTCACGTGACCCCCCCGAGTCACGTGACCTCGGGGGAGGAGGGGGAGGGGGGTCACGTGACCTCGGGGGAGGAGGGGGGGAGGGGGGTCACGTGACCTCGGGGGAGGAGGGGTCACGTGACCTGGGGGATGAGGGGGGTCACGTGGCCCCCCAGATCACGTGACCCCCTCCCCCTCCTCCCCCCAGGTCACGTGACCTCGGGGGAGGAGGGGGAAGGGGGTCGCGTGACCTGGGGGGAAGAGGGGGCCCCCTCCCCCCGAGGTCACGTGACCCCCCCCCCCCGGAGGAGATTGAAGAATGAGGGGAGGAGGAGGAGGAGGGGTATACGCTCCCCTGATTACCCTTCCTTCCTCCTCCTCAAGAGCTGCGCTCCAATTCGGCGTTACAGGGAGTTGTAAACGGCTTTCACTTTTTTAAAAGTTAAACATGGTGTAGGTGTAACAGCACGTAACAACGACGACTAAGAAAAGGAACACACAACACAAAACGAGCACTGACTCGCAACTAATAGTGAAAATAGTAGTTTAAACTAATAGTTTAATAGTGAAAACAAAAGAAGAAACAGGAAAACATAGAAAAGGCACACTCAACCTGTATGTGCCACCCAAACTCTCACGTCACATTGGGGGCTTCTGCTATCAACGCACCTACACCATGTTTGCTCAGTGTTGCCATCCCTCTCTAGCAGGGAGAAAAATAGGTTTATTGGATAGGTGAAGAGATTATCCCGCGAGGTTTGGCAGGATGGCTACTTCACAATTGGGGGAGAGGAGGAGAGGATATAAAGATTCGACAAAAAAGAAAAGTAGATATACATATATAGTACGTGCTGGATTTAAAGTATTCGATCCATACTTGTTTTCTGAAGAAAGCGGATGAAAGAAGTCGTTCATTTGACCATTCCGATGCTGAATCCCACGGCCTGAGCAGGCGAGTCAGGGAAAGAGCTTCTCCGTTGGGGAGACGGAGAGAATTTGCCAATTCATTTCGTTGACTTGCGATAGGCTACACTGTCACAGGACATGGTCGAGTGTGTCTGTGACGGCACAGTTCTCACAGAGGCGAGAGTCCAGTTGGCCGATGAGGTCGAGATAGGATCCCATTGAGGCTACGTTGAGTCGAATTCGGTGGAGTTTAGTTGCAGACCGGCGTTTAAGACAGAGCGGCGAACTACAGACAAGGAAAGGGTCAATGTTATACAGGTGTCTGTAGTAATAATGCGGATCCGCCCAGAGAGAACTTATCATAGCACAAATAACCCGGTTGATTCTGGCCCTAGCATGTGTTCGTTGTGAATGAGATTATTAAACCAGAATTACGTCGGTGAGCATCCTTGGCTGCTAAATCAGAACTTTCATTGCCTTGGATACCACAATGGATTGGGATTCATTGTATTATAAGAGAATGCCAATTTTCGATATAATCCTGGTGAAGTTTCAGAATCCGATGAGCAAACTGTGCATTAGCGTTCTTACTTTTGGTGAATTTGAGAGTCTGAACAGCCGCCCTGTAAAATCGGTGAAAAATCACAAATTACGTGAATCACTTGCAGAAATGAAGCGAAGTGCTTGCCAAATCGCTACTAATTCTGACCTAGTTTTCCATAAAGTCTCTTACTGATCGATGGTATTACGAAGCTGTAACTGGAGCTTTCATCAGTACAAGACCCGTCGGTATAGACATGCGTCCGCGAACGGTGATGAACATGAATTGTTTTCCAAAGAATGCTGCCTCAATACGGTCAACGGAATATGTTTTTTTTTTTCTTTTAATGTAGCCTTGGAACATTTGTCCTTATATTAATTATTGGATAGGCCCACGGCGGGATGAAGAGAACTCTGCTGGTTCGAAATCTCGTGGAGTGTCCAAGCTGCCAGAATTAATAATTTGAGGAAATCCAGACGCACTTCTGATTCTTGCTATATCTGCAAGATAGTGATCTCTATGCCTAATAATTGATGGCGAATGTGTGTTCGAAGCAACTTACCAAACCCACTCAGTTGGGAAACTGCCATAGAGCCTGCTCTGAAAAAGTGGCACCAATCCGTACTCGAGAACCGAGCTAATAGCGATCGCAACGCCACCAGTTCTCCCGCAGCGGCCACTCGAGGAACGGCACGTGACTTCAATTTTGGCTTTAATCGGCGATTTTGACGCCGAAACAGATATGGTGGAAGAGTTTCAGGGGTGCCGCCCCCATCTCCCAAGCGGACGCGAAGCGAATTACTACCAAAGTTGGGATGCGCCTAGGTCGGGACGCGCTACATGAAATCACCGCTGAGACATGGTTGTATAAAAGCAATATTAATTGTGCCGGAAAACCTTGCAAACTAAAAAGCTTGAAAAACATCACGCGCCCTTCATTTGTGCTAAACTCCAATAAAAGTTACTACAAAAAGATTTTTTTTTCCGCTGGTGTTTACGCAAAAACATGCTTTCTAAAAGCTCATTGTGACCACCGTAAAGGCAATAGATAAAGGGTGGCGCTGTTGTCGTATTTAGCTCGGTCTCGGTGGGCGCCAGCGGCCCAGGTTTCAACGGTGAGTTTCCCAACTGAGTGTTCTAGTAACGTTGGTTCGAAGGGTCTCTTGCAGACTAAGGACACCGATGGGAATTAACCGGCTTCAGCTACAGTTCCGAAATTGGAAGTACATTTTGAGACCTCTACACAGGCACGTAGGGCTTGGGCCTGCATACTTTCAAGCACCCTTATATTTTCCCACCACATCTCATAAAAGTACAGGCGGACTGTATCGAATAAAGCCGACAAAAAGAGAGTTATACAGGGTATTCCACGTAACGAGCCAAGGTTTAAAAAGTTTTTGGTGCTTTTTAGGAAGACGAAATTAAACGAATAAGTTTGCTCATTGTTTGCAGCAAGTCAGGCTATTTTTTGTTTCTTGTCCAATTAATAAATTAATTAGTATTAATTAATTAACTGAAATATTCCATTTATAGCAAAACTTCCAATGACAAAGTTGCAGAGCGTCCTCAGAAACATCCAATTTAGTGCTTTTTATCAAGAAACTTTAACACCTTTTCTTTTGTGGGTTTCAAAAAAAGTGTTCAAATCATGCGAAAACAACAAACAAAAAAACGTCTGACTGCGCATGTGTACTTTGTATTGCAGCGCTCTCAGCCGTGGCTTGAATAAACTAGGCCTGCATGCTGAATAGAGTACACTTGAACGGGCGCTGTTAACAAATTCGCGTGTTTTTTAATATAATTTGGGCTTTTCTTTTTTTTTTTTTTTTGTTTGAAGCCCGGAAAAACAAACTGTGTTAGAGGTTTCTTGATAAAAACCACTGAACTGGATGCTTTTGTGCACGCTCTACAACATTGGTTTTGAAAATTTGGCTTTGAATTGAATATTTCAAAAGTTAATTGATTAGTCTTAATTAATTAGTAAATTGGGAATAATGCAAAAAATAGCCTGTCTTGCTCCAAACAATGAACAACCCTATTTGTTTGATTTTGTCTTCCTAAAATGAACCAAAAATATTTTTAAACCCTGGCTCAAATTACGTGTAATACCCTGTATAGTACGATAAGTTAAGCTACAGATGCACATCACGTAGTTTCACTTATGAATCGTAGGAACCTACAAAATAAATACTAATAAGCTTTTCTTTCAGTTGCTTAACGTGTGGTGTCCACGTTGAATCTTTGTTTAGGATAAGACAAAGAAATTGGTCAGTTTGGACATGTAATATTGTCGCGTGCATGACCGAGAGGGAACGTTACTCCGTACTTGTAGAAGATTTGTGTTTATTCTTACCCTGAGTGTAAAATATAAGGAGGCCAGAGTGACCTTGCCCAGTCAGTCTAGCCCTAGCTTACTTCCAAACTTCCTAAGTCAAATATTCGAAATACCCAGTGTTGTAGATAGGTAGCCGAGAAGGGTCTTGACGATTCATTCACTCCCGCGCTAGTCAGCTGTCATGCCTCCGCACCGTCGCTCGCTGCTGGTGCCGTCGACGCTCGCTGCTGCTTTCTCGACGCGTGTTATTTCTTTTGTTTCTGGCTCAACTTCGCCGATTAAACCTATTTTCAGTTCCTTATTCATCGCCTCGTCGCCTTCATCCCTGACAATATAGAGTGAGCATGAATAGTGTGCCGGTACATTAGGGTATTACTTCGAAGCTGCATATGACTCGCAAATCGGATTTCTGGAATTTCCTCGTGTCGTCGTCCCCACAAAAAAAAAAAAAAAAATCTTTTAGCGATTGAAGCGAAGAGGAAATATCACGCATAAAACATACAACACAGCATTCGTTTCAATAACGAACAATCACAAAACAACCATTCGAACCACATAATGGATGATAAGCTGCTCCTGATAAAAAAGCGAAGCACGCATACGCTCACCGCATACGTTTCTTGGTAAAGATTACTGTTGCGCAAGCTGCCGCGGCGACGGCAGCTTGTGACGTGGGGAGTGACGTCACTAGCCTTTCATGTATAAAAAGTTTTGATACAGTGCATTTACTTTTCTTTCGTCAATCATTTGGTATAGACCCTTTTGATGTTTACAAGCCTGAACTGCCTCCTGCGTTCCAAGCGACTTCCGGTCGCTCCGTCTTTGCAAGACTGTTGAGCATGCTCATATCACCAGTACAAGAAAGCAGAGATGCTACACGGACAACAAAGTTAGAGATTTCACAAGGGCCCTCTGCTGGACAATTTAAATTCTTGGAGGAGGCAAGTTGTTTTACTAGAATATTTGCAAATTTTTAATAGACCTCCCGCTTCTTCGTTCTTTTGGCGTTCACCTGGAGAATTGGTTTCATCGTTTCATTGACATTTCAAGCAGCGGTGTTAGGGTAGGCTCTGTTCATTCTTTTTATAAACCGGAAGTCTCTTTGACGTTAAAAAGTGAAGCACCGCCTTGTGGCGTTTGCCATCATAAAGGGTCTATGTGGAGTGGGCAATCGTTACAGGTGAAACCACAGCATCGCTGGCCTTTTTGAGTATAAAAGCCAAAGGCGCGGACTTCAATGGGCATGGCAATAATTCACGGCATTTTAAGTAATTTGAAATTATCTCAAGTGCTTAAGTGCTTTCTGTAAGCTGATTATATTAAATCGCTGCGTGATTGATGCCGTCCTTATGCAGATATCCGCGTGAAGAGTTATTCTGACATTTCAAGGAAATTCGTTTACAAGTCCTATGAGAGTGGTATTGAGAACTGTGGGACTGAGGACTCTACCCCATGGCACGCCACACGCAACAATATTCTCCGCTCTTTTCCATTCTATCGCCGCTATATGTACTGTCCTGTTTACTAGATAGTTTAAAATGCATGCATAAAAACGTCCTTTATCCCGGCATAGCAGAGTGCGTTGCGCATAACCTTGTGGCTTACTGATTCAAAAGCTCCCAAAGAGGAACACTGCTGTGGTAGTTCTTAGGAATTTATTTTGTTTTTTGATGCTAGTTCTGAGGTCAATGACATTATCTTGAAAGTTGTGCCCGCGTCGGAAACCTGTCACAACCTCAGAGTATATGTCATATTGCTCTAAGTACCAGTCAAGTCGGGTATTTATCATCGTTTCCATATTTCTCCGACACGAAAGGACAATGCAATCGTACGGAACGAGGAGAGGTCTAGGGGAAATTGTTCTTGCTTGAGGATGGGTTTAATGCTGGATGTTTTTCATTTTCGGGGCACCTGGCACGTTTCCCACGATGTGTTGTAGAGTTTCAAGAGCCTCACTTTGCCCTTTGTACCCAGCCGAACTTAGGCTGCGTAAGTTATACCGTCGGGGCCGGAAGAGGGTGAAAAACGTAGTCCAGAAAGGGCCTCTTCTAGTTCGCATAAATCGAACGGTGCGTCCATGTAGGGACACGCTCGAATTGGCTTGTGGGATTTAACAAGTGAAATGGTCGGATTTCCGACGTTTTCCGTGAGCTTTTTTCAGCACTCTTCAGCCACAGCTAGTTCCGAGAGATCTAGTCGGAGGTCTAGTGCGCGAAAAGGTTGACGCTGTTGCGGAGTGGTCTCTAGACCATGCTCAAGACTGAATATTCTAGAAAGAAGCTTACGAGGATATAATGTTGCGCACTGATTCCTCCAGTAACGTTGAGCTAGTTTATCGGGGTGGCGTTTTATGCGCGTTTGTTGGCGTCTTACTTTACGAATATCTTCAGGATCATGTGTTTTCCTTGCCTTTCGTTCGTATCTCCGGCGAAGCGCACGAAGACGTTCGTATTCCGCGTCAAACATAACAAACCTTCGTGGTAGATTGTATGTCCTTGTGTGTTCTTTCACAAGTTCTCCGATACCATGTTAGAATTCATCGTCGCCGCTAAATGATTCACGCGCGTTTTCAAAAGTAACTTTGAAAAGGCACCAATCAGTTCGTCTGATTGTTTACGATATAATGGATGTAAACCCCTTAAGAAGAGTCTACGTAGGCATATGGCCACTGCTATTGCATTCAATATCCGTAAACCATATAAGAGAATTCGAAATACTCGAGCATGCAAGTGTCAAATCCAAGCAGCTGCTTGTAGTAGTGCCCCGGAAAAAAAGGTTAGACTTCTGTCATTCAGATTAAAAAGACAATGCCGATGGGTGAGTGTCACAAGTGAGGTACCTCGGGCGGTTGTTTCCGTACTTCCCTCTAAGGGGTGATAGGCATTAAAGTTCCCCGTTGTGATGTGTGGAGAGGGGGTGTTTCTAATAATAGAGATAATACGTAGGGAGTTAGACTGCTTATTTCGCGGAATATATCCTGCGATTACGGTGAATATGTTGCGGCCTTGTTAGACATTTAAAGCAACGTACTCATTGGTGGCATCAGAAGCAAGTCTGTGGGAGATGTAGGTAAGGTTTTTACGATTTACCACTAGAACTCTGCTTGTAGGTGTACATCGCGACACTGTTAGCGCGAACACGACATCGGCGCATTTTTGCATTTTACTTCTAAATAGTAATACCAAACACGAAATTTTATTGCTTACATTATAGAACTAAATGAGCTCTTTCCGTAGCAGTAATAACTTGGAAGACATCCCTTGGTTTCAAAGAGAAAAACTGGAAAAACCGGCGATCGCTTGTTCGCGCTAACAGTGTCGCGCTCTGTACCTCGCAACGAATGAAGAACCTCATAGCCCGATAGACAAAAATTGTCGGTAATACTTGATTCTGATAATGCTATAACAGGAAATCGGTACTTACACACAAATTGGCGAAAGTCGGAAAGACAGCTGCGAAGGCACCTCATATATTATTACCATTAACGGATTAAGAATTGGAGCCTGCGCGAAAGTAGGCTCAATCATATTTTAAATGTAAGCATGATACCTCTGAAAGCTGTGCTTTGCATGCTGGTGAAAAAGGTCGTCGCAGCTTGGAAGATCAGGGGCGAAAACGACATAGGTGATAAGGTTTGTTTGTTCCGTAGGCTGGATCGGTGATAACTCCAATTCTGGCTCCTTGGAAAGAGCCGTGCCTTCCTTGAAGGCTCTGGTGGTAATCGTAGGCCTGTCCTTCTTCAGGGGTGTAGTAAATATTCCTGATAATAAGTTGAATAATCTGAGATTGGGGACGCGTGTATTCGGCTTGTTGATGCTTCCCACGTTTATAATTCTCCCGTAAGCGTAAGAGATATATTAAGCAAATATGTGATGTTTCGTGCTCATTGGGCGTGGATAGAAGATAATAGGCTGTAGGCCATGCGAGCTGTTTTGTTGTTGTTGTTTTTGTTTGTTTTTTTTTGTTTTTTTAGAAGCGGAATCCAGCTAACTTATGCATTTTATTTGGTTCCCGGAGCGTCAGTGTTGGAGGTGCCTTCCCTAATGAATCAGGAGTGGCAGCCGTCGACGCCGATTGCCTTCCCCTTTCTCCCCTGGGCTTGAGTTTTGGGGTCATTTGAGGGAGGTTCCCCCTTCGTGGCCCTCTGTTGATCATTCTTTAAAGCTGCAGCATAACCATGGGCGCTTGGGTTCTGCTTCTTAGGTTATTCATTGCTTTCTGTGGGTGTAGACCTCGCTGTTCAACTTCAGCCGTTTGTTTTGTTTGCCTCTGTTGTGAGACGGTGCACCTTGCGGCGCGAAAGTCAACTGTTTGTTTGCGTGCGTATATAGTGGCAAGTCTCACTTTTCTCTGTGATGTCTATATCGTGCTTCGTGATGTCTATATCCACAGCATTTGCGGCACCGAATTGTGCGCTCCTTGAACGGGGACACTGGATGGATGAAACGGGGACTGAGAAAAACAAAACTTGGCAACGTTGTTTCGCTTGACGATATCTTCACTGTGGAACTTTGTCCAAGCCCTCGGATTCCAGTCACTCTATCTTCTGGTGATCTCACATGTTGCACAATTTCGGCATTGGAAAGTGAAGTGTCGACGTCCTTGATTTCTCCTACTGCGAAGTGCCGCGGAACAGGTGTGCCCTAAAGTTCAAGCCGCAGATCTCCGCTCCCAGATAACTAGGCAGCGGAGTCGCTTAAAGGCCGACCTACCGAATTTTTTCCGCCGGGCAGAAAACCGGTTCCCAGTTTCTTTTTCTTCGTTCCCTCTCGCACACTTTTTTCCTCCTCTTCTTACAGGAGCGGGTCTCCCGACCCGCTCCTGTTGGGTTCGCAGACTGCCGCCGCCCCGCTGAACCGAAAATATGTAAAAGTTGGCAGACACGCGCATAAAATACCGCCAATTGCGAAGAGTTCCCACGCCAAGGCCCGGGGGGGGGGGGGGGGGGGGGATTGTTTGTGCAGCTTGAGCAAAAGCTCCTCCATCCCCTTGGGATGTTTACGTGAGCGCGACTCCGCGCAAAAGCGTGACGTTGTTACCGCGTGATGCGCATATACCGAAAAGCAAAGGAAAGGATTTTCTCACCCCGCGTGAAAACCCCTTTACGCATGTTTGAAGCATGTTTCTCTGATACATCCGCATTCTTTGAACATGACTGAAGACCGTTTTTGTATAACCAATGTTAAAAGGGCCGTCATATAAGGAAGACACACCCCACAGACAGTATGTATACAGGCTGTCGTTTGTATAATGTATTGGCAATGTGACCACGGCTTAAAGGGAAGCTGAAGCGGTTTTAAATATTAGAAAAAAACACCTGAGCCTAGTTAATCAGACCTCAGCCATCACGAATATCGTATTGGTTTGGTCATTTTCTGCGCGGATTAACCGGAAAAGCGCCTTCAAAGTAGCGCCGAAGCCACGCCTCTCCGAAGCAGAGGGAAAGGGGAGAGAGGAGGAAGCCCGTCAGCCGGCGTCACAAAAGGACCGACTGGGGGACCCCGCCGCGGCTGGCCGCGCTTTCCTCGTAGGCTGCTCTAATGTATTTTCGAGCCATCGTCGTTCTGCCGCTGCATAGCGCTTGCTTTTATCCGTTGACCGGTCATGCTATTGACTCAATCGCCTGAGGTGTTGATTGTTCTCTTGTTTGTTCACGGGTTTGCAGAATTCTCGTGGTACCGAACCAACTGACTCGTGCTGTTGCGCGATGCCGTACTCATGTGTAGCCGCCAGCTTTTACGAACAGCGCTTGTCGCAGTTGTTCTTCCCGCTTACCGTCTTCTTCACTTCGTCATCGAGATTTTAAAGGGGTGGGTGGGTTTGAGCAAGTAAACCTTTTTTGTTCGAAACGTGTTTCGGACGGCGCATATGAAAACTGTGTACGTATGGGTTTGGGTCTGAACAAGGCTCGCCTGAACCCGAAACTCTGCCTACCATCTTTGAAGGTAAGAAGGCAATTCAGCGCATTAAAAATCAGAAACAAAGAGGAAACGTAAATAGGTAGGAATTGTAGGTCGACTGTTCTAGAAACAAGCTATTACGTTATTAGAATTGTGCAGTGTGCTAGAAAAGCCGCGATCATATAGCCGAATAGCGGGTTTCCACTGGCTCTCTTGCGTTAACCCCTGTTGGGGTCGCTGTTGGTTTCTTATATTGTGGAAGTGACCATATTTTCCGGACCAACTCCGGTCCGGGAAATCTGGGAAATAAAAGAAAACAATCTTGGGTAGCCCAAGATCATTTTCTTTTGCTTTTAATCTACTCGGCTACCCAGTCACTTGGGAGAGGAGGGCTTGCTCTAATAAGTGGTCATGCAATTCATAATGCGACTTTCACGGTGCAGCTTGTTTTAGCATAAACTTTTTTTTTTACAGTTGCTGGCATTATTTGAGGTCACATATTTTTTAAACGTAAATATAAATGTTGTTAAATTTTCCTTTCAAAGGTTCATATTCTCTTCAGGAGAGGTTTTTGGAAATACAATGCATGTGACCTTCTGTTCTGAATTGAGTTCTTTTTTTTTTACAAGTTACGCAGTGTTTTCCGTATAAAGTTTGTGTCATGCAACAATTCTTTGTGCTGTAGAAATGCGATCGGACGATGATTATGCTTGGTGGTGGTGTGATGCAGTCAACAAATCTTGGTATAAGTATGCTAATGTAGAGGCCCAGGAAGCTTTCACGATTTCGGTATCAAATTAAGGGCTGCCGGGCACACATCTCCGCTTTTTTCTAAAACTATAATGGCGTAATAGTTTGTGGAAAACAAACTAAACGCAGCAGAGGGTACCGCTATCACAAGGATGGACCCTCCGCGCAGTTATTCGCATAGTACGCAAGGACATGGTGGTAGCAGAACGGCGACCCTGTCTTATCACCCGTCTCATCTCAGGGAAGCTCTCCCGTCGTCCGAAGCCGATTATACTATCCCTTCAAACCACTTCAGCCTTGATGAACAATGCAGCCTGCACGCTCACGCGTCCAGCAGCTGACAAGCACGAAGGCCGATGTTTGCAGAACTCTTGTCCTCTGACGACCGTTTTGGGGAGGGTCACACTGAAGGGGTGTCCAAACAGGACACTACAAAACGCACGACTCCGACAAATCGTGAAAATTGAAGCGGACTTACGCTTCAATTTTCACGATTTGTCGGAGTCGTGCGTTTTGTAGTGTCCTGTTTGGACACCCCTTGATCCGGCTTGAGCTGTCCCGTCAATAACACTCCGTTTATTGTCAACGTTTTACGTTACAATAAATAGCAGTCAGTACGTTCCTGGAGGTATGAAGCCGGCCATGTCGCGTCCGCGCAAGCAGTTCCTCGTATCTGCGTTTATTACTGAGGGGGGTCATTTTCCTACTTTGCCAACGGCTGGAACGCGTACTTTGTCACGTCGAGGGTCGTCTGGACACATTCCTCTTTCGGATCCACCGAAAGATTTCGAAAAATCAGAAGCCGAACCCGATTTACAAGAGCAGAGGACCCGGCGCCCGGCTACTTCCGCAAGCGACGGAGCAAACGAGAATCGGGATGGTCCTTTTATGACGTAGTGGCGCGTCACGCGTCACTAGCCAATGGCGTGCCGCTGCGGCGATCGCTTCTGGTTTCTTCGCTTTTTTTCGCGTTTAGGAATTATTTTGGGTCAAACGGTTGTGATATTTGGACTCAGCAGGCACAGACACGTCAGAATCAACCATTAACTCATTTGTTTCGAAAAGCTCTTCAGCTTCCCTTTAACGAGCACCTATAATGTGCGTGACTCATCTTCAGAGTTAAATTCGGCAAATGCACCGCATGCGCTCTGCGGAAACGTAGACGCGCAGCATTTGTATGAAGAGCCTAGATTTAAGAGAGGAGAACACCGGAGAGCGTTTGCAATTTAATGGCGGACGCCTCCGTCGGTGCATGCGTCATGCTGTCGCCTGGGGAGGATGAAAGTGGCCGAAGAGGTTGGGATGTTTTCCACACTTGCGATGCTTCTGTCGCGTCCTCCTTGCAGCTCGTGTGGCAAGCGCGGCCTATAGACCACGTGACCCGAATCGAGAAGTTGGAAACACTCTGTGTTCTGGGCACACTATGTTTCGAAATTCACCGGGGTAAAAATATTTTCTCGGCTACTTTTAGCGGGGAATTGCAGTGTCGTGCCACTGTGACGCCACGGTGTCACGTGACATCCTGTCAACTGACGTCAACCTTCTCCGCTAAGTTTGGCGGGAAAAGTTATCCCCTTAGCGGGAAGTTAGTGTCGAGCAACGTTACTAGAACCCTCAGTTGGGAAACTCACCGTTGAAACATGGGCCGCTGGCGTCCACCGAAACCGAGCTAAATACGACAACAGCGCCACCCTTTATCATTTGTCTTTACTGTGGTCACCTTGAACTTTCAGACGCATGTTTTTGCGTAAAAACCAACGGGAAAATTCTTTTTGTAGTAACTTTTATTGGAGTTTAGTACAAATAGAGGGCGCGTGATGTTTTCTAAAATCTTTAGTTTGCAAGGTTTTGCGGCGCAATTAATATTCTTTTTATACAACCATGCCTCAGCGGTGATTTCAGGTAGCGCGTCCCGACCTAGGTGCGTCTTAGCTTCGGTAGTAATTCGCGGCGCGTCCGCTGGCGAGACGGGGATGGCGCCCCTGTAACCTCTTCCACCGTATCTGTTTCGGCGCCATAATGACCGATTAAAGCCAAAACAGAAGTCACGTGCAGTTCCTCGAGTGGCCGCTGCGGGAGAAATGACGGCGTTGTGATCGCCATTAGCTCGGTTCTGGAGGACGGGTCGGTGCCACTTTTTCTGAGCAGTCTCTATGGCAGTTTCCCAACTGAGTGGTTTAGTAACGTTGGTGTCGAGTGACGTTATGGTGGCGCGCGACGTCGTAGTGTCGCGTCATGTCGTGGCATCACGTGACGGCACAGTATCGCGTGAACAACGTCCGCTAAATTTATCGGGACGGAAACCCGCTAAATTCAAACACGGCAGTGTAACCGTGTGCATCAATGTGCAGCGTCCCGGCTACCGCCGCAGTTCATTTGCAGGACATCGCAAAAGACCTAAATTTCTGAAAAGTGTAAGGAAAAAAAGAAGACAAACAAGAGAGTAGCGAAGGGCCACGGTATCAATCAATCGCATCAATGTCTTTCTACCCTACTATCAATGTGCGACGTCCGGAAAGCCTCAACTTCCAAGACAGCGCCTCTTCGATCCCCAAAACGGCAGTTTAAAAAAACGTCAAAGAAATATTTCGTAGAAAATAAAAGCTGCTCATCGTTACGAACCCAGTTGTTAAGTGCAACGTCGCTGACTCCCCTCCTTTAATTTCAGTGGCGCCGCGCGTTAACCGACCATAAAAGAAGCGACGAAAAACGGAGAGGGGGAGACCTTTAGTAAAGAGCGACGAAAATAGCGAGACGACCAAAAAAGAATAACAGAAGCAAAGGCGAGTCCAAAGTAGCGAGACGAAAAGTAGTGCGACGAAAATCAGCGAGATCAAAAGTAGCGCGACGAGGGAAGTTTGTTCCAGTCGGCTCCGGGCGGACGTCCATTGTGTTCCGAGGTCAGGGGAACCGAGGAACGGAGAGGCGCGCCAACGTCATTTATTACCGACGGACTGTCCGCAGTGGGAAGATGCATTCGCGTCTCTTCGGAATCGAGCCCCGCGACTACGACCGCGAGAGAAGATCGAGCTCTTCGCTGGTGAAGATTAGAGAGAGAGAGAGAGAGAGAGAGAGAGAGGCCGTTATCGTCGGCACACCCCCACACAGACAGTTCGGTGGAAGCTACTCGCTCGCCCGGACCAATCAGCGGCCTCCCTTTAATCACCTGACCCCGCTTTCTTGTGCGCTTGGGGATGTGGGGAGTTGATCATTTATTACCGACGATAGATAAAGGGCGGTCTGGTCTTCATTTTACTTTATTTGTACCTACATCGCCTAGTGGGCATTACAGTAGGGGGCTGCACAGAAATTGTAAAACAAGACACAGAAACAACGGCAAATAATAAACGATGAGACTGAAACAAGAGAAACACTCAAAATGAAACATTCCAAACACACCAAAATAACGTATTTTTTTTACTCAAAATTAAATTAACGGTATGAAGATAAACATATCGTTCGGGTAGCACTTTCCAATTAATAACTGTTTTGAAAAAAAAAAAAAAAACATTTTTTTAAGACATTGGTGTTTGCAATAAAGTCCGGTCTTTTCTTTGGTTATTAATTCTACGAGAAACATAACTTGGTGCCATGACATATTTTGGTATATCTAGACCAGTGTTACCGTAATGAAGATAATAAAAATTTAAGACGAAGGCATATTCGCCTTTACTGTGAGGGTTTCCAACCGAGTTTTAGTTTTATTTAAGAGATACTAAGGGCGAGCACAGTAACTTCCAGTCTACCGTCAGCTTGCGGATCAGCGGAGTACAGCTGAAAAGAGGGTATGGGGAGGGATATGGTAGCTGGGGAGATAGATTAGGCACATAGCTCCATTTGTTTTTAAGTTGAGAGCGCGGTATAAACCACGTGCTCCTTGAACCAGACACACGTCTATCTCTCACCAACTGATCACTGCTCCCGGCCATACCCAGGCACGGAAATGACCGGGGTCAAGTGATGGAAGGGAGGCGGTTGTCTGGTCCTGGCGAGGTCGTAGCCTCCACCGCACTGTCAGCATAGGGATGAACGGAGTATAGTCGGGGATCGTTGGGGAGAAAGGAAGGGAGATGTGGGGACGAGAGGGTGTAGCCCGGAACCGGACGGAAATTGTTGGCTCGGCTAATGATAGACCCTAGCCCGGACGGTCGGAAGAGATAAAGACGTCCAGCGTTACGGGATGGAA
This sequence comes from Ixodes persulcatus, assembly GCA_013358835.2. Classification (NCBI taxonomy): domain Eukaryota; kingdom Metazoa; phylum Arthropoda; class Arachnida; order Ixodida; family Ixodidae; genus Ixodes; species Ixodes persulcatus. The sequence goes on from JABSTQ010011364.1 coordinate 379,593, forward strand.
GTTGGGACCGGAGTTTAGAACCCTTCACTCCCCTCCCCAATCCGACCCGGGTTTTAGGGTCTGTTTAGGAGTTTTGGAAAGAAGGACGCGACACAAAGTGGGCAGTTCCGGGGGTCTACTTTTTTATGGAGGAAGTCGCCATTTTGTTTTCTATGGGTATTTTTTTTTTCTTGATGTCGACAAGGAGACGATCACATCGACCTATAGACCGGAAGCTGGTGGAAGAGAACTGGATTATCCATATTATTTTTAAAGAAGATCGATCTTCCACAGCGAAGAACCATCGTAAGATGACGTGATTATAACGGCATCAACTTTTTGCAAAACAAAGCCATATCCTCGACACCATCTCTTTAAAGATGCGTTATTGGGCGAGTCGGCGCATGATCAGAATCAACAAAACAGTGCAAAAAAGTACAACACAATGACACAAGAACAAGTATAGTGTGTGTCTTCTACTTTCCATGTCCCTTTTTGCGCTTTGCTTTTTGTGCCAGCAGTTGCACAATCAACAAACTAATGACAGTCATGAAACTATTTCAACGAACACCCTCACTTCCGCACGTCAATGGCAGAGGAGAAATGATTTTACAATAACCTCATAATTCAGTTTTGATTTGTTTCAGTGTTAATGATGTGAACATAACACCTGATCATTACAAAGCGACGACCCATATGCCCCTTTATTAAATTTCTCCCATCAAAAAGGCTTCAGACCCTAACTAGTGTCAGGAAGTTCATTCGACCACACCCCGAAATATATAACGCTTGCGCATCCGCTGTATGTAATTCGTATTGTTCTGACCTTTTGAACTTACAGGCGTCATAAATATATCCCCCGCTTGGCAGTGTCATCAACTCCTTCCTTCATCAGCCTCAAGGAGGCCGCCATTAGTCTGGCACAGATCACGGATGCTACCCACTGAGATGATGATAGTGATCAAAGTTGCCAGACTGAATTTCGAAAGGGGTCTATTTCCTTCCATAAAAAAAGCATTCCAAAATCCCTGGAATAGTGCGAAAATAAAGTATCGAAAAGGTACCGGCCGAAACTGTGCTGAGCGGTTCCGGAGGTTAGTACAGGCGCTTTAAAAACGCGCCATATCGCAACCGCCATTGCTGACCTTCTCTTGTCTCACCGAGATGCCGAGCCACTGAAACGAGCGTTAACAAGCCTTTACAAAGGCCAAATGCTGGGGAGAAAGACACAGTATAATATAATATGGTAATGAACTGTCCCGCTGTAGTAATCATGAAGTGAAGTAAACGAAATGAAAGGAAACAAAAATTGAAAGTCATTATCGCGGCGCCCTTGCGTCTATAAAACCCACTTATCGATGTTTCATTTGCCGCACGTGGCGCCAGCTGTAGAACTTCCCGTGGTTTTCGTATTTCTTAGCCATAGTCGCTAACCTTCACACAACTCTCCAGAATGAAATCGATTCTTTTCGGTGTAGCAGGCGTCGGCGAGGGTTCAAGGTACCATCGAACGCTGGTTCATCTTAACAGACATTTACATTAATCAAAACAACACTACTAATGCATCGTAAAAAAGACCAGTCTGTATCCGCACTGCCTCATTCGTGTCTTGCTTGTATGACAGCCCTGTTATATTGGTCATACAAAAAACAGACTTCAGGCATGTTTGAAGCATACATATATGTATACATATATATATATGAAGCAAAACCGCTTAGTTCGAACATACATGAAGCTTGTCCGCAGATATTTCTGAGTTTTCTCAAAAATATCAAAGGACACGGAGTTTCAAGAGAAACTCCGTGTCCTTTGTATGATGCACGCGTAGTGTGACTCTGACTTTAGCAAGAAAAGGTTATAGCGGTTCCAACCTTCACGTCGGCAATAGACAAATCGCTAAATAAATTGCTCAGGCGCCAACTAGAATGCTGAGCATCTAGATTTACGCACTGTACTTGCTCGCCTTTTCCGTGTAAAAGATTCGAAGTAAATAACCAAAATAAGGCGTTGACGATGTTTAAGTTACGTCGCTTGCAGCCCCTGGCTTTACACTTTCTGCTAGCAAGACTGCGGCGGAGCATTCTCTGATTTACTGTTGTATGTCAGAAGTACACCAATCTTTAAGGTCCGAACATAGATTTGTATGCTTAGTATTTGATTTCAACTTCGCCTTTCGCCCACATATTGAAGCGCTAAGACTGAGGTGTCAGAATACGCTGAGAAACCCCCAAAAGTTCTTTGATATTGTCACCCAACTGACCACTGGAGCATTTTGAATACCCCATGCCTATAGTCTGTGTGCCGAATCAATTGATTCGGCACACAGACTAGACAAAAAATAATTGCATAATAAGCGAGTTTTCTTCTTTTTTTTTTTTTTTTCTTAGCGCACACTACGTTTTAGGATTTCATAGGCTCCTTTATATAATCTCATTTTGCCATTCAGGACAGAAAGCAGTTCCCGAAATAGGCCCTCTGTCAAGATGTACACGTGGCATGCGATCTGATCTTTCCAAAATATAACAAGAGCGTTGTTTCTTTCCGCATTAAAAACAAATATTTGTGGAGCTTCAGATACTTCATGAGACCTACATAACTGTCTTCAAACATGGAGTTGAAGATACTGGCTATGTTGCCTGTGCTGCGATAGCGCAAGTTTCAGATCAGTAAGACAAGAAATGAATTTTTATTACAACTCAACTTCTCTAGTTGGTAGAGACTGTAAACCACATAACCTAACGCAACTACGAAAAATGCTTGGTTTCTACGCATCACTCAGTTCACTTCTTGCGTTTAACTTTGCGACCTTGCAGAATAATTTCGTCGTTACTCAGCTGCGCGCGTCAGATTTGCTTTAAACAGCAAAATGAGTTTTTATTTCTGCTGTGCTCACAGTCGCGCTGGAATGGGCGGTAACTATAGGAAGCCGACCGAGCTGCAAGTACTTGCGAAGATAGCTTAAGAGGCGTCAATAGCATCCCAGCCACGAACTGAAAAGCGTTTCTATAAAAACGAATAAAACAGTCGTGTGAATCGGACTCTGATTCCTGCTATACGGCTTGCGAATTCATCTGCACTTTGGGCGGCCCGTGCTTTCGTTTGCCCCCCAAACGCACCCATGTACTTGCGTTTTCCCCCGACCTCACCCCACGAAGGCGCACGTTTGGCTGCCTCGTCATCACGCTTTTCCTGCGGATGCTGTATGTTGCCTTTTGACCGGCGTGTCCATCCTTGCGTTTCGATGCACCAAAGACGCATTTTTGAAAACTTGCTGGCCGTATAAAAGCTCCGTTCTGTAGAACCATAGCCTCCTTTATGCTAACAAAGACTGGCAGTTCAACGATGGAGCCATAGAGTGCCCGGTCTCAGATTTGGAGCGCGAGGATCTGGTAGCACAGAGCATTTCTGGAGGAGTCCAGTATTCAGCGGACAGCTTTTGCAGCGGCGAGGACCCGAAACATGGTTTTCAAACCCGACAAGAAAACAAGCGGTAGCCCGAGGAACGCGAGAAGCACGAGCAGACATTCTATCGCTCGAGACAAGTGTGTTTCGGCGTCTCGCCACAGCGGGGCGCCCGTTACATGACTCTTGTCTGCCGCTCTACCCTTTCACTTTCGGCGGCCGCGTCACGTGACGATCTGCCAGACCTTGTCAGCATAGGGGAGGCTATGCACAAAGCATCAAAGAGCCACGCCTGACACGTGACCCGAAAGGGGAGAAAAGGGTGGCCGCGCGCGCTCCACCCTCTCCCTTTTACGGGCGCACGGGCCGCAGCGCCATGGAAAGGGCTTCTCTGTGGGGTGGCGTTTCTTGGAACTATAACGCGTCGGAGCCAATGGGAATTTCTTCCTTGTTTCGCTGCTACAGACATGGGAAAGGCGAAATTAGGTGCCGTTTTTCGCGGCCTCAAAAGCTGACAACGCTGGTTCGCTCCATGGGACAGTTAATGCTTTCGCATTAAAAATAGCTCGTAAGTCAAAATAAACATATAATACAAAGCTGAGCCAAGAGTTAAGGAGGGGAAAAAAAGAAGGGATCGGGAAGTATTTTTAGTTTTCTCAGTAACTACGGAGCGCTAATGGTCGCCTCGAATCGGGCACGTATAAAAATGCTAACGAGAGCTTGGGAACTTTATCAAACAAATTCGAAGAACGAGGAATGGGGATCGGAATGCGTCGTCTTTCCAATTAGTCGACCGGTGTCGTCCATATCTTGTCTCAACTTGCGATGGACCGCAACGGACGCCGTGAACCATCGGAGCCAATCCAAGGCCACGTGAGCGTCACGTGACCTTCGGAAGGAAGGCGCGGTGGCACGCGTGTAGTCATGTGACTGATTTACAGCGCTGAATAGGCTGGGATATCTCGCAGAGTTCGTCGCGGTCTATTGTAAGGTGAAATGGAGTATATAGATGTCCTATGCAGTGCTCATACATACCTTTTCACGTTTCGAATGCGATTTACGCTGACGGCGCTATTTGCTAACGAGTGTCAGCGCTTTTGAATCTACGGAGCTTTTTGTGTTGTTTTTTTTCTATGTGTATTTTTTTGAAGCTGCGGGATTTTAAGCTCTTTTTTTTTTTTTTTTTGCTAACGTCAGCATCGGGCGTTTTTCTCAATTTGCGCATTCTGTTTCTTATTATTTTGTGTTTATACAGAAAAAAAGTGTCGGAATCCAATTAGGTGCTCCGGAGAGCTGGCAGGAGTTTGCGTAGCACTAAATTGGCAATGATTAAAAAATATCTGAAAAATGGCGGGGAGAGGCGGGAGGGGGGGGGGGGGGGGGGGAGGTGGTAAAGTTTTTACAACGAAATGTGAACAAAGTCAGTGTTCTGGATTCGGCGCAATATATGATTCAAGCGAGAATACTACTATAACGTAGTGTCTCATTGATTGCACTGGAACCTTAGTGAAAAAAATGTACGGCTTCAAATTAGCTAGTAAGGATAGTCCACAAGTAGGGTTCCGTGTTTTCGGATAAATCCGATAAACTCCGGTAAACACTCGCTGGTAATCTTTTTGGCGATCCAGATTTGTTAAAAAAACTACGAATTTCGACGTCACGATGGCACAAAAGTAGCCAAAAAGGACTCTATTTTATGAAGGAAGTTTGTCAGAAGAAAGTGTTACCACACCTAAAAAAAGACCAACTCAGTTTTTATTTATTCTTTTTTTTTTACTATTCACAAAGGGGGATTTCCGTACATCTCGGTAAGGTTCGTTCAGTACAATGGGCCAATTGTTCTGCTGGACCACGACAAGAGTCATTGTTCCGGTTTCCAGTTTGATCCATAATATTCGTACTTCTTAGAGGGAGGAGGGGTTGTGTGTTTTTTTAACATTAAAAGAGGAGAACCCGTAGATTTCTCAGGTTCATAGGATGGGGAGGGAAGCTGAGGGATTTATGCAAACAGGGGTTTGGCTATTTCAAAGTACCGGCGTTTATAAAGTAACTCTTTTCCAATATTTGTCGTAGGACAGTTAGTAGTGCCATTGCAGGGCGCCAATGCCACATGCAGGTGCAAAACTATATATATCGATACTGGTGATTTTGTGTGTGTTTTTTAATTTATTGTACGTTCATGAACTGCCGTAATTTATTTTTATTTTGAAAGAAAAATAAGAACAAAGTAAAATTAGAATTAAATATTTGAGAATTGAGAATCTAACAAAAAGAATACTGATAAATGCCAAATTTCCGGGGAAACATAAACTAAAAAAGAAAACACCTCAGAATTCCGCAAAAAAAAACAATTAGCTCCGAGAACACGGAATGGTACACATAAGGAAAAACAAGCGTAGATTGTGCAAACCTGACCCTAACAGCACAGCACGCACATGTGTATGTTGTTTTCTGTAAGTGTGTGATCTTTGACCTTCAGCTATAGTTTATTATTATTAACTCGGTCCCTCATTACTCTTTAACATATACGGAACGAACACTTGTTCCCGTCAACGTAACGACTATTATGAAAACTTTTTTATTAAATTATAAGTTTTTCTGTTCTCTCCGTAGTCACGTTCATGCCGGTTTTCCGAAAGTCCTAATGGTCGTGCCTCAGTTGCACAATTAAACACCGTTTGTTTTTTGTTTCTTTTTTTTTTCGGCACGCCACACATTTAGTTCTTTTTTTTTCTTTTTTTTTTACTGCACGGGTATATGTCTTACAGAAAGGCTTGTCCACAAACAAACAGGTATATTTGTGTCCAGTATCTGACGCTCAAGCGTGAAAGGCAGGTTGCTAACAAGCTGTTTTTGATGTGTCTACTGAAAATGTTTGTCGGTTACCGTCCTGGTCAGAGCAGGTTTTTAAAAATCTAAACATATTCAATAATTAGTTGCAAAGTTCAAAAGCCTCAAATCTCCTCCTGTGGGATCCATGCGTATTTCATGGTACGTGGAAATCTGTAACTTCACAAACCTTGGTTTAGATTCACGTGAAACCGCTAAACGGAAGCTGGTGACGAGAAACCGTTTGACCCTTTTCTCCCGCGTGTTATGACGTCACCGAAATCTTCCTATGACGCGCCAAGTTCCATAGTGACGATTGGCTGCGTTTGTTGCATGCGTTATGAGTGTCGGGTTTTACCCTGCTAACTATAGACCAGTGTCCGCGCCAATTCCAGGGCGCCGCCATGTTTATCTACGCTCGCGCCACCACGCGGAAAGAACTGGCAGGCAGGAGGGGGGGGCTGCGTTGGCGGCGTTGCTTTGCGGAGCTGGATGCGGCAGGCTGTCCGAATGCGCCGACACATCGTGAAAGATGCCTTCACCAGAAGCCTCCGCGGCCCGTTCTTCAACAGGGAAGATGTCGTGAACATTCGAGAACCCATCTCGATCAAGAAAACAAGGGAAAACCTTTCTTGTCTTTGATGTTCTCGGTGTCTGCTGACCCTTGACATCCGCGTTTCATTGATACCGAAACCGAAACGAAGGTACCATTCGTAGCTAGCGTACGTACACGACGTAAACGACCTGCCGACTGATCACGGAGAAGTGACCACCTCTGTTGTATCCATCACGCACGCCAAACGTACGCATAGAAAAAAAATTGTTGCTACACTGGCACTCACTCTTGAGTTCTTGCTTGGAGTGAAGTTTTTTCTTCTGAGTGCGACTGTACATTCTTACCGAGAACCTGCATGGGACGGAAACTTGTGGAAGCCGTAGACGTCGCATCCGCACTCGCTTCTTAGGCAATTGTGTGACGGGCAGCGGGTGTCCAAAAGAACCCTGCGTTTCCTCTGGTTGTTCGTACAACCAACAACGGCGCAGTGACGTCCGGACGAATTGCTCCGATACATTACACGGCGCTAAACAAGACCGACGCCGGCAACGTGCCAGTACTGCTAGACAGTGCTAGTACTGGGAAAGGTCGCAGTCTATCGCCCCCCTCCCCCCCCCCCCCCCCCCCACACACACACACACACATACGCTGCGAGCTTCTGGGTTCGAAACTATTAATTGCCAGTTCTAACGGATGGTACTTACTTGAAGTGGGAGCTGGAATTGTACGAGGTACCAGGAGACACTTACTATCGGGCAACGAAGCAGGGTGCCTGTGGGGGCGGAGTTTAGGAACGCTAATATTGTGACAGGCGATCAGTTATAATAACAGACCAAACTTCGACTCGTTTGTTCAGAAGTTCGCGGTGATATTTTATTAGCCCTCGTTACAGCACACCAAAGATCCTAGGCAGTGAAATTCACATCACGCAGGCTCGTGCGTCGTAGTCAAATGAGCGCAGTCGACGACGAGGTGTAATGAGCTACTAAGCTTCACAAGGAAAATGCGCGTGAGAAAGTGTTTTGAGGCAGTCCAAAACACCGATCCAGCAGACGCACGTACGTACGTTTACTCCGGACTCCATGAACCCGACGGCGCAAGATCAAAGCGATCAAAGAGCACCGCCGCCATCGCCACCCGGTTTTCTCTGCACTTTGCGCGACAACGGCACTGCAACGGAGGGCACTCGCCTCGGCGCTAACAATCCGCGATATAGAATAATTTGCCACTCTTGAAGCCATTCCAAATCATAAATAAAATACCTCGGCGTCGTAGAACATCTGACAACACAACGGTGCCGAGCGCCTGCTCGGCATCGTCGTTGCTCGTGAAGGCCTGCTTATTTGTAGATGAGACGATGATTCCACAGCTTTCGTGCCACTCGTGGTGCTTGCAATAACTTCGAAGGGCAGGAGAATCTTCTCACGAGGACGTTGAAGACACGCAACACCGGAGCCACCAAAGCAACCGTACAAACTGTCGCCATGTTTGCTTTTTCTTCGTCACTCGCGGCGCGGTCAACTCGTCGCGAGATGTTTTCTGGCTCGGCTTGATGGAAACCAACAGCGGCAAAGTGGCGTATGGACAAACGGCTCTCACATTACGGGCACTATACCCACATACCGCGGTAAACAGGACCGATGCCGGCGAAACGGCAGTTGGCACACCAGCGAAGAAGCCTTCGGCGGGTAGCAGCGGCGCAGGCCAACGCAGCCCCCCCTCCCGTGAGCGCCTGGGTTCGAGAGTATTGTTCACTTCCGGAAGAGCACTTCCGGACAAAGGTCTATAGTGGGTGACTGGTCAAGAATTCAGTAGATGCTCAACCTCAAGCACGAGCTTTCTGACTTTGATAACACTCCTGTCGTACGCGCAACCATAGCGCGATAAAAAGCGCGCGCTGAAGGTAGAGCTTCTACCTAATTTCTAGTATTTTATAAACTGTAGTGAAATTTAAAAACTACATGTTGTAAATTCCTTTTACGGCGTGGAACCATTCAGTGGGGTAAATGAGTAGATTGCTAATGAGAACAATAACTAAAGCCCCCTAAAAAAAAGCCTACGAAACAACAAATATCATGAGCCATTCCACTCTGTAGAGGTGGATGACCAGCGAAGCTGTATAGCTCACGACACGGACGTGACAGAATTTTGAACAAAGGTACGAACACATTTATTGTCTTGATCGGTGGTCATCGTGACGGAAGGTACGCACACAGATGTGGAGGACTATCGCCGCCCCGAGGAGCCGGAGGCAACCAGACACGCGCGACGGGAACGTCACCCGGCGGAAGGAAAGGAAACTAGGCACGCAAGCGCTTGGAACGACAACAAAGAAATGGTGGTGCGCTTCCCTCCTCCTCCTCCTCCTTTCTTCCTCCTCGCCTGCTGCCTTTGAATTTTCCCGCTAAATTTAGCGGGGAAATGTTTCCGCTAAATTTGATGGGGAAATGTGGGTGACGTGACACGGAGTCGTGACGTCATTTTCCCCACTAAATTTAGCGGGGAAACTGGATTGGTCTTGAGGTTACGTGACGTTAATTTTCCCGCTAAACCATAGCAAAAATATTTTCCCGCTAAATTTAGTGGGAAAAATTAAGTTTTTGTTGACGCACACGAAAAATCTATGGAACCCTAGCCATAGACAGCTTCGCTGGAAAAGAGTATTCCTTTTGATGCTTTACGAAAGTGAAGTGTTTATCCTGAGCAGAATAGAATTTCAAAAGAAGAAAAAAAATATATATTTCGTTGGAGGGAGAGCGCGAGGACGTCGGAACACAAAGCTCTGGTTGGATTGATTAAGGGGTAGGCGCCAATATACCTGTCTTTGTCCCTACTCGCTGTTCGAACGCGAACGCCAAACGTTTTGAACGCGAACGCCAAACGCCTAACGCCGGCGTTCGAACGCGTTCGAAGATTGAGTAGGCACGGTGGCAGCTATGCGGAGCGCAAGTATCGTCTACTACTTTTCCAGTGGTTGCTGTGACGTCAGAACGCCGAACTCTGATTGGCTTTGATTGAAGGATAGTAGGTAGACCTCAAAGCAAGCTGCCTTCAGGTCTACCCACTATTTTTCAATCAGAACCAATCAGAGCTCGGCATTCTGACATCACAGCAACCCATGCGAAAGTAGCAGACGATACTTGCGCTCCGCATAGCTTTGCGTCCACGGGCCAATCATTCCAACTATAGTCACTGAATGTTCCCAGGGTACCGGAACTCCCAAGCTTCATTTTAGAACCGAGTCGCGGCGCAGCGGTCGAGCTCTCACCCAGCTCCAAAATGGCGCTGCCCTGTGCGGTCGAAGCGAGGCGCGTACAGTGTGGCGTTCGTTCTCGGCAAGCTCTTCAATCCACTTCCCTGGTCCGCGGCGCCACTGGTTTGTTTTTATTAGAGTTATTTCCTTCGTTCTGAGCGGTACGTGACTGGCGGCGGCTTTTGGAACCCCGCCGCACGAGAGCCAATGCGAGCCTCGTTCCTTGATGACGCGCGTCAGCCAATGGGAACATAATCCATCACTTCGCTCCTTTTTCAGAGGTGAATTTATCTGCCGTTTTGCGTAGCTTTTTTGCGCGGCTTCAAACCTCGGATGCCTCAGCTGGCGGCTTCGCTTCGCTCATTTGGGACAGGGGAATTTATGCGCCGTTTGGCGCGGCTGATGACGTCGGCTCGTAGCATGGGACGGTTAATTCTCTCGCATTAAAAAATCTAGAGAAGATCGACGCACCTTCTATTCGGTCCTAACTCTTCGATGCTCAGAGCTACCACCCGTGCGCATCCGCCGTAGTTGTGGTAACGCGGGGACGTTTTCTGTACGTTTCGTTATTGTTTTGGGCCCGTCTCCATAATGGCTGACCGACAACTTCCGCCGCGGGCTAAACCAGCCAAGCAGTACTGGATTCTGCGGGATCGACTTCCGGTAAGCGGACTGAATGGAATTTGGTACTCTGGGAATATTCGGTGACTCTAATTCCAACCAGAGTTCGCTGGTCCGACGTCTCCGCGCGATATCACCTCCTCTATCTCAATTTTTACCCACTTACATGATGTATTGCGAACGGTATAGTCCCTGAAAGAATGAGAACGGCAGCACGTGTCTTTCGAATGCCCGGCCTCCAGCGCGCGCAGTATGCCTCCCGCCTTGCGTTGCCTGCTCGCACGCGCGGGATCGAGGTGCGCGAGTCGCCAAAACGTTATCGAAAGAAGGAAACTCACGCTGCAGGCGGGACAACTAAAGCCTTCCTCTCTGTCGTTCTCATCTTATGACTACAGTCAAAGTTGCCCAGTTCTATTTGCGTCTCCGGCTCGTTGGTCGCCCTCTCGCGGCGGAAACAGGAAGCGCTCCACACTCCTAGAAAAAAGGGTTTCGATAGTCCTCCCTAAAAGGAGGAACGCTCCTGTAACTTACGTTCCTTTAGAAAGGGAGAAACTTTCGTCCTGAGAGCAGAGTAGCACAGTTCCCCCGTCGCCTGCATCTCATTATGGCGGCCCCGAATCGAGCAAATGGAACTCAATAAGGCTTAACGAGGACGCTACGTCTATTGTACGGGACGAAAGGAGCAGCAAATACGAGCGTAACACTAGCTTTCCGCGAACTGTGTTTATTTTGCGAAGCCAGCTTCCCCTCGCATGCAAAAAGCCTTCCGTTTCAAAAGCAGTTACTCAGTCTTCTCGTCGTCAGCACTGCGATGTTAAAGGGAGACAATCGAAACCCAGTTACTTTGCATACTTAACGTCTTAACTTTGCTATTCCTAGAGCCACAATTCCTTTGTCAACCGCACATCACGGAGGAATGGTAAACCATTCGCGAAACCAAAAGCCGCTCTCAAAAAGGCGAATTCGAAGCAGCGGTTGCACGGTAACCAGAAATTATCGCGACGCGTGAAAGAAGGTTCAACCGCTTGCCACCACGTGGCGGGTTCAAGCAGAGTAATTGCCAAGTTGCTAAGCTAAGTGGCGCTAGGTGCTGACCAATTCATTTTCTAGAAAGAATATTTTATTTGCTCACACCACCATTGCGCTTCGGGTCCTTCGGGCACCTTTATTATACACACGTGTAGGTACATTACGCATAGCACAAGTATCAGCTGAACATATACATTGAGCGCATACACCAACACAGCACATACAAACATCACTAAGACAGCACACTAACCCGATCACTACTTCTGAGCTCTGCGCTTTGGTGTTTTATAATCGCCGTATTGAAGGTACGGGTTTTTTCGGCGACCCTAAAACATAAATATTATTTCCAGCATGTTTTTTCTTTTTATTAGTAATATAAGAGAGAGTATTTTGAACGGCTCAGGGGGATGAACCTCTTAGTAAAAAGTAACCGCTGATGCCGTAATTCTTTGAAAGCCAATAAAATAAGGCACTTTTCTGCGGTTCCAAGTCATGTGTTTGCTTCCCCGCATGGCACGTAGTAGCCTGTTTTTCTATATATCGTGTTGTTGTTTTTTTCTTTCTATTTGCGCTGTTCGCGCACGGTTGCAATTGTAGCCCGCGACTTGCGGCAGGTGTTAAGTATACGGAGCTACGCCGTGGTGAGCTCGAAAACTTCTAGCGCTCATCCCAGCGCGCACCTTGGAGGGCACTTTCTCCTGGAACCGTAGTATATTTAAACAGCAAAATAAAGTATAGCTTCTTTTTGTCGATTTTACCTACCATCCTACCTTAATGATAAAATTCCAAACTGTAGATATACGTATTTTCCGTCATATTTTCATACCCTTCAGTCCTTTCCCCAGAGCGCAATCGCTCTCGGGGTGGAAACAACAGGACATCGCAGACGACAGCCACATTGGCCACTGTGCGATAAGAGCTACGGTTCAGACGAGCGTTACAACATGACTATCAGCGGATCGATCGATTGCACTGTAATTCCTCAAGCGGTTTTAAACTCTAATGTAAAGCGGAATGTCAACCTGCGACATCCACCCCCTCCGGTCACGGCCCAACCGGCGGCGTCAATGCCTGATAGCTTACGTCATCTCATCTTGTTGTTACAGCACTGATGCCCAAACACACGGTCACATCGGTGAAACTTTCAGTCCTGTTTACAACGCACAACACTGCCATCGCGATGTTGCTGCTATGTTGCTGACACGCAGAAATACAGAGCCACGTTGATTGCCGGTTGGCACTCGGCATGGGAAAACAGAACCGAACTCAGCAGAGAAGACACTCAGGCACGCCGGCAGCAAAACCTGCCTGTCTTGGACGCAGTTTCCGCGATTTCCATGACGTCGTCAACGTCGACACATTCAACACATTGTTCCGCGTGATTCCGCGTGGGTTTCACAATCCAGAGACTGCCATCTTAGCCCAGTGTACGTAGCGCTGCTGGCCCTGTTCCGGAACTTCGCCGTTTCTAGCGGCTTTGTTTGCTCGTTTGACAAAATTGGTGGTGAAAGCGTCAATGCAACCGAAATATTCTGCACCTTTGGAATGGGAGGCGGAATTACAGGTGGGCTTTGCTGCCGCTGAAGCTCAATCAACTCAACAACATTTATTAAACAACGTGCGCGACGTGCTCGAAAAGCGAAACCGAAAGAATATAAGGCGGGAGGGCGGTACCGTTCTCCCATCTGCCTGGAGGAAAAAAACGTCTCGTTCCTCCCTTCTTCTCGCGTCCGCTCGGGGGCGCGTCAGTAGAAGGGAGGAAAACTCGCCGTTGCTACCTTTTTCCTCGAGTTTTTCTTAGAGTGAGTCCCCCGGATCCCCTGCTCAGCGGGCACGGCGGAACTGCTCCCGATCATGGCTCGCGAAATGACATTTCCGAATGCAAACAACACTCTTCACTGTACCAAGGTGGTGCGCTGCAGCCGGTATGGGATTCTACCTTACTAGATAATTTTAGTATTTCCTAAAGAAACAAGCGGAAGCGCTGTGCGTTAGAGTTGTGTGCTCTGCGCTGCGCATGCGCGTCGTCGCCAAGCTCCAATCCGAGACCGCAATTTCGGGCTCTGCGCAGGCGCAGTGTGGAACACGCAAAACTAAAGCAAACACACGGTGTTTGCGGTCGCTCGTATACGCAATGCTAGAACTCTCTGGTGTGTCACTGGTTTCCAACGTCAACGTAAGCTGCAGCGATGAGCAGACGTGCAAGCGGGGAGGCGCTCCTTCGAACTGGTAAAGCCGAGATTGGCGAGACGACGGCGCTTAAAAATCAAAGAAACTATATGTTGTGGAAAGATTTTTAATCAAAAATGGAGTCGTGTTTTATGTTTTTCTCACAATTTATATTATCCTTACCAGCATGCTCTCCATTCCAAGAAATCCGGGTTTAGAGCGCAGCTCCTAGGTGCCCGATTCCGGCTTGAGCGGCGTCGCCGTCGTCGTCGCCGTTGCCGTCGCCATCGGCGTAACCGTGAGGTCGCGTGACCCCCCCCCCCCCTGAGGTCACGTGACCCCCGTGACGTCACGGGGGTCACAGCGGGTCACCCCGTGAGGAGGGGTATACCCTCCCCTCAGTACCGTTCCATCCTCCTCCCCAAGAGCTGCGCTCTAATTCGGCGTTACAGGGAGTTCTAAACGGCTTTCATTTTTTTTTCTTTTTTTTTTCTTGGGGGGGGGGGGGGGGTGCATTTGGTTTGGAAGGATATGCGGTGACTTTGAAAGTTTTGCCGGTTGTCAAATGTCGCGACTTTGATAGCACCATGTGCTTTACTCACAATTACTATAATTTTGCATGCCTTTCTCAGATTAGATAGATTGTTTTCATTGATTTTAGACTATTTTTATTTGACAGCTTGTTAATTAAAAATGCTGCCGTTGGCTCCATACTTGTTCGCGCGTTCGTATTTAGATCACAAGCAAAACATTATATTAGAGATTAAGAAACTAAGTGTTAAAATATCTTAATTTTATTACTACAAATTGGGGCAATGCAAGCCCCCAAAAGACTCAACGTGATAACAAAAATACGCCATTTAACCATAATAGTCTTTCCAGGAAGGTCTCAGTTGTGTTTTCTTTTTAGCGTATGAAAAACTCTGACATCGTTATCAAGATAGGCAGTCAAACACTGAAAGATGAAGTCCAGTGCGTCCCACGCCGCTTTAAAAAACACAGATTTTTGTTGTTTCACTTGGAGTTACTCTTTGTGTTTTGTAGTGAGATCGGCGTTTCAATAGTTATACGTTTTGTGAACATATTCTAAACCCATCACCGGTGGCTATATTTGATAAAGTTTGAATTGATTCTGTTCTTTTTGTGCTGGGAATTATGTTAAAGCAATTAATAATATAAGTACCCAAAAACCCATTAAAAGGCCCGCAGTTTGTTTTTTCATATGAAAAATATCTGAGCGAGAAAAGGCAGCAAGAGCACACAAATATGAGCACTGATTTTTTAAACAAATACAATATTCTGCGCTACCTCTGAGGTGTATGAAAGACTGTCTTTAAAGGGACACTGAATCCTCCAATATTGCTAGAAGTGCCTGGATCGGACACGTATGTCACAAAATCAAGTTTTCGCGAACACCCTCTTTAGCTCAACAATGAGGGTGTGAGAAACACCTTGAGTTATGAAAGCATCTGAAATTAACGCCGATACCGAGGAATTAAATCCGAAATTTAGATTAGTTTCGGTTTTGTTTCAAGGTTAAAACGTGCCTCCCGTCGTACATATTACGCTAAACACTGTTTTTGCTTTCAGGATAAAGAGGTGTGACCATCGCTCATAACAGCCCATCTTCCTCGTATGAGCGTGCAAAATTTATGACTCTCAGCGAAGCCATGGCACACTAGACAGGCACAGCAACTGGTATACCGGCACGCATCTCCGACCCTCACTGTACCCGCCATCTTGAAAAACGAGTGGCGTCGCCTATCGTCACTTGGATTTGCGAATACCATATACGCCATCCTTGCCTCTTCTTAGACATTTAACATTTCCACAAGGACACCAATCTCCCCCAGAAACTGCCGAGGAACTAGAACGCTCTTGAGAAACGCACGTTGGAGCAATCAATCTATGTGAATTCAGATCGCAACCCACGTCAACTATAACATGTACACTCGGCGGCGTGGAAGAAAAAGAAACAAATCAAATGGCGGAAAGCGCTCCGTGTCGCCATCGATCCAGACCGAATGTTTACCTCGACCAGATTCCCCTCGCCTCCTTTTCTCAGCCCTTCGCCCCGTTCTCAATACTCCGTCCTACATTACGGTGGACTGCGTCCAACGATACGAGACATCCCAGTCAATCCAGCAGAGCATACGCGTACCACGTGACTTATTCACCTCGTTTCACCTTAAGTCCAGACGCAGTCGACGCTACGAGCAGACGCGACCAATCAGAGAGTGCCATATTGGCTTAGAAGCGCAAGGAGAGGAATCATACTTCTAGTTTCTGGGGCAGGTGGCGCAAGCTACCGTCCGTTATAAAGGGTAGAGCCATTAGCACCCATCCATCCGTTCATGGATTGGCTCTGACGGCTCGTAGTGTCCGTTGCGGTCCAGCGTAGGTAGGAACGTAGAGGACCTCAAGCGTGGGCGATTGCAAACGACGGCGCGGCAGAGATCCGGATCTCTCGAGAGAAGTACGTGCCGGAACGGATTTCAATGGCGACTGGCACTTCTTTGTTTGTTAACATTTCGTTTTGTTTTTAAGTAACGTGAATTTGCACGAAGGACGGGATCTGACTTAAGAATAATCTTAATTGCGCCGCGTCTTTTTTTTTCGTATATTATTTTAGATATTTTTTCTACCAAGAAACCGACATCCTTATTTAAAAGAAGAAAAAAAAAATCGGGCTTGCCATGCGAGATTTTTTTGGTAAAGAGCGTCGCCGACAAAAACGCCGCACTTATACACGTTTCCATGTGCTGCGTCAGGGTGGCGCCATGTTGCTCATTGGGGTGCGCTTGGGCGCCTCATAAGCGTGTCTTCGTGTACACTCTCCTCGGCGTAACTTGGCCAACGGCGAAGCGTACGGCCCTAGATGAGCCAATCAGCGGGTCGAAGGAAGACACTTGACTATACTCACTCCCACTAGCGATGCTCAGCGCTGTCGACGCCATGCGCGGGAGAGAGAGGAAAGTGGAATTTCGAATAATTTCGAGTGACGGGCTAATTATTCTAGGCGGAGTAAATTGGTGTCTCGGACACAAATAAGAAGGTCCGGGTAAGAGGAGCGTTTCCTCCTCTCCCTCTTCTTCAATCGCTTGGGTTACGCTCTGGCCCCTACACCTTTGGTATGGGCCGTCACCTTCGGCCCCGTCACTCTGTTTAAATTGAGTAGGCCGTAGTGTATGTACGTCCTTTGGGAAGCTACGTTGCGACGAAGTATAAAGGCCCGTTCACACATTTGCGGCTTAAGGCCCGTTCACACACTTGCAACCGAGTACGACCGAGAGAGATAAGACGTTTATAACGTTGACAAAAGATTTTCGAGCCAAGAAAGAAAGGATAATATGCGGGAGAAATAGACAATAAACGGGACCGCAGAGTTTTCACTGCTAGACGATAGATGGCACCAGTACGTCCTCTCGTCGTAAAAAAATAGTGGCTAGGTGGCGCAAGCCGCCGCCCGATTCAAAGGGTTCAGCCCCATCCATCCATCCATCCAACCGTCTAAAGTCTCTTGATACTTTCTTTACAAGCAACGACAAGCAATACAAAGACAAAGCATATTACGCTGGAACAAAATAGTGGCATTCAGTTAAAACCTCTGCTGTGCGCCGCCATTCGCTTGCTAAAACCTGCACCGTCATGCAGTCGGTGCCTCAAAGAATGTCGCTACTTGTGGGAAGCATATCTAAGGACTTTACTCTCGTCGGAAGAGATTTTAAGAGCTGCCAAGGCACTCGGTCTTAAAGGCCCGTTTACACAATTGCTACCTCTTAGAACCGAGTGCCTTGGAACCTCTTAATATCTCTTACAACGAGAGGACACACTGGCGTCATCTATTGGGTAGCAGTGTAAACTTGGCGGTCCGGCATATTTTCTATTTCTCTCGCGCATTAATCCTTTCTTTCTTGGCTCGAAAGACTTTTGTCAACGTTATAAACGAGTCTTTCCCATAGGTATTAGGCACCTTTGACCTCGGATATCCCGCGAAATCTTCGCCCTAGTGAAATGCAGTTCCAGGGTCCCCGTATAGATGGCGCCAGCGTGCCAGGGTGCTATCTTGTCCTAAGAGATTTTAAGAGGTTTCAAGGCCCTCGGTTCTAAGGAGTCGCAAGTATTTTGAGTGTGCCTTAACTTATGTGTGCTGCCAACGACCTAAGTGCTGCTTATATTCTTCAACGCGCGACCCTGAGTCACATACAGTGTGTTCACTTCGTGCGAATGCTATTTTTGCGTACGCGCCACCTGGTGTGGGGAAACGCGGACTTGTTAGTAACCAGCGTGTTGATCAGTTCTTCTTGCCCCGCCTTCCCAACTACCTTTCACCGAAACTTGGCAAAGAGTGAACGATACGGCTTCTTCGAGTCAATGAGAGCAATGGAGGCAAGGCATGTGACCATCACCTCCTAGAAGGCAAGGCCGCAGTGCTCTTCTCGTGATGTCCCAAAGAAAGGCCATCAACGACGCGCGTGGAAGCGTCGTAGCGAAGGCAGCGCGCATTGATTGACCGTCGTAACAACGCGCTTTTAGTCTCATAAGCGTGTCTCATTGGCTAAAATGAAAGCTGCACATAGCAACGGGGCTAGAAAACATTTTACTACAAGGGCAAAATATTACACCGCTAAATAGTCGGTATGAAATGGCACGAGGTATGCGTATAAGACGCCAACAGAACTATGGGATTGTTCTTAGTCGAAACCATTGAGCCACGCAATTATTTCTGTAGTAATGCCTACTTTACACAGAATTCATTTTACGAAATGAGGAGACACTCGGTGATTGGACACTGCAAAACGGACCACAGTAAAAAGTTAGGTAGACGTAGTCAACGCGGACACGGCTAGATATGTATCACTTACGATCATGTAAACGATGTTACCGCGTGCAGTCACTGAATTTTTACATTATACCCCGGCCACATGGCAAAATTAAAGTAATTTCGATCGAATGGCATTATCAGGTCGGTAAATCAGCTCGCGGCGCTCGTATAGCCACTCAGGATTGGAGCTGATTCAATCCCATATCATTTAATGAAAATATTTTTTTTTTTTGTCTGGCAGGGGTATCAAACTTACAACAGTCAACTAATTAACTTCTGCCTGAGAACAAAATGTAATATAATTTTTATACAATAATATTATTACCTTAAAACACTTAGGATTTTATTATAACTGCGGTAAAGGCAATAAAATAACATTAGAACAAATAAACACATAAGCACAATCAACGCGCTCTCAATAATCACACATAAAGTTGTAATTCACCTTCCAGTGAAAACTTGAATGTTACCACGCATATTTACAAATGTCGACGCAATTGCACCCGTATGACAACGAAGTAGGAGATTCCATTCTATCGCGAGATTAAAGCAACCGACTGCAGCACTCTACCCGCATCCTAAAACAAGGCCCGTAAATAAGTTGTTTCTCACCTGTCTGTCGTATCCTATTACGTCCCGCAATATCCGTCATGAAAACATTTGAACAGGAACTCCAAGAAGTATATCCCTTTGTTGATGGCGAGGTCTATCGACAATCGACCAGTGTCATCGTTGACTAGTTCCCACACATGTCAATCACACCGTAGCAGGACTTGCTCCGCGGATCCACGTAAATTCCGTAGAATCAAGAGAACACAAAAGATCCACACACGAGAGCAGCGGCAGAAGTGTCGGACGAAAGGCCTAAAGTCGTCGACCCATCCCTTGCTCGTGTGCGCTCCCCGCTGCGATGACTGGATTCTTTTTTTTTTGGTTCCCTTCTTTTCTGAAAAATTTCAGCGTTCATTTTCAGACAGTCAGCAGCTCACACACAACGTAAATTTACCAGAATTCAAGCTCGTATGAGGGAAGAAAATGTCGCACCGGAGCCGGTTCATTCTAGAAGTGTGGGGAGCCGCGGGACTGCACTGTGGTCCAGTGGTTAAGGGGATAATCACAAATATAAATTTGGTACTTTCAACCTTGGTAACGTGTTGTATATTACGTTTATATTATATAGACTATAATGCACCGCGCCGAAACGTCACGCGACGTATTGGCGCGGCGCCGAAACGTCACCGTCACGAAACGTCATGTGACGTTTCGGCACCGCCCCAGAATGTCGCGTGGAAAAACAAGGAGGGGAGGAGGAGAGGGTACGGATGAGGAGGAGGGGCGTACCCTCCCCTCAGTACCCTCCGCTCCTCCTCCTCCTCAAGAGCTGCGCTCTAAATCGGCGTTACATGAAGTTGTAAACGTTTTTTTTTTTTTATAATTTGAATACAGACAGTTTATTATTGCCGCCTCTGTGCAGGGGAGAGGATGGGAGAGTAATAAAAAGGTGTTGGCGCACTGCTTACCTCCCCTCCCCCCTCCCTGACCCACACCCACAAAAACTCTGCGCTGAGTCTCAACGCCACCGGTCGCTCGCTCTATGACGCTACTCCAACAGGTTCGCTCCGTTGCAAGCATTCTCTCCCATGGCTGTGCGACGGTGCCAAGAACATCAGCATGAGCAAGTAAGGTACGTGCCGGGCTCAGACACAAAAACTATCACTTTAAGAGACGTAATTAAAATGAAAAGTCGATACGGCACGCTTGAACCGCTCATCAAATATACGCAATGAATCAATGTATAGAATGTTTCTCGGAAAGCAAGTCAAGCTATATATATATATATATATATATATATATATATTGTCCACATCCTGCTCGCGAGCAGAAAACACCGACAGGGGTGTTTCAAGGAATTGCGAACCCCTCATTGCATCGGTCGACGTCCCGATTTCGAAATGCGGCTTTTTCTTCTTTTGTTTCTTCGTTTTTTGGTATTATGGTTTTACATTTTCTGAGCATCAAGCAAGAAACGACACAAAGACGCCTTTACGGAGAACGAAAAGAAACAAACAAAACAACAAAAAACACGCACCGCTTGGTGCCGTTCCGCGTCCAAAGTGGGGCGCGATAACCCCGCTCGAAAATCAATAGGGCGGCTTATTTTCTTTCCGCTTTTTGGCGCAAACGTCAATGAAACCCCTTCCATAAACGCAGATTTTCTTCCCGAGCCTAAAAGCGGCCGGCAAAGCCCTAAGAGCGTGCATAATGTGCACCGACACAAAGCTCCACACGCGTTTTATTTCTTAGCCCGGCACCAGAAACATAGATATATACAGTTCCGAGTACACTTAAGCAAATTTCGGGGTTTTGTGTTGACAATGCCTATTCGTCAATGGTACACTCCTACCTACCCCCCCCCCCCCCCCCCCCCTCGCCCCGAGGAAATGAGCTACGACACTCGATCTTGCCTTCTGCTGTGCCAGCGTTAGCCCACACCAGGCGTGGGCACTTCGCGTCCGCAAAAACCAGATTTTCCTGGAAGTGAAGCTTGTGCGCAGGCGCAGTGCCAACAGCAGCGCCACTACTGTGCCGTGACGTCATAGACTCGAGTTGATCTATAGAGCCTCTATAGGTAAGCCGCACATGGGGTATCCATGGTGCCTGGAACGTTCGCGTCTCCGACAGGTGTGTTTCCCGCGTCTAAAACTGTTCATACCACGATTTCCGCCTAATGACGTCATACAAGTGTCCCGCTGTCACCGACCGCGATCCTAGTGGCGTGACAGCAGCGGTGGTGGATGGGGCAGAAGCCTGTTCTGCTGCTGTTCGTTCTCCAGTGTGACAGCCCACGGAAGCTTCGGCGGTCGGAAGTTGGGACGCCGTGACGATAGCGACACTCGTGTTTGCTCTTACTTTTTTTATTTAGAAGGAATTTTAGTAGTACGACCGACAAGCAGGATCGCGACTCCGGGTTTTGTGATTTCAGTTGTTGCTACTTCGGGATCGCAAAAGGACGCTGGACACTCCAGTCGGAGATGCGCTCCGGGTCCGTACTTATGAGCGTTTCACACGACTGGCGGTTGAGCTGCGTTTGCAAAGCGGTTGCGGAAACGGTTCGCGAGCAACCCTGTTCAGACACACCGAGACGCGTTTGGCAGTTTCTCTGCGATCACGCGCGATCTTTTGAGACTTGCATGTGGCGACCCTGCTTTACAATCCAAAATCTAGTTTAATTCACTTTCCAAAGCCAAAATTTAGCTCTTTTGGCACTCTGAAGATATTTCTCCAGGCTGTTCGCCCGCATTACGAGTTTAGGCAGCGAAAAAAGAGACTTGGATCAGCGAAACCCACCGGCGATTCCCTCGAATTCGCCCACTAGCAAAGCCCAGCCAGGCGTAGGCGCGCCTTGCTGACTCCGAAAAGGATGACCCCGACGATTTCTTCGAAGTGGATCTTTCCCGCATGAATAGTTTACCTTGTTTTCGAGATAAAGGGCCAGTTTGTCCACCTTATTTCTAGCTCTTATCAGTGTCGTAGTTGTGAGCTGGCACTGGGAGACCGAAGTGCGGGGGAACGTGTTCGGTGCTGGCCGGTCGAGCTTCGTTTGTGGTGGACTCTCCTCTCGTCACTCGCACGTCGACCGAGTCTACTGTTTGTTTGACAATCGTCTGGTACGTACACTTTATTTCTTGAGTATAGGTTCCTTTTACTCCTTTTGGTACACGTTACAGGTCGAGCTAGCGATGCAGTGGCTCCGACCAGTTTCTTTCGATCACGCCACCCCGTCTGTCATAGGCATTCCTATGTTGACCAGTAATGGCCGTACAAACTTCTCTATTATAATCCTGGAACTTTTTAGTCTCATGGTCATCTCTTGCTGGGCATGCTAGAAGGGGGCACTTCTCTAACTAGGGCAAAATCAGTGCTGTTAACGTTTTAAGCACTCTGTGCTTTCTAAATATGTGGAATATCAATGTCAAGAGCTTTCTTGACCGTTACCAGCACTGCCACAGGTGACGAGCGCGTTCGCAAATACTGGCGTTGGTCGTCTGCAAGCACACCTGCCTTTCCTCCTGCTTTCCTCCTCACTACGCGAAAACGCTGGGCATGCGCACTTGCGACCAACCGGACCTGGAGTTGTCCGCCATTAAATTGCAAACGCTCCCCATGATTTGAGATAAACTTCCGTCTCCACAATCTAGGCTCTCTTTGCAATTACAGCGACACCTTAAGGAACCCTAAGGTATCCTTATGTATCTTGTGTCTTACGTGGAGGAACCTTCGCCAATGTCTGCTCGGAGAGTGACACACTCATCAAAACCATAAAAGTATCCAGATAGATACTGTCACGCGACTACTCGCCTAGTTACGTGATATTATGACGACATGTGACGCCATAATGTCACGTGAGAGTGTGGCGCCACGTGTCATTGTGGCGTCACAAGATATCATCATCATCACTTTGTTTTCATAAAGCCACGTGACAACGCAGGCGCCTTGCATCATATTGAATGGGGAAAAGTATCGCTGTAAAATGGCAGAGCGCGCGTGTAATGAGCTTTGTAGAAAGTTGTTTCGGCAAATAAAGAAAAATGAGTTCGGCAGTCCCACCAGAACAACCTTTTTAGACTGGGGAGCCCGGGGGAACGCAAGATGAAGCCCGACGACGCGACTGACAACACAAACCCGCGATGCCTGCGACGCTGACGGCTCGTCGCTCTGTCATGACTAGGAGAACGTCGCCACCTCGCGGGGAGCGACAAAGTTAGCGCAATTACGCTCGTACTGCTGCTGGGGAGCGAGTCCAATTGGACGGCCGGAGAAGCCTTCGAGCGCGGTCTGCCAGCGGGATCTCGGAGGCCATGGCGATGGCGTGGGTCAGCGTGATGCACTTGCGTGCTCTCGGCAGACTTGAACGTAGTTCAACTGCTGTACACAAGTTACTGTAGTTTAACTACTTTTCTGAGTAGTTTAGTAACTTTCAATTGCATTTTTATTTCGGTAATTGGTAGTTTACTTTAATTGCTTTTTCCGAGTAACTTCTACTCAAATTACAAATTACTTTCGAATTTTAGTGGTATGCTTGCTTATCAACAAATATTTCTGCACAAAAGGAAATAAGGCCTTGGAAGATAAGCTGATATTTGCAAAGAAGGGGAAGCATATGGCGTAGGCGGGGTATGAGGGTCGGAAACGCCCTAAAATATTTACGAGCGGCCCACTGCAACAATCCTGCTACGACACGCGGGGAGCGGACAGGCACATCTCAACTGAGGCCGAGTAACTGCGGGATTAGCGCCGAAGACTGGCGCTTCTTTGTGTCCCGAAGCTGAAGAAGACTTGACGCATTTGAAGAAAGGGCTTCCCAGCTTCTCCCCAACGTAGAAACTCTCGCCCACTACAGGAGGTGTATACACTGCATCCTCACTCAAGAGTAGGCAAGAAAATGCAGCACCCGCTCTGAAGCTCGTCTGATACTCCCGTGGTTTGTGCTGTACTTGAAGAGTCGCGTGCTAAAAGGTAACGCAAAGGTGACCTCATCGCGTTTCCTTTCCTTCCCGAACTCAAAATAATTGGGTCTTCCAAGATTCGCAGGTCATTCGAGAAACCTTTGTAATTCCCCCCAGCTTTTTTACACAACACAAATAATAAACAAGCAGTGTTGGGAAGTACATGGTACTTATAACGTACTATTTCAAGTAGGTTTAGAAAACTTCTACTTTATTTGAAGTACATTCTCTGAGGATGCACCCGTACTTCACTGAAATATTTTTTTCGGGTACTTTCAGAGGAATGTACAACTCCAGATTTCAAGGAACGTTCTCTAAATTTGAAAGCTAAAAATGGCGTATTGTCGTGTGAAAACGCGTCATCTTCTTTCGAGATGCCATCTCGTCATTTCTCTTAGTGAGGTAATGCCGGGTATAAGGTTGATATAAAATAAGATCCTTATAAGTTGATTTCGTTGAATAGTTCGTGAGCGAGAGTAAAACAATAACTCTGTGGCGACTGGACTTCATCCAATATTTGCCGCCATTTCCGAAAAAACTGATGCACCTTTGATTACCCCTGGAGCAATGCATACCTGTTCAAAAAGTGTATAAGGGATGAAAGGGCACCATGAAAGATTGTGTTAAAAAGTTCATAAACTTTACTTTGAAAGTTCATTGTATTTATAGAATTTACTTCAAGTACTTTGCACCAAATTTACTTACTACGTTACTTGAAATACATATACCTCTCAATCACTTTGTACTTTACTTCAAATACTTTCTAGATTTACTTTATACAACATTGTAAACAAGCAAACACTGTCTACAAAATCAAGCTCAGGCATTGCTAAGCGTCAAAGTAGAAATGATACATCCACAGTACATCGTTGACCGAAAAACGAAAACATTACCAAACAATTAGGCGACCAGAAGCAGAACCAGCTATTAAAACATTTCTGTGAAAACACAAGCCGCTTTATATTTGGTTTGCAAAATTTCGCTAACGCACCAAAACCTACGTACTCTCATGTTACCATGAGAAGAAATATAAAAGTAACCTCAAAATAATTCGCTACTTTTTTACGGTAGTCAGTAATTCACTCAATTACTTTTCATTTGAGTAATTTCTACTTTACTCAAATTACGTTTTAGGCCAATAACGTAATTACTTTTTTTGAGTAACTTGTACTTGTCTGGCTCTCGGACACGGGCTGTCCACACCACAAGGGGAGAATTCGGCGCCGTAGGCGCGCTATCTAACGCGAATGAGCGAACTCGAATGTATTCTCCTATGCGTCGTTTCAGCCTAAGTCCAGACGTGACGCTACGAGGCAATAAGGAGTTTCCGTAGATCGTTTCAACTGTTCCGCAACATTCTCCGCAACCCGCTAAGATACTCGGAGTGTCTACAGTCAAAGCAATCTGCGCGCAGGTCCAGTAGCGGCTTCTTCGTTGCGGAGGGTTTAGCGGAGAAGGAAACGCAGTCTACGAAAACTCCCTAATTGCCAAGCCAAGCCGCGTGAGGAGGGCAAGTCGCTTGGACTTTTCTGCTTAAGATTGGTTCAGCGATGATAGAACCTTTACGGAAACATCACGAACACCATGATGGTGGGCTTTTGACGCCGTCTGATTAGCTCGTAGCGTCGTCTGCGTCTGAACTTAAAGGGTGTGGAAGAAAGAGGAAGAAGAAGGAAAAAAGGGCGAGGCTCGTGGCGGGCGCGAGGACAGACAGAGTTCCAAGGCTGAGACGAACGGAAGAGCCGGACCACACGGCAGCCTTGGCCCTCCTCAGCATCCGACTCACACCTTGAGTATCGATAAAGCATTTCTCGATGATAATGCTCCCTGTGTAGCTTCCTCGGGCGAATAGAACTCGGCCTGATCGGGCGATATTGACAGGCGACCCACAAGAGGGACTAAACCACTTTTTTAAAAAAATACTCTGGCGATATTTTTTTTTTTTAAGCTATTTTAGCGAGTTATATTTTCTGAATTCCAGGCCTTTACCTTTTTGAGTACGCTATTTTGTCTCACAAAATTCACGATAGTTATTGCGCAATCGGCAAATGAAAAGATGATGTCAAAACCAATGTTCAAATACACCTGCACTTTTTAGTGCCGTGACGTCAGTTCCAGGCAGGCACGCCGGTCGAGCGGGTACGGTCTAAAAAATTGACTATGCTGAGCATTTGTTTCATGTTGCCGCCGGGCGGGTGCTGGTGCGAGCTTCCAAGGCATCCATTTGACACAAAAAAACTGCTTGTCATCGATTGGGAACAAATCCTGCAGTCGAAAATGTCCTGACTGCCGCTGGCGTTACTTTTTCGTTGTTACCGGAAGGCTTTCAGTTCGAAAAACACGATGAGTACCAAAATTGTAAATGTGATAACTTCGTGAGAACAACAGATATGTTAGCCTAATATTCGGAATACTATTTGAGCGATGTGAGTTGTTCTCTTTGTGAAATATTCAGAAAAATCGGATACCATGAAGAAAAATTAAGTATATATAAAGTATTTTCGCATGCTGCCTAGCACTATTAGCTGTTGAAGACTGCTTTCTTTCTTATTTTCAGGGATAAAAAGGAAAGGGGGGAAGGGCCGGAAGCGTCCCTAAAAAAAAATACATTGCCCGGTTTAACAAAACTATGGTCCAAAACAAAACGTGCGCAGCGGACTTACCTAAGATGTTTTTCAGTGAAGCATTTTATAACGGAATTGGAAGTGGGAGCAAGCTTTAAGGTACCCGCCTTTGATGTTCGGGAAATCCTATTATGACATCGAGAGTTACAATCGCGGAAAGTACGATATTTGAGACTGCAATAAAGAAACTGAGAGATTTAAATTGTATTGAAGCACACGTCCGACGAAATTGTTCTGCAGCGCGAAACCGGAGACATGTGTAGCCTTCTAATGATGTTTTCTTAATTTTGTTTTCTGTCGAGGAAACAGAAACATGGAAAAACCTGGTTACAGTTTTACAATCGCCGGCAAATTGTCCTTGCGGCCTGCGTTTCAAAGAGCAGAGTATATTTCAACAAACGGTTCTTTGTTCCTGTCTTCGTCCTTACATTTATTTCTTGTTTTTCGCTGTTGGTTTCATTATTTACGAGGCACAACGTTTCACCATGCAAAATAATTTCTCTCTTCTTTTTTTTTAAATCTTGCAAACGAACCTTTTTTAGTTTGAGGCCACAAGTAATTTCAAAAGTAGTGAGTAATTTCCTCGAAATTACTGCCTGAAAGTATTTTATTACATTCCTAAATTACCAGCCTAGAGAGGTAATTCGTCACATTACGTATTACCACGAAAAGTAATTCTATTACTGAATTTTCATTACAGTAATGTCATTCCTGTCATCTCTGGTTAAGGTGCCTGTGGAGCGCGTCTCGGACTGGTGTGTTTAGCGCCCTATTCCATTCATGCAACGAAAGGCTTCCCAAAGGGGCAACAACTGACGTCACAAAAGCCGGACTGTCATGCTGCAGCGCATGTCGAGATCCTGGTATAGTTGGCCGAAGGTGTTCCGGCAAAACGCACTAGAAAAATAAACGCCAGTGTCGCTGTCGTTGCCGCGTCGCAACAGCTGGCTGTCGAAGCTTCTCTGCTCTGTCGAGCTGGAGAGCGACCTGCAGCAGAACAGGCGCCTGCCGCTTCCACCACCGCCGCTGTGACACTGCTAGGATCGCGGGTGGGCGACCGTATGACACTTCCATACGACGTCATCAGAAGAATATCACGTGTCTACTTTTTTTCTTCTTTTTTTTTTTTGACGCGGTAAACGCATTATTTGGAGACACGTTCCAGACACCATATAGTCCTGGTACGTCACGTTTTCGAAGTTATGACGCCGGAGTTGCCCGCCACCAGAAACGACGGCGCTGCGATCGCATCTGGCTCGACGCTGCATCACATTCCGTGTTACCAGTGATTTTGCTACGATAATGAAAAAAAAAAGAACGATGTTTGCAATTTATTTTAACAAAAGAAACACAAAACTCAATTTGTTTCTCTCTTAAGCAAAGTACAGGCCTCCTCACTTCGTTATACACGTGTTTTTTTTTTTTCTTCTTTTTTTTAAGATTGCCAGATTAGTTTTAAGAACGCCGTGAAAGCTACACTGATGCGGTTTGTGCATGTGAGCTATACGGCTAGGGAGACATAATACAGAGGGCTAATCGTAACGATCAGTCGGCTAATTAACTAAAAAGTGTTAAATAACTTTTTAAATATTGAAAATAAGCATATGGTTCTAATCAGAAATATGCTGAGCATCGTCGATGACGACTAAATGAGTCGATATTAGAAAGTCTTGGAGCACGTGAGAAGGACGATGGAGCGCTAAAGTTACCCCTCGGGAAGCAAAAGCGAGGCTATTGGTGACGTGATGGATAGATAGCGTCGCTGTAGTTGTCATGCCACGATTGGCCGAATGCTGACTATGACGTCAGCAAAGGATTTCTCATGGACGGAAATAAGACTAATGTAAAAACTTCAATTTTGACGGTGTTTGCAGCGTTGCTTTCAGAGTGCAATGATTTCAAGCTTCCACCATGCTGATCACAAACACCATCGAACTTATTGTTCGAAAGGTATAATGACGTCACGAGAGGTAAACTTAGGAGGGCGCCACCAAAACATCTCGCCGCCAATACCTGTGCGATAACGCTCCCGCACAGTTTTTCTCTCTCTTATCGTTTCCCACGCGCTCGCAGTTTTTCTAACTGATATGGCGGTTTTCAATGATGCTCAGCAAGTTTCTATAATCGGAACCGCGTGTCTACTTTCACTAATTAAAACAAAGTTAATTACCAAATTTTAGTTAATGATTTGACTATCGTGACGATTGGCCCCCTATATGACGTCCCCCTGGCCGTACGACTCACCTTTACAACCGGCGTTAGTCTAGCTTTCACGGCTTTTTGTAAACATATCTGTTAAGCTCAAAAAAACGGGATCTATAAAACGTAACGTGCTATACTCAGCTCTACTCTAAGTTCCGACAGCCACCGACTGAACGATCCGGTTCAGCCAATCAATCAGCGTCAAAAGTGCATCGTCACTTCGCTCGTCATTATACCCGGTGTCTCCAATAGCGGCCAGGCTCTAAAAATCGCCCGCAAAAATCGGTTTCGTAACATATCGCGCTACGATTTTGTGCAGCGTTCCCCACAGGTGGTGCATCGTTTCTATCAAATTCGCAAAGATCGAACTTACCTGAGGAAAAATTAAAGAAAGAAAAAGGCTTAACTCATTTGAAAACGCAGCGAAGCCATCGGTCTTCAAACATTAGGATGCCCTATGGTTTGAAGACCGGTGGCTTTGCTGCGTTTTCATGGAGTTAAGCCTTTTTATTTTATTTTATTTTTACCTTTTCTTCAGGTAAATTCGATCTTTGCAAATTTTATTGAAAAAATGCACCACGCGTGGGCAACGCTGCACAAAATCGTAGCACGATATGTTACGAAACCGACTTTTGCTGTTGATTTAAAGTGCCTGGCCGCTATTGGAGACACCCGGAAGTGCGTTTGCCGTCAGCGACTAAACAAAGCACGCGCAAAAAATTCAACTGTGGCACTGCTTTTTTTTTTTTGTGAGCGTGATTGGTTTAGTAAATAATAGCAAACGTGCAAAAGACGATGCATTTTGGCGCTGTTTGACAGGCTCCGTCGGAGCGTGGCGTTGGCTGCGTTCGGACCAAATGGGAAACGGAAAATTGCATGACGACTCTTAAGCTTCGCCTTTAAGAGTTTAACGTGAAAACCGTCCAAGTGTGTCTGCCTGGCCTACTCAGGGGCGCGTGCTGGCTGGCAACCGAAGGGTCGTGGATTCAAATACCGCCTAAAAATCTTCCGTTTCTTTCCTTTCTTTTTTAAGGCGAATGGAATATTTAATAAGTGAAATCATTTGAGACATGCGGAGACTTTTATTTCGCACTACTCGACATGTTTTAATCGCTTTCATACCACGCGTGACGTCGCGCTTTACGTGAGCGTTTTATGTTTCGAATTCTCGCGCGAGCTCATTGACTGTGACGTCATGACCCTATCGACCAATCAGAATCTTCCCATCACGCCACCGACGCCTACGCAAAAGATAATGGCGACGATAACACCGACGCCAACGCGAACGCAGGCTTTTCTGAGACACGAGCTCGTTAACGCTCTCGCGTTGACAGGGAGTTTTAGAATAGCGCACGCTAAAGCTTTGCGTACGCAAAGAATAGCGTCGTCGCCAGTGCGCATGCGCCGAACGCAAACCACGTTTTGCGCTTTGCGTGCGCTATTTTAGCGCACGCTATTTTTTGGTAATTGCGTGCGTACGCAAAGAGTCTTTGCGCTCCTCCAAGGAAGAGTCGTGATGAGGAGTTGGCTAAAGTCAAGACGAGCACAGTTAAGAAATGGGAGCTCCCAGGACCAAGGCTGCGGCCGCTTTGGCGGCGTTAGCGTCGTCGTGAAGGCGGCGTCGGCGGCATCCTCGCGACTGAGATTTTTAATACGGGACG
The DNA here is from genome assembly GCA_013358835.2 of Ixodes persulcatus. Taxonomy (NCBI): domain Eukaryota; kingdom Metazoa; phylum Arthropoda; class Arachnida; order Ixodida; family Ixodidae; genus Ixodes; species Ixodes persulcatus. The sequence goes on from JABSTQ010011364.1 coordinate 410,250, forward strand.
ACATTGCACTCGGTATGGAAACCACTGTAAGGTGGGCAACGATCATCGGTAACTTGATGCTTGCGCCGCACGAACATTTCTCGGCGATAATACGGTGTGCAAAGGCAAGTACACGATCGACTCCTCTTGCCGAAGCGACGCAAGCGGACACGACCAAACGACCGCTCGCGTCGCATTCTCATGTTTAAACAAATCCTAAATGTTAATTTGAACCAAAAACGTGTTTTTTTTTTTTCAAGTTAGAGCATTTCGTGTGCGAAATGAAAATTGTGACTATCTTGGTGACGTTGCCAGCGCGAGATGCTTGAATTTTTACATCGCGGCGAAGAGACGCTATTCTAAAACTTACTTGCGTAGCGTGCACTAACGCAAGTGCTAGCGTGCGCTAAACTTTCGCACGTTATTCTAAAACTCCCTAATATGCGGGCCTCTTCTCTTCGTTATCCACTAAGTGAGGCTTTAAGGCACATACCCGCTGATGCGACTTTGATGCGTCATTTCACGTCGCCGCAATGCGGTGAAGTGGTGACGACGGTATGTAGACTCCCAGCCTACCCATGCGCTATCCGCTCACCGCGTGTTGATAGCAATTTGATTTCGAGGCAGCCCGCGGAAACCCTACAAACGTGGCAGGGTTTGAAATTGAATTTCACGTGCGCCGTTTCCGCACTCCCCGGCTCCCGGCGAATCTAAACTCCTAGCTCGGGCACCGAGATTCTGTTTCCAGTGTTCGCTCGAACGGGTACTCGAGAGAAGAAGAAACAAAATATATATTCGGCATCAGCTGTTTTTTTGCGTCATCGCAGTTCAGTTCACTTTGTAGAAAAAAAAAAATAACCCAACACATGTTCAGGAAATCATAAATTGTAATTGTGTTGTGTGCGCGTTTATACATCCAAAGGTTAGCATCAATGGTCGCCTAATGCCTTAGCTGTAGATGAGAAACATAGCCAGTGCAGTACAACCGCCAGCCTGGGGTCTTGAACGTGCACCCCTCAGTAGTGATTACACGCGAACCCGTGCCGGTACGAAGCTCATCCGGATCAAAACGGGCAGGGGTGGAGATTGGACCCATGATTCCTGGGTTCTGCAGCGCGATCTTCCGCGTTCCAGGTGCTAAGAGCTGATGTGCGCTAGCCCACTCGGCCACCGATCCCCTTTGGGAATCTTCGAGGAGGAGAAAGTTCTCGTTATTTTACGTCGGGTGTTAAGCGCTGTTCACACACATGCAACCGAGTACGGCCGAGAGAGACCAGACCGGTTTTTAAGCCTCTTACGACTTCGAAGGACCAGCTCCACTGCAGCGCAACCGGTCCTAAGACGTCGCAAGAGACTTAAAAACCGGTCTCGTCTCTTTCGGTTGTTCTCGGTTGCATATGTGTGAGCGGGCCTTTATCTTTCTCAATCGGTGTTTCAAATCTTCTTGAATCGACGTTTCATATTATTTCGTAGAATTTGCTCTTCATCGTGTGTGTCGTGTTAAGGACTTTTAGCAAAATGTTAGTGTTCACCGTACCGCACTATACCGGAACCTTCGGAGCATGCTTTTAAGCGCGCGCCTCGCGGTCACGGTATCACCCGGGCGCGCGCTTAATAAAAGCATGCTTCAAGGGATCCGGTATTGCGATCTGCGGAACACGGTAACGGTTTGCTAAAGGTCCCTGTTACCTTCATGAATCAGCGTTTCACATTTTCCTAAATCGGCGTCTCAATTCATCTTCCTGAATCGGCGTCTCATATTATCCTGCTCAATCGGTTTCTCGGATTCTATTTATCATCGGCGTTTGATATTGTCTGCCTTAATCAGCGTACCATATTTTCAAGAGTTATTGCGCATGCTCAGAAAACTTCCGCTGCGCAATGGATAAAGATGGTGACACGTAGGAGGCGATTACTGAAGTGGCTTTTATATTCATGCCTCTTGCTCCGTGTAGCGTTCTCCTGCATTTTTATTGGCTGAATGTCGCAACCTCATTGTCTGCGAAGCGAAAATAGGATTCTCAAAAATCACCACGTCCTGCGTTTCCTAAAAACGTATTCCGGCGATTTTTTAGCCACCCCAACCAACTATGTTTGCGGTATCATCGGTCTTTTATCCTTTCCGGTAGCCCTCAATTCAGGATAGTTATTGTGAAATTGACAAGTGAAAATTATGTCAAAACTAACATTTAAATAGTTCCCAACTACAATGGACAGCGTTCTATTTAGTTTTAAAGACTGTTTGCATCTGTTGAATCTAACACACGAGCTTCCACAGGAGAGATTCCTCAGATTCCTGGATCCACGACTATTTTTCTTAACCCATCACGTATGCTGGTCATATGAGCCACGGGAAAAAAAAGACGCTCCTACCGTTCAATTATGCGCATTTCAAGCTGGTCAAGAGGGGCCACATAAAACTTGCACCTCAACAACTCACTTTACAAATCTTGCTAACATATTCTAAAAAATTGGGTTGTGTGCATGTTTATACAGCCTAGAACTTGGTCTGCCTCAACGGGCGACGAGTCTCCCAGCTGTAGATGAGCAATTTAGCCAGTGCAGTACAACCGCTAGCCTGGGGTCTTTAACGTGCACCACGCAGTAGTGACACACGACCGCACGCCGGTACGAGGCTCATCCAGATCGAAACGGGCAGGGGTGGGGATTGAACGAACATATTCTATTCAAGAAAACTTCCATGCGCAAACCTCTCGATTAACATCAGCAGGGTACCCTAGTCTCTGACTAACATCGATAGCCGAGAGCCTTCTCAAAGCAATGAAAAAGGGTGAACCTGTTAAAACAAAACCCCAAGACAGGACAACTAGACCTGTAGTTGTAGCCTACACCCACAAGTGCTCTTATGGTCTAAAAACGTAGCCAATGCGGAGAGCAAGTCGTCTGCTTCTGGCGCAGTATTTGCGGTGTCGTCAGAATGACGCCTAGCTCTGTTTGGCTTTGATTGGAAGGATAGTGGGTAGACCTCAATGCTAGATGCTTTGAGGTCTACCCACTATTTTTTCGAGCAGCCAATAAGAGCTCGGCGGTGTGACATCATCGCAACTCCTGCCCGAGAAGCAGACGAACTTGCGATTCGCGTAGGGTCAACGTTGAAGTGATCTTCACCAGCCCGAACAAGCTCTCCAGCTTACGCAAAAATTTAACGCTCCTCCGCCCACATCTGTGAACTGCACAAAACAAAACGCAGCACCAGCTCTGTCTAGTGCAGAGTAAAAAGTACTGTACTCCTTTCCCCTTTCTCATGGAAGAAGATACATCGGGCAGACTGTGCGGTGTCTCAACGATCGACCCCGTGAGCAGAACAACAACATTGTCAATGCAAACTCGAGACAGGCACGTCTACATAGTAGCACCACCCTAAGCCGGCATGGTAAACAAATGACCGGGGAAATCACTGAGGAAAAACATATTGCTAGGCTTAACGAAATCACTGAGGAAAAACATATTGCTAGGCTTAACGATAACTGTGTCAGTACTCCACCTCTCAACTTGTCAGAAAGAGTCAGTTTACCTGGCCACAAGAAGATAATTGCGAAAAGTTTGTGCGATGGTTTTTGCGTATTGGCCGAAAAGAGATAATTGCTGAACGTTTTGTGTATTGGTTTAACAAGCGGGGGATCGGTGGCCGAGTGGGCTAGCGCACACCAGCTCGGAGCACGTGGAGCGAAAGCTCGCGCTGCAGAACCCAGGGATCCTGGGTTCAATCCCCGCCCTGCCCGTTTCGATCTGGATGAGCATCGTACCGGCGTTCGGTCGTGTATCACTACTGCGTGGTGCACGTTAAAGACCCCAGGTTAGCGGTTTTACCGCACTGGCTAAATTACTCATCTACAGCTGAGACACCAGACGCCCACTGATGCAGACTAGCTTCAAGCTGTATAAACATACACGCAACAATTTGCTTTGCCTTTAACAAACGAAAAAGAAAGCGAAATTAAAATACAAAATAAAGTTTTGAGTTCAGAGCGGTGTGTTTGTTGTGCGCTTGTCCTATAATACTAGTTAGTGTGTGTGTCACATTTGTGTGTTTTGCAGTCAGTAATATGCTTTAATCGACTTTAAACCAACCAAGCGCAGTAAACGTGCCGTGACCTGCGCTTTTAGTATGCGCGTCCGTGCTTGTGCGTGTTCCATAGCCTTTGACTGCTGCGTTCAATTCTTATTGTAAAAAAAAGTAAGCAACTATAAATATACGCCGGACAAATTTTAGTAGTGCTGAGCATCGATTAAAAGTTTTAACTCAATTAATGGGAACCCTTTAATTTATTGATTAAACGATTATTTGGTCACGTTAATTTCCAGGCATAATTGCACCCAAAAGTGTTCCAGCAAATTTTTTCGTGCTTTTTTTCCTATGATAAACGCCGCAATACGCATTTTCAGCTGAGGATAAGCGTGTGCAGCTAGTGCAGTTGCAATGCACTCCCATATTATTTATTATTCCACTGACGAAAACATAGCGTACTCGATTGAGTACACGATGACACAGTGGGGCGAATGAAAGCTGAGGCGAGCATCTCGCTTTGCTCGAGCGTGTCTCTGCGAAGCTAACCAACGTCAGACTCGAAAGGTCTCTTGCAGAAGCGAAGCGATCCTAGCGGCGTAACGCCGCGCAGAGTATCTTAGGGAACTGTTTGGCCACAAAGTTTCGGTTTCCATTGGACAACCTCACCTCGCGACATTCTGTCACGACCAAATACAGTGCTCGTATCTTCTAATATGCGACTTTCCTTAACTGTAAAATACTGTAGGTGCTACCTGCCGATACGAAAAAAAAAATGCTGGGGCACGTTTTGGGGTGCCCCCGGCGTGTCGGAGTTTGTGGGCAGGTAAACACAGGACGACTATGGCACATGGAAGAAGTATATACTGGGCCATTCGATCGTCCTGTGTCATCGTCTGCACAATTTCCAAAAGTTCTTAAATTATTCGTGGGCCGGTAGACCCACGAATAATTTAAGAATCTACCGTGGGTAGGCCCACGGTAGACCCAAGGATCATTTTGCAGGACTCTGGCGTTGTAGCGAAGCTGCCAGAAAGGAATGACGCGGCAGGCCGTGGTTCTACTCCTCGCTAATCCAAGGCAGGCCCGTGAGACCGCAGGAGGTTCCACGTTTTAACAGAGGCTCTCACGAAGGTGAATGGGTGCGATGCAAGTGAGTGCTGGCTTTATTTTAATGCATGTGATGAAGTGCACTACTTCGTCAGCGTGGTGATCGAAATAGAAACCGTATCAGTTCTCTCCATGACCTACCAGGTTCCATGATGCAACGCGCGCAGTGTGGCGTGCAGCGAATTTTGGAAGTAGTGTATTACACGTAATTATCAAAGTATGCACGCTCCCTGATGTTACACAATAGTACAAAAAGCCATTTAGAAAACACTGAAAGGACGATGTTACTATGGTTTATGTGGAGCGCAACCGTTTGGACGAAAGCCACCATCGTCCGTCGGACGCACAGCAGCGCAGCCAGCGATCAATTTTTGAGGCGGAAGCCACCGAAACAGAGAAACAAGAGGACGAAGGGGGAGGAAAAAAAGGGAGGTACGTGTCTCACGCCGACAGATATCCATCGATCCCGTTTGTTCCAGCAGCTGTCTTCAATTTTCGGCTGCTCTTCCGCATTTAGAGAAAGTTGGAGCTGGCGTCTGTGCAAAAAGAAAAAAAAAACATACCGGGCTTCTTGCCTGTCCTTGCAAATCCACTGCGGGGACAACCGAGACGCCGCACATTGTTGCACAGAGTTACACTGTCGTGTTTGAATATAACGGGCTAATGTCCCGCTAAGTTTAGCAGACGGCGATGGTGTCACACTGGGACGTCATGTGATGGCACGACATCTTGTCACACTGCGACGTACGCGTCGCCATGTTGTGACGTGACGCAAATTCAGCTAAAATGTTTTTTTACGATAAATTTAGCGGAAAAGTCCCTCAGCTAAATTTAGCAGAATATTGCACTGTTTTGAATTCATGTATTTTTAAAACGAGGGGCTTCAACGCCTTCGGTTTTCGGCGTAGCTTGGGGCCTCGCACCGCGCAAGTTCAGTGCGATGCTGATACTGTAACGTCACAGTGTTACGTGACACCATGTCAGATGACGTCACAACTGTCCCGCTAATCGTAGATGAGAAATATCTTCGCTAAATCCATCGGGAAATATTTCTTCGCTGTTCAGCGGGAAACCTTTTCCCGCTAAATCTAGCCGGATTTTAGTGTCCTGGGGGGTCATGGGCCCACATGACGCCAGGGTGTTACCTGATGTTGTGGCGTTTTAGCGGGACGGATGTCCGCCAACAAAAAACGCGGAAGTGTAACCGCGTGCACGAGTGCGCGGAGTCTCGGTTATTGACGCCGCTCATTTCCAGAACACGGCGAAGAACCGGGAATTTGTTTTGTTTTTGTTCTATTGGTCTCAGTCGCGTCGATATGCTGATTGTGTCCGGCTGAGGAGCAGCGCGATGTGGTACACCGGCGGCCACCCGAGTTCCGCCGGAAAGTGCACTGACTCACAATGAGCTCTCGTTCCTGGGCGAAAGCAGATAAGCTCAACTGTACGCAACGGCCCAGGATAAAACGTACGCGGATAAGAATCGTCGGTAATGCTGATCACCTTTGCTGCGGACGTGTCCCCCACACGTACTTACTTTCGTCCACCAAGCCACGGCGCTCGCTTCGAGGACGAAGTGAAGTTCCTCGATGAAGAATACATTTAGAGCTTCCAAAAAAACTCTTAATTCTCTCTTCTTTTTTTTTTTTTTTTTTTATTCCACTTACACATTGAAGGCGGTCCCGAAGTGCACCACATGATATAACAGACGATGGGGTACGTGTCATGCTGTAGTTGTCGCGAACCTGGCGGTTGGCGCAGAAGTCCCGGTAAACAGCACGAGCAACAAGAGATGTCACTGTCGCCGCAGCGTCTCAATTCTACCGACTGCCGAAACATCCGCGGACTGTCACAGTGGAAGTGACAGTCCGCGGATTCCTGTGATATTTTACGATATCACAAGAATGTGATATCTTAATACAGATATGTTATTTTTTAAGCGATAAAGTGGGTGGTATAATTATCTCTGAACGACATGGGAGTTGTATAAAAAAGTATCCCCATGAAATGGCAATATTGAAAATAGTAGGACCAGATAAAATTAACTGCAGTAACAATTGGATAAATGATGCAGAGGCATTCATTTCGTTTCATTTTAATCACCTCAAAGGTACCCGAAGACACGTTACATCAGGGAGGATCCAAAAATTTTAAAAAAAAGCAATTGAATATAAAAAAATAGACACCAAGTAAAAATCACACACACACACACACACACACACACACACACACACACACACACACACACACACACACACACACACACACACACACGCACGCACCACGCACGCACGCACGCACGCACGCACGCACGCACGCACGCACGCACGCACGCACGCACGCACGCACGCACGCACGCACGCACGCACGCACGCACGCACGCACGCACGCACGCACGCACGCACGCACGCACGCACGCACACACGCACACACGCACACACACACAGACAGACACACACACACACACACACAACACACACACACACACACACACACACACACACACACACACACACACACACACACACACAAACGCTCATTAGCATGGTATTGTTATGGTGCAGTTTTAAAAATCAAGGTTCACAGTTACACAAATTGATGCACTTCTTTTCAAATTAAATGGGATATCACTCAGTTACAATATGGTCGGGTAGTTTGTTCCAGTCAATGGTGCAAAGTACTAAGGAAGAAAAGAGGAAAGTATTAGTATGGCACTGAAATGGTTCAATCTTGCAGGAATTATCTAATGCAAATGATATACAATTGGCAGCCCAGCAGTAAGTAGATTGAAAATCGGAATCTGAGTAATATACATCTTGAAACGCCACAATCGGGCAATTTTTTGTCTTCTTTCTAGACGAGAAAGAGTTATGCTAGCTTTTAAAGCGGAGACACTAGTTTCGGATGATTAATCACTGCACATAAATCTGGCTGCTTTGTTCTGAAGATTCGAGACTCGAGATTAGGTAACTTAAAGGTGTGTATTCTAAATTATGCTTGCATATTCTAATTTTGGGAGGATAAATATTTTGTACGCGAGCATTTTTGTTTCAATGAGAGCTAGATATAAGGTCCATCTAATCATTCTAATAAAACCAAGTGTTTTTAGTGTGCTATTTGTTATTTGCTCAATCCATGATAATGAGTCTGTAAAATACACGCCCAAATACTTGTACGACAATGAGTATTCTAGTGGTTGTAAAAGTAATGAGTACTGGGTTAGTGTTTTAGTGGAGAGTTTAGTTGCGGACATTTGTTCGCATTTACGAGTGCTTATGTTCATCTGCCATAGGGAACACCATGATGGTATCGTATCTAAATGTCGTGGACAATATTGTGATCATTATAGGTGCATTAATTTTCCGGTAAATAACTCAAGCATCAGCGAAAAGTCTAATTGTCGATTTAACGGATGATGGTTGGTCATGGATTTATATTAGAAACAATAGAGGGCCGAGTACACCACCCTTACGGACACCTGATGCAACAGTAACGGGACCCGAATCGCCACACAAATATAAAAGTAATAACATTCTAAAATTGTGATGTGCTGGTCGCTTGGGTTCTGAGATATCGTAGATTGAAAAATGTATTGCACGTATTTTGACAAACTTTTCTAAGACATGTGATAAATCTGTAAAGGTTCAGCAATTCAATGCACTCTGCCTGTTCAAATACAGTACTCGTTTTGCAGCAACATATCTGGTTGCTACATTGAAAAAAAACACCTGTGACCTGCTTCTTGGAAATATCATAATGTGAAAACTTTATCTTTGCCACAAAAGTACCGTAATAATTTGAAACGTCTTTCATTTTTTTTTGTCTTCTATCATGTCCTCCCCCCCCCCCCCCCCCCCCCAAACTTATGATGACCATCTGTCTTCAGGCTATAGCTCCCACATGAGTATTTCCCCTTTCGCAAGCCTCCTCTCTCTCTCGCGCGCGCGCTTTCTCGCTCTATCTTTCTTTCTTGCAGATCACGGAGATAGCCAATTACAACTAACAGAAGGATCCCAGCCAACGAAAAAGCTCAGAGTATCATCACATCCGAAAAATGCGATGTGCGCTTGTGCAAGTGAAAAGTCGTGATCATTGACCTATCTATTTTCTACTTATGCTCTTTGTCTTATCTATGTCCTACCAATGTCCTATGTCTAATCGTATATTGAGCTTCCCTGTATATTGAGCTTGCTTGTTTCCGTGTTCTGCGAGAAAGTTCTTGTTTCCGTTCTGCGAGAATTTTGCGAGAAAGTTCTTGTTTCCGTGTTCTGCGAGAATTTTGAAGTGAACTCGGACTTCTTTTTTTTAGAGTACACATTTCTTTTTACTAAAATTTGGCGCACACCATTTTAACACGAGAATAAAAAGAAAGGTGTCACAACTCGTCCTGCTTTTCGGTCTGGGTTCACATTCGCCATCGTCTGCAACTTTCGGCAAAGAAAAAAAAGAACAATCCCAAACAGACACCCACACAAAGTAAACACGCTTTTGTTAGTTTCCAAGCTCGCATGACTGATTTCATGGGTTGGGTCTTTTTTGTTCCGTGTGCTTTTACTTTTGTTCTCGTGGCATTATTTGATCCGGCGTAGTCGGCGCATCGCCTGGCCACGCCTGACGCGGTCGCCCGTGTCTGATCGAGAATGATGAATTGCTCCGCGGGGAGCCCGAGGCGCTCAGAGAGCCGAATTCGCCAAGGACTCGCGCTCCGCGTCGGCGTTTGCTTGCTTTGGGCGCTTCTGTTTCCCAGCCACGGTTCGAGGAGTGACGCGTCAAGGTCGGCTGAAGGTCAGCCATGTTGGTTATACACGGCGCTACAAACTTTAACAAGATCGAATCTATCCCGGTCATCTAGCAAACGCCCTTGTCTTTTTTTTTTTTTTTACTGTCTGTCTTCATGTCTTTTGTTTGTGCGTGTGCGCGTTTGTGTACGTTTGTGCGTATGTACGTGTGCGTGTGCGCGTGCGTGTACGTTTGTGCGTATGCACATGTGCGTGTACGTGCGTGTGTGTGTGTGTGTGTGTGGGGGGGGGGGGGGGGTGCGCGCATCCGTGTCGTACCCGTAGAGCGCCAGTTGGCCGAATTTCACTTCCGTGTTGAATTTTGAAGCTCCAATGTCATTCGAAGGTCAAGCATTTTTTTTTCCCCCGAGAAGAGGTGTCAATTTTAAGAAGGACTCAAGGGATTTCTGTCCATTAAGGGCAGTCATATTTTAGACAAGCTCAATGGAATCTATTTCGATAAATTCATATATTCTTTCTCTTGACAAGGGTTTCTTTAACGACACCACAATGACGCGTCAATGTCGACTCAAGGTCAGATTGGTCAACCTTCAGCATATATGGCGATCCATTAAATTTAATGGATAGGAAATTCGTCAATTTGAACGTTTTAAACAAAACATACTTTCTTTAAAGTCGCAATAAACTGAGCCTCAAGCCGCAAATAAAGTATCCCGAAATTTTAAAAATATTTTCAATCGTAGAAATGCCATAAAAGCGAAACCGAGACTTAACTGAAAATTTATTGGTCCTCCATCATCTTGTTGTGTCGCCAGATGTTGAATAAGCATCAGCAGATGGACTGTTTGAGCCTGCCTCGTTCCGCGTCAGAATCCGTCAAAAGGCCGTCGCGATCGTCCGTGGGAAATAATGGTCTACGATTCGTCAAGCTTGTCAAGTCAAGCAATGACCAGAAAATGTTTTAAGATTTTTAGCACGAGATTTCAGACGATTCGCCATTCGCGTTCGATCCGCCGGCTTCCCCTCCGCGGGGACCATCCGTGGCGGCTGCATTTGCGAACCGCCGGCATGTGAACCCAGGTGCCGATTCACAAGCAGAATGGTGTGGAAAGTTTTGTTTGGTAGCACGGCGCGAACTGTTTTCTAGCACAACGCGAACACTAGAAGGCAGCGTTCGCTTCGAACTACTTGGACACACTTCTGTCGCAGGGAAGTTTTGGTCAGAAACCGACGAGATGTCACCCTGCTGAATTTCTTCGTGGTGTTATTGCACTCCACATCACATAACCAATTCTCGCCACCCTCCATCGCGTGCCGCTAATAGCCTAAAGCAGACCACGATTCGCCAAAGCACGAACCCTCACCACCATCAACTCACAACGCCGTGGAGGAGGGAGTGTCGTCCGATGCAACGTATGACGTCACGAGAGTCCCTGCTCGTTGTTGCCAGTTGAACGGCAGCCAGCAACTTCTGGCGGTATACGCGTTAGATTTAAAAATTTGATTTTCTCAAAAGGAAATTATTGTTTTTATAATATATTCTGTACACATACTCAGGGGTGAATATTTAGAGTATGGTGTAATTTTTGTTTAAAATCAATTACCATCAATATTTTGCCTTTAACGACATCGGAAGTATCTCCGTCGTCTAGCAAACGCCTCTACCTTATCTTACTGTTTGTCAAACTGTTTTTCTGGGTTAACTTGTAGCGCTATAATTAATTAAATTTCACTTCCGTGTTGAGTTTTGGAAAATTTCACGGTCAGTTCAAAGTCAAGCATTATTTTATCCGATAAGGAATGGCAATTTTATGAACCCTCAAAAAGATTTCTTTCGATTAAGGGGTGCCAAATTTACAACAAGTTGAATGAGGTGTTTTTTTTTTTTACAACTCTGAACTTTTTTTATTTTGAGAAGTGCTTTCTTACCGACACCAGAGTTTAGAAAAAACTCATCACGCTTATAAAAGCAAAGATGTTATTAGTTGTGTTTTTTTACGTTATTAATTATTTTGTTTGGCGGGTGAAACTTTGCAGGGTGTTTCTTTTTAAGCTTTACAGATTTGTTTTTAAAAAAATCTGTGAAAGATACACTTACGTGGTTTGTGTAGGTGAGTCATACGACCAGGGCACCATATAGGGGTGTATAATCGTCACGGTGAATCGGTTAATTACCCATAATTTACTCATTAACTTTTTAATTAGTAAAGATAGACGTATGGTTTTAATTAGAAACGTGCTGAGCTTTATCGAAAATCATTAAATCAACTCTTTTTCGAAGGATATAACGCAGGTGCAGTAGTTTACGGCGTTCTAAAAAACGCTCAGTTTGGACGCCTTTCTAAGTTTCGGTTTCTTATCGGAGCGCTTCTTTGCGCCCGCGGTCCTGATCCCCAGCGGTCGCGGCGCGAAGCTATCCACTCACAGGATGGAGGGAAGTAGGGCGCAGGTGTGTTACAAGTCTCGGCCACTAGGGAGCAGAACGGCGGGCGCAGAAATACGCTCCGATAAGAAACCGAAACCTAGAAACGCGTCCAAAGGGAGCGTTTTTACGGAGTGCCGTAAAATGCTGCCCCGACCTTATCTCCTTCTAAAAAGTGTTGATTCAGTGGTTGTCGATGACGCTCAACAAGTTGCTTATTAAACCAATGCGTCTATTTTCACTAATTAAAAAGCTATCAAATTTTACTCAATTAGCCGACTGATCGTTACGATTAGCCCCCTACACCATGTCCCCCTGGCCGTATAACTCACCTGCACAAACCGCGGCAGTGTAGCTTTCACGACTTTTTTTAAACAAATCTGTAAATTAAAAAAAAAAGAGTCGTTTACAATTCCCTTTAATGCCGAATGAGGGCGCAGCTCTTGAGGCGGAAGAAGGGAGGGTATGGAGAGAAGGGTATGCCCCTCCGCCTCTTCTGTATCCTCTCCTCCTCTTCTCATCCTCCTCTCTTCCTCCTCTCTCTTACTCTCCTTCTGATCCTCCTCCCCCTCCTCCATACTCCTTCTCTCCTTCACCACCCTTCCTCCTCCCCTACTCCTCCCTCTCACTCGTGACGTCACTCGTGACCTTAGTGAACTCACTCGTGAAGGCCTCGTGAACGTCGTGACCTTCACGAGTGACCTTCGTGACGTCACTCGTGACCCTAGTGACCCTCGTGACGTCACGTGTGACGTCATTACGGGAAGCGTCCCACAATGCAACTCGCGGTGACGCCGACGGCGACGGCGACGCCGCTCAAACCGGAAACGGGCAAAGAGCTGCGCTCTAAGAAACAGCCTGTATATTGAACGTTGCACACCTCAACTATATTTTGTCGACTGCTGTTTTTCTACGGAAAACGGTCATCTTTACACAACCGATTCAGTAACATTGAGAAAGCTGCAACCAAAACAAGATTTCTTTTTTGACAATGGGTGGTTTATAGGTGTAGAGCTGGAACAAGGACCTTTTGAAACAGACTCATGGCGCCTTGTACTGTACCAAAATAGAAAACACGGAAAACGCACTCTGCAGGATAGCCTATTGCGCGTTGCAAGCGTCCCCAGGATGTCGCAACGAAGTCACTATGCCGTAATCTGTTCAACAAGAGAAGGGTTGTATGATTATTAAAAGTAAGATTTGTCGACCGGATAGTATGTTTCAACCTTTCGGAAAGTTTTAAGGCTCTTCAGGGAGCGCGTTCGGAAGTGGCTTAAACGTCCCATACTGCCGCCAAATCATCCGTTAAACATTTCGCTTTCAATGCTTATTGTCTCTGCGTAGACAGCCTCTCACACATGGCCAACTTTTGGGACATTCCTTGGAATAAACATTTTTCAAGAAAAATATCAAAATGCTAATTGATTTCCGTTCTATGATACCCAGGCAATTAGGGTCCTCGAGAACATCACAATATTTTGTCAGGAAAAGCAGAAACTCATAATTGTATTAATGCGGCCTATAGGATGCAATGCAAAAATATTTGTAGAGCCATTAATACACTTTGAGCGTCCCAATGTTTAATTACAGCTTTCTGATGCCTTATGATTGCATCTATACTTCGTTTAAGCTTAAGTCCAGACGCAGCCGATGCTACGAGCTAATTAAAGCAATCAAACAGCTTTAAAGGCGCACTATCATGGGGTTCGTCATGTTGCTGTACGTGTTTTATCATCATTGAACCAGTCATAAACAGAAAAGGCCTAGTGACTTGCGCTTTTGAGGCTGCTTGAATGGCTGAAACGTTTCAGCTTAAGCTGAAACGAGGCGCCATATTTGCCATTCAACCTTTAATGTTAAACGCGTAGCGTATACGTGGACAGCGACTGATATCTTGAGGAATCCACGTCTACTCCTAGACGTTGCTCATGTCGAAAACCACCGGACTATGAGGAGAGAAAGTCATCTGCTTCTTGCGTAGGAGTCAACGTTATTAGATTAGCTCATTTACGGAACTGCTCATAGGCGCTGTATGCACGAGCAGTAACCCCCCTCACTCACCAGGACTCGGCTCCCGTCGTTCGACGCGCCGGACGGCTGCTTTGGTAACTGCAGTGTATTGTATGGGATTCGTACGTTTCGAAGTGCAGCGTATAGACCAGGGGTGCCCAGGCTGACCCGGCCTAAGAGCCGCAAACAAGACCACGAAACTTCCAAGAGCCGCGGGGGGGAAGGGGGGGGGGGGGGGGCAAACTTGTTTAGAGCAATAAACGAAACACGAACTACTTTCAATCTATCCGAGTCAAAAGCATTCCAACTGTACGTAAGGTAGCAAGCATGCAGTAGCTCAAGACTACCAACCCGCTACCAGTCTTTCGATTTAAAACGCGTTCCATTTCTCTTTTTGGGGAGGTGCTCGTGTGTTCGGGAGGGTGGGGGGGGGGGGGGGGGGGGGGAGGGTAGGGTAGGGGAGGGAGCCGCGAGCCGCACTTCAACACGCGAAGAGCCGCAGCTTGGCCACCCCTGGTATAAACCATTGCATTTAGCGCTCTCTGGGCGGCACCATTTTGTTAGACAGCAGCGCCCTCTCCATACATCCGGGAAATTCAGCGGGTTCGGCGGGGTAAAATGAGAGAGAGGGCACGCGCCCGAAACCGCTAGCAGACGACAAACCGGGAGGTTCCCGTTCTCCATCTTTGAGCTGTACCGGCGGGCTGTACGGAACATCGAACTCTCGCTCGTGGCTGCCGTTGTCAAGTGGTTCGCGTTCTTAGAATAGTTATGGCTACTCTAAAATCAGCCTATAGCACTCTGTTGTTCTATTTCGGTAAATGATCAACTAGCATATCTTTTTTTCCGTTACTTAAATAGCAGTTGAGTCAGCCGGCAGTACTACCCTCAACTACTGCGTGTATTGCGGCAGGAGAACACGTTTTTTTTATTATTTCAGACTTCCACTCATGGCCGCTAAAGGCCTACACCAGTACGAACTTTGTATATTAAAAAAGGTACAGCAACCGGGTTCACTTTTCGCCGGAGAGACCGGTCAATCTGACACAGTTTTTCCTATTTTTTTTATTTGCACTAAGGTAACAGCGCATTTGGACCCGGTTAGTTTTTTTTTTTTTATCGAGCACAGCATTACACGATAACTTGCATATCAAAATTCGCGCATCTGCGCTTGAAATTTCCAAAATGACGGGATTTTAAACAGAGTTTGCACGCCAGCCGGATGCTAGGTACAGCCCACTCGGTGGAGCAGACGACATGCGGAGTGAGAGGGGGAGGGCATTTTTTTCTCTCTATTACCCTCTCTGCTATGACCCTAATGAAAGGGTCTATACTCGGCGACAACTTTTCTTGGCATAGCAGTGGTGAGGAGGAGAGCCCACGCACATCTTTATGCAGCGCTCAAAATGGGAGAGGGAACCCGTGCCTGTACCTTCCACTGCACTGCCGAGGAATGTTGTTGCCGAGTATAGTATAGGAAGAAGGAAGCCCTGCGCTCGCCATCTCTAAAGAGGGTCCAGTTTATCGTACGTCACTTCTGGCATTCAATGGTACAGCGATACTTGGTAGGAGACGGCGGAGTAGACGACATGCGGGTGAGACGGAGAGGGCATTTTTTTCCCTCTATTACCCTCTCTGCTATGACCCTGTGAATGACTATGAAAAAAACAGTGAGTAAACGAAAATCTAGATGGCGCTTCGAACGACGGGAGGCGGACTGAAGTGAGTGAGGGAGGGCACCCCCTTCCGCGGGAGTTCTACAACTGAGGTAATCTAATAACGTTGGTAGAAGTTGCGGTGACATCAGAATGACGCCGATCTCTGATTGGCTGTGATTGAAAGGATAGTGGGTAGACCACAATGCTAGATGCCTTGAGGTCTACCCACTATTTCTTTTTTTGATCAACGAATAAAGGCCGGTTCAGACACTTGCGTTTGACTGCGTTGCGTCGTGAACCGAAAGCGAGTCACTGGCACATCTGCGCTTCGCGTGAAGAGTGGAATCCAAATCAAGGAATCATCTTGGCACGCGATATAAGCAGCAGGGATGTCCTGGTTTCTCGCAGCCGCAACGCAGTTAAACGCAACTGTCTGAACCATGCTTAAGAGTTTGGCATTCTGACCTCAACCAGACCAACTTGCGGTCCGCATTGAATAGTTTCGTGAGTGCTTCGAAACGGTCAAACAGTTGATCGGAACCAGCGGATATGCCGCATCCTGCCGCCATATTTGCCATTCAGCATTTAACGTTCACTGCTTGGCTTTCTTGTGTGGACAGCGTCTAACATTTTACGGCGTCCTCGTCATTCACTGAAAGCTTTTTATGAGACAGGCCGCTGGTCTTCAGTCGCCTAGCGAAAGCTCGAAAAACGTCAAAAACGCAACCAAAAGTGTCTGAGAAAAAAAAACACATCTAGCCGCTACATTTTCTGTTCTGCGTTTATCGTTCGACGTTTAGCGTCTCAGTCTGAACAGCAAATCCAAGTTTCACCGCTACAGGCAAAAAAATCCACCTGCTGCGTTATCCTCTTCCACGCCCTACACACAGGCAACCGCATCGCGCCCGCAAAACGAATTCACTCAACGGCCGGCCCGAAAGGCTTAGTCGAAAGAAGCGAATCCCGCAGTAAATGAAAAGAGAGCAGATGCACTTCATAATGCAGATGCCTCGAGGGAGCATTCCTGCGAACGACCGTGTGCGGACTAAACCGGGCCGGCGTGCCAGCGCACCTGAAGTTGAGTTACTCTGTGAGTGATTCTATTATGGAGGTTCCTTTCCCCCCTCGCGCCCGTACATGCCCGTACGCGGCGCAGATTTATACGACCGTCTCTAGCTGGTCTTCGGTTCTCGGTTCACCCCTAAGCTGAATGTGTGATGGAGGCTCCGCGTGCACGTTGGACAAGTCATACGTACATAATTTCACCACGTGATCACGCTCCTGGCCCCACACCTACGCGCAGAGAGGACGCGGGTCACGTGATGAAAGAGAAGCGGTTGACTGGTCCGGCGAGCACGTAGCCTTCACCGCACTGTCAGGTTAGGGGTGAAATTAGGGGCCTGCCGCCTACCCCGGCCGACGGACAACCGCCTGTATAATTGAGTGCCGGTGTACTCGTGGCTGGAGTTTTGTTCATTGCTTCGTTTCTGTGCTGGACGTTTTCTGATTTTAATAATAAAGAAGGCGAGTAAAACAGAAGGACCTGTGGAAAATAAATATTAACGTTTGAGAGACGTTCAGCAGCCTCAGAGCAACGCTACAAAGGATTTCAAACCTTTCCGTAGCAAACTTTTTTTTTTCTTTTCGATTGGGGCAAAACAAATGTGGAATGTAGCTGGATTTAGGTTCTTTGTGTACAGGCCAAAATGAAATTGTGTTTCTGTTGGGAGCCCGCCCTTTTATCCTCTGCCATTTCTTTGTGGGCAACGCTCGCAGAAGCGGTAATTACTGGAGCAAGGGATAATGCGATTTTTAATCTCGGAGCAAATAACGGCGCGAAAGTGTAATTGCGCGTATGTTTAGAGAGCGGGAATCCGGTCAGCACCAACGGGTGTATGGTGTCTCCGCTGTGATAAATCTAGCCAGTTCTGTACCACCGATAGATTGGGGTCCCTAACGGGCATCACGCAGCAGTGATTACGCGACAGCCCGTCGGTACAATGTTCACCCGTATCGAAACGGGCAGGGGTGGTAACTGAACCTAGGATCCCCGGGTTTATCACAGAAAAAGGGGCAAGGGTTTTCCAATTTTTCCTCACCTGCCAAACGTAAATTGCTTTATCTTTTTTTTATATGCTGTAGGCACCGATCTTTACAGCCCATCTTAGATCAAGCCTGGTTATTTCAGTCACTCTACATACTTGGACAAAAATATACGGCAAATTATTAGGCAATTGTGTTGCATATGTGAAGCGTTCTAGCAACGCGAACGTTCAGCGATACTCTCACGGCGCTCTTTATCAGATAGTTTAAAGCGCGTACCATGTGTACACTTGGCGATTGTTCCTAGGACGAGGCGACACTACCGCAAATCGGGCTGATAAACTTGGCGATCTTCCAGAGCCTTCCACACTCTCGAGCTCCTCTCTCTTAGTGCGCACAGGTGGTGGAGTTCCTCCTCGTCCACTTCACGCATCCTCGCTTACCTCTCTGGTCACACGACCTCCCCGTTAACCGATCATCGTCGAGCACCTCACTCCTCCTCTCAGTGTCCAGCCTCACAACCATGCTTTTATCCAGCCTTCACTTTCATCTGGGCCCCGCGAAATGCCGAACACCTAGCCAATGAACGTTTGAAAAGAGTTTGCGCAGCATGACCTTTCAGCTCGCTCCGTGCTTCAGCGCAGACTGTTTTTTTTTTTTGTAGGTTTGAACCCATTTATGGCCCTATTGTTCGCCGTTCTTTCTCGTAAAATGTGGCCGCGCAGAAAACACATTCGCGTGAGGTGGAGCATGCGCAGTGCCGACGGCAGCGCCGCCACAGTTGCGTGACGACAAAAAGTTGAGTTGGTCCTGGGCAATTAATCGATTGACCAATCGATTAATCGATTAATGCTTTAATTGAGATTAAGTTTTGCTAACCGATTAATCCGTAAACTTTTGACGAGCCAAAAGAAAGTAAAATATTTAACGCGTTCATTGCGCAGAAATGGACGAGTATACGCCTGTATCAAGGGCAAACTTGGGGTGAAACTTTACCTCAAAGTAAACTGTAGGGGTAGAGATCTGTAACTTTAGGCAAGCGCAGAAGGTTACACGCCTACCGGCCACGTCAACGTCGTGAGAGTGTCCGTTTAGCACACTATTAAGAACACTCAAAGAAGGTTTCTCTTGACGGATAATATCAACGAACCTCTTTGCCTCGTGCAAGTGTGAGTGTCTTTGAACTGTTCTCAACTGCACATCCAGGTTGATTCATAATAAAAATTGTATATGCGGAGCGCAAGTTCATCCGCTACGAAGCAGACGAACTTGCGCAGAAGCACAGGGGTTGCAATGATGTCGGCATGCCGAGCTCTTGTTGGCTGATTGAAAGGATAGTGGGTAGACCTCGGGGCATCCAGCATTGAGGTCTACCCACTATCCTTTCAATCAGAGCCAATCAGAGCTCGGCGTCGTTCTGACGTCACCGCAACTCCTGCACAAGAAGCAGACGACTTGCTCTCCGTATAGCGGCGTCTATCACACATTGAGCAAAGACCAAAAAATATGTAATGTTGGCTGGTGTTTTTTAATATTATGCGTAGAAGTGAATTAGACCAACTAATCAATTAATTAATCAATTAAAAAGTGGCAATTAATCGGTTTAGAATTTTCATTCGACGCCCAGCCCGGCCCTATTAGCGGCGAGAAGTTTTGGTGGCGCCCTCCTGTGGTTCCCCCTTGTGACGTCATTACCTTGCAAACAACAAGTTCGATGGTGTTTGTTATTAGCATGGTGGAAGCTTGAAATCATTGCGCTCTCAAAGGAGCACTGCCAACACCGTCAAAATTAAAGTTCTTTCATTCCTCTTATTTCCGTCGATGATAAATCCCCTTTCCGACGTCATAGTCAGCGTTCGGCCAATCGTGGAAGGCCGACCACAGCGACACTTTCGGTCGCGCACGGGGCTAATAAGCCTGTCTGCTAACAAAAACGAAAGACAGTCTGCTAACACGCGTCACCGCAATATCCGTGGTTCGAATGCCCGCGTGCCAAGTTTCCTCCTCGAACTCACTGCCTCAAAGCATTCGAAGCACGGATCTCGCGGTGACTCGCGTTCGAATTTGTATGGAGACTGTCTTTTGTACGATGTGTAATGGCGACGTGACCGATCGAAAGCGTCGCGATGGTCGGCCTTGCACGATTGGCCGAATGCGTACTTTGACGCCAGCAAAGCATTCCTCATCGACGTAAATAAGAGTAATTTAAGAACTTCGATTTCGACGGTGTTGGCAGTATTAGTTTAAAAGCGCAATGATTTCCAGCTGCCACCATGCTAATTACAAACACTATCGAACTTGTTGTTCACAGAATATTGAAGTCACGAGAGACAACCATAGGAGGGCGCTCCCCCCCCCCCCCCCCCAAAAAAAAAAAAAAAAAAAACATCTCGCCGCTAATAGAGACGCTCCAGGGGGGCTATGTTGCACGTTGTCGACTCCCAGGAGACTAGGGAGAAGGAAGTGACGTCAACAACGCTCTTTGGATGTTGATTGGTGGAGTCGCCGATGACGGTATCTGCTAAGATACGTTCATTCACACCTACGTCACTTCCTTCTCCCTAGTCTCCTGGGAGTCCAGAACGTGCAACATAGCCCCCCAGGTTACTTAAAAGTGTGTACAGTGTACGTTGAAGGAGGTGCAAAGCCCACACTAAGCAAAATAATATTCGACGATGGCATTGTAGAGTGGGAAAAAACAACTCAACCTCCGGGGAGCTAGAAGAAAAAAAGAAAAGGAAAAGATGTTGGATCTTTGCGCAAGAACAACAATCTACTACTTAAAATAATCACTTTTGTGTGTGTGTGTGTGTGTGTGTGCGTGCGTGCGTGCGTGCGTGCGTGCGTGCGTGCGTGCGTGCGTGCGTGCGTGCGTGCGTGCGCGCGCTTTGAAAATGAGTTGCGGCGTTAGCCGAGACGCCGCACACAGCTGCTGTTGGAATTTAGCGGAATAGACCCTTTTCAAAGGTCCGCGCCCTCCCCTGTCCGCCATTTTGCTTGATCACGTGATCTCAGCATGTATTGGACCCGAAGATTGCGTCATCGTTCGGCGACGACTGGGATCCAATCACGCACTTCGTGACCGAGCAATGGCAACCGTGAATCTTGCTCGGTGGACTGAATTTAGCAGAAGGTGTTCGCGCCACACGGTGAAGTCACCTGACGCCGAGTCATGGCGCGACACGGCTACGTCGAGTGGCCGTGGCGTGACCCTCGATTCCCGCTAAATTTAGCGGATAACTTGTCCGCTTCTATTTGGCGGAAAGAGTGGTAAGTTGTATGACGTGACTCATTGTTAACACTTTGACGACATGACGTTACAACACTGCGATTCTCCCGCAAAATTTAGCGGAGAAATGTTCGGCTAAATTTGTCCAAGAAATTTTCCCGTAGAGTTTATTGAAGACATTTTCCCGCTTGCGCACAAATCTATCGGCTAAATTTGGAAGACACATTTGACGCCATGTGACATGACGCCTTGTGACACTTTTACGTTACATGGTCATGACGCTGTGATTCCCAGCTAAATATAGCGGAGAAAAATTTCCGCTACCTTTAGTGAGCCACGACCGACGTGAACAGAAACCTGCACCGGATCGGCTGCGAAACCTCCACAAGAACGTCTATCGTCGTTAAAAAGAAAAATGTCAGATTTTGGTTTAAAAAAAAATCCCAACAAACAAAGCAACATACGAGAAAAAAAAGGCAAAACATGAAGAATGTTCTAAAAGCAGCCGCGAAAAGGAAGCCGAACCTCAGCGAAATCGGGACTCAAAGGAAACTCGGCGGCGCAGAACGGAAATGGCAGTCTTCATGCCGTAAAGGGTTAAAAAAGAAGCGATACTGAAATAAAAAAAGACACGGCTTTAACGGTTTAAAAAAAATAGATAAGGTTAGGAAGCCGCAGCAACCAAGTACGGTGTGGAGGATTTCTGCTTCGGTGAGGACTTCCAGCTTCGACCAACACTTCGCCGCGAACTTCATACTCCATTTTGACGCGACGGACCGCTGGAGACTCTGTGAACCATCTCGGCCAATCCGGTGTGGTGTGAGCACCACGTGACCTTCGGAAGGGGCTTAGCTGCGCGCGGGGCGTGTGTGTGGTCACGTGACAAGTTTCAAGCGCACGATTGGTTGGAAGGCTCGTAAGCGTCAGCGGCTCTCCACCATCAGGCAAAACGGGGTATGTAGTCAGCGGGCTTCGCGGTCATGCGCCGACGGGTGTACTTATTTGTATCCCATGCCGTATCTCTATCACACCGTACAGAAAGGTGCGGCATGGAATTCAATGTTAGAGATATAGCATTGCGTATAGTAGCAAACGCATTATACTAAAACGCCCTCCTTTTTTTTACGTAAAACCTTTTTTTTTTGGTAGTCTCTGCGGATTTAATAAAGCCGCATTTCGCAATGCCGCGGTCCGTGTATGCGTCACATGACTTCAGTTTTCCCGCTAGATTTTAGCGGGAAAATCGACGTCCCGTGAGCTCAACACCTGTTCAGTTTCCCCGCTACATTTGGCGGGAAAAAGATGACGTCGGATGACTTCGTGTCGCGTGACCTATAGTCCAAATTCAGTTTCCCTTCTAGATATAGCGGGGAAAAATGACGTCACGTGGCCTACACATAAATATGGTTTTCCCGCTAAATTTAGCGGGAAACTTGGCACGTGACCGGCCGCAGCCCCTCATTATGGCGAGGAGATAGAACTATAGGGGGCGCTCTGACTCGTTTGTTGTCCCCACACCTCGGTGTTTACCTAACACAAGGTCTGTGGACATGCCCACAGGCCTTGAGGTCATGTTTACAATTCAACGTAAAAATACTCACAATAAACGAAGCGACGTTTATAGTTAGTGCCGGATCTCTCCCAAAAGCAGTCGTCGGCAAATGCGGGCTTGACCCACTTCAACCTTTCTGCTGACCTGGGCATAAGCACCATGCATGCTGCATTGTTCATGCATGCCGGAGGGGTAACAAAAGAGCCCCCCCTCACCCTCAGGCGTCCGGAGAACGCGAACTCCAGCTGAACGCTGACGCGGCGTTCGGTTAAGTCAGCCGACAGCAGAGTCATTGTTATTTGTTGTCCCCATCCGTGTAGTTCTAAAGTTAGTCGCTTGGGGCGCCACGGTCTGATCTCCTCCTCCGGGGAAAGTGAATGGGTCAATGAGTCAATGGAGTGGAGAGAAGTGAATAGAGTGGATATGAGGCAGTGGGGTGGTGGTGGTGAGTGGAGACACCTGGAGCCACAGCTCGAAAAGAAATGCATGGAGCTTAGTATAGTCGGTGAGAGGTTAAGAGTAAAACGGAAGCTCCTCCCACCTCTTTCCACTTTGGCAGAGCAAACGGTGGAAAGGAGGTATCCTCCTCTCCAGCGTTCACTTTGATAAAGTGGAGAGAGGGCTTCCCCTTTACTCTTACCGACTATAGCACTAAATCAACAACGTTTTAAGTAGCAACGCAATTGCAGGACAATTTGCGATACATCTTCTTCTTTTCTAGGCAACGTGATAAGTTACTGTGAAGAATCATGTGTATCAGGTACGTGAATTAAGGAAGACGAGACCGTTTGAAGTAGAAAACTGCGTTATATTAGAAAACAATATGCCAAGATAAAAACACACTAATTAAATTTACACACGAAAAACTACGGATGGTATGACTTTGGGGAAATAGTTACAGGAATGCACGTTCGACAGGTTGTTCTCCCAATGTCGGCACACTGCTTCAATGCTGCTCACTAAAGGCAACCCGAAAGTTCCCTGTAACAACTCATCGCTTTCTTGTTTCGTGGCGCTGGGTCTTGAGAGGTGTTGTGCGATAATAATAATAATAATAATGATCTTTATTGGCTCAGGAGAGCCGTGGCACCGCGGAAAGGCGACAGCCCGTACCATGGAGGCCCGCGGTGCCACGTCTAGCACGTACCGGAAAACTCAGGGTTCAGCTTGAAGCCGGTGGGTCGGAGATGGCGTTGGCACGGCGTCGGCGTCTGGGGTGGCGAGTTGAAATAGACGGGGCCGCTGTGGTCTTGACGTGTGCTCCGCAACACGTGCACCTGCTTTCAACTGGGGTGAAGGCTTCGCGAGAGCCGGAGGTCAGGCCAGGTGGAAGCCTTGAAGAACCCGGGTCTGAACGCCCGGCGGTTCCCTTCCACACGCTGGTCTGCCCGCTCGAACACACTCCATTTTTTTATTCTCCGCCTTCCTTCTTTTTTTCTTTCTTGTTGCAGGGCGCGTGGCACGCGCCACGACGATGACGCGCGCGCACACACACAGTTCGTCGCGTGCACAACGCGGCACGAAGATGACCCGGCACGCGCACATACACACCGTCGAAATCCGCGCACGTTACTGTTACATCACTTTCCAGCGCGCTGACCGCCCGGATGAAAAATTCCGAGTCGCAGAAGCGTGCGCAGAACTATGGACAGATGCGCGGCATATGGTATTTTGCGTAAGGAGGCACTGATCATTACCAAAACCCGTTTCATAGCCCAGCGGTAGAAGATTTCCTGGAGCTCTATTCTCTCCTACGCAAATGAGCATGAACTACCCCGGGTTTTACTAAATTTAGTTATACTTGGGAGCTATGGGGAAAATATATATATGTTTTCAGAATGTCGAATCCCTTTGCTGTCTGCCGACAATGTATTTTTATTTTTGTTTTGTAGCGGTTGGCAGACCAATAGCCTTTTTGTGTGCAAGATTTTCAAGTTTCAAGTTTATTTGTTCCTCTTCGTACAAAAAGAGAGGGAAGAGGGGGAAAAAGCAGTACAAAAACTGCTTGACAAATCCCCCTCCTCCCCTACAGCAACAAAGTTAGCAACACTTTATTGAAATAACAAAGGTAAAACATATGTGTACACACAGTCAACTCGCTATGTTTCATGTAACGAAAAAAGTAGCGATAATACAGCTGTCCGTGGAACACGTTCCGTGCAAGTACCTAGTGACAAAAATAAATTGCGGTGGCTTAGCTCGGCTATGTTAGGATATACGTAGCGTGAGCTTATGCGCACAAAATGAGAGGCGCTTATCAAGCGGCTCCGGTGCAGCGTCAGACTTGGCTACTGCGCAACGGAGGCGCACAGTTGGGCACGCGACGGCGCCAGTGCGTCTGACGCGGTTATGACATCACTCCTCTGGAATGCGCAGACCGGCGAGGCGGGCGAGGCAGGCGCGGCGGCGGCGAAGCGCGCGGCGGCGGCTTCGCGTGGCTCTCATAATGAACCGTGCTCATTATGCGAGCCGTGCTCATTATGCGAGCCGTGCTCATTATGCGGAGCTCCACTGCCGCCGCTGCGCGCTCTGCATAATGAGCCCGGTTCGCATAATAAGCACGGCTCATTATGAGGGCCACACGAAACTGCTCAACCTCGGCCAGTGTAGCTAAAGCTACAAAAATAGTTTAACACTCTGGGTTAAAATCTTGGCGCGTCTAATTCATCATGGGCTCTTTCGAACCCATGATGAATTAGACGCGCGAAGATCGTCACGGTGCGTCATCGCACTGAGAGAATTTCTCGTTAATGTCAGTGTTGGTGAAAGATTAGCTTGAACTTACAGAGAGAAACGAAGAAAGGACGGAACAGAACAAAACAACTTACTAGAAACTTCGCTCTAGTACACTTCCTTCTTTGTATGGTTAATCGTCTTGTTCAGGAGCTTCAAAGCCTCTGAAGAAGAAGATTAGGATTCAAAGTATTCCCCGTGCACGTCTCGGCACCGCTGCCGAGACGTGCATGGTAATTCGGTAATTCCATATAATCCCTACTATAAAAAAACGGCTGCGTGATTGCAGCTAGATGCACGCCTCCCTACGGCGGTCATTTGTCACCGGTTGTGGTCCTTCGCCAAACTGTTGACACCATTTGTACAATTTTGTCCGTGGCACTGTTTGTTCCTAATGCTAAGCTCGCAATATTCTTCTTAGCCGGATATAGACCATCCCGTAAAAACGTGGCACGTCACCATCCTCTTGAGGCATTAGGGCGATCTGATGTACGTCAGGTGAGATTGCGCAGGAATAGTAGAAATTCGAGTCGGTTTAACATTTTATGATTTCTGAACAGAGTCAGAAGAAAGGCAAATCAAGGTATTTGATAACCTTGTTAAGCGTTCGCCTTACTTTCTGAGTGTTTGAAACTTACAATTATAAGAGATAATGAAATGTGCCGCTTCCAAGATGAACGACGTGTCCGAGTCGTCCCGAGCGTAAGTCGTAACAGCCCGACAATCCATCTTTTGCCAAGTATGTGCTGGCACCTAGAACGCGACGGGGGTCCAGACTAAGTAACTAGAAAACAACGTGCGCGCAAGTCTTCTTCCACTCGTCCGACACCTAGAACGTCAGCTACATCCTGTTGGCCCATTGAGCCGTTGTTGGCATATGACGTATTCCACGGGTCGTTTTGGAGCGCGCCTATTTCACCAGGTGATCGCGGAATCGAGACGGACATGTTCCACTCGTCGTTTTTGAATCAGCTCCCACTCCAGATCTTGATCCGGATCCGAGAAAAGTCGCTCCGCCGATTTCGGGGGTTCGACCGGAAGCCAGCCCGGCCAGCCCTAGGAGCGCACACGTGACTTCCTTTCTCGCCGGGCATCTCGCCTCGGAAGAATTGGTAATGTCCGCTCGCGAAGGGCCGCCCGCTGCTTGATGACAACTCGTCGTCAAGTTGCTCGAGCAGCTTTTCCAGCAGCAGCGGCCCGAGTAGCAGCGACGACGAGGATTGCTTGTATGTCCCCCATGAATTCGACTGCGGTTTTGGACATCCGCGGAAGGGGCCGAAAATCGAGACGTAATTGGACAGCGTTCACGAGTACTCCGATGAAGAAATAAGTTGGCTACGCTGATGCACTTCGCTTATCGACGCGCATCTTTCACATCATGATTAACTTCGCTCATGCGTTGAGCACGTGTTGTTAGCTCCGCGACTGCGAAAACAAGTTCTTCGAGATCTAGGACCGCCGGAAGGGGATTGCCGGGAAGGTGAATGACGGGAAGGCATTTGCCGATCCCGGAGGAGTGGTCATGTTCCACGGGGGATCCGGAGGCGGAGCGACTTCGTTCGGATAGCGTGCTCAATCTCGAAACTGGTCTACTGATCCCGGCGTGCTCCAAAACGACTAGAGGAATTCACCACTAGATACGGCTCCCCCAAACTTCGCCTTTGTTCCCATGGTGGGTTATCTTCGGCCCCGAAATTGAAACAAAGAAACCATCTTCTCTCTCTGCTAAGTCAGAAAGAAGAGAGAGAGAGAGAGAGAGGATACCAAATCCACTTACTCTCGAACCGATATTTCTGCAAAAAGTCCGGGCGGTGCAATGTGGGATAGCCGCGAGGTCTCCCGGCCTTTTCCGGAAAGGTTTATGCGTTGCGCAAGTTCGTCTGCTTCTTGCACAGTGGTTGCGAAGATGTCAGAGCGCCAAGCTCTTATTGGTTGATTGAAAAAAAATAGCATTGACGTCTACCCACTATCTTTTCAATGAAAGCCAATCAGAGCTCAGCGTCATTCTGACGTCACCGTAACTCCTGCTCAAGAAGCAGACGACTTGCTCTTCGCCTTGGATTATTTCACTGTTGATCCACAGCGACGTACGCATTGCTCGATGCAATAATAGCTGGAGCTCCTGTGCATGCGTCAAACACGCTATTGAGGGTGGGTATTCATGAATGATTACGTTAACGTCGTTCACAAGTTGCATCACACTACACTTGTTCGGCGATTCCATACGGACAAAAGTCCAGTTAAACCTTAAACGACCCTCGTTTATTACGGAAATAGATACATTTTTTCCTCTAATTTTGTTTAATTGAATCGTGGAAAAAATGCACGGCTTCCCGTATTTCAGATTTAGTTGCTCATGAAGCATTACCCTACGCAGTCCTGTCCCGCTACCCTGAGGGTGTAGATGCCGGCAGGGTTCAATTACCCGAGTGCGATCGTCGGTTCCCGAGTCGCTAACGACACGAAACGTCCAGCCGAGCGGAAAGGTGTACTCCGCCCACACCTTGAACTGACAGTTCGGTAGAAAGCCACCTGCTCATCCGACCAGCCACACACGTCTACCTTTTCCCACGTGACCACGCTCCTGCCCCATGCTCGCGCGCATTGAGCGATGTGTCTGGCAGTTGATTGGTCTGGCGAGCACGCGTAACCTCTGCCGCACTGTCGTCTTAGGGGGCGCACAAAGTGCGCACATAAAGGAAACCGATAATGCGATCGTCGTTGTTCTCCTCCCACCTCTCCGTGTTTGCTTATCCCCCCTCTCCACTCGTCGTATCCCACCTGCCGCGAGCGCGCGCGTATGCACAGAGAGTTTCACCCTTACAATGGAGCGAGCAGCAAACGCCACCAGCCATATCAGCCAATCCAGCACTGCTATACGAGTCACGTGACTACCCTCTCCCGTAGGTCCGGCGACACTCACACGACGTCGAATTGACTTCGCTGGCTCGCAGCGCTGCTGCGGTTCATCATAATCCAAAACGGAGTGCGACCTCCGTTTAATCTCGTTCAATGGATCGCAGAGGACGCTGCAAACAATCCGAGCCAATCCAATGCCACGTGAATCTCACGTGACCTACGCGAGGTGCTCAACGACGTTTAATCACGTGATTCATTAAGAACCCTGGATTGGTTGAGATGGAAGGTAGCCTCCGCTGCGGTCCATTGTGAGGGTGAAACGGGGCGTAGCAGACCCGCCTCGGTTCCCAATTAGGAACGGAGTACGTTTTCATGTGGGCGCGACGCAGCCGTATAGACGGCGGACTCTCTCTAAGTATACATCGGCGGATCGTTATCACAACACCGTTTCGTCGTGAGACATCTGGCTTCGGTATGGAATATCGTAGCGTGTACCCGAAATTCTAATCATCTCGGACTGTATGCCTCCAATGAACTTTTGTGCCTCTAGGTAGGATCTATTGTATTCTGTGTTGCTACAACCATTGTTTAGTAACCGTGTACACTCTGAAAAAAGGAGTCCGAGTTTATTTCCCCGTTGAACACGAATACCTTCAACCGAAAAAAAATGCTGCTGTTATTGAAGGAATCATAAATGACTTTTCAACTTTTGTTTTTCTTAGTTTTCCCCCTAACTCAAAAGCGACATTTTAACCATGGAGAGTGGGGACAAGGAGGACAACACGTCACAGATTTACACGACACAGATATTTTTGAAGATCTGCGTCGTGTTTTCCTCCTTGTCCCCACCCTCCAGCGTTAAAATGTCTATACTCAACCAGCTCGCCTGCACCCTTGCTTTAACTTCAAAAGCGAAATGAGAAACCACGTGGTGATGGCGCGCTGGGGCACCGGATGCAACGACTCCAAGCTTCAACCGTGCGTTTTAAGCACTCCGTGGAACAATCGTCATTCGCAAGTGATGATAAATTCCTTCGCTGCACTCATTTGTCACAAACGCGAATCCGAATATGGTCGACGAGCGCTTACGTCCGAGTGACGCAGTGTTCGTGTCCAATCCATTACACAATTTATCAATGAGTTCTAATTGTGTTTCCAATGTATTTCTATAGAATACATTAGAAACACAATTGAAACTCATTGGTCATTTTTTGCGTTCGGCTGACCTCCTTAGGCACCGCGGATGCATCACAGTGAAAAGGCGGGGTGAGAGTCTTCGAAAGAAGAGGAGGTGAGAAATAGTCCGCTATATTTTCCGCATGTCCGTACCAGAAAGAAGCTTTTGGCTTTCTACCATCGTGTACTAGTTTTTTTCTCTGCACAAAAATGATAGGCAATCGGTAAGATATCAAATCTGAAATAATTTATCCCAGACCAACATTAATATCATTGTATTCTTTAGACTATTTGCACGTGACACACTGGGTATGATGAAGCGTCGTGCTCAGTGTAAGAATGCAGACTGTATATTTGTGAGCTAAGCATATGTACATCCTCGTCATTGGGCGATCTCCCTTTATTCGATGCTGAGACAGGCTACCCCTGTGTCTAGAAAAAAAGCAGATGCTTCAGTTTTTTTTTTTTTTTTTAGAATCTAGAGAGTGAAAAGACCGTCGTCCTCGCTCTCAAGAACCCTTCGACCAACAGAGCTTAAAGGCGCCACTCGCGTGGATCCTGTGATCGTCTCTTTATGGTGACCACAACATGGGCGACTGATTTCCCTATTAAAAAATGAATCAAAGATTGTGACACGGCTCTCTTTCTACACCCTGCAAAAAGACACCAGGAGGCGCCGTCGGACGGCGTTTTTCAACATTAATTGCGTATTGCGTCTCCTACGCAAGAAAGGTTTGTTGTTTTTTTACCAAATATAATGCACAACTCCCCTAAAAAGAGCAATTAAAGTAACATCAGGAATCTGCACACGATTGCCTATTTTCATTGGGCAAATTTTATGGAGGTGGTGGAGACCCGAGGATGCTCCCTCCCCCCCCCCCCCCCCCCCACACACACACACAGACACATATGCACACACACCTCCCGAGAAGAAAAGAGTGCCCTGTATTTGTATTCCAGTGAGTTTACAAGGACGTCTTGCCAACTAGAACTGGTCATTTTTATAGACAACAAAAAATATGCCATCCAAAATAAGGTTCTACAAAAAGCACTTGAGTGCCCCTTTAAAGGGGCAACGAAACGAAATTTCAACTCTTCTTTCTTTGTTTAACCAGAAACTACTCTGTGTCAGCACTTTAAAAACACCGGTATTCATCTCGCAAACGCACGAAAACTAATTTTAAAACGAATAAAACGATTTCTTAACGCCACCTGGTAGTGGGGAGGCCGATGTAGTTATGACGTCGCATGCCTCCCGCCCCAGCGCCGCTCCCGGAGGTACAGCGCAAATGTGTAGACAACTCGGGCTTGAACGGTACCGCGAAGCATCCACAGTGCTTCTGCAACGTGCATTCCACATCATCAAGATTGCCGTTCATAGGAGACGATAGGCAGGAGCTCGATTCGAGAATGCGGGGACCTTTTGCAGGCCAACCATATACCCGCCCTGATGCGCTGTGGATAACGCGCTCAATCATGGCACCCAGTAGTTCCCTCGAGATATAACTACTTCTGCGGTCTGAAACAAACACGGCGAACCGAACGCTCGTGGAAACTAACATACCGGCATGGCCGCAAATGACGTTACGGGCAAGCTGTGTGTAGACGGTTTTATCGTAGGTAGCGCCATTTGAAGAGCGAGGAAGAAGGGAAAGGGCTACCGTCGCTTTGCCCCTTGCTGGTGCGTTAGAAAGAGTGAAAGTGCCGGATGAGAGCCTTCGCCGGTGGTGGGTGTATGCATTGCCCAAACTTTGTTCGCGCTTTCCTCTTTGTTTTGAACTCCCAAACTTAATTAGAGCCACGGGCGTGGATGGCGACAGTCCCCTGGTCATCGGGACATCATTGCACGGTTATAGGATGCACGAACAACGACAGAAAGCGTCGAGCACTGTCCGAGGACCTATGTAGTTTGCACGGAATCCGGTAAGTGCGGCTGCAATGTCTTTAAGCTCCATCGCTTTCCACATGGCCCCGGTCTCCGGCGGCAGTGGTTTGCGTCCACAAGCCGAAAAGACTTTTCCCCAACGCCATTCTCTCGACTGTGCTCGGAACATTTTGGGAATAGAGAGCGCACGAAGCTGTACTACCTGATGAATATTGGGTACGCTTGCACGGTGCGTGCAAGTTTCTCATGATAATGGTTGTTTCAGCTTGTGACGTTTTGTAACTGAATTTATTTTAATATTAATATTTTGAAGTGGTGACACTGACTCGATTTTATCATATTTATTTATTGAAAGTACCCTCAGGGCCCGAAGGCATTACAAAGGGGGCGAGCACATACATGAAACAAAGATAGTAATATAGTAACAAGTCAACAATATAAAATATACAACAAACAAAGAAAAAAACGACAGGTCATGGGTCACTGCTAAAATAGTTAGTGATGTAATTTCTAAACAGGTTAGTATCGGTTACAGTAGCAATCAACCCTGGGAAGTGGTTCCACTCCTCGGCTGTGCGGGGTAAAAAAGAAGATTGAAATGTTGCGGTAAATGAACTTGGAACTCCAACTTTGTGCTGATGGTCAAGACGGGATGAAATGTAATAGGGGGAGTAATCATCCGATTGAGTAGTAGAGGATTATGAAAATACATTTTATGAAATAGAGTTTGGCGTGAAATGTACGTCGCAAGGAGAGAAGTGGTAAGCATAAACTATTTTTCATCGATGTGACACTAGCAGTACGGTGGTAGTTGGAAAGAATGAAACGAGCTGACCTATTCTGAATGGATTCCAATGCAGTGATTAGAGTATTGTCACCGGGATCCCAGATGGAGGCTGCATATTCTAATTTAGGCCTGAATAATGTTTTGTAGAGGATCAATTTTAGTGAAAGAGGTGCCAATGAAAAGTTGCGTTTTAAGTAGCCCAACACGCACTAGCACGGGTAGTACCATACTGAATGTGGGGTTTCCATGAAAGGGTATTTGTTAAGGGATCACCAATGTACTTGTACGTTGCCACTTGCTCCAAAAGGTTGCCATCTAGGTGGTAACAGGGACTGTTGTTAGGTTTACGGGACACTCTCACGTGTTTGCCTTTACTAGTGTTTACTTTCATTAGCCAGAATTCACACCAACGAGAGACAGAGTTAATATCAGACTGAAGTGGAGACAGGTCAGAATCAAGACAGATTTCACGGTAAATTACCCAGTCATCGGCGAAGAGACAAACGGATGAAGACACATTAATGAGAAGATCGTTCATATAAATTAAAAATAGTGGTGGGCCTAAAACAGACCCTTGAGGAACTCCATAATTCACAGACTGAGGTGAGGAGTTTTCGTTGTTAATTGTTACGAATTGTGAACGGTTATTCAGAAAAGACCGAATCCATGAGAGAACGTTAGGGTCAGTGTTAAGCTTTGCAAGTTTTAGCAGTAATATCTCGTGACACACCTTATCGAATGCTTTGGCGAAGTCTAAGAAAATGCAGTCCACCTGGGAGCCTCGGTCAAGAATAGAATGAATGTCACGAGTGAAGGATAGGAGTTGGGTTTCACAAGATAATGATTTACGAAATCCGTGTTGTGCTTCAGTGAAGAAATTATTCGACTCTAGGAAATCTACGAGTTGGGAAAAGATAATATGTTCCAGAAGTTTACATGGTATGCTTTTAATGAAATGGGACGATAGTTGTTAGAGGAATGTTTATCGCCCCCTTTCGGAATGGGAACCACCTTCCCCACTCGCCAATTACAAAGTAAACTACCACCTTGAAGCGACTGTTCAAACAATTGGGAAAGGATAAGAGATGAGTATAATTTAGTGTTTTTAAAAAACTTGGAATTAATACCGTCCACTCCTGATGGGGATGATAACTTCAGTTTATCTATAATTTTTGCAATACCTGCGGGATCAACAAAGATAGCATCCATTGGCAGATAACAGGCACAGTTCATCGAAGGGTAACTTAAGTTGCTAATATTAGAAAAAGGTTCAATAAATATACTATTTAAGACATTAGCACATTCGTCACTGGGCACGCTATCACCACTTGAAATTTTAAGAGAGATTGAAAAACAGTCCTTTTTGTTAACAGTATTCCAAACTTTAACGGGGTTATCTACCAACATGTCTGGAAGACTGCGTGTAAAAAAGTAAGATTTAGCGTCTTCAATCGCTCTTTCGTAAACTTCTACAGAACTGTGATACGCGGCCCAGCGACGCTCACGCGAGGAAAACTTGACCGCACGGTACAAGCGCTTTTTTTTTTATTTTATTTGACAGTCTCTTCAGGGCTCTCGTGAACCAATTGGTGACTGATTATTTTCAATAATATAGTTCGTAGCGGTACGTATTTGTCGATATGGGAGATTATCTTATCTTTATACAAGCCCAAGTTTTCATCAACAGAGCGCCCCGAAAAGCCTGTCAAATGCTGGTCAAAAAAAACTGCAAGATCAATGTAGATCTGATCAAAATTTGCTTTACTGTAATCGCGTATTTGCTTTCGTTGAACAGTCGGCCTAGATACCGGCGTTTTGAAAAGAAAATGTAACATAGAGCGATCACTCATCCCTGGAAGATAAGCTATGGCACTTGCATGCTCAGGGTAAGTAGTCAATATGAGATCTAAAACACTTGCTTTCGTGGGAGACACCCTGATGGGATGAAGAACTAATTGCGAAAGGTTAAAATTCAGACATAAGTTAATGAACGAATTACACTCTGTGGAATGTACATTCATACAATGAACGTCATCTGACCAGGATATAGTGGGAAAATGGAAGTCACCCAGAAGGAAGATGGGTGCGCTGGGATACCGCATCACTATGGAGTTAATGGAGTTACGCAAAGTCTCAACAAATGATGACGAAGATGAGGATGGCCGATAACATACTCCCATGATCCACTTCTTATGGTTCAAAAAAAGGCCGACACAGGTTAGTTCTATATCGCATGCCATGTTTAATGAAAAATACTTAATATGGTCAGCAATTGCAATCAGGACGCCACCGCCACACCTGTCCTGTCTATCGTTTCGATAGACATTGAACGTTTTTGAACCATCAAACAGTTCACTGTTCCGCACCGTCCCAGAAAGCCATGTTTCGGTTAGAACAACAATATCAGCATTGGTACTATCAATAATGAAACACAATTCATCACGTTTTTTTTATTACACTCCTTATGCTAAACGTGGGAAACGTGGGAAAACTGCGACAGCCTAGCTCTATCCCTCGACAATACCTACGTTGGCGAGCGCGCCTCAGCGGAATCTTGAGTAGATGACTGTGCCTGGGGAATAGTTGGCTGTGCGGGAGAGACAATAGGCATACTAGAAGGACCTAACTCGTACACTTCACCAGTTGCCGAGTTGAAAGCGTAACACCGTTTGTTAATGTGCAGCTTGTTGTACCTAAGCTTAAACGTTCCTCCGTTAGGTTTACCAAATTCTAGCAGTCTTTTTCTCGCATTACGCGTAGCCAGCGAAAAGTCTTCGCTGACCGTAATGCGGTGCGTTTTTAATGCTGCTCTTGCTATCAGTATCTGGTCTCGCAGTTTGAATGAGAAAACTTTTATAATTATAGGTCGGCATATATCGTGACAAAATTTTCCAAGACGATGAGCCCGAACAATAAAGACGCCCGTGATTGGCATGCCAAAGAACGTTCGGAAAACGCTCAGCATTATTTCTTCTGTCTGGGCCCGAGTTTCTGATACGGTGTCGGTAAGCCCCCAAAAATATCAGATTGTCTCAACGGGACTGATCTTCCGCCTTGTCAAAACGTGCCCGCAATGCAATGTTTTCAGCACTATCGCCAACATTTCTGGCCTCGATTACTGCTGTTTGAACTTGTTCTACAACAGAGGCGCTGGATTCGACTGCAACGAGCCTCGAGTTGATGTCCGAGATGTTGGCCCTCATTGTATTTTGGTTCTGCTTTATTTCGTTAATAGACGTCAGGATTCCTGATTGTAACGACTGAATCTGTATTGATCGCGCGTTAACGTCAACGAGCATTTGATGCATTTCATTAAACTGTTTCAACTGCTCGGCGTTCATCGAACCAGGGTTGGTTTCCAGATCGCCAGAGGTGAGAAGCAGGAGACTGGAAACGTCAACACATTCGCACATGGTTTTAGATAGCACTTGTGAGCACAGGAACACCAATAAAAAACATTGCTAGTTCTTTTTGCGTATAATTAGGGTGATTGACCAACCCGTACGAACAAGAAGAGGGCTGCATAAATCACAGGTGCACCTGTGCTCACTCAAAGCGGCGAGGCGCCGGCTGACGTTTATATAGGCTTTGGATGGTGGTGGCGATGTCGATGTGGCTGTTGACGTTGTTGATACGGCGAAACTCTCGCCGAAGATCAAGTGGCGACGTAGCCACAGATACGCAGCGCTTCCTTTAGCGGGAATCCACTGTCACGGTGATCCATGTGGTTTGGCACGCGCTCTCGAAGAATGAACTCCCTTGTATCCTGGACCGTCATCGGCCCGAAAGCCGGCAACGGGAAGCAGACCATGACCTGTACGAACAAGAAGAGGGCTGCATAAGTCGACTGCATGTCGCAGGTGACCCCGTGCAACACTTAGTTGAAGGCTCATTTCCGCCGCCGGGTGTGGCTGGAAATCGTCGAAAAGTTAGTTCTATCGACTTTCCTAAATATCAACCTTTTCCGCGAGACCAGAGAGCCGTGAACCTATCTTGACCGTCGCAACGCGACTAGATCCTTCTTATTTTCAACATTAGTACATGATGTAGATCGAAAGTTGCTGTTGCTCTTGCTGAAAGTTTAAACATGCTCATGCATCGATTTCGAATCGTTGAATCGTTGATCGACTCGCTCCGGCAAAAAGCCCATCTCGACTTTGCTGTTTTCAGTTTTCGAGACAAGATCCACTCGTCGATACAGGATCCTCAAATAAAATATTTATAAACACCTTCAAGCCGGAGTGAGCTGCCTTCGATCGTTCCCTGGAATATTCTTATTTAGCGCGTCCTTGTTCAGATTACATGTTATTGTTGTGGACGACACGAAACGCCAAAAACATTCTCGGTGTACTGCATCTAAAACGACAAAACACCTGAAGGGGGAGATTCAATCGCTGTCAAATGATACAATATTTGCAGTATCCGCCTCGTTTTTATAAGGTGTTTATAAACGTTTTTTTTTTTTTTTTTTTTGAGGATCCCGTATGACGAGTGTGTCTTTTGTCAAGAACTGAAAACAGCGAAGTCGATATGGGCCTATTGCCGGAGCGAGTCGATCAATGATTCAACAATTCGAAATTGATCCATGAGCGTTTTTCAACTTTAAGCGACAGTAACAGCAACTTTCAATCTAGATTATATGCTAATGTTAAAAATAAGAAGAATCTAGTCGCGTTGTGACGGGCAACATATATGTTCACGGCTCTCTGGTATCGCGCAAAAGATAGTGATTCAGGAAAACCGATAGAACTAACTTTTCGTCAATTTCCAGCCACACCCGGCGGCGGAAATGAGCCTTCAACTGATAAAATCGAGTCAGTGTCCCCACTTCAAAGTATCAATAGTAAGATAAATTCAGTTAACAAAAGTTACAAGCTCAAACAGCAATTATCACGAGAAACCTTGCACGCACCGTGTGAGCGTCCACAATGTTCATTGGCGGTACAGCGTTCGGTGCGCGCTGCATTCACAGAATGTTCCGAGCACAGTCGAGAGGATGGCGTTGGGGAAAAGGTTTTTCGGCTTATGGACGCAAACCACTGCCACCGGAAATCGGGGTCATGTGAAAAGCGATGGAGCATAAAGACACTGCAGCCGCCCTCGCCTTGCCAGTTTCCGTGCAAGCTACATAGGTCCTCGGCAGGCACGTATCTAGGGGGGGGGGGGGGGGGCATGAAGCCTGCCCCCCCCCCAGAAAAAATCTCCACTTTGCTGGGACCTCCTCTCCCCCCTCCCCCTCATACAGCATTTTGTCATGGGCGCCCCCCCCCCCCCCCCCGAAACAAAATCCTGGCTACGTACCTGGTCCTCGGGCAGTATTCGACGCTTTCTGTCGTTATCCGTGCACCCTCTAACCGAGCAATGCTGTCCCGATGACGGGGAGACTGTCGCCATCGAAGCCCGTGGCTATAATTAAGTTTGAAAATTTAAAACAGCGAATAAAGCGCGAACTAATTTCGAGCATTGCATGCACCCAACACCGGTGAAGGCTCTCATCCGGGACTTTCACCCTTCCTAACGCACCAGCGAGGGGGAAAGCGCCGGTAGCCCCTTTTCCCCTTGTTTTTCGCCCTCTTTCACTAAAACGGTCTATAGGCCAGAAGGCGTACAGTCCTCGGATACTACTACTAGGCGAGATTGTCACGCGTTGACGCCACTAAGCGGCAATGCGCGCAACTACAGTAAGTACATTTGGCTATGTAGAGGCCCTTGACGTATACGAGCGCGATACACGTGCGCTTCTCACTGACCGATATTGAAGCGAGAGCTAGAGAGCTCGCGGCCACGTCATTTCGTTTTCGTACCCTTTTAAACACAGCATGCAACATCGATAACAAAAAACGTATTGACGATTTTTTTCTGTCGGTTTGAAAAGAGACCGTTCTTGCCGACTACTTGTGGATTAGAACCACAAAATTAAAAACAATTAACCGTCTTAATTTTGGTCGAACGCCACCAACCGCTTGTGATGCCCGTCACAAAAAAACTCACTTTTGGTGTGTGTTTTTTTCACAGCGAACTTGTTTATAGTTGGGGTTCCTGTGCGTGACCAAAAACTCTACGCTCGCACCGCACACACGCGCCGCACGTGCCGGCGTCTGCAGCAGCGACTGTTCTAAAACATAAGCCTAAAACAAATGGCATCTTGCACGCGCGTGCGACAACGATTTATTTCGGTTATTTACTTCGAATCTTTTATACGGGGAAAATGTGCGCGTGCGGCGCGTGGAACACCGTTCCCTGCATTCTGCTTGTCGTCATTCCAAGGCGTTTGCGTGCCTAGTTTCCTTTGCTTCCGCTCTTCCAGGATGGCGGTCCAGTTGCGCGTGTCTAGTTTCTTCCGGCTCCTCTGGGCGGCGATAGTCGCCCACGAGAATGTATATATATAAAAAAAAGAAAAACCAGAAAGACAAGTTGTCGTTCTTCATTTAAATTTCACTTCTCTTCTCTCGTCGTAATGGGGATGGCACGTATAGTCCGGACTTCCGAAGAGCAACGCGCCTACAAAGAGCAACGGCGGGAACGGCAACGAGAATGTCAGTGGTGGCGGCAGGCGGCACCTGTGTGTGCGTACGTTTCGTCACGATGACCACCGATCAAGACGATAAATGTGTTCGTACCTTTGTTCAAACTTCTGTCGCGTCCGTATCGTGTGCTAAACAGCTTCGCTGGTCATCCATTTTCACAGACTGGAATGGCTCCCAATTTTTTTGTCACACCTTACAGATTAACTGGTTTTGGTTATCTTTCGCCCGGGCACAAGAGTGTAAAGATGTTTTGGGTCGGATTCAGATTTTTTTTTTAGAAGGGGAAGGGTGTAATGTTGGAAGGCTTATTGAACACGCACATGCTACGTTAAAACTATTTTAAACTGTGAGAACAGCGTACACAACACTCGACCATAAAAAAAAAAAAAGAAAGGAGCTTTACAATTCGTTTTACCCCACGTCTAGACGCATCCGACGCTTCGAGCTGATGAGACCGATCAGAGAGCTGATAGGACCAGTCAAAAAACCAATCATAAACGGAAAAGTCCTATTGACTTACGCTTTTGACGCTGCTTGATCGGTACCATGCATTACCTCAAAGCGTCAGGTGCGCCTGGACTTAAAAAACCTCTGACACGCCAAAAACAATTTTTTTTTCATGCTAGGCGTTGAAATGGCATATCACGACATTACAAAAAAATTGTTTCACTAAAAACTTGCGTAGTTTTTTTTTATAAAAAATAGAAATACGAGGCCCAATTCAAAGTTCCCGCCGTGCACTGTGACGTAACAGTGTACCGCAAGGTGTCGGGGCGGTCAGAAGGGAGGCATCGACCTACGTCACTAAACGTGGGTTCACCGGAAGTCACGTGAGTTTCACTCCTCGTGCTCTCCGCGACCGTGCCTAAGCCTTTTTTTATTTTTTTTTATTCTGATCTTTGTACGAGCGATCGTAGAAAACGAAGTTTCAGTTCCACTATACTCCGTTTCACCTTATGTTGTACCGCAGCGAAGGCTAGAAGCGCGAGCTCATAGCGTTGGCAGCTTCCCTTGGTGCACGAGAGCTTTTGCCGCCGAGATGTGCCCTAGAGCAAGGAGCTCGCGCCTGTAGCCTTTCCTGCGGTACAACACAAGGTGAAACAGACTATAGCTCTTTATCGCTTCACCATTGGTTAGTTTCCGTGCGGTAAAATTTGAGGACGAAGAGTCAGTGGATCGACGTGATGGAGGTCAATGATGAAAGCGTTGCGAGTACAAGCCAGTGTACGAGTGCATGCCGTCAGTCCGATGATACAGGGCTATACTGGGCGCAAC
The DNA here is from genome assembly GCA_013358835.2 of Ixodes persulcatus. Taxonomy (NCBI): domain Eukaryota; kingdom Metazoa; phylum Arthropoda; class Arachnida; order Ixodida; family Ixodidae; genus Ixodes; species Ixodes persulcatus. The sequence continues at coordinate 450,258 of JABSTQ010011364.1, forward strand.
ACAAGCTATCAAGTTTTGAAAAAAATTTTTAGAACACTCGCAGAAATTAGGATTGCTAGCATACGACATGCCCGATCGCATTGCTGAAGGTTCAGACACCGAGGTCATTGAATCATCGGATACTCTCCAGGCTGAAGATGTGTGCCGTCTAAAGAATACGAACTGGTGAGTGTATCAAGCACAAGTAAACGTCGAGCACAAAGTACGTATTTTGTCTAGAACATGAGTAGAACTTGTTTATTAGGTGCACATGCGGCCGATGTATGTCTCTCGGAAATGCATGCAGTGTGATATCTCTTCAGTTGCTGAAATACCGGGACACAGCACCTTCTAGGCATTATAGTTGATCACGTCAATTCACTGACTCCACTTCTACTTTTACAGCAACATTAAGCGATGAGAAGCAAATAAAAGAAACCTTGTCTGCTTGGATTGCTCGTGGGGGTGCGGAGAATAACAAGAATATAAGAAAAAAAAATATTACACGCGCTCGCGGTAAGCACGAGGAGGGACACAACTCACGTGACTTCCGGCGATGCCTTCATTTAGAGTTCCTGTATAGGCTCCCTACGGGAGCCAGAGTTGCGCGTTCACGCATGGCATGTGGATTCAGCTCCTCACGTGACTGAATTCGGCGAATAGCAGCGCCGCGCGTTCGAGGCGCGCGGCGGGCTCAAAAGCCTGGGAACGTACGCCGGGGCGCGTGCAACGTCTACTTTGCTGCACGACACTTGATACGGCTCCTCACGTGATCGGATCTCGGCGAATAGCGGCGAGGGCGGCACGCGGCATGTGGAATCAAACGCGCAACTCTGGCTCCCGTAGGGAGCCTATACAGGAACTCTACCTTCATTCTGACCGCCCCGACACCTTGCGGTACACTGTTACGTCACAATGCACGGCGGGAACTTTGAATTGGGCCTCGTATTTCTATTTTTTATAAAAGAAACTACGCAACTCTATAGTGAAACATTTTTTTTTTTGTAATGTCCTGATATGCTATTCCAACGCCTATCATGAAAAAAAAAAACGTTTTTTTTTCGGCGCGTCAAGGCCCTTTAAGCTGAAACGAAGCATAACGCAGCGTTGAAATTATCGAATGGACAACTTTGACCTGACGCTCCCAGGCTTGACGCTACCGCGCACGCGGGCGAATAGGGTCATCCATGTCCCTGTCGCAGACTTCCGTTTCACGCTCCCTTGCGCTGTCCCAGTCACATAAGTGAGGCACGCAATGAACACGCGGTCTGTGTGCTTGTCGCAATCCCGTTCGGGTCCCTCTCCGCTACCACGCCTCCTTGTATTCCTTACGCTCCACACTCCCAAAATGAAATGCTTCGAGCGGTCACGTAAGTCGCGTCAAATAACAGCAAAGAAAAAAAAAACGGAACGAACAAGAGCTTTTTCGTAATTGGAGGGACGTGACTTCCCTCGCCTAACGTACTTTACAGATCTCTCTCGCGTCTGTGGCTTGCTAAATTAACTTTTTATGGGCGCCGGTGTACTCTTAATGAGGCAGCACAAAGGGGCAAGCCAGCGAGTGTGACCTTTTTTTGAAGGGTTGCGTTTCAAAGTGTATAGAGACATCAAATTTTTGAAGTTCCGTTTTTTTTCCTTTTTGTTTTCCTATTGCGATCATAACACTACAGCAAACTCGCCGAAGTTCGACGAAATGCGCCAAAGCGGCAGACGGGTGCGTCTTGGCGTTGCAGCGTGCTGTAGCGTCGCTTTCGAATCTGAGACGCTGCGCGATGGGCTGGCGGCGTCGCTGACGCACGTTGGGGGAGAGCAGACCATGTTTCATGGGGCCCGGAGTACTGGCTTCACGGACACATAAAGAGGTGCGAGGGATTCCAAAAGCTATCGCATTGCATCTCCTTTGGCAGCAGCCAAAGAGAAGGCGCTGTTTCTTTACTTTACGCAATGCCTATGGCATCACCTTTCATAGAATATTTTGTGAGCACACGAACGCCGTAGGTAAACATTTCAAGTTCTTGCTTTTTTTTAAATTTTACTTAGGTATTTTTGTTTAATTAATTTTATACACAGAAGATCCACCACATTGAGAGCACTCTGGTAAAGTCTGGCTCTATACGTTAAGAAACCAATTTATGCGGCCCTTTCGAATAGACAACAAACTTTTTGACTTACGCGGTAAAATTGATTCAGCCCTTCCGCAGAGCCATACGTTTCTCTATCATCCGTCACTGTAACTACAAAATAAACAGGTGATTATTTTGGCAATCTAGGTATACTACCGCAGCTAAGCTTATTTATAGTCATATTTTAAAGGGGCACTGACACGTCAAAATCATTTTTTTTATTATTCGAAACGATTGAAAACGATGCCGGGACATTACCCTCAAAATTCGAAACTTGAAAATTCAGTATTTGTGAATTAAAAAAACAATATCCAAATGCCGAATTTGAAGTTCCCGCGCGATCCGCGCCAGTGCAGCGAGTCAAATTTTGCGGTCTCCTGCGGCTCGACTTTTTTTCAGACCTCCGCCTTGCCTCCGCTCCACGCTATGAAGCAAAGCGCCGTTCCCACGGCGACCCCAAGCGAGGAGGAGGTGATAACACACCGACGCGGGAAAAAACCGGTCACTTCCCGACTCGCCGTGTTGCTCGCCGACGAGCACCGCCAAGTTTTCCGAGGGAGGGTACAAATCTTTCCGAACTCTGATTTCTGGTATTTCAAAAAGAGGGGCCGTAGTGCGTTCGCAATTGCGTTAAAAAACATGTTTTACGATTGCTGTTATTATATGTTATAGAAATGTCACCTACAAAGCTTCTAAATTTCCTGATTTTTGACGTCACCGATCAAAAGAAGCGAGGAGGTGAGCGCGGGAAATTTAAACGCCAAAAATAAAAAGGCGCGCGCGCGCGCGCGGGAAAATTTTTTTTCGCGATGCGGTTTTTTTTTGCGTGTCTATGACTGCAACTTGCATCGTTTTAGACAATAAGAAAAAATACGACCTTTGGGTTGTCAGTACCCCTTTAAGAACTACCCGGTACGCCGTCCTCCAATGAAAAAAAAAAGAACGCAACACTATACTGAGACGCATTTTTAATCATCTTCGCCAAAAATTATATTGTCGCAGATAAAAAAGGCTCGACGAGCGTTAACTGAAAATAAACATTTAATCGGCGAACTTGTGGCAGAAAAGAAAGAAAGAATGAGCGTCGCAACAGCAGCAACGAACGTCGCAGCGTCGGCGTGACAGCTGGGTGTAGCGAAACTGCGAGGGAGAGTGTGCCTCGTCGGCGGGAGAGGGAGTCGGCAAGGCCACGCTAGGCTCCCGATCTACTACGCTCGGTGTCTCGAATATTCGGCCTAGATATCCGAGAGTGAGCTAGGGCGAGACTGACTCGGAAGGGTCACGTTGTCTTCCTTATCTTTTGCTCTCGGGGTAAGAGTAAAATCGAATCTTCTAGAAATACGAATAGGCGTTCCTCCTCCGTCATGCACGCGGCAATATTCGGTGTACACCTGGAGTGATCTGCTGAAAACCGCAATCCTAATGAAACAATTATATGAATGTTTTCAAGAAAAATGCAAGAGCCTATAAGAAGATATCAAATCTTATATAGGACTCATACAATGCATATTCCCTGATTTGAGTTTCGACAGATCATGTATAATACAATGCCGGGGTCGCACTGCTTATACACCTTTTCCACAAAGGTGCAGCCATCGTAAATACCGTCACTTCTGGTACGCGTTAAAACATTTTTTTTTACCTCTCAACGCGGCTGGAAGGTGTTCACGTAAAATGCGTGATTGTCACACATCCTTGTTTTGCCTCGCCTATATTTTCTCGCGTATTCCAGATTTAATGTCGTATTATTTGCTCGTCCCGGATACCAGAAAGGCAACCCATGTGACTGAGTACGAAAGGAAGAAAAAAACGTACATAGGGGATATTCACTGGACGCTATATTTGAGTGCGATGTGTAGAGCGCAAGCTCAGAACAAGCTCACATTATTTATCTGCAAAGACCGGCAATCTTCATGGTGCACAATCCACGTTGCAAAAGCACGGCGGAAGCTCGCCGTCATCGTGCGCTCAGCAGCCGCGCACACAGCTATGGCCGCCAGTGAATACTCCTATTGATCAGGAGATTGAACTAAAGGGGGCGCTTTATCGAGCCTGTTGTCCACACAGCCCGGTGTTCACAGACACAGCACAACAAAGAAATCGAACCTCGCCTAGCATGGTCTGGGCACGAGCGCTTCGCTCTGACCGGTGCTTTAGACGCACGAGGAGCGGCCTTCAAATTGTCGTCTTCGATTTCTCGGACCAAAAAGAAAAAAGAAAATACGGTTTGTTGTCTCCACAGCTGAAGCGTACCGCTAGAGGCGTGACGGTTCCATTTCCTCGTCAATACATCATACAAAAGGTTCGAAAGCGAGTCACCGCGAGATACGTGCTTCGAATGCCGCTTGAAAATGTGTTCAAAGATAAACTTAGCACGCAGCATTCCAACTACGGATATTGCGGTGACTCGTGTTTGCTGACTGTCTTTTGTAAAAAAAAAAAAAAAAAATGGGGTGCGTGTATGTTTATAGTGCCTAAAACTTAGTCTGCCTCAACGGGAGAGTTGTCCCCTAGCTATAGGTGAGCAATGGATCCAGTGCGGTGCAACCGCTAGCCTGGGGTCTTTGACGTGCATCACGCAGTTGTGGCACACGACCCCACGCCAGTACGACGCTCATCCAGATCGAAACGGGCAGGGGTGGGGATTGAATCCAGGATGCCGGGGTTTCTGTAGCTGGAGCTCTCGCTCCACGTGCTCCGAGATGGTGTGCGCTAGCCAACTCGGACACCGATTCCTTTACTGTCGTTTGTTTGATGTATAAGCCGTGTGACCCCGGCTTACAGCGTCAAAAACTGAGCGCTTATCTTCAAGTATAAAGAGACATTAAAAATGAATTGCTAGTTTTCAGTTTACAATGAATATTTATTGGTGACATCCTCTCAGTGTTGCTAATACAAACGCGCGCTCGAGACGAAATTTGCAAGGTCAGAAAAGAAAGAAGCAGAAAAAAGCAACATTATCCAAGCAACATTAAAGAAGCAGAAAAGAGCACATTACAAAAAAGCAACAACAGCAAAGCCCGCGGCGACACCCCCTGACAATAGGAGGCGTGTGGAATCGGCCGTGGTTGAACGCATGGCCGCAAACCTTCAGTTTGGTTATTGTTGCGAGTGTTGCAAGAGAGCAAAATTATTGGGGGCTTCCAAACATCCCTCAGCAGCGCCACGAAGAAAAGAAATGCCGACAGCTTTTCCCTCGTCACATCGGAGTATCAGGGTAAAAGCTGCGTACAAAACGGCGCTGCTTTCCCTTATTACTCCGGAAGGATGCAGGGATGCCCCGAAGAAAAGGAAACAGCTTTTCCACATCGCTCCGAAGTGGAGGGAAGAAGCAGCTGTTGGCTATATTTTTACGTCCGTGATGACGCTTGGTATTTTGTCGTGGCCTTTACAGCCACAGGCTGTCATGGGAGACAGCCAGTTCCAGCTTGAGGGAGAAAAGAGAATGAAAGAAAGCGAGTACAACAAATAAGGCAGAAAATAGAATATTAAATATACATGCCTTAACACCACTCGTGGCCACTGTAAAAACACGTGCTCGGTCGTGCGCTCTACTTAATAATAATATTAATAATGAAAATAATATTGATAATAAAAATATTAAGTAAAAAGAAGAATAATGAGAATAAGTATAATCTTTATTTTCTTGCTTCACAAGCAAAACGGGACATAAGGCAAGAAGCTTGAATATGCAGCTTGAAGAGGCCGTACCTTTTTAAGAAAGAATGTTATCTAACAATCACCTGACTGTATCGTCGCAGCCTACTAATCGTAGTAGAATCACCCGAGCAATCATGAACAACAAAAGAATCCCAACATTGCGTTTACCCTGAAGGTTTTATTTTTTATTTTATTTTTTTTTTATTTTAAAGCACATTTTTAGGACACGAACTACACTGATAAGAATTTCAGAAAAAAAAAAGCAAAATACCTTAGCTTTCTGGTTACTTGAGCAATCGATAAAAATGCTAATTCCAAAGGATTGTCAACTGTCTTCCGTTTCCGTTTAATCTATATGCGAGAGCCATGCCGCCAGCTTCCCCCACAACATGCCGATCCAATTCCATAACAACACAACAAACCAGTAAACAAAGGCCGACTAGCTTCCCCTCGTCACACCTAAGTAATGCAGCAAAGCGTATGTACAAGACGAAACATCTTTCCCTTATTGCGCCGAAGTAATGCAGAGAAGCGTCAAACTAAATGGAACAACTTTCTCATTACCACGCCGCAGTAACGCCGAGAAGAGACATTCAAAACCAGACATTCCCTAATCACACTGAATTAATGCGAAGAAGCGGATGGTCAAACGGAAAAAGCCTTCCGCACACCACACCGGAGTAATGCAGAGAAGCGGCATACGAAAACGAAACAGCTTCCCCTCATTACAGCGGAGTAATGGAGAGAAGCAACATACGAAACAAAGCAGATTTTCCTCGTTAAAAAAAGTCCTAAAGCGGAGGAGCAGCTTCCTCTCATCGCGCCGGAGTAGTGAAGAAATGCCGCGCACGAAAGGAAAACATCCGCTTTTTCAGCATTGCTCCGAAGAGACACGCAGAGAAACAGCTGCTGTGTACATTGTTGTCTCGGTGAAGACGCGCGGGATTTCTCTCGTGGGGTTTACTACAGCCGCTAGCCGGGTTGTTATTTAACAAAATACGGCCGGACCTCGTTCGCCGAGTACCGCCTCGTATGCTACATTCGCGACACAATGCAGCGTCAGCGCAGCAGCTCGGTACGAAGCGAGGCGGGGACATCTTTAATTAGACGCTGGAATTGTTAATGAGAGTTGGTCGCCTTTATCGTGACACGGATTAAGAACGCTTTGCTTCCGTTCTTTCTGTTTTGCTCTTTGTGTATTCTGCATGTTATTGTTACTTTGAGGAGAGGGGTGGGGGGGGGGGGGAGGATGAGAAGAAGCGAGGCACTGGGGAACAGGCAAATTTGTGGAACGACTTGCGCAGCACTAAGGAGTTTTTTTATTTCTTCTTTTTTTAATTTAAGAACCGGCTTCGTAAAAGAACCACACCCTGTTCAAAAAGAAAACAGAAAAAAAAAATCTGTGCATGGTTTAAGTGCGTGTTTTTAACGTGAAACGTTCTTCGGCTAGTTGCTCGAAATTTTGTGAAGCCGCATTTCGCGAAACCGTAGCCTCTGACATCCCATTACGCAACGCGCGCAGTGTTGCATAATGGGACATCACAGGCCCACACACCAACTGAGTTTTTTCGCTAAATATAGCGGGTAAGTTGAATTCGCCGCATAGGTCACGTGACATCAGTTACCCCGCTAAATTTAGCGAGGAAATCGACGTCACGTGAGGCTAGAACGTTTCGCGTGTGCAACACAACTGCCCAGCGATCTGCACTCTCGTACGACGGCCCTAGCTGTCATGTTGGTCACGCGAAACTTTTCTGCGGACATGTTGAACCGTGGTTCACGTATATGTTTTACGCAAGCTTCAGGCATATCCACAAACAATTTTGTCGTCATGTCCGCTGCAAACATTGTGTGTTCTGTAAGAGCAGCACGACTGCAGCTTCGTCAACTTTATGCCGCCTAATAACCCCTGTTTCACGGGTATTTAAGAAAAAATAAAAGTACGCAAAACAAAGGAATTTAGAAAATTGGCGAATCAGTCTCGACTCTGAGCTCGTGCCTGGACGTACGCTGCTTCACCGACTCTCTAAAGCTATTAGTCCTCAAGGCTATTTAATTGCCCGGGAAACGTCGATGAAAGACCCTTGTTTCATTAACACGTCAAAGACCTTCAGACGAATGTCCTCTCGGCGAGCGGCGAACCTGCTCGTCATGCCCACACTGCGCGTGTCACTTGGCAAGCCCTGGTTTATTGCCAATTTCGCCAAAAGCCTTCGGCATAAATGCTATTTAAAATGACCGTGCAATGGGGTATTGGACACTGCAAAACTGTCACGAGCACCTGATTCGCTCCGATGCATTGGGAGCTCTGTTGGGTACTTGGTGTCACATCATTTCTAGAAACTGTTTCAGGTGCCCAACTGTTATTAAAGCGTAGTCCGAATGTCACAGCAAACACCAACTTTTTATCCACCAACGAAACAAATTGAAGATTTTGATCGCCCGATCAACTACATCTCCGGGTACCGCTTGTACGCAAACAAATTCTTTTTTTACCAATCAGTGGCGCACAAGCATAAAACAAAACAAAATGTTGATATCAATCTGTTTACACATGTCTGCGCAGTGTTTGTTGTAGGTCGCTCTCGTGGGAACGGACCCTTACCGAAGCCCCATCTCAAACAGGCCACTGCGCCGTATGTCGCCAGTCGAGCGCAAGCTGGGAGAGGAAATAAACCCCGGCCCTGGGGCCTCCGTAAACCAATCGAAGACGAAGAAACAACACCACACGAATCCCAAACAGCTCTAACCAGCCCAATGGAAGAGACATGCGTTGTCACCGCTTCGCTGGACGCCGATACCTCGATAAATCATTAACCGCCTTTGGGCGCACCGGCAGAGCGAACCCCGTTCTCTGTGCGAGCAACACGATGAACGGTGAGCCGTCTTCCTCCCGCCGTCGGCCCGAGTAATCCCCTACCGGCCTCGCCGATAAATAACAACTTTGTCGCCGCCGCAGTGTTCGACCTCCTTCCATCACTGTCGCGGGAAACGTCCGCCAGGGGGAGCGCGCGCTTCCGGCGCCGGTCTACTTCCGGTGGCGCTGAGTGGCTCGCGCCGCCACCTAGCGGCGGAAACTGGAGGGGCGCAGGCGGAGAAGAGACACTCGCTGACAAATGGCCGCACTCCTGTTCGACGCCTCCTCGGACAAAGTACGGGTCGTCGTCCGGTTAGAAAGACTCGTATTTTATGGGGCGAGGATTGGGTGACACTTGTTCGAAACGCCACTTGCTTCGTCTCTTCCAGTAGTCTTTTTTTTTTTTCTTCTAAGATCGATTTTTTTTTTTTTTAGGTTCGCGAATGGTTGCTTTGGTAGAGCTAGAGCACTAAATAAGCTTCAGCCATCTTGGTGATAAAAATCAGTTCATCGAATATATTGTTTCCTCAAGGCCTGTAGCCATTACGGAGGGGGTGAGCAGGACAAAGAAATTGTGACAACAACAAAATGCACAATACAAATTAGCCATATGATTAACAGGGATAAAATGATTGATGGTATAGTTCTGAAAATATGAGAGTTTGGTATTGCGGCAAACGTCCCGGGGGATGGCGGTTCCGGTCCTCAGACGTAAGGTGGACAATTTTGGCCGGGAATTCGAAGCCTTATCTTGAAATCACCTCAAACGCTTTTCCGACCTTGAAAACTAAAAAAAAAAAATTGCAGTGGCTTAGCTCGGCTATGCCAGGATATACGTAGCGTGAGCGTATGCGCACAAAATGAGAGGCGCTATCAAGCGGCTCCGGTGCAGCGTCAGACTTGGTTACTGCGCAACGGAGGCGCACAGCTGGGCACGCGGCGGCGTCAGTGCGTCTGCCGCGGCTATGGCGTCACTCCTCTGGAACGCGCAGACCGGCGAGGGGCGCGCGGCGGCGGCGGAGCGCGCGGCGACGGCGGCTCCGGCACGCCAGCTGTGCGCCGTGTGACGTCACTGCTCCTAGCGCATGCGCAGCACGGCTCTTTGGGAGCCACGCGAAACTGCTCAACCTCGGCCAGTGTAGCTCATGCTACAAAAAAAAAATCAGAGCCAGTTACAGAGCAAAACAATATCGCCTGAGCTTTCTCACATCAGATTCGCCTAAGGCGAAGCATCTGCGCATGCCCAGTGCCGACAGCAGCGCTACCGCAGTGTCGTGACGTCAGTGGGATGAGTTGGTATATAGACCATAAGGTCGTGAAGTCGCATTTCCGAATCGTAACGATGGACAACTCAAGCACCAAAATGGCGGCGCCAACAACAAAGTCGGGAAACGATCGAAGTGCCGACACTCTTTATGCGTAACGTTTCGGTGGCACTTAAAATTCCTAGATACATTTTCCGCTTTCTTAAAAGCACCAACATTGCTTAAAGCGCCGACGGCGTGGCGGGGCAGGTTTTGGGGAAAAAATGGCGTATGACCGCAGCAGGATGAACTGAAAGAGGTCAGCGAGTCGTTAAGTTGAGCGTGTTGCTACGTAGCAATAAAATGGTAAAAACGGCGATGGGTTTGGTTACAACCCTCTGTTCAACGACGTGCAAATTTTAGGGGCGGCACCAAAACAAATCCGGGAGGGAGACAAGTAAGCTTCTTTTTTTCTTCTTTTTTTTTTTCTTTGTACGGATGCACACGCCAGACAGGCGTGTCAGTGCCGCATCTTTGACAATTTAGGTGATGAAGTGAAGTTTAAAAGAAAGTATGGCACGTATATGTCTGACGATGTGTTTTCTATGTAGGGTCTGTGGTTTTTGTGTGTGTTATTTCTTTTGGTGCACCGTCAATGCACCTGACAGACACAGAGTTTTATTTTCTAAGCGGATAGCCAGACAGATGGCATTAATAGTGTGTGTTTGTTCGAATAAGCCTTCATTTCAGAGTGCATTTCGTCTTGCCGACTACTTTCTTGCTGTTCACTCGCTGCTTTTCTGTTAGCACGTGTCCCCATTTGTACCGAAGTGACGTACGAAAACACACTACCCTCGTACGCGGACAGCTTAGATGCTTTCTACTTAATGCACCCCGGCTTTATGATTTCGTAAGTGTTCACAATTTCTGTTTCGCTCTAATATTTTTGTTTATATCTCTTTATCCCGCAATCATCTCTCTCATTCTGTAAGTTCCTTTTAAGTGTACAAGATATTACTCAATCGGATTACATTTCGTGAACTTTATAAGTGTAGCGTATGGGAACAAACGCTTCATCAAATAAACATCGAAATGCGTATGCACCATGCACACTGTTTGCAAAACGAACCCGTGTTTGCCCACCACACCGCATGCGGGCCCCACGCATGCGCTGGAACCGGATTAGTGCGTGAGACCATAGCCTCCTCTATACTCACAAAGACGGGCAGTTCGACTACGGGGCCGTAGAGCAGACTTGTACGTGGTTCAACTACTCTACCCAAGTTACTGTAGTTTAACTACTTTTCTGAGTAGTTTAGTAACTTTCAATTACATTATTATTTCGGTAATTAGCAGTTTACTTTATTACTTTTTGTGAATAACTTCTACTCAAATTACAAATTACTTTCGAATTTTAGTGGTTGTTTTGCCTATCAACAAACATTCCTGCACAGAAGAGGTAAGATGTCGGAAGATCAAAGATCAGCTGATATTTACAAAGAGTTGGTATATATTGCGAAACATCGAATAATTACTGATGACGACGCTCTCCCTGTGCATCGGCCACCGTACCGAGTCTCCGTGAAAGAAAGGGAAGTTACCCAGAAGCAAGTTCAGGAAATGCTTGATGACGACATTGTCCAGCCCTCGAACAGTCCGTGGGCTTCCCCAGTAGTCCTAGTGAAGAAAAAAGACGGAACCCTGAGGTTCTGCGTGGACTACCGCCGGCTGAATGCAGTCACAAAGAAGGACGTCTATCCGCTGCCCCGCATCGACGACACCCTGGACCAGCTGCGCCATGCCCGATACTTTTCGTCGATGGACTTGAAGAGCGGGTACTGGCAGATTGAGGTCGACGAACGAGATCGTGAGAAGACGGCCTTCGTCACACCGGACGGACTGTATGAATTTAAAGTGATGCCGTTCGGGCTGTGCACAGCGCCGGCAACCTTAGAGCATGTTATGGACACCGTCCTTTCCGGCTTGAAATGGCAGAGCTGTCTCGTCTACCTCGACGACGTTGTCGTGTTCGCAACCGAATTCGACGAGCACCTCAGACGACTGCGAGCCGTGCTACGGGCCTTCAAATCTGCTGGGCTGACACTCAAGCCTTCGAAGTGCCGGTTCGCCTATGGAGAGCTGAAATTCTTGGGCCACGTCGTGAGTGCTCAGGGTGTAAGCCCTGATCCTGCCAAGACGTCCGCTGTCGCCGAATTCCCTAAGCCATCGGACAAGAAGGCCGTCCGTAGATTCCTTGGGCTGTGCGCCTACTACAGACGTTTCGTGCGTGACTTTGCACAGATTTCTTCACCGCTGACGAATCTGACGAAGGACGACGTGCAGTTCCAGTGGGGAGAAGAGCAAGAACAAGCGTTCGACGAACTCAAACGAAGGCTGCAGTCGCCCCCTATCCTCGGACATTTTGATCAGTCGGCGGAGACAGAAATACACACGGACGCCAGCAATACCGGTCTCGGTGCGGTGCTCGTTCAGCGACAAGAAGGGGCAGAGAGAGTAATTGCTTACGCAAGCCGGGCGCTGTCTAAGGCAGAACAAAATTATTCAACGACCGACAAAGAATGCCTTGCTGTCATCTGGGCGATAACCAAGTTCCGTCCGTACTTGTACGGTATCCCGTTCCGCGTGGTCACAGACCACCACGCCCTCTGCTGGCTCGCAAACCTCAAGGACCCGTCAGGACGCCTTGCTCGCTGGAGTCTGCGACTGCAAGAATTCGACGTAACCATTGTGCACAAGTCTGGCCGCAAGCATAATGACGCCGACTGCTTGTCTAGGGCCCCAGTCGAATCTCCACCTGACAGCACCGACGACGACGATGACGCTCGTTTTCTCGGAGCAGTTACAGATACCGACATGGGAGCACTTCAACGAGACGACCCGGAGCTTCGCGCCGTGATTGACCACCTCGAAGGTCAAGGAAGTTCCGTTCCGCAAGTCCTGGCCCGAGACTTGTCAAGCTTCGTTCTGCGGGGAAGTGTACTCTTCAAGAAGAACTTCGGAACCAGCAACCCTGCCTGGCTGCTGGTTGTGCCTTCCAGCCTGCGAGAAGAAATCTTTCAAGCATGCCACGATGACCCGACGGCTGGACACCTTGGCTACAGCAGGACGCTCGCCCGGATTCGTGACAATTACTACTGGCCAAGACTCCCGAAAACCGTCCATCTGTACACACGGTCGTGCCATGAGTGCCAACGACGTAAGAAGCCCCCGACAAAGCCAGCAGGACTCTTGCAGCCGATATCTGCCCCGACTACGCCCTTCCAGCAGGTCGGAATGGATTTGCTCGGGCCCTTCCCAACATCGACGCAAGGGAACCGGTGGATTATCGTCGCGACCGATTATCTTACACGATACGCCGAGACGAAAGCTCTTTCATCAGGAACAGCGGTGGAAGTCGCCAAGTTTTTCGTCGAGTCCATTCTCCTTCGACACGGCGCACCTGAAGTGCTGATCACAGATCGAGGGTCATCTTTCCTGGCACAGCTGACTCAAGAGGTACTTCGGCTCAGTCACACCAGCCATCGACGAACCACCGCTTATCACCCGCAGACCAACGGGCTAACAGAGCGGCTAAATAAGAACATCGCCGACATGATCTCCATGTACGTCGACGTGGAGCATAAGACGTGGAACGAGGTGTTGCCGTACGTTACATTTGCGTACAACACAGCGGTACAAGAAACCACAGGAATGACGCCGTTCCAACTGGTGTATGGCCGGACGGTTACGACAATGCTGGACGCCATGCTGCCTCACGTGCCAACCAACGATGGCAACGACGACGCTCAACTGATCTCTCAACGCGCGGAGGAAGCTCGTCAACTGGCAAGAATCAAGATTCAAAACCAACAGCGTAGGAAAGGGGGGGGGAAGAAAATGGGTTGGAGAGTCCAAGACCCCCCAAACCTTTCCCGAGCCGAGCCCCCCCCCCCCCCCCCCCTCTGCAACTACGCTGCTACGAAGCGCGGGGAGCGAACAGGCACGACGCAAGAGAGGTCGAGTAACTGCGGGATTAGCGCCGAAGACTGGCGTTTCTTTGTGTCCTGAAGCTCAAGGTGACTTGACCCATTCGAAGAAAGAAAGGGCTGGTCCCCGCTTCTCCCCAACGTACAAACTCTCGCCCACTACAGGAGGTGCACATACTGCATCCTCACTCAAACGAGGCAACTCGAAAAATCGCGTGCTAAAGGGCAACGCAAACGGGACCTTTTTGCGTTGCCTTTCCTCCCAAAACATAAAATTTGCAATATTCAAAGATTTGAAGATCGTTCGAGAAACCTTAGTAATTCCCCCAACGTTTTTATATAAAAAATAATAAACAAGCAGTGTTGGGAAGTACTCTAAGTACATGGTACTTAAAGTACTACTGTTTAGAAAACTTGTATACTCTACTTGAAGTACATTCTCTGGGCATGTACTTGTAATTTCCGAGGAAAGTAAAACTCCCGACTTCAATGTACATTCCTCGAATTTGAAAACAAAAAATGGCGTATCGTCGTGTGGAAACGCGCTCTTTCAAGACGTCATCTGCTCATTTCTCTGAGTGAAGTAATGGCGGCTATAGGCCGACACAAATATGTGGCTTCTAAGTTGATTGTGTCAAATAGCTCGTCAGCGAGAGTAAAACAACTACTCTGTTGCGACTCGACTTTATACAATATTTTCTGCCATTTCCGTATAAAAACTGATGCACCTCCGATTACCTCTGGAGCAATGCGTACCACTTAAAAAAACACTGTATAGGAAATGAAAGGGCAACATGAAAGTTTCTGTTAAAAGTAGTGGTACCTTACCTTGAAATATATTGTATTTATAGTACGTTACTTCAAGTTCATTGCAACCGGTGTACTTACTACTTTACTTGAAGTACATAACCTCTAATTTATTTTGTACTTCACTCCAACTACTCTTTAGATATACTTTACGCAACACTGTAAACAAGCACTGTCTAAAAATCGAGCTCAGGCAGTGCTAAACCTCAAAGTACAAATATCACATTTGCAGTTCATCATTGACCAAACAAACAAGAAAGTACAAAACAATTACGCACGCAGAAATAGAACCAGCTATTAAAGCATTTCTTTGAAAAAACAATCCGATCCATATTTGACTAGCACAACTTCGCCCACGAATCAAAGCCTATGTACTTTCTTTTTACTATAAAAAAAAATAAGAGTAACTTCAAAGTAACTTCAAAGTAATTCGCTACTTTTTACGGTAATTAGTAATTTTTTTAATTACTTTCCATTTGAGTAATTCCTACTCTACTCAAATTACTTTTGAGGTCAATACTCAGTAACTTAACTTAATTAATTTTTGAGTAACTTGTACATGTCTGCCATAGAGGGCCTGGTCGCAGATTTAGAGCGCGAGGATCTTGTAGCACAGAGCCTCAAAGAGCCATTTCTCGGGGAACTTGGACCTCAGCGCACAGCTTTTGCAGCGGCGAGGACCCGAAACACACTTGTTCGCTCTGGAGGAGTGTGTTTCGGCGTCTCGCCGCAGCGGGGCGCCAGTCACGTGGCTCTCCTCTCATCTGTTTTCTGCCGCTCCACCTTTTCCATTTCGGCGGCCGCTTCTCGTGGCGATCTGCCAGGCTTTGTCAGCATATAAGATGCTATGGTGAGACGAAGCGTCGGCACGTTTACAATGTAGACGGCAGCGCCGCCCGCCGCAGTCATGTGACGTCGGACAGTTGAGCTGGTGAGTGTATAGAACGACATTCTTGACGGTGTAAATGTGCGTTGGGGAAAGGGTCGCAAAAATCGGCAGCCGCCAAAACGTCATCACTAATGAATCCACGCAACGACGACGCCAGCTGCATCTTGCAGCGTCTCGCTCTGAGCGCGACGTAAGCAAACGCGGCGTCGCCAAGACGTACGCGTCTGCCATATTTGCGTTGGCGACTCTCGTCGCGTGCGTCAGCGTGTTTGTCGCTTGCGGCAGGTCGGAGTAGCCACCAACGATGACATAACTTTCTTGCGCAGACCAACATACTGAACCCAGGATCCTTGGCCTCTACAGTGCTCACTGGCGACCATAACTGTGTGCGCGACTGCTGAGCGCGTGCTTGACGACCAGCTTCCGTATAGTTATTGTGCAACGTTAAAAATAACTACATCGATGTTGGCGAATATATAGAAGCGCATTTATGTGAGCTCGTTCCGAACATGGGCTGCTCTAAACATCGCCCTCAAATATCGCTTCCAGTGAATAGCCATGATTGTCAGGTTCGCATTCGTATATGCTTGATGTATCATATTAAATACCAATGTCATCTTATGTATGGACGTTCAAAACCGCACAACGGATTGCAAACGCGTCACCGCCTTCGAAAAAAGACAGTACATGAAATATACACATATACTGATTATGTACAGAGCGCGACATTGTTGACACAAGCAAGCAACCAGTTGGTTGGTCTGTGTTTCAACTTGAATCGCTGTCACCAAAACAACTAGAGTAGTGCAGAGTTCCAGCGCTCTGCAGCAAGTGTTAAAGGGGTACTCCGGCGATCGTCTTCGTAGTCTTCTTTCTGGTTGAAGCATTGGCGAAACACAAAAGCGAACGTCGCTGAAATAGTAACCAATACATTGACCCAAAATAGTTTTTTTTTTTTTTTCTCGCGAAGTTTTTGAACTCCTAATTTTGGTCTTCGCCGTGTTTTTCAGATTGAATGTCTCTACTGGCCACAACGAAAACGTGACGTCAGCGGAAGGCAGGGATTCGCTCTTTAAACTGTAGACTTTGTTCCCAACTGATTACGAGCAGTTTCATTATACCAAACGAATGCTTGGGAAGCTCGCTCCAGCACCCGCGCAGCAGGAAGAAACAAATGCTCGGCATAGTCTATTTTTCAGACCGCCCGCTCGACCTACAAACATGCCTTCCACTGACGTCACGGCACTGAAAAGCGCGGGTATATCTGAATGTTGGTTTTGGCAATAATTTCGCTTGCCGATTTCACGATACCTATTCTCTGTTTCGAGTGATAGATACCATACCGGCAAGGGTAGATGCCGGTGATTCCAAAAATGTAGCTAATTCGGGTAACTAAAAAAAAAAAAATCGACGGAGTATTTTTTTAAATTTTGTACGCGTCAGTAGCATGTCTAAGTAAAATATGAACTGTGTTACGCAATGTGGTTTAATAAAACATCCACTCTAAAACAAGTTTGTTAGTTCACTTTATTGTAAAACACGGAGACTTCCGATCATGGCGAATAACAGAAGGGTCCCAGACAGTGACCAAGCTCAAACTTTCCGAACAGGACAGGAACAACAAGCGAGTGAAACGTCACGCTCATCATGTCTCCCCACGTTGCATTTTTTGTTCTGTCTAATCGTATTCTGGCCTTCGTCATTCGCCGGAAGCCTTCGATTATTTGCCGTGATTGGCTATCGACGAGCACCGACGAAAAAGGAACTCAGACCTTTCGTTTTAGAGTGTATATAGAGTACGAGGACATACCTAAAGTGGCACAGGTATTCGGTCCCCTATACGACACACATTAGAAATACCTGATCGGTTGAATTTATAAAAAAAAGAAAAAAAACTCGGATGTAACATGTCGTCATGCCGGCCCGCACATTAAATCGGCGCGTGTTGATTTCGTTGAAGCAGTAACGCAGGTCCACTCCGTAGATCGCAGGACACTCGCGACACTGCGCGGACTGGGTGCACATTTTTCGAAGAAATTAAACGTGCAAAAGATTTTGAAGCAGCCGTCACGCTGCCCAAACATCTTGCAAAAGACAGTCGGCAGATACCGTCCGAGGCCTGCCTCTTAATTTCTTGTATGACGATCTTTCCACATTCGTCATACAAAACCTGTCTACATGCATGTTCGAAGCGCGCTTCCAACATGCTTCCAGCGCTGCCACACAATTCTGCCGTCATGTCTGCAACTAAAAAGCGCGTCATTTGTACGATGCATAAATAGCGTGACTGTGTTTTTGAATGCGCCCACGAGCGTTTGAGCAGTTCGTGTATAGTATATCGACAGTGCATAGGTGTGCTACATTTTTTTTTTTTTTTTTTGTATACAATAAAGTGAAGAAAAAATTGGCTCAGATGATAAAATAAACAAGTAGACGTCAAGCGCTTGATATGGCTCCCCGCAGTGTCGGTTGCAATACAGAGCTCCGAGAAACGCTTGCGCTACAGTGGTTTTGGCGTCTGGAATGCCGGGCGGGCGAAACGGGGCGCCGGCATGACGCGAGAAACGAATTAATTAAGCCTTTTACGCCATTAGTGTAATTAGGCCGCCTTCGATTTTCGTTCCCTGACCAGGCGCAAGATCAATGCCGAGCGGCTTGGCTATTAAAACGCGGCTCCGTTACTCTATATCGCAATTTTCGTGAGTGCCCGGTCCCACTGAGGAACGAGCTGCCGCGCACACGTCAAGCGTACACCTTGCTCATATAAGTTTGCTTTTTTCCCGCGCCTGTCCGTAACCGGCTGGTTATTGGGGGGAGCAGATTCAACCGCTTCGCCCCCGAGCGGCTAACTTTAGAACCAGTGTTTGCGGCAACGCGCTACTTCTTTCGGTAACGTAGTCACGTACTCGTAACGTTTTCAAAACAGTAACGGGTAACGTACTTGGGTTACTTATTTAAAGTAAAGGGTAGCACAGTTACGTTACTCGTTACGAGAAAGAATTAAGTTTACAGGCTTTCTCTTGGGCAAATACCGAGCCCTGAGGAAAACAAGCTGTATAGAGCGACCCCTGTAGTTTGAACCCCTCGCCAATAGCGCAACGTGCATGGAAATCGGCGGCCACCGCGGAAACTTGCCCCACATACCAAAGTAGGCCTGGTAGCAACACCTCCTGGTGAGAAGGCCGTTTTGCTTGATGTTTTACGTCACCCACCGGAGGCCAACGCGGGACGGAGACGACACCACCTAGAATAATCAAAGTCTGTGAACAGCCTCCTCCACGTGACGTCATCACACGCGGCCGGCGGCCTCTCATCAATCCCACATTTCACTGTGCGGCGAGGGGAGTTATGAGGCCGTTTCGATGTACGCGCAGGCGGGTTCGCACGCTTCGTACAATCTGGAACCAGAGTAATCCTTTCTCTCTTACAACTTCACGTCCAGTACCCAAGGGAAAAAAAAAAAGCGAATACATCGCAAAGCCCATAGTTACCCTGTTTTGTTGACGCCCTGCTTTTTTTGCGTTTTGAAATCGCACAATGTTTACAATCAAGCTAAAAAAGTTATTGAAATAAAAGAAGAAAGAAAACGAGTTAGGGCTGAAGTCTTGCGTATTTTGTCCTATTCTTTTTTTTTTTTTTAAATATCACAATCATTTGACACGAATTTATTTATAGACGCGAGAAAAATCGAAAAACCGACCGCTGGACGCGACGTCATACCCACTTGTTTCAACTGCCTTGCGCGTGCCGCTTCTGAGGGAACGCGTGAAGCGTTTTTGACTGCTCGGGAAAAGCCGGGGTCAAATTGCTTATACATCATACAAAAAAATACAGTCTGCATACAGATTCGGACGCGAATCACCGCGAGATCCGTGCTTTGAATGCCGCATGGCAATAAGTTCAAGGAGAAAACTTGGCACGCGGCATTCAAACCACGGATATTGCGGTGACTGATGTTTGCAGACTGTCCTTTGTACGATGTATGAGTTGTGTGAGCAGGCTTAATGGCAGTGCTTTCTTTCGCCCAGTCTCAGCTGAGACGCTGGTTCTAGCAAGCCGGCCCTGATGACGTAGCTCGGCGGTAGCAGTACCGCCCAGTGACGATATTTGAATGCGGCTCATAGATTGGACCCGAGCATGGCGTGGACACTCGATTTGGGCTCGTGATCATTACTAGCTCGAGAAGCATTCGGGTAGTGTCGTGTGTCCAATCGCTGCAATGACGACAACAGCGGAACCATAACAATGTCTGGAACTCAGCGCGTGTCCTGTGCCTTGCCAACCCCAGCGCGTGGCTATGATCAACACTGGCGGCATATAATCGGCTCCAGATCACGTGGCCACTTGTTCTGGCTGCGAGTTGAGGGGGTGAATTCTGCTCGTTTTTCTTTATTTTTTTTTTTCTGCGGCTTCGATTGCGTGTGGTGAAAAACGAACGGGTATTTCACAGGTCATTAACGTCAGGGATCCGTTCAAAGCGGTATTTGCGCAAAATACAAAAATCGTTGCATCGCCCCTTTAAGGCTTGCGGAAGGAGCGCAAATGGTGAGACCTCTTTATTATACGCCACTATATTCCTTCATCTCACCGAACGCACCAGGAAGGACGCACCAGGAACCAGCGCTATTTTGTAAATCGTGGCTACTTGGCGCGACAATCTGAAATATAATACTATCCATATTCGATATCCGGGAGGCCAAATAAAAAAAAAACAATTTAGATGTTTTTGTTTTTGTTTTCTCGCTCAAATACAGAATTGCTTTAGTTTTCCTTTAACAAACATCGACAGCTCATTGCATTCGTGAGGACTCCATCATGCGCCGTACATCGGATCGCCGTAGTGCGTCGAAAAGGCGATAGGAGGAGCCTCGTGTTTCCGGAATGGTTCATTGGGTCCGAGCCCGACGCAGGCGTCCTTCGACGCCTTGATTGGACGCGTAACCCGACCGAACGCTGTCTCAACACTTGTGTTCAATCATTGTCTGGGCTGGAACTCACTGTGATAACGTCAGCGTTCCGCTGGGAGTCGTGTTCAATCAGTGCACGGACGTCATTATGTGAGATTGAGACAATGCTTATTAATTAAGGGCGTCACAAGTGTTAATTATGAACTGTGTAGCAACTGAGATAACAAAACTTTTGTCGATGAAATTCCTTTCAGCTGTGGCCTCATTTACATTGGACAAACAGGCCGGTGTTTCAATGACAGAGCTCGGGAACATATAGCCTATCAATACGAAGCAATCTCGGTGGTCATCCTCCTGAGCACTGTAAGCGTTGCGGGTGTGAACCGCTTTTGAAAATAACGAAGTTCTTGAAGAGAGCAAAGGACAAGACAAAGAGAAAAATAATAGAAACATTCTTTATGAGGAAGGCTGGAGACATGCGCTCAGCATGACTTCGATGTGTCTCATTCACACAGAGTATTTTTCTCTGATGATTTTATCTGATTCAATGTGCGCGTGGTAGATAAGTATTTTGAGGTAGCTATTTTGTATTTGTCTTTTTTATGGGTGTGTTGTTTTTTGTTGTCGTTTTTATCCCCGCAGGCGATGGTATACATTGCTTGGTTTGATGTTGAAATAAACTTGGCTTGAAATTAGCGCCTCTTCCTGTCGGATGTGCGCCTCTTCGTCCTTGTTTAGCGCTATTTTATTAACTTCGAGCAATTGAGAGCACGATAATGAGCGTGGGTCAAAGGCTGAGCCGAGAGCGAAGACGTGAGTAGAAGTGTGGGTGAGGAAAAAATGGTGAATGAAGGCGCTAGTATGAATATGGATCGTAGACTGAACGGCGAGTGATGGCCTGACTAGCAGTACGAGTCATGGACTGAATGGTGAGGGCGTGATTCAAAGTGCGAGGGAGGGACTGGGTGATTTGAGGGCGCCAGTGCGAATGTGAGAGAAAAAGTCGAAAACGGGACGAGGACGGGTGCGAGTGAGAGACTAATTGGGACCACTGTGCCGCCGTGAGTCGATAGAATTGCGCTTGGTAAATTATACGCGGTTGCAAGATGGCACGCACCAGCCGTCGAGCAATGTCTGTACGAGCACCACCAGCTCTCGGTGCTATGCGTCGAATGAGATGGAGAGTGGTGGCAGATGTTTGCTTAATCTTTCGGAACCATTGGGTTCCGCTTCCTGACTGGTGTATAGGCTCCTTGCACTGACGTCACATCACATACTTTTGAACACCATGTAAAAGGAGGAGAGGGAAGCTGCTCTTGTAAGAATTTTGAGTGACAGGTTAATTTTCTATAATCTTCTGGGAGGAGAATAGCGACGCCTGTGCAAATCCGGGAGGCACAAAGGAGGATCCTGATAAGAGGGGAGCTCCTTCTTCCCCTTTTCTCTGGAGGTCATCGGAAATGACGTCACGTGCAAGCCACGTTATACGTGTCTTGCACATGACGTCATTTCCTCCAGTATCCGGACATCCGTATTCTCAGGTATTGTTATAGCACTCATTCACACCATTCATACCACAGGCCTTGTAGCATACATATAAGACATTTATTCCTAAGGGCAGCCCCCTACGTAATAGAGAAAAAAAAAAGAGTGACTTAGCGTTGCGTAAGTTCGTGATCACGAGGGTTTAGGAAGTACGGATTACAATTGTGAGGGCATGAGCATGTGTGTTAGCGTTATAGCGATGATGGAGAGTGATAGAAAAAGAGAGAGTACAAAGCCGTGGTCACACTGGTAATACGTCATACAAAAGACAGTCTGCAGACACTAGAGAGTTTTAGAGAACCGTTTTTGCACAACCGATACCGTACGATGCGCTCCCCTGTACGAACTGCGCATGGGCTACCGCAAAAGACTCGCGCATGCGCAGCTCTTACCCGAGGGCCCACCGTACCGTATCGGATGTCCAAAGACGGTTCCCTAAACCTCTCTACTGTCTGAGGCATGTTTCTTCCCTGTATACGAAGGTTAGGTTTCATAGGTCATACAAAAATGTCTTTAGACATGCTTGAAGATACATATGTATGTGAAGCCAACATATTTCGAACATGATTGAGGCGCACATGATTCTTTCATCATATCCGCTGCGATCACAGTGTTCCTCTTTTGTATATTGTGTGTGCAGTGTGGCAACAACATGATGGACGTATCGAGTGTTAAGAGAGGATGTGAGAGAGGGACCGAATTGCTATAGTAAAGAGCTGGCTCGAGAATAATCAAATGACGTCAGAAGAGTTTCTCCTGGCTTCGTACAAACCACGCGTCGCCTTATCCAAATGCCCCGGAGACGTACCGAACAAGCCCAGCCTTGCACGTGAATATTTTACAAGGCGCGGCTAACTCCACCGCCACTGCAATCCAATTTTCGGATGCCAGGCACCAAATTGCCTCCGCGCGTCGCCCCAGACGCGCACATGCTGCGGCCAAGACACAATGGCATTCTTCTTGGCCGGGCACTCGCGGGTCCCGACGAAGCCAGCGGAAGGTAAATCGAATTTCAAAGGACGCGGCGGCGGCAACTGTGGTACCAAGTACGAAGCCCCACCGGAAACCGACGAGACAGCAATTGGTGTAACGAGATTATGACGAAAATTCGTAATATTGATCGCGACGTGGCCCGGAGCGCGCCGGGTTTTACTTCTTTTCCCCACGGGTACGTAAGATACGATGACGTCGGCCGAACGTTGTCGACGTCTGCCGACTCAGGACTGTTCCTTGTTATTGTTAATCGATGATGGCATATCGAAGAAACCCGTGTTCTGAACGGACATCCATTCTTTTAGGAAGGAGTCTCGACGTTTGTATTAACAATTTGGGCAACTTCCAGTCTCCTTAGCCTGCTACGGAACTCTCGCGCAAACATTTTTCTCTTGCCTCTTCAGTGTCTTTGAGACAAAGAAATATTCTGAGCCATGGCCGGTGGATTAGCCGGGGGCCCGTTCATACCCAGTCATCCGATATATTCTTTTGGACTGACTAAAAAAAACACTGCCAAAACAAAAAAGAATCAGTAACAGTGTTTGTCTTGAGAGCAATGTAAAGTTCTATCACGTGAGTAAAAAACCGCAGCACCACCTTGTTTTTTTATATACTTTACTTATCAAGTACTGAAACTTCTCAGTGAGCCTTTCGGAAGGACTCGGAACAGAGTGTTTTCTCAGTGGCTCGTCGGTATGGTGTATTTTTCTCAATGGTACGTTTGAATGGGGTATAGCCTATAGCTTTTCCTTCAAATTTTACTTTACCGGGTTCAAGCGGCGAAAGATAGACGTATGACTGATCAAACAAGCAGGCAGCTTTTACCTCACAGTTAGCTTAGGTGTGAATGGAGTATTGCAATCATTTGTTGGAGTCAGTATGTCGCAAAGGAAGGTTATGGAACTTGCCGTCACAAAAAAAAAAAAGATGCATTGTGTAAATAGTTTTTCAGCGTCTGTCATAAAAAAAAACTTCAATAAAAGAAATTTCGACCTTTCGCAGAAAGTTGATTTCGAATATCTATACATTCCAACTTTCCAACGGATGTCGCTGCAAAAGGCAGGCGTAGTGTCTTCCGCGACTCCACGCGGGGTCTCAAGGAATTCTGGGAACTGGCTATATTCGCAACTCCAACGCCCTATAGGTGGCGGGGCGGTAGTTCCAAGATGGCGGAAGAGACGGGGATAGATTCTCCAGGATATCCCGTGCGCCTGCTCGCTGACGCTGTTCAGCGCGCTAAAAATGATTTATTTGTCTACAAATGCGAAGCGGTTAGGGAGGGATCATATAACAGGTGACGGAGATGCTGATGCACGTTAGGAAAACGAGCATGTTGTTATTTAAAAGTTGCAGAAACCTCAAAGTGCGAAGCTTTGTGGTGAGCGAGCGCGATAGGCACCGGCCACGTTACTGTTTGTGGCAGAATATTTTTGAGGGTGATGAAGATATGTTTGCGCTTTGCCTGGCCATTAGTGCTCTAAAAAGAGAGCCGCGAACGGTAACCGTCAAGCTTCGGAAGAGCAGCAATACACAGTATTGGTGTCTTCGCGTCAAAGCCTCTCAAATCGCTGCTCACCGTCTCGGTTTTAGTGTATTGCAACACGTAATCAAACTGCCCTATGGTTATTGATAAAAAGTTTATTACCGCAGGCTACCGTGCGGTGTAGCATTACAGCCGCAAGCTCGCGCTGCGCCTTTGAAGCACAATTTTCAGTGCACTCCAGAGGCGTTGCCGTGCTCATCACTTAAAAAAAAAATGTTGTAGTCTTTACATTCTTTGTCACATACACGACACTGCAAAACTTCAGTTCGCCGTGCAGCCCTCTGACGTCAAACTGACGGCCCCAACTTTTACGAGAGGCTTGATGACGGCGCAATATAAGATATTAAACAGCTAAAGTAGGAATCAAAGAGTACCGAAAAACAAAACAAAAACCACCGAGAATTTTGCAGTAGGGCCAAGAAAATCCCGATTACTTTCTTTTTTTTTACAGTCATTTACACTTACTGAAGCTATTTTAATAAGTTGCACAACTCGGCTATCAAGCCGCTCGTGAAAGTTGGTAGCGCCGGTTGAACGTCAGTGCGCTGTACGTCCAACTGAAGTTTAGGGGTGTCGTACGCTATGCAAAAACTGCCTATTAACATAATCGGCGTGTTTAGGGGTTTTATGTATTGCTCTATCAAAAATAAATATTTTAATATACCGTGCATTTGTTGTACCGTGTTATTTGCATCGTTGCGGTCCCTCTGGCCAAAACTGCGCGCTCTAAGCTCTCGTCAAAAACGCCTGGCTCGCTTAAAATGCTTCGAGCATTTGTTTATTTGCTTTGTAATTACCTAAAAGCCAGTACGGGTATTCTGTCTTTTTTAAGTGCTTGGAATAAATGGTCATGTTCCTTGTAACGGCCTTAAAACGCGAACCCATTCCCGATTTGTATTGCTCGACATACCGTTGCGCGACGAGTTTTCTCCTACTTATGGCAAAGGATAGACTTTCCGTAGACCGTACTATAGAGTTCTTCATTATTAGCGCGAGCATCTTCCGTCTCATTTAGCACACAGGGAGCTGGCGGCCATGCACAAGACCAGAAATCCGCAGCGCGTATGCGATACACGAAAAGTCCCTAATAAAATTAGACCTCCTGGTCCTTTGTGCAAGGCTGTTGCAAGACGGAGCACAAGAATTCCTTTTTTAACGCGCGCACTTTTTTCGTTAAAACGGCTTCAAGCATCAAGGCCGACAGTCCCTGCCACCGTTTCCGCGCCGCCGTCGCCGCTGCCGTCCCCGCTCCTCTGGTTCTCCGTTCGTCCGCGGGAGGGCGAGCGGCGCGCTGGAGTTGCGAATAGTGTCAGCTCTAGCAGACGACGGAAGAAACGTAACGTAGGTGAGCGAGCAAGGGCAAGCGTGTAACTGTGCTAACCGTCCAGCTCTCTACAGTACCACGTGACAGGGGCTATGGGAGCAGAAAGAAACATACAAGGCGTTCCCATAATTAGTAGCGCGCATCGTAAACTGAAGAAGGGGAGGAGACAAGAGCTTAGGGGGACATCAGAACCAACGCCACCTAGATGAACGCAAGGCCTTAGCGCTTCTCCCGTGATGTCGCAAGAGTGGGAGCGTTAGCGAAAGACCGGCGCTGCGGTATAGCGCGAAAGGGGGGGGATCGAGCGTAAATTCTCCTTCGAGAAACAAGTTTTTTTTTTTGTGCCTTTTGGACACTAATTAAGCGTGACTTTTATTTAAACCGTAAGGAGTGAGCCATCATTTTGCGCACAACTTCTGTACTTTGCTTTATAACTGGTTATGACTATTTGCACCGTTGGCGTACCGGATGCGTGTGAGGAAAGGAATCAACGTTAGCACTGCGCATATGGAGTATGTAGACGAAGACACACGAGGGTCGAGAGGCCAGTTATTCATGACAGCGGAAATCTGCTTAAGTGATAGTGGCTAAGTGCCAGTGGCGCAATAATAAGCGCAAAGTATATTTATTATCACTCGTTTATGATCTTAAAGAAGAGGGCAAGTATAGTCAACGCAAGAAGTCACTATGTTTGTTTGTTAAAAAAATCGTGTTCTGTCTACGTAACAAATCCAAATCAGTCACTTTTAATTACATGGAGGAATCATTTTCGCCATATAAACGTTCGTTTGAGGAGGAGGAGGACAACATTTATTTCTCCATAGATGGGGTCAGGGAAGAGGGAGTGTTGAGAGAGCCTCCCCCTCTCCCCCCTCAGTCGGCGGCCAGGAGTTCTTGTTCCTTGGCGGCGTCTGTTTATTTATGAATTTAAATAAACTATACATTGCGTTGGGTGTCGTGTCTGCAGTCATTCACTTTTCTTAAGATATCCAATTCTGTTCATTTATTTAGACAAAAAAGGTTGGGCTTCCCGGGTGAAAAACGTGTCAAAGACAGCTTGTGAGTGCCTGACAAAAGCGCCTGAGGCACCGAATATGTGACACCGAAAAGAAGCCGTCTGCATGGAAATCACTCGAGTGCAGCGTTGTCGACGCAAGATTTGCTCTCGACGTCGCTCAAAGTAAGAAGCGTATCTGCTAAAACAAATGAAGATCGGTCTACTTGAGCCAAGCTTGCTGGAGGTCAATTATCTCGCGCCATTTAATTTTAATTTGCATATAATACGGAAAACAAATGTCAGATTTCAATTGACGGGTTTGTTCCTTATTTGATATTCGCAATACGCTTTAAGAGAATGTACGTACGACAAATAGTTTACTAAGGTAAGCCTCGTAGAATGCGGCTAATTAATACTTTAGCAGGGCCGATAGTTGAAACACTTTTCTATTCGGCCTAGGATTAGCCTTTAAAACATCTCTCGAGTACTTAATTTCTTTAAAAAAAAAAACGGATGAAGACAATATCGCTTCCTTTTTGTACTCCATCGTCATTACAGGAGGATTTCCCGGTCGCCAATTTTCACAAAGCGCTCATGTCCTCGAAAACCGAACAGTGAGCACTAAACTTGTGAGTTCATCTGTTCTTTGCAATTCAGCACATCGTTAATCAGGTCGTCGACCTGCTTTTTGACTGTGCCTCCTTGTATTAGTCTCTTCGTTAGCTTATTTTTATGGAAACTGGTATCAGCGGGTACATCCAGTACGGCCGTAGACATCCGTAATCCTCCCCCGGCATCATTTCAGTCGTTTCGCCCCCGAACCTGGCCGAACGAAGAAAATGATCAGGTGAAGTTGTTCGTAGAAACGTCCACAATTTAGGCTCGTAACTACGTCGTAGCTCTCGAGGGTGCCCATTACCACTATGTCATTGTTTTTGTACACAAGGGATTCATTTACATCACAAAACTAAGCGAAAAGGACATAACAGACCAACACAGCCGCGACTCCGCTGAAACCGAAACCAACCAAATTGAAGCCACCTTATGGCGCCGCGTGTGTCAGCGCCCTCTCTCCACCGGTCAGGTAACTATACACGGACTCAACTCTGTGACGTCACGGCGTGGTGGTGGCGCGTCGGTCGCACTTCCGGTCTGGGGCTGTGGGCAGGTGACCTTTTTTTTTGCGTACTTGCTTAAGGATTGGTTAACAACTCTCTCAATATTTAATTCTATGATCCTAGTCGTCGACAATTTAAGAACGCTTTTGTTTTATCGGCCAATACAGTAATCTCGTTTGCTACGGAGTGATTATACGGTGTTCATCACACGCCGTATGAGTGGGGACGTTATTTTAGAATGGAAATCCAAAAATGCACACTTTTAAGACCTAGTTTTATCGGCTTTCATTAGATGATTGCTGTCAGAAGGCTTCACTCCACTAACTAAAGTATATTTTAAAGCAGGAAATGCATTTTAACGCTAAACCCCATTACCCAAAATTTTGTTCATCCGTCCATTCGTCCATGCATTTCCCGCTCAATTTGGCGTCATGGGACGTAGCGACCAATTCAGTCTTTCCCCTAAATATAAGCGGAAAAATTGACGTCCGGTGACCTATACACCAAATCTCTTTCCCCGCTAAATTTGGCGCTTGGATGCCGCTGGTAGTGGGAAGCGCGCGCTTGGAGGGCGCGCTCGATGTTTGTCGCCTCGGTGACGAAGGCGTCGACGGTTGCCGGCGGGTTGCGGACGAGGCCCCCGAAGATGTCGTCTCTCACCCCGCGCATGAGAATTCGTAGCTTCTTCTCTTCTGTAGCCCGAGGGTCGGCGCGGGCGCTCAGGCGCAGAACGTCCTCTACGAAGCCGGTGACACTCTCGTTGGGGCCCTGGGTTCTGGTTCGCAGTTGGTCCTCGGCTCTCTCTCGGCGGTGGTGGTTAATGAATGTAGCCTTGAGATCGGCCTTGAAAATGTCCCACGACGTCAAAGAGGACTCATGATTCTCGTACCAGTGCTTGGCGGTCCCCTCCAGCGAAAAATAGACATTGTGCAGGCGCTGCTCGTCGGTCCAGCAATTGTGGCGGGCAACGCGTTCATACTGGTCAATCCAGTCTTCGACGTCTTCGTACAGCTCGCCGTGGAATGGAGCAGCCGTCCGCGGTACGACGGGCAGGTAAACGACGGCAGGAGCGGCCGGGGTCTCCGACTGGTTGGCCATCGTCGTCCTCCTTGTTTGTTTGGTCCTGGGCGGCAGAAGTCCGAATTCTGGATGTAGGCCTTGGGCGCGACGACTGAACCGGATCTCGGTAGTGCCTTCGTCGGTTCTTCGTGGGCTTGGCGTCGGACTTGCGCTGCGGGTCCTCGGAGGGGTACGCGGCAGGGGCATGCGTTACCCCGCACCTCCACCAAATGTCACGGGTGGTGACCAAAAGAACAGTAAATAAACAGGAAGAAAGAAAAGTTTAATGTGGCGAACTTGTGCCAAAAATAAAAGGGTACAGAAAATAATGACAGAGCGTCGCGGGCGTCGAAGTCGGCGTAGAGCAGAGTCGAACGCTGGGGCGAGACTGACTCCAGCTTGCCACGCGGAGCCGCTTTTGTACACGCGTGGGCTTCTGGAGCATTCGGCGTAGAAGGTCCGGTGCCTAGAACATTCTAACCTCGAATCAGCAAGACGGTTCTCGAATTTACCAGAACGTCAGATTACAGTATCAACAAAAATGTGTAGCCGCGGCCAGGAATCGAACCCTGGCTTTTCGCGTGGGAGACGAGCGTGATAACCGTTCGGCCACGCGCGCGCTGCCTACTTGGCAAGTTGCGCGCGCGGCAGTATGCCGTCTGCCGCACGCCGGCCGGCTAAGCCGGGGCCGTCGTTTGAATCGTGTGAATAAAGACGATATTCTGACATCGCATTTGTTTGAAATATAATGAGTTTCAGACACTTATGAGAATTCATAGTGGGGTGCGATGCAAAATATGGTTTATCGAAAGTCCGGGCGTCGATCGAGATGATCGTCTGCTAAAAGATCGCATTGCACCCGTGAGAAAAGCACTTCAGGCGAACGGTTGAGATCCCAAATTTTGTTTGCGGACTCGCTCTATGCGAGGGTGCTTCGTATACCTGGTTGTAACCATCGCGTGGAGAAAGATTCTTGCAGTTTCTTCAGATTTCCGCAAGACCCCAAAGCGCGAAAGAACTGGATAAAAAACATAAGGTGAGTTTATTACAGATTGTACTCGCATCGCGGGTTCGATGAAGATCTTCACCAAAAGAGCCCATCCACGGAATTTGATGTATACCAAGGGGGAAAAAAAGGCAAAATACTGCAAAATTCCGATAGACATGCAATTCTTTAATAACCTGACAACCACAATAATAATAATAACAAACGACTTACCTCGACGGCGTACGATTTGTTTCTCATACTGGCCTGCACTACGCCGGTAATGCACTTCAGGTCGTCGTCGTAACTGATCTGCATGATGTGGTTTGATTTTACTGCATTTTCACCCCTCGTAGATAAGCTGGGTTGTTAACAGAAAAAAAAAACGCACATTGCGGAGGCCTCTACGGCCATGGCGATGCACTTGTTTTTGTCGCTCGTTTACCGACGCAATTCAATGAAGACGCCCGCTGCAACAGAGGCCAGCAAATCTATCGTGTCGTCTGCTACCAAAGCAAAGCAGAGTGTAAGACTTCAGAAATGGCTTTCATCGTTGCAGTACGACACTGAGACGACAAGAATATCTTCATAATTCGATATCAAGAAGTTAGGTTGCTCACAAAAAATTGTTTACTTGTAAGCAAAAATCTAGTCTCATGTGGAGTCTCCGTGCATTAGTTCATAGCAACGTCCCTAGCAACGGTTTATTTGGACCCAGATGCCATGTTGTGACGTCATCACTTACGGGGTCAATTGTCAGAACGCTAAGCTCTGGTTGGAACGATTAGTGGATAGACCTAAAGCTATAGCGGTGTTCGTCTTCCCTGCACTCGTCGGACGCGTTCGAATGCGAGTCGAAGACCGGACGCCTGCGTTCCGCGCCAAAGCTCGGCGTTCTGACGTCCCCGCACTCTCTCGTTTCCTCCTCTCTCTCAGTTTCACGGCGCATTGCCAACACTTAAAGGCCAGTTAACACACTTGCAACCGAGTACGGCCGAGAGAGACAAGACCTGTTGAAACCTCTTAAACTTTCTTAGGACGAGAGAACACACTGGCACGCTGGCACCATCTATGCGGTGACCCTGGAACTGCATTTCAGGAGAGCGAAAGTTTGGCGGTATTTCCGAGGTCAAATGTGCGTAATACCTATTATAAGGGCGCGTTTATAACGTTGACAAAAGTTTTTCGAGCCAAGAAAGAAAGGATAATGCGCGAGAGAAATAGAAAATATGCCGGACCGCCAAGTTTACACTGCTACCCAATAGATGGCGCCAGTGTGTCCTCTCGTCCTAAGAAATATTAAAGGGTTCCAAGGCACTGGGTTCTAAGAGGTCGCAAGTGTCTAAACGGGCCTTTTAGTGTCGTACCATTAAAACTCAAGCGACGCTAAAAGGGAATGCAGAATCAAAACTGTATTTGCTGCCACGGTCCGTTGCAGCGTGAGATACGTTCTCGGCGAAGAATGACGTCGCTACGCCTTTCACTACAAACGCACTGTCTGTTGTTGTTGTTGTTTTTTTTTTTTTTTTTTTTTGACGGTATGTGAAAGAAAACACGTCATGGATACAAATATTTGCGCATAATCACCGCTTTGGGAAATTCCACTAATTGTAAATGGCCGTTTTTTTTAGTACTTCTTTAAGGGTTGGTTGATAACTCTCTCAATATTTTATTCTACGATCCTAGTCGCCGACAATTGAAGAACGCTTTTCTTTTTACAACTGACAATTTAAGAGACGTCTAGGTTTTAGTTTTATCGGCCAATACAGTAATCTCGTTTGCTACGGAGTGATTATACGGTGTTCATCACACGCCGCGTCCAGCAATTCTCAGGCGGTCGTCGACCGCAATGATGACGTCAACTAAGGAAAGACGCAAGCATGCATTGTCTTAGGGGCGGTTTCGGTTTTTCTGGGTCTTTTTTTTAAAGGGGTGTGGACATTATTTCAAAATTGAAATTTAAAAACAAAAATGCACATTTTTAAGACCTAGTTTTATCGGCTTTCATTAGATGATTGCTGTCAGAAGGCTTCACTCCACTAACTAAAGTATATTTTAAAGCAGGGAATGCATCTTAACTCTAACCCCCAATCCCCAAAATGTTGTTCGTCCGTCAGTCCGTCCATAAATTTCCCGCTAAATTTTGTGGGGAAAATTGGTTCCTCGGCTTAATTTAGCGGGAAAATTTATAATAACGTCACCTGGCGTCATGGGACGTACAGACCAATTCAGTTTCTCCCCTAAATATAGCGGAAATATTGACGTCAGGTGACCTATACACCAATTCTGTTTCCCCGCTAAATTTGGCGGGAAAGTTCCGTCACGTGACGTCACCTAACTTCTATACGTCAACTCAGTTTTCCCGCTAAACTTAGCTGAAAGTTGACGTCACGTGACCTGTCCCTGTCAACGGTCAAGCCCTGTCAAGGGCTTGACCGTTTACAGTATTGTAAAATAAAACAACTTGCGAGTTTCCACGTAATAAAATGAAAATAATTCAGTTATTTGCTAAAGTTAGCGAAAAATATTCACGCCTTATGACACCAGTCCAGTTTACCCGCTAAATTTAGAAGGGGGAAATCGACATCACATGATCTGACGTCAAGTCATCCATATAATTATTCAGTTTCCGCGCTAACCTTAGCGGGAAAATACTGACTCCACGTGACACACCAATTTCCTCACCAATTCCCTATAATGCTTTCCATGCATTATTGAACTTTGAAGATATAGGTCGCTGCCAATATATTTATATATTATTTCCGCCATGCTGGAAACCATCTAATGGTATGTTTACACTTGCCAACGTACAAGCAGGATGCCGCTTTTGTATGCCAGCCTTATACTAGGTAAGTATTTGTAAAGTGAATATAAGTATTATTATTAATAATATTATTATTATTATTCAAATAAAGCAATGTAAAACAGTCCTAAATCGCGACCGCCAGGCGCGTCATTACTCAGTGGATTCAGATCTTGTTAATAATCCAAAGAAATTCTGGAGGTATTAATGCACGTTCTGGGAGGCATATCGAGTCAAAAATTGTCCTACAATCATGAAAGCAATTTGAAGTCCGTGTATAAATGTTTTGTTAGTCATTTTGGTTCAGTCTCCAAGGATAGTATGCAGTGTTTCTCATCTGCGCTGCCTCATTTAGATGGGTTTGTTGACTTGGTAAGTTGCATTAACGTCGATGAGGAATGAGCACCGTTTTGCATTGAGAAAATGAGAGCAAAATTATCCGATGGCATTCCCTTGGCGATCCTCAAAACTTATCACGACATATTTACGCGGGTACTGTGCTCAGTATTTAACTACTCTTTAAGGTTGGGAACCTTTCCTAAAATGTTGAAAGTCGATGCTGTTGTTCCGGTCCTAAAGTCGAGAAAAAAAAGGTGATGTTTGTAACTATAGACCGATTTCTTTTCTCTCTCTATTTTCCAAGCTCTTTGAAATGGTCGTCCATTAACTCCTGCCTTTCAATTTTTTTAAACTGAGCAATTCTACATCAGCATGGTTTTATGAGCGGCAGATCAACTAAACTATCATTTGGTAATTAATCGACGTGTGGAGCCAGTTTTTGAAGTTTCTGTGATAAAATTTCGTAAGGAACGCTGCTTATTTTTTGAATTTTTTTCATCTTTTGTTATGAAAACCTGCAGTGTCTTCAACCTAATGCACGCAACAAAATGAAAACATGTTCATTTTTATTTTCTTTAAAAAAATTGTATAAATTCTGTAATCTCTTTCTATTGCTGCGCGACACGGGAGTTGCACTGTGTGTTCGCCAAAAGAACTGTTCATTATCATTATACTTTCTAAACAATAGCTTTCCTAGTGTGGCGCAGTATTTGTTTTTAAGGTTTACACTTTAAACAAAAATCTGGTCGTAAAAGAACTTTTAGGAGTTCTTCGGCTTGCCCATATTTTTCACCCTAAAAAGTTATTTTAAGCACCCCCTAAAAGGGTTCTCCGTGAAAAAAAAAAAAAGCCTAAAAAATGTTTTTCTAAGCTTTTTTTTTTTTTTTATGCGAAAGAGTTTTTTTACCACCCAGTTGCCTTTCTAGTAGGGGCAATAGTGCTTGAGGCGGAACCGTTCTTCACGAGCTGAACGAGTTCTTGGGGCGTCAAAAAACGCTTCAAGAACGGATTTATTTTTTTTTTTTAGAGTGTACCTTTACCTAACTTTTTTAAGCATAAACTTATAAACTTAAAACTTTACGTGTCACCCTCTTTCTCAGCTATGTAGAAGCCGCGCAGACAGATTTCATACGAATAATACTGACGATTAAAAAGTTCGCCTTCCTGAGTAGCACTACATGTCCTCCCTCAAAATATTGCGCCTGGAGCGCGTCTTCGACCGGTGTTCTCAGAGCCCTATCCCGCCCATACATCAAAAGTAGTCTCGAAGTGGCAACAATTGACGTCACGGCGCCGGAGTGTCCCGCTGTCGGATGTCGCGATCCTGGCGGTTGGTCGTAGAAATGCTGGCGAAAAGCACGAGCGAACGCGAAGTGTCGCTGTCGTCGCGGCGTCCCAACTCCCAGCTGTCCGTGCACTGCCACACTGGAGAGCGACCTGCAACAGAACAGGCGTACGCCACAGCTGTTGGGACGCCGCCAGGATCGCGACCGGCGACAGCTTGACACTTCTATGACGTCATCGGGCGGAAATCGAGGGACCACTTTTTTGGAGGCAGTAAACACACCGGTCAGAGACGCGTTCTAGGCACCATAACGCAGCCCTTACACCGGAAGTGATAGTTCGTCACTTCCGGCGGAAGGAGCGGCATTCGCGATCCCACGTCATGCGCGTCTTTAGTTCTGAAAGTTTCAATCTGCAATTCCACTATAAAAAAAAAAAAACGTTTTTGGATTTTTTTTTTTTTTTTTTTTTACTCCGAGCACTTTTAACCGTAGTGTCAAGTTATCGTCTGCAACCACGCTGAGTTATTGCCGTCGCATCTTCGCAAATAAAATACACCGCGTTAAAAAAAAAAAGTGTATAATGGGGGAGTCGTATTTCGCATCCTTTACATTGCTTTTCTATTTTATTTTTTTTTTACTCATCTTCCCCGAGTGTCGTTGTAGAAAGTGAGAACGAGGGAGAATATACTTACAGCGTTACGAGCTTTCGGTTTCCAAGTACCAGCCAAATGGCTTGTGAAGCGATAATAACTGTAATAAACTGAGGCAAAACAAAAATTAAAGAAGTGACGGAAAAAGTTTTAGAATGGAAAGGGCAAAATTTATTGTCTAATAAACTTCCCTCTCTCCTCCCTCCCCTCCCCACTTCTCTGGTGTTTGCTACGGTTTTTTTTTTATCCCTTTAATTACAGTTAAAAAAGAAAACAGAACGACCGTAATAAACTAAAGTAATGGCTGAGAAGAAACCGAAGCAACGGGTCAACTATGGTCGTAAAATTTTATTTATGGGCAAATTTTTCGAGACATATTTTAATTTGTTTTTTTCTTTTTCTCTTTTTTTTCACTGCTTGGTCGCATTTCTTTTCTTTCTTTTTTTTTGTATTTCCCATTTATTCAGATTTGCGGTAAAAGCGTCAAACTGGAAACTCGCGTAGAAAGCATAAGCGTGCGTGTTTACGCTGTTTACAAGATTTCTTTTTAATGCCTGTTTATTTCTTTAATGTTTACAGAGTGAAGGAAAACTGCTTTCTTTTCTTCTGGTTGTTTCTCGTTGTAGTTGTCGTAGCGTGTGACTGCAACTGTACGGACCCAGCGCGGCTCTTAAATCTCAAACGCCATAAAATGCCGCGCATCCTTCCGAATGACGGAGTCACATTTCACGCTACACAGAGTTTATATTTTTACTGCACTTTTTTTTAGTTTACCTCAAAAAACTTTTATGCGGTGTTCGAAGAAAAATTCGAGCGCGAGTTTTACGCTCACGTTACTTAGGTGTGAAAATGAGGGGAGCTCCTTTAACATGCCTGGCATTTCACTGACTTTTTAACGAATACTTTCGTAATTTAAAGAAAAAAAACATGTTTCTTTTTTTTTTTGGGGGGGGGGGCGACAACCAGGAAGAAACGGATGGCTTAAATTTGATTCAACTATTCCATTTAGTACAATTTTGTTTTTGAATGTTGAAGTCATTGTGTTTTGAATATCGCACTATTTTTATACTTGCCTGAAGAATAAGAGTATTTTGATTTGATTAAATTTAAAATGTCATTCTGATCAACGAGTTTTACGATTACGAAAACGTGCAAAAAATCTACGGTGCTTTTTTTCCTATAAAGTTGTGTACAAGTATTTGAGTGATCAAAAAGCAAGAAAACATAAAAATCCAAAACCTTTCCAGTGTTTTTTTGTTTTGTTTTTTCTCATCTCAGCATTAGAATTACTTCAACGGTGTCTACCTCAAAGCCGCGACAATTTAATACACTCCAGCAACCCCTTCGCGATAAAGTGAATCTGGCAATTTAAGAAACGGTAAACATAATTTAACCCAATATATTATTTTTTTATTTTTTTTTCCTTTAGTGGGACGGGTATAAAAATCCGCCTGCCACTTTGAATGGGACATTAAACTGAATTATAATTTGTAGTTTATAGTGGGTATTAGTTGACCGGATTCTACCAAAGTTGTTTGTGCAGTTACACGTTCGAAAGGAAAATAACCGTAAGAAATCAATAAAAGAGACCCACTAAGTATAGCACCGATGGCAACTCTGCCTAACAATAGAATGTGCATAAAAACTGCGATGGTGACGTAGTGAAAATGCGAGTGCGAAATCGAAGACAGCTGTATTTGCCAAAGTTCTTCGACCGGGCCGCTGGTGTATGCCATACTAGACAAGTTTCGCAATCCTGAATCTTGACAAAAAAAAAAAACTAAAACAGGTCTGGACTAGTGGGGTTAAATTTCGTTGGGCAAAACTTATGGAGAGAGCGAACTTTAAAAAAACAAATGCTGTTTTAGAATTTAAACGTTACCGTTGGGCTAACGTGTGATTTCAATCTGCTTCCTTTTCCGGCAAAAAATAAAACAAATAAAAATAAACGACAGACGTTTTTGTTATTTTCTCTTAAACTATATTTTTTTCCTCTCAAAACCTATATATATACTACAACAACGCAACAAAACATCCCGGCGAGATTGCTTGAGAGGGAAACTCAACCTTACGCCCCCGATAAACGTTCTAATACGTATAGATTATTCATGCAGCGTTTTTCCAAGTCCGGATCAATACAACCTCACGCTCCACCCTGCCAGCCAGCCCGGCAATCAACTCCACGTGCGAACGCAAATAACGCTCGATCTCCAGCGAAGCGAACCCGTTCACAACAAACCCTCTGTCCGAAGCGGCAAGACATAATCATAGTCATTAAAAAGGAAGCACTCTTCTGCCACTCCCCAAAAGCGAAATGGCACACCCAGCAAACGCAAGAACGAACGTTTAGGATGGCCACTCAAAAGCCCTCGGTTGCTACCGGGCGTCTTTGCAATGTGTTCGTTTCCCTCGCGTGACCACTGGTTCATCGAGTGTGGCCTTGTGCGCCCTTTTTTTTTCTATCGATTATGTTCCACAACCGTTGCACTTTTGGGGTTCATGCCGTAAATTAGGTGCAAGTTCGGTTTTCATTATGGTCATTAGCTGCTCCAGCGTGTGCCGAAAAAATTCGATGGCAACACGCTCGCCATTCCGGAAAAGAATCTCTTACCCAATAAGATCGTTACAAAAAACTAACACCGATAAATGTCAAGGAATGCTCATACTCTTTAATAATCACAGTACTTAAACCCGAAATCGTAGTAAGAGCCGTAATTTACTTAGTGTCTCAACTGTATACCTGTACGTGCTTTGTTCTTACTGCTTTTGTTATGCCTTATTGAAGAATTTGGAAATAGTAATTACCCCTCCCTTGTGTAAAACTCTGAAACGGGTCATCAAGGTCCATATAAATAAATAAATAAGTGAAGCTCTGCTTTTCTCCCAGCATCACATTCTTATATGATCCGACCAGACATCCCCAGTTAGCTTGCTCGTCAAAAGAGGTTGCGTACGGCGAGGTTTAAGGGCAACCGTCTCACAGACTCTCACGCGAAATTTTCATAGTAAATGATACATACATTTGTGTTGTGTATCAATCAAAACATTAAACGAATACACTTAATGCTGCTTACGTGTAAAAATGCGAAAGCATTCCTACACGCAGCGCGTTCCTCCAAGCAGCGTGCCACGTCTTCCTTTTTCACACGGCGCTCCGGCGGTGACATCACGCTGCCCCACTGCGCAGGCGCGGCGAACCCCGCCGGCTCCACGGCTTCCGTGACGATGCATCTCGTTGTTGTGCTTTTCTTGATGATTTTTTTTCTGAGGCGCGTTCGCTTTGACCGTGAGTGCCCGCCGCCTTCCGTAACAAAGCATCTGCGTTGCTGTGCTTTTGGGTCAATGGGACTTTAGGTGCCATTTCGCTCAGCCAATGGGAATCGAGGTACCGTTTTCGCTGCTTCAGAGGGAAGTTAGGTGCCGTTTTTTGCTGCTACAGACAACGTCGGCTTCGCTCAATAGAACAGTTAATTGCTCTCGCATTAAAGTCATTCATCCAAGTGGGGTTTACGTCGAGTCCACCACCAAAGACGGACCCAGACAGGCGACTTAGACATGAGTGTTTGGACAGCGTGAGGTTGGTCTGTCACGGTGTGGTGACACTACAGGGTGTCAGGTGGGAAAAAGAACCGCCTTCGTTTCACCGCAAAACTGAATTACACATGGCCGAAGGATCAGTCCTTGCCCCAAATGCAGCACTAACGGTTGCGACCAGACGCAAGCACTCGCAATTCTTGAAAGCTTCGTCGCTTAATTTTACCTAACTTACGCCAACAATTAATTACCAAAATCCAACAGCATGTCACTCCGCATATACATCAACTGTAATCAAGAATGTGTATTAGAAAAACACGCGCTTGTATAGACCTAGACACACTTTACAAACAAGCCCGCGTTTGCCTACACCAGGTGTGCGCAGTGCACGTGCGCAGAAACCAGATTCGCGTGAGAGGAAGCGACTGTTCATGCGCGGTACCGACAGCAGCGCTACCGCAGTGGAGGGGGAACGTCAGAGATTTGAGTCGGTATTTACAAGACTCACTGCATTTCATAGCATAAAAAGAAACCTTCGCAATGAGCCTCACCGTCAAGATGTTGTAGGCCGGTCCACATCAGGTTGTTTATATTCTACACAACAAAACTCCTATATAACAGATACGAACAACTGCTCACATACAAACCATTAAATTTTCAAAAGGTGTTTGACGGTGTTTGGCACGCCTCAATTTTTTACTCTCTAACAAGACGTGAACGTCCAGCAAATATATATATTGCCGCGTGCATGGCCGAGAGGGAACGCTCTCCGACCTTCTAGAAGATTCGCGTTTACTCTTACTCCAAATGTTCGACGCTCGACGACATAACGAGTGTAATAGAATAGGGGGTCAACATGACCTTTCCGAGTCAGTCTCACCCTAGCTCGACTCTCGAACATTCTAGACCAATTGTTCAAGATACCGAGTATACTAAATAAGAGGGCTAGCATGGCCTTGCCGAGTCAGAGACTCTCGCACACTGGCGCGAGCCAGCTGTCATGCCGGCACCGCGACGCTCACTGCTGCCGCCTTCGACACTCTCTCTTTCATGTGTTCTAGCACAAATTCGCCGGTTAAACCTTTGTTTTCAGGTTTACACTTGTGGACCCTTTTCCATCCGTGACAATATAAGCTACTACACTCCTCCTTTAAAGAGAGATCCGTTACTGAACTAATTCTGCGAACATCTCGCACTCAGTCACATTGGAATGCCCTCAAAGCACCCTTTTAAGCCCGCTAATTGGGAATATTTTAGTATTAATTGTTTCTATCCACAGTACACACACGGGCGTATGCTGACGATGTTTTTTATTCATTCCTCGCTCCATTAGAATGGTATTTAAAGACGCAGTAAATGCTGAACTCTAAAAAATGACTTGGTGATCCCCACATCATCAATTACAAAACAACAAACAAAATTGAATAGCTTTTTTATTTGTCGCTTGTCGTAAAATTCCGCATAAAAGAACCCAAACAATACGGCTGAATGGTGTAAGCTTAAAAATTGTTCAAGCACTACACATTCAAGAAGTGCATTTCGACACTTTTCGTTGTACGCCATGTCAGCCATTTAAAAGAAGCTATAGCCACCCCACACGCACTGTAAAAAAAAAAAAAAAAAGTATATTTAAGTTAGCTTTTCTGCAACGCACGGAGACAGCTCATCGCTGCGAACAATAATCTCACACATCTGGCAATAAAAAACTATTTCTAATTATCAAAATATACGTGAACAATCACCTCTTCGCGAAATGTAAACTGATTTAGGACTTTATGTGACAATATCGAGAGAACACTAGTACTTTCGGATAAGATTTGTACATAAAATTCCTCTTTGGTTTGCTCTCCTCACAAAATGTAATACAAATAATTACAAGGAAGTGTCTATCTTTTTTTAAGTTATTTGGCGACGGCAATTTTATGTAGACAAAACCTACTTATATTGTTCATTTTTTTTCTATCATGTCTAGATACTGTACATTTTAAGCAAACATTTACTCCCTTAATATTTTCAGCTTACACTAGACAACAAAGCCACACCTGTTTAAAAAATAAAAAGAATATAACTTGACATGAAAACATTTCAGCTC
The DNA here is from genome assembly GCA_013358835.2 of Ixodes persulcatus. Classification (NCBI taxonomy): domain Eukaryota; kingdom Metazoa; phylum Arthropoda; class Arachnida; order Ixodida; family Ixodidae; genus Ixodes; species Ixodes persulcatus. Next base: position 490,978 of record JABSTQ010011364.1, read on the forward strand.
ATATTGTCACCCGCATGTCTTCCACCTATTAATCCACATTGATTTTTGAACGTCAGAAACCTCGGCCACACGAGCTTTGGACCATGGCATCATCAGCTTACGCTACATCCAAAGCACTTGAACCAGATCTTCCTGAAGGATTGTTTGTGGGAAACTTGAATAGAATGATGACTGTTTGATTCGATGAGATAGTGGCAAAATTCAACAGCTCCTAGGTGACATGGCCGCAGTGCTGGATTTGTGATGTCACCTGCCGAAGGCCAGCGTGGACCAAGATTCCATAATAATAATGACAATAATAATATTTCATTGGCAGAGAGAAAGAAACAATATACATTCAGGTCTGCCTAAGCCAAGGAAGGCATGTGTAACATATGACCTGACAGTAGAGTTCATTCCTCTCATCATTAAACAGGTCACAGCAAAGAGAAGTCTACGATGTGCGACGTTTTCCGGCACCTCACAGCTTGCCCCGAAGTACGCAGGAGCACATCAACTCCGTCCGCCACGCACCTTTCCTTGTCTTCAGGGCTTGCTTTTTCCGCTATGCCTCTTAAGAGTGCCAGTTTGGCAACAGGTCGCAGCTTGGGCTCCTGGCTGAACTTTGGTCCTTTGTCCAGTGCTGACTTGATGTTAGGGGGATGTACAACATCCCCGTCGCACATCGTAGACTACTTTAAAGACCAAGACTTAAAACTGCTTACATCAGACAAGGAGGGTGGCTTTGTGGTGGCTCCGCGAGACTTGTACCATGAGAAGGCTCAACAGGCTGTTCTCAAGAACTTCAAGAAAGTGAGTCCGAGACCTTTGACCAAACTTAAGACACGCGCTAAGGAACTTTGCAGTGAAATGAACCTTCCAGGTCTTCTGAAATGTGTGCAATCTAGCAAGGAACTCCATTTAGACATTTTCTTTTCTGCCAAGACGCATAAGATAGGTATTCCTTTTAGAGCGATTGTTACCGAGAAGGGATATTGGCAATCCCAGCTGTCCGGCTTTCTTGCCAAACACCTGTCGTGCATGGAACTACACGACCCTTTCTTGGTTAGAAATTCGGAAACGATTATTGATTATTTGAAGGGAGACGCTCGTGGGATGCGTAGTGCTTTTTCTTTGAATGTGGAAGGTCTTTTTTATTCTATCCCGCACGACCATATTTTTTCGGTGGTTTGAAAATGCATTGAGCAGAACGGCGAAGTGTCGTTTGCCAACTCGAGTGGCATCAGTGCCGAGAGTTTTTTGGAGCTGTTATCTTTCTATCTATCGCACACGTATGTTTCCTTTCAAGGTGATGTGTACGTCCAAAAGAAGGGCATTTGCATCGGGTCGTGTGTCGCGCCGGTGCTATCCGATATTTTTTTTAAAGTAAATGTGACAACACCATTGCCGAGAGGCTGGGACACGACAACAGGATGAAGATTTTTAGGTACGTTGATGATTACCTCGTGTTCATGCGAATCGGCAGAGCCATCGTTGAATGGCGTTGTACCCCAGATGCTCGATGTGTTTTCCTCGTGTTCTGGATGTCTGAGGTTTACTCACGAGAAGCCTGTAGAAGGGACTCTACAGTCCCTAGACCTTAAACTACGCTTTCTGGAGAGCCACATATGTTGGGCATACGAACCAAGATCTAAGAAAAGCATCCTGCCGTACGAGTCTGCTCATTCAAAATTAGTAAAAAGGGGCATTGCTAGCACGTGTCTGGAGGCGGCCCTAAAACGATCTTGCGAACATTCTGTGCAAGACAGTTTTAATTTACAAATTTCGCGCCTGCAGAAGGCAGGTTTCCCACAAAGATGCTTTACTGAGGTTGCGGAAGGATTGTTAAAAAGATTCAAGGGGGCAACAAAAGCGGGCAAGAAAGAAGCCAAAAATAAGACCGGTAATTATTCCGTACTTGCATGCTATGTCCCATAATTTAAAAAAAAAAAAAAGTTGCACAGCGGTTTAGATTACCCGTAGTTTTTCCAGCCCCGGAAAAAAATGGCACGCTTGTGCAGCAGAATCAAGAATCCCCAGCCAGATATGGTGCATTTCAGCATAAAACACCGGACCAAATATGCTGAGTGTGCCGTCGGAGTGCTGTACGGCTCCGTATACATCTGCCAGACTGGTAGATGTGTCAATGATCGTGCACGGGAACATGCGGCAGCTATGAGAGCAAGGCCGTCTGGTAATCTCGCTGTTCATTGTAGTCGTTGCCCGTGCTCACCAGTTGTGCATGATGTAAAGGTTTTGGCGAAATATAAAGAAAAAATATGCCGAAAAGTGCACGAGGCGTTTGAGATTAGGGCAAAGGGAGACGAATGTGTTAGCGAACCTTCCCTTGCCCTCTCAGGGAAAGAGTTTGAATTTATCAAGGGGTCTTATCGATTGATATGATGAATAGGCGTTTCTAACGGCTTATATATTATGTGTTTTTCCATAAATAAACTTTAGTTGCCAGTGCGCCTCGTCTTGTTTACTCTCCTCTTTGTCCTGACGTTTTTTTTTTTGTTTTTGTTTTTTGGCGCTTTATATGCTGGACATTGAGAACCGAAAAGAAACATAAAAAGCACCCAAAAACACAAAAAACATGACTGAAAAAAACAAGGAACATTGAGGGCTGGACACACTACCTAACTTACACGTAGGGAGGAGATTTTCTGGTGTTTATAAAAAAAATCAGCGATGTTTTTCGTGTTTTTTTTTTTGTTAAAGATTGGTGTATTGCTATTATTTTGTTCAGACCCACACTAAAAACGGCGATTATCGGTACTAAAATGTTATTAAAAACTAAGGTCTTAAGTCTAAGAAGAAAGTATTTCGACAAAAAAAAGTCATAGCTGGAGAAACAAATATTCACAAATCGGTGTTTTTCGAGTTTAACCGATCTTGCACCTTTAACCACCAACGTAACTTTTGGTACATTTCGATTTTAACCGACTTCGTATTTTTGACACCTAAGGATGTTTCTCGGTGCTTTTTGTTTCAAATTAATTTCTTTTTTTGACACCGACTGATGTCCATAGGCGTGTTTCGGGTAAAAGCGAAAAGCAGACACCCTACTGACACGCTATGCCGTAATTCCAAATTGGATGGAAATGACACTTCCGTAAAGAAGGGGAGTATAACGAAGTTACGTAAATTATGTATGTTTCAATGCGCTGACCTTTCAAGATTTCGAAGCGAGAAAAAGAAAAAGAAGCAGAAAGAAAACTGAAAAAAAAATCTCAAGCGAATAAGGAGGTGAAGGAAAAAAGCAGAAAACCACAATATTAAGGTTGCTCCCATATTGGTTTTGGTTTTTTATTATTATTCCTTCGCTACTTGTTTGTAAGATTTACGGTTTATGTGGTATGTAATGCATTTTCTAAACAAAAACAAACTATATCGTAGGGTAAAGGTACTTAAGGCTGCTTACGAACAGGAATGCGAAAACATTCCTACACGCATGCGCATTCCTAGAAGTAGCGCGTCACTTCTTCCGTTTTCACACGGCGCTCCGGCGATGACATCACGCTACCCCACTGCGCTGGCGGGGCGAACCCCGCCGGCTCCACGCTACGCGTGCGATGCATCTGCGTTGCTGCGCTTTTCTTTGTGTTTTATTTCTGAAGCGCGTCCTGTTTGACCTAGAGCGCCCCGCCGGCTTCCGTGACGAAGCATCTGCGTTGTCGTGCTTTTGGCCAATGGGAATTTAACTGCCGTTTGGCTGCTACAAACAGTTACAGACAACCCCGGCTTCGCTTGATGCTTTGCATTTGATGCTTTCGCATTTAAGCTTGGGGGATGCGTAAGCTGCGCCTTTACGAGTGGAACACGATATATCGGGTTCCGTTCGCAAAGCCTCCTCATATGAACAGGCTTCGTTCCCAAGTCGGGCAAGCGTAGTGTGCGTGGTCTAGTCGGGAGTGTCACGTGTCACGTTACGTCACATGACGTCGCGTGTGGCGTCATGTCGCGTGACGCGCGACGTCACACGTGGCTCTGACATCATGACCCTATCGACCCGCTAAATTTAACGGAACTTTTCCGGCAAAATTTGTCGAAGAACTTTTCCGTAAAATTTGGCGGGAATCTTTTCTGCTAAGCTTAGCGGTAACATTTTCTGTTAAATTTAGCGGGAAAACTGTTCGCTAAATTTGGCGGAATATTTTAGCGGGTCGACGGGGTCATGACGTCACAGCCACTTGTGACGTCACACTTGGCTGCGCGCGTTGCATTATGGGAGTTTTTGGTCCCGCCGATGCCGGTTTTTTCGCGGCAAGAGCTCCTAAACGCTGTCGCATTAAAACGTTCGGTGGTACAGCTCATAGGTTCCTAACTATAAATTGCCTGACACATAATCAAATATGACGAATCTTACTGATGAATACTTTGTACTCAGCTTGCTCTTTCTCTACTTCCTTTCTTTAGATTGAACAAAAAATCTTTTCTTGCTTCCGAAAAATTCCAATCTGTGTCGCTTTAAGTCCGTGAATCAAGCTGACGTCTTTGTTAATATTGCCGCTGCTGCGGGGCGGCGCCTTACAAGATTAGCTTTGGCTTTGATGTGCCGCAGGTGAAAATATTCAATATTCTACATATATTTTAATAATAGCGTATATGTCAATTAATATAAATGCAGCTGATAATACGAGCTTCTTTTTTCGGTCATTGTCTCCCTGTTATTTTTTTATTATTATTATTTTAATTTTTTTCGAAACATTGGGTAAATAGAAGTCCTTTCGTATGAGCAGTATACCTGCTATACCCGGGGTGGCACAGACAGTACGGTTGATATTTTTAAGATTTTGTCTTTATCTATCTACTTAAAATTATGTTTGTTTCTTTCACATGCACATCGCTCCAAGCGACAGGACCGTGCCCTCTTCCCGGCCCCTTTCCCCTTTTAATATGTTATATTTATAGACCACCGTAATGGCGGAAAAATATCCTAACTTCCCCTTATTTTATTTTATTAAGTGCAAATGAGGTTTTCATCATGGTAATTTTCCGCTCGAGCTTGCATGATTTTGTTTGGATGCCAATCATAGCGATTTCGTGACAGCGAACTCTCGGCGAAAGTTATTCCGTTCGCACTGCCCGCGGAAGGGACGGGTGAGTGTGTTGCACGCAATCTAAAGGTGTGTGAGTACGTTGCACGCAATCTAAATATGTACCATCCGCCCTGATTTTTGTCGGCCGCTAACCCGCGAATCTCGGCCGGTCTCAGAGCCGCATATATAGTGCAACCTTAGTCACTATAGGAAGAGCAAGTGTGCAGCCACAGCCGGCAAGCGGTGGCGCCACAATGCGCCTTTACGGCACAGTGTGCCTCCATTTCAGTGTTTCCGATTGCTTGATTGGGGTCACGTGGTTCGTGGACCGCGTTTGCGATGCAAGGTACGAAGGAGAGGGGGCGAAAGCGTGTATCGTCTGCAAGCGTTTTTAGGCTTGGATCAGCCCGTCCTCCTTGCCACGCGGTGACGCGCGCCTGCGTTCAAGGAACCAGCCTGGGTAGGAAGTGTCCACCGTTGATTTGCAAACGTTCTCCTTGGTTTGAGTGGTTTCCTTTCTTAATTCTGAGCTCTCTGAGCCGCAGCCAGCTGCCGTCGCTTCACCACGCGCCCTTTTCCCCACTGTCGTCGCCATCTTGGATGATGGAACATCCTCTATAGACGAAAAGATCACTTTTCTCTTTCTGCACCGTTGGGTGGCGTTCTCGCTCTTGGGCCTCGGTCACAACGCTAATACATCGCACAAAAGACAGTCTGCAGACATGTTTGAAGCAGACATGTACACGTTACCCAAAAAAAAGTAACTAAATACCGTTACTCGTTACTCGCTCAAAAAGTAACTAAATACGTTACTCGTTACCGATTCTCAAAAGGGACGCGTGAGTTACCTCAAAAGTAACGAGTTACTTTCCACGTTACTTTGACGACCAAATACACAACTGTTTTTGTTTCATGGTTTATTGTTTTCTTTTTAGTAGTCATTGCCCTTCAGCAGCAGCTGCCTGTAGAAGTTTTCATCAGTTATGTTTCCCCGCTTCCTTGAAAATACATCTCCGGCGACGCTGAAGAGTCGTTCTACCGACGCGCTCGAAGGAACGGCAGTGTTGTGCTTCAGGAAGAGCTGGTGAATCTTCGAGAACTGCGCCTTCACTGACGACAGCGGGTAATGGGTTATGTGCCTTCCCGTGTTTGCAACTTCCGGGTTTACATTCGGTCCGTACCCGTTTCTAGAAGGTTCAACCAACGAACCTAATTGTGCTCGCTGGGTGAAGGACATTCCCAGCTGTAGAGTTCAGTACAGCAACGTTTATCGCTAGACACGTCAGTCGAACCATTCGACTGACGTGTTCAGCGATATACGCTGCTGTACTGTCATACTGGTTAGTTGTTTTTCGGGTTGCCCATCTGCCTTTGTCACAATAGACGCATACTCAGGTTAGAATAAAAACAAGGCCGTTTAAGCGGTGTTGTACACGTTACTCCTCAAAAGTAACGAGATACCGTTACTCGCTACTTGGCCTTCGAAATAACTAAATACCGTTACTCCTTCCTTTTCTAAAAAAGTAACTAAATACGTTACTCGTTACCGAAAATAGTAACTAGGTACAAGTAACTCGTTACTTGTAACGCGTTACGTACATGTATGGTTTGAAGCATACATATAGGGTGTCTCAAATTCCGAGGCTCGGTCTAAAATGGGCCGTAAAAATCAGCACCTGCACATAGCAATTTGAACTTTTCGTCAAAGGTGTATTTTACAGGTGGGAATTACCTCGTAAAAATACGAGGCGTAGCTCCCTTTCTGTAAAAAATAAGGTAAAAAAATCTTGCCAGGATCAATGGCGGACGGCGACGCAAACGACCAAGTTGAGTGGCGGGGCACGTTTGGCGCACGTATTGTCAGATTGATAGATGGCGCTACCTCGGGAGGAGCGTCGGAAGGTGTAGCCGACCAGCTAAAGAAAGCACACAACACGCAGACGAGATCCGCCGGCAGCAAGAGCGCCGTCATTATTCTATATTTGTGTTACTTCAACTTTTCCTATGATTGTCCGCATTTATTTCTAAACCAAAGGTACATTGCAAGAAGATCACGTTCATTTTAACAAACAACGGTCGTCGCGGTCAGTCCCTATATTTTTAAAAAGTAGCGCCATCTACCAATGCGCGCGCCAAACACGCCCCGCCAATCGACTCGGCCGTCAGCGTTGCCAACCCTGTCAAGTTTTTTGGCCCTATTTCTTACAAAAAGCCTCGTAATTTTACAAGGTAGAACCCGCCAGTAAATTATACCTTTGACCAAACGTTTAGATTGCTACGTGCCGGCGCAGATTTTTGCGGCCCATTTCAGACCGAGCCTTGGTATTTCAAACACCATATATATGTGAAGCAAACATGCTTCCTGCATGCCTGAGGCGTGTCCAAAAATACTTCTGCTATCATGTCTGCAGCGAGCACCGTATCTTTTTGGTGATAAAAGGGAGTTTCAGGAAACCGTTTTCGTACACCCGGTATACGGTACGGTGCACCCTCCGGTACGAATTGCGCATGCGCTACCGCAGAAGACTCGCACATGCGCAGTTCGTACAGGGCGGCTTATCGTACCGTATACCGGGTGTGCAAAAATGGTTTCCTCAAACTCTCTAATATGAACAGCGTCACTACGGTTTGAAGCGTAAATGTCACTCGTTCCTAAGCCTCGTCTGTGTATTCTTTTACTGATTCCAAGTCAAAACGCTTCTGTTCTTGCCTTTTGTTTTTTTTTCCATCGCGCAAACACTATCGACGAAGAAATCATAATGTAGGGGGCGCTCTGTTCGGCTCGCTTCCCACAAAACTTGGTGTTTACTCGACACAAGGCCTATGGACCGGATCCTTTACGTCATCTTTTTTCGATCCATCGCGCGGAGCGAAGATTTTTCACGTATGCTCCGTGATTGTTCGGCCGGGGCTCGTGCCCAATTAATGCTCGTCTGATTGAATCCGAGCCCTGGCCAAGCGCTGCCGCAGCGCTAGACTACGTCAGCCGAGCGCCTCGTCAATAACACAAACAAATAATTCACGGTGTCATTGTCCACGTAGGGTTTAATTCTCAACATCGCCACTGGGGACGCCACTGTTGGATCTCCTCCCCAATAGCTTTCATGGGTGTATATATAGCGCTAAACAACAAGGAACGAAGGGCGAGGGAGACAGGAAGGGCGCTAACTGACAACTGACATTTTAATACACTTTGTAGAGAAGGAGAAGAGAGCCTTACGCGTAAGGGATTGTATGTGCACTTCAAAGTTTAGCCCTACCAAAATCATTAGGTGTTTTAGGACTAAAAGAACACGCGAGCTGTACGAGCCACAAACAATTTTGTCTTGTGGGGCTGTGTGCATCAGCGCCCCGCCCCGTCCATCGCCTTATCCCAAAAGGAATTCCTATACCACCTTAATCTAATGACTTGAAGATAAGTCTTTTTTTTTATTGATGCAATAAAAGGAAATCAGAGATGTTAGCCGGGAGTACAATCTCCTGACTGGCTACTCTGGTGGGAAAGGGGTATGGGATATCACAGAGTTAAGGAAGAGGAAGAGAAAGAAACATAAAAAACAAAAGAGGCACAATCACACATCACACACACACAACCATTTGGGCAGGAAAGTTCAGTACATAGCATTAGAGTCTCTTATCCAGGCCTGTTGCTGAAAGAAAACGGAGGAGGGCCTTTGTAGTATTCAAAAGCACAGTCTTCGTTGTTCCATGGCCCCAGGAAGTGCTGTATTGTAAGGGGTGATCCCGGAGACTTCCTAATGTCTTGTAAAAATTGTTTTCGCTGACCATCATAACTTGTACATTGAAGTAAAATGTGTTGGATATCTTCGATAGTTCCACATACGGAGCAGTTTGGGGACTCTAATTTGCCAATAAGGTGAAGATAATAGTTAGTGTAAGCGACCTTTAGCCGAATCCTATGGAGAACCGCTTCCCGTCGTCTCTTCAGGCCTCTAGGTACTCGAAACCGTAGGTGTGGGTCAATATTTTTTAGAGAGGAGCTTTGGTTAATGTCCTCTTTCCAGAGGCTCGTTGCGGTCGGTTTCCCCAAAATCGCCACTCTTGAACAGATGTCCGATTTTGTAAATGGAGCTAGGAATTTTTGGGGAGATTCGTGAGCTTTTGCAGCCATAGAGTCAGCCATTTCGTTACCCGTGACACCACAGTGACTGGGCACCCACTGGAATGACACGGAGTGTCCAAGGGAAACGATTTCTGAGTGAACTTTGAATATGTCTAAAATTACTTGTGTGTTTGGACTATTTTTACGTAGACACTGAAGCTACTGGAGGGCAGACTGTGAATCGCAGATGAACGTCCAAGCGCGAGGTGATGCTTCTTTAATCTGTTGGAGCCCTTCTCGAATGGCCACCAGTTCAGCAGCCATAGATGAGGTTTTGTGGGACAGCTTGTAACCAGCTTTGAGATGAAGCACTGGGGCAGCCAAGCCAATCGATGACCCGTTATGCGTAGCTGATGCATCGGCATATATGTGGCAAGAAGAACAGTGCCGTGTATACAATAAAGACAAGTAAAGCTGCCGAAGGACAAGTGAAGAGAGCGTCGATTTTTTTGTTATTCCAGGAATAGTCTTGTAGATTTGAGGTGGAGGCAGTGACCAGGGTGGTGTATCGAGTACCACAGGATCTTGAAACACTGTTGGAAGGACCTCCTTGTTTTCAATTATAGTTTGAGAGATGCGGCTGTAAAAACAACTATCCGGAATGTCAGCTAGATGATGAGAGTGATGCCGTGTCAGATGTCGCATATGTAGTCGTAGAGTTTCTTGGGTACGCAGAGCTTTCAAAGGTAGACAATGAGATTCTGCAATCGTGTCTATGGTCGCGGTTGTTCGCGGTACCCCAAGGCATACTCTGAGCGCCTGGGCCTGGAGCGATTGGAGTGCTTTCATGTTTGTCTGACTTAAACCGTGCATAACAGGCAAGCTATAGCGAAGGATGCCAACAAATAGGCTGTTGTATAAACGAAGAAGAGCAGAGGTAGACGTCCCCCAAGTTGTACCACTTATAAATCGCCCCAAACTTGTGAATGCGGACAACTTAGTCTTTAGGTGTTTCAGTTGGGAGTTCCAAGTTAAACCTTTATCAATGGAAACTCCAAGAAATATATGATTAGGTGCATAGGGAATTGGAGTTCCATTAATGGAAAGTGGGTATCGAGTCATCTTCATCTGCGTAAAGGCTACGGCAGTTGATTTAGCTGGCGCAATCTCAAGCCCCCGTATGTTAAGGAACTGAGAAATTTTGGACAGCGCATCTTGTAGGCGTGCATGTATGAGCTTAGGTGAGCCTGCAGACGTCCATGGGCAAATGTCGTCTGCATAGACTGTAAGGTGTACAGCTCTTGTGAGCATTTCGGTGATCCCAATGAGAGCAATGTTAAAGAGGACCGGGCTTAGAACACCCCCCTGAGGCACACCCTTGGTCACTCTGTGACGAGAAGTTTCCCCTTCCTTTGTGCGCATGTAGATCGTTCGATTGTTAAGGTAGTCAGATATCCATGCATAAAGACGACCGCCAATTCCGATAGATTTGAGGCCCCGTAAGACTGCCGAATGTTTGATATTATCAAAAGCTCCGCAGACATCAAGAAATACAGCTACTGTAATTTTCCCGCGCAGCTTCTGGTCGTCAACATGGGTTACAAGGTCTACGACATTATCAATGGAGCTACGACCCTGTCTAAATCCTGTCATGGTAGCTGGATATATTGATTGCGATTCAAGAAGCCATTCAATCCGAGATAGAACTAATCGCTCCATACACTTGCTGACACAGCTTGTTAGAGCGATTGGTCGGTAAGACTTTAAATCCAGAGGGGACTTACCCGGTTTAAGGATGGGCACAACACAGGCCATTTTCCAGTCAGGTGGTATATTGCCGCTTGTCCACGAAGCGTTGAATATGTCTAACAAACGCTGGCGAGCGTCAAGCCCCAGATGAGCGAGTGTGCCATAGGTTATGTTATCTGGACCTGGTGACGAAGAATGGCTGAGGGAAGCTAGAACTTGATCCAATTCCGGGGCATTAAATACATCATCCATGTAACGTGAAAATGGAGTAACTGAGGCTTGATGATCTATATCTGAAGGATCATTGTCACTCACTGCTGATAGGACAAGCGATGCGCAGAATTCCTCAGCAATGTGCAATTGCGAGCGTCTTAGGAATAGTGATATCGCAAGAAAAGGCGTTCTCTGTTGTGGTGGAAATCTTAATCCGCGTGCAATATGCCATATTTTTGAGAGGGGAACACGGGGATCAAATGACGCACAGGTTCCCCTCCATTTCTTCCGGCCGAGTTTATCCAGGTGGCGGCGAATATGTTTTTGTGTGCGCCTGTTTTCCCTAATGTCAGCTTGTAGTTTAGTTCCACGTGCACGTCGCTCAGCCCTTCGACGAATAGCTCGAAGTTTTTCATACTCTGCATCTACAACAGTTCGTGAGGCCGAAAGATTGACAGTCCTAGTTGCTTCTGTTGCTGATTGATTCATAACTGAAACAAACTCTTCGTAGGTCGTTGTAGTATGTATGCGCTGTTCTACACTATCCCGAAAGCATGTCCAGTCTATATATGAGGTTCGATCATGTCTGACTCTATCAGCTTGGAAACCGCGTACTGTGATCTAGGTAGGGATGTGGTCACTACCATGACTCTCTATGTCCACAAACCAGGAATTTCGAGTTACGAGTTCACGTGACATGAAGGCAATATCTAAACAACTGCTGCAGCGACTGCCTCGAATGAATGTAGGTGAACCGTCGTTTAGAAGACAGAGGTCATGAGAATCCGCCAGCTCAAGTAGTTCACGACCCCGACGTGTAGTTCTTACACTACCCCAAGCTATATTATGGGCGTTGAAGTCGCCAACAACCAAAACTGGCGATTTACATTGTTGAAGAATGTCATGAAGTCGCGTAGCATCAAAATTGCAGGCTGGAGCAATATAGGCAGCGATTACAGTAAACGTTAGTTTGCCCTTGCGAACAGTAACGCCGACGTACTCATTGTCTTGATGTGATGTGATATTATGGGAAACATATGTCAAGTCTTTTCGTAAGGCAAGAAGAACTCGACTGACGTTAGAGGAACGAGCTGATTGAAATACTTCGTAACCTGAAAGCCGAAAATCTGATGCTACACGCGATTCGCTAATAGCTAAAATTGGGAACTTATGTTTGAATGTAAATTGTCGGTAGTCTGAAAGGCGGGCACTAAGCCCTCTCGCGTTCCATTGAAAAACGGTCGCTCTTTTGACTCTTTCATCAAATGAGGAGGAATCATCCAGTACCCTGATGTGAACTTCCGGTCATTGCAATAACTGCCGATTCAAATGCCATGATTCTCTGCAAGATGTCTTTGAAGGTGCATGGCGGCAGATGGGGCGTGAGACCTCGAAGGACGGAAAAAATAATGCGTATGATGTCACCTATTGTCATTGTGCCAAAGACAGGGGGCACCTGTTGCTGGCGAGGCAGGGCTCCAGTGGAGGTTTTGCTGTGTGGGCGCGTACTTGCGGTGCTAGGAGGTACGCCTGATGCGTTGAGCTCTCCTGAAGCGGATGCCGGATCACGAGGAGGCCATTGGTTGTCCATAAGGGTGGGTTTTGCAGCAGGGCGAGACTTCTTGCTTTTACCCTTGGGAGGTGAGTCCTTGAGGTTTAACGCAGGGGGCACCGTGTCTTGTGTTGTTTGAAGGTCAGCGGTGGATGATTCAAGAGGAGGCCAGGGGCCTTGAGGGATCTCTGCCTCATTTGTTGATGGCGCAACTTTCGGGCCATGGACGAATCTCTTGGTTCTTGAAAGAGCCGTCAGCCGCGCTTTACAATTGACGTAGCTTGCTGGATGATCACCGCCGCAGTTGGCGCACTTGAATGGTGCTTCTCCCTTGCAGTCTTTTGTGGAATGCGACTGGGCGCATTTCTTGCATTTTGCGGCACCTTTGCAATATTTGACGACATGACCAAGTGCTTGGCAGTTGTAGCATCTCGTTGGAGCTTCAATAAACTCTGTTACGTCATGTTTTGTAAATCCTAGATTTACTCGGGATGGGCGGTCTGTATTTGGCCGAAAGGTCAGAAGTACACGGTCTGTTGGTTGCGCAGCTTCTCCGGACTTTCCTTGACGTCGATATAAGCGGCGGGCTGCAATAACTCCGTCTTGTTGCAAAAATGATGTTATCTCGGCATCGGTATGCCAAAGGGGTACTCCCTTGACTAGACCACCATTCTGTAGGTAAGTCCTCGGCACTGTAGCTTTGACAGGAACCCCACCGAGAAGGCGAAGTTTCAGGAGTCGGTCTACTGTGGTGGTTTCAGCAACTTCCACCATAAGGCCACCTCTATTTGTGAAGCGATGTCGCAAAATGGCAGCAGCTGCGGCTTCGTTCACCTCGGTACTCAAGGTCAGTGGGTTTTGTCGCTGCAAACGCTGCTCCTCATTGACCGGTGTAAGGAGTACAGGGATACCTGTCGTTCTTTGTCGGCGATGTGAGGCAAGAACGAAGCCCTCTAGGTCACCTTCAATTAAGTCTTCCTCCATTGAGTCACCCGGTGGTGGTTGCAATTTGGCAGGAGTCGCCAGCAAGTCCGCAGGCTCACCGTCCCCGTCATTGCGGCGTTTTCCAAGGGTCGAGTGTCCAGTCTGAGTGTCTTGAGTTGCATTGTACGTGTGGTCCCTCCTAGCAGGAGTCTGCTGGGAGCACGAAGGAAGATTGGTCGCTGATTCCAGTACGATTGAACTGGGCTGGGAGGTCATGCCATGTGCCGGGTTACTTGAAGTAACCCGTGCTGCTGTAAGCTGCAGCCGGTGGTTCGTAGTTGCGACTGATGACTAAAATAAGCGAAAATGCCCAGAGCAAGGAAAAGTGTTCCCGACAATTTTCTTCTTTTTTGTTTAAAAAAAAATTCTCCCAATAATTTCCTTTTTTTTTCATGCTGTTTTACCACTCAAAGATATCAACAGTAACTCTCCTTATTGATTAATTTTACTTTTAATAGTTATAACAAACGCCTTTGAAGGTGTTCTTTTCTTTCCCTCTTTTAAGCGATATCATCTGGAGCTTCTTTCTTCTCCTTCTTTATAGAGTGTATTAAAATGTCAGTAGTCAGCGCCATTGCTGTCACCCTCGTCCTTCCTTCCTTGTTGTTTTGCGCAGTGAATGTGCATTAAAGTTAGTGTTACTACGCGCAATAAAAATTATCGCAGTCACACGTTCGTACACTGCCGAAAGATTGCAATTTGTGTTGCGCATTCTTTTTTTTTTCTTTTTTAATCATATTGTGACTGCTTATTTTTTGTATTTCGACCTCTCGAAATTACGTTCTCGTACGTTTTACCAAATTACAAGTTGCTGAAGTCCACTGCTTGGATCGGCATGGAACCTTCTTTTTCTTTTTTTTTTCTTTTTTTTTCACAAATGAATATATTAAAAAAAACAGTCTCCTGCAAAACAAGACAAAAAGGAGTATGTATAATAAATATAATGAACGCGAAACAAGCGCGAGCAATGTAACACACCCCCACCACCACCACCCACGCAGCACACTGCTCTCTCTAAAGCCATTTCACCCGCCTCCATTTCCAGGACAAGCCGAACGACGCCTTTCTGCTAGAAGGAACACTTATCTCCCCGTTCATTTGTCCCGAGAGGGAAGTGTAAAAAAAAAACACACATATACACAAAAGGAGCAGCACGACACAAATACGATGGAGTTCGATCGCGACAGACGCCGCGGCAGGCCGTTTTGGGAAAGGGGAGTGAAAGGGGCGGTCGTTAGAGAGTTCAACGCGGTCGTACAACGCGTAAGAAGTGGCACCAACCAGGCAAGCCGTTACATAGACACTTCCTGCTAGTACCCCCCCCCCCCCCCTTCAAACTAGTCCGGGGTTCGAAACTGCGACGCACGCACCATTACTCAGCGTTAATGTCGTATCTGCTACGTCGCTACTTTCCGCGGACGCGTACTTTTTTGGCGCGGCAACGATGTACGAACGTTGCGTTGTTCGATGAAACTAGACTCCATTCACCCGCTTCATGCTGGCTCACACATTTGCGCTTGGTTGTGTGCCCGTGTGTGTGCGTTGGGCTCCTCTCGCTCGCTTACGACGAGAGAGAATACACTAGCGCCCTCTACCGGTCAATCCTGGAACACGTCCGACCCGCGCGTAACAAGCTTTCGCACTATTGGCGAGATCAAACTTTTCGCACTATCTATCAGAAATAGTCGCTTATGAAATTGTCCGAACTATCTCAGGCCTCGGGGAAAGAATGATGCTTAAACAAAATCATAACAATATATAGGCAGGTTGTGAGTGTTCCTGGGGTATCCGATAGAGGGCGCCAGAGCGGAAGTGTGTGTGAAGCGCTTAGAAGGACACGTAACGGCACTCGATTACAATCAATCAATCAATTTAATCGTGCGCTTTATTGTGCCCCCAAACAGCCGGTAGGCCAAGGGCCCTGTACTCGTTGCACAGAAAGTTGGAGCTGAAAATTCGCGAAGTGCGCCAATTGGACGCTGCCGACAAAAGTGCGAAGTCATCGTCGTGATAGTCCGATCGGCGCGCTCCGTGAACTTCGGCCCCAACTTTGTGTTTTGCGAGTTTAAAGCCTCAAGATAACTTTGTTTTTTTTTATGCTTTATAAAGCGTAACTAAAAAATAAAAAACCGAAAACGCTGTTTTTGTTTGTAATCAAATTACACAGTCTGTTTGCCACCGCTTGAGCCCCAAATGGCGGTGCGTCGACGCAAATGGCGGTGCGTCGCCGGCGGCTGCAACTGACCAATAGGAATTAGCGTGCTCGCAAGAGGCGCCGCGTCGCCGGCAGCGCGTTCGTGTGCGGGACGCTCCACGAGCCAAAACAAGGCAATGCGTTGCCGGCATCCAGTAGGGGCGCCCGCGGCACGATTAAACGATGGCGGTACTTGGGTAAGACGGAATATCCACCGCATGAAGCATGACGCAAACATGCTTTCAACATGATTGAGGCGTGTCCACAGATAATTCAATCATCATGTCTGCCGAGAAACTCCTTGTCTTTTCTACGCTGTTTGAGCAGTGTGAGAGTGGTTTTAGTCAAGTTCCGCCATATAAACAAAACAAAAAAATGAACTCAAGTTTTCTTCTTTTTTTTTATGATGATAAGCAAAACGTATCGTGTTCAGGGCCGGCTTGCTAGAACAGCGTCTCAGCTGAGACTGGGTGAAAGAAAGGAGTGCAAAGGATGGGGCTCGCGAGCGTCTTGAGACGCAACTTGAGTCCCGCTCAGCTCGTGCGCTGGCTTTGGCAGTGCTTTCTTTCACCCAGTCTCAGCTGAGACGCTGGTTCTAGCTAAGTTCTAGCAAACCGGCCCTGGTTTCTTTGAATTTAATCGTAGCGCAATGTGTTAACAGAATCATTTTTGCGCTACCTTCGAAGGGCCAAAGAGCCATGGAGACACGCGAACTAAAGCTTTGGTATAAGCATTAAACGTGTATTGACTAATTTTTATCTTTGCACATGACGCAATTTATTTGGTGTGGTTTTTTTTTTCGGTTCTAATTGCCTTATAGATTAAACTTCGTGTCAAATGCCCTCTTTCCGAATACAGATAAATGAGTTCGGGCGATGCCATTAATCTGGTAGTCGGTCATTTCGTCAAAACAGTCTACAGTACAGCGTCTTTTGTTTGCATTTTAGCGCGTTCCGGACTCGAGAGAATAAATGGTTGCGAACTAAGAAACAAACGCTTAAAAATCGCTCGAGGTTTCAGAGATTTCACCCTCAAATGACCACCGAAATGTTATGTGTGTACATATAACGAAAGCGTGTTTACAACGCGTAAAATCCATTTTCAAATTTTATCCTTTTTTTTTTTTTGTGGCAGGGTGCGTTGTTCATCATAAAATACGCTCACATTATTATTCTTTTTTTCCTTAGAATTGACAATTTTAATCTGGGGGCAAGCACGCGTGGGCACTTTTTCTATCCATACCAATCTAAAAAAAAAAAAAAAATCACGATGCAATGACAGATTGTACTCTCAGCTTTTATTTATTTATTTTTTTTTCTCATATTTGTTAGTTGGAAGATTGTGCACCATTATTTATTTTCCTCGCCATGCACGCAATTTTCGGGGGATCTTCGAATCGTCGCATATACCAAAACGTGGCGTAAAAACGAGCAAAAAAAAAAAAAGCGAAAATGTAACCCGTTAGGCAGGTTTTTTTTTTGCGCACTACAGAAGTTTAAAAAAAATGAACATTGGTATTTGTGGAAGATGGGCAGTGTATTCCTTGGAGTGATCGTTTTCTTTCTATTACAAGGATGACACTCGACTTTTTTTTTTTTTTTCCGGTCAATTTACTTGAGTGTCCGAGACAGTCTGAAATAAAGTGCCTTTTTTTTTTGCAATATATTACTTTTCTGCCAACTCGATAGAAAAGTCATAAGATGTACTCATTGTACCTCTGAAAAACTAAAGCAAGTTTTGAGCATAGTCGATAATACTACATAGGCTTTTAAGAGGTTTGGGTGTCAGTAAAACAAAATCGACGTTTTTAATCTTTCGAGTTGTACGTTTTGTTTTATATATAAAATAAAACACTAACTAATACCGAACGCACAATGAAAAAAAATGATTCGCCGTTTTAAGAAAAAAAATCGGGAACATGTTCCCTAGAGGTCAGACTTTTTTTTTTTACAATGTTGTTTGAGTGAATTTGAGTACCGTAAAATGTTGCCGCTATTACGGCGTCTATTGCACAAGCCGAGTGTAGTAAAAGTTAATGCTGTTACTGCACATTCGCAAAAAAAGAAACTAACTTTTTTTTTACAACGGTTTTGGAGGATAAACAGACTACAGTAAATTATAGTCGCTACGTGCCGTTATTTCGCAAGAGTTTAGCTCGCTCTGTGAACTTCATAATATGTTTTCTTCAAACACAAAAGCGAAAAATAAATTATTTATGTCTTCGTTTTTTTTTTTATTTCCTTTTAACGGTCAAGTGTTTTTTTTTTTTTTTTTTAGTATTTGGTTGTTAAACAGGTTATTTCACATCATGCTTCTCGATGTTTCTCGTGTTACGCTTCGTTTCCATGGGCGTCCGCAGAGGGGTGCAAGAGGGGGGGGGGGGGGGGGCAGTTGCCCCCCCTTGGAATTTCGAGGGGGGGGGGGAGCTGCAGCCACACCAGTTAAAGGGACTCTGGCGGTTTTTTTAGCAACCCAAACCAACTAACTACATTTCCTGAATACTATGGATCTACTGTTCCCAACATGCTATTTAGTATCTGGAAGTTGAAAATGGCTATTGAGAAAACGGCAAATTTCAAAGGCAAAAAAAAAGTGCAAGGAAGTCTTGATTTTGTCGCGAGACCGGCAAAACTTACTTTAGACGCGTTGTGCCTTTTTTCTGCGACACTGCGCTTCCGTAAAAATTTCCACGTGTTCGCAATGGCAAGTATCACGGCTTACATATGGTTTTAAAGAACTTCTTCGGCAAATGATGACGAAGGAGTAGAAATGTGTCTTCAGCACGCTGCCGCGAGCCTCCGCAACGCTCGAACAACGCGATTTTTCGACATGCAAGATGGCCGTCCGGTGGCTTCACTCGCGGGAGCGGGAAGCGCGTGGTTTGTAGCCCCAAATCCAGGGCGCAGCCGTGAAAGCAGGTAGAGGGTAAAGTGGAAATGTGCTGAAAATAGCCAAAATCGCCAACATTATGAGTGTGCACCCCCCTGGAAAAAGTTCTACGGACGCCCATGTCGTTTCACAATCAATCCATCAGCAGCCGACGTCACGATCCAACGAAGCCAATCAAACAGCATCAAAAGTGCATTGTCACGGCGCCAATCGTCTTTGCCCTTTTGCTATGTCTCCGACTAGATCAATCACGCACAGTAACTGCACCGAAATTCTGCGCCTTTCTTTTTTCTGTGACTAACTGGCTTAATCGGTAATACATCAAACACACAAAAAAAAAAGACGAGCCTCATAACAATGCAATTTTGGGTCTGTTTGATTGGTTACATTAGGTGAGATCATATCCTCCTCCATACTCACAAAGCCTGGCAGTTCGACGACGGAGCCATAGAGTGTCCAGTCGCAGATTTGGAGCGCGAGGATCTGGTAGCACAGAGCATCAAAAAGTCATTTCTTGGGGAACCTAACTCTCTTCAAGTTTTACAAGTAGCGCAAGGTGCGTCGAGGCACGTGCAACGTGCAGCCCTTGGGAAGATCATGGTGGAACAGTGCAGCACTGAGCTAGATTTCAGACGCCATGTTCTTCCCAGAAGTGGCGCGCGGCACGTGTCTCGCGCATTTCAACAACAATGAATGTCGCCACTTTTCCCAGGATAGAGCGGCTCTAGGGGAACCCTGTGGGAACCTAAAGTCCCTGTATCTGGGAAAAGTGGCGCATTCTCTTTCCTTCTCCTCTAAAAACCCTCCTTACCCAACCTCTGAGTTCCAGTTCGCGACGGAGGCGCCCTCTGGAATTTCCCAAGCGTCTCGACGTCTCGGTCAGCTGAAGCGGTCGAGATGCCGATCGTGTGGACTTTTCTCGTCAGACATGTGTGGCAGTGACCTCATTTAGAGCCCGCATTCGTATCCGACCGCCCTGAAGCCGCTCTAGATCTGTTCGTCCAACCGTGGATCCCGAAAGTGCTTTTGGATAATCGTCCCTTCCGAGCTGCATTAGGTCAGTGTCTCGCGAGTGTTCGGCTTCGCAGCTGGAGCGGGCAAGTTGCCGATCGTGTGGACTTTTCTAGTCATATAAGTGTGGCAGTGACCTCATTTAGAGCCCGCATTCGTATCCGACAGTCCTGAAGCCGCTCTAGATTTGCTCGTCCAACCGTGGATCCCGAAAGTGCTTTGGATAATCGTCCCTTCCGAGCTGCATTAGGTCAGTCTCTCGTGAGTGTTCGGCTTCGCCGCTGGAGCGGGCGAGTTGCCGATCGTGTGGACTTTTCTCGTCATATAAGTGTGGCGATGGGCTCATTTAGAGCCCGCATTCTTATCCGACCGTCCTGAAGCCGCTCGAGATCTGTTCGTCCTACCGTGGATCCCGAAAGTGCTTTGGATAATCGTCCCTACCGAGTTGCATTACGTCAGTGTCTCGTGAGTGGTCGGCTTCACAGAAATTGCAAGTCGATTTTAATCATCATACCAAACCGCCAAATTGCAATTTTATTCTCAACGATTTCAAATGATTGACTACTTTATAATACGTGACCTTGGCGAGCTTCCGGGAGGGTTTGGCCTACGGGCGCTGGCGGCCTAGAAAGCAAGATGCTATTTTCTTTCTTTTGGGGGCAGCGGTGATGTGGTTGACGATTTCTGTGCGTGTATTCTGTGCATGCTGTAAAAATTTGCGGCACCGCGGGCCTTTCGCTACGGGGCTACGCGGTGTCACTTTTCTTCCGAGCGTAATACATACCATTTTCGTTATTTTAATTGATGAAACCGTTTTTAGACGTGAAAACTCCGTTTTCGTTTAGTTTTGTTACTCCGTAATTTTATCAGTGTCTGTTTCTTTTGTTTATCGTTCATACTAAAACAAATCCAGGTTTAATTACGATTTACGCTGCTTAGACTCCTGGGCCAGCGTCTTAGGTCTAGAAACCTGGTGCAGACTTGGAAACCAGCGCTCGGTTTCGGCGCCTAATCGAGTCAAGCAATTGCAGGTTATTTCAGTAAAATGGAATGAGTGAGCCAAAAATAATTCAAATCTCATCCAGAGAGCAATGCAAAACAAGCGAATGCGAGATCAAAATCTCCATGAAAATACACAAGCACAGATGACATTAAAGAGAACAAAATCAGTCGCAATTTTATTCATTTCACAAAACTGCCAGCCAAGTAAACGGCCACGGCAGACGTATTCACTAAAAGTAAATACATGCAGAGTACATAACAGATCACAGTATGAAAGAAGGAGATAGATGACACCAGGCAAGTATCCAGGGGGGGGGGGGGGGGGGGGCCGGGCCCCCCCCCCCGAAATCTTCCATTTTGCTGGGACCTCCCCTCCCCCTCATACAGCATTTTGTCATGGGCGGGCCCCCCCCCCCCCCCCCCCCCCCGAAACAAAATCCTGGCTACGTGCCTGGATGACACAGAGATGCACCATACACCATCAAAATACTTTATTAGTTCACGAATGTGCAGGTTGCTTTACTGACAGGTGCAGTCACTGTTACATATCATAAAGTAGTTCTAAAGCCCTTACACCTTCTAATGCTGTTACTGGTATGGTATAGCCAAAGACAATAAATTGTACAAACCACATGGGGTTAAACATCGAGCTGCTTGATGAGACGGGTCTGCAGGTATCCGACTTCAGATGCATACTCGAGATAAGGATGCAGCTAAAGAGTCCATCAGCTCGTGAATTATGTCTGACACAAACCTGAAGTCCTGGAGATGCCAATGAAGTGTGCGTTTTACAGGCAAAGGCTACCCCAATTCCCTAGTACCACATTGAAACCATGGGAAACCCAAGAAAGATGAATCCTAAAAACTTTCTCGAGGATGCCTTTACTTTATGCAGTCCTCTTCATAGTGGACTTTCTGCAACGAGAAAGCGCTTAAGTCCAAATTTTAAATTGTTCTCATCACGTTGCACCTCATACTCCTGTCGTTGTGCCATTATCAGTTTTATCTGCATAGAATATAGTTGTCTTTGTAGCTCTTTGTTATTCATCAGTACACCAGAAAGACCTGCATTCTGATGATACGGCCTGATGCCAAGTGTAAACAGTGTGCCTGAAAAAGAATAAAAGATTATTATTTAGTCTTGTCAAGTGGCTAAGAGTGAGACAATAAAATCGGATGTAAGTAACAGTGTGTAACTGTCTGCACTCTGCCAGGAAATAAGCAGCAGTCGAAAATGAAAACTCATCAGCTGTTGCTGCGGCAATCTGTCCAGGACAAGCTGGAGAAGCAAGGGCCTGTAGAGCGCTGCTCAGACCTTGTTCAGGCAGCCATGGGACGATACACACTTGAACGAATAAATGAGCAGAGACGACAGTCTTTGTAGGTGTGTTTCGGTCAACCTGGAAACAGTATCATTATGCTAAACTCACCAACACACAACACACCTCTATAGTCCGTTGCAACCTAAAGGCCCGTTCACACTCTTGTGACCGAGTAAGACCGAGAGAGACCAGACCGGTTTTTAAGCCCCTTACGACGCCTTAGGACCGAATGCGCTGCAGCAAGGGCTGGTCCTAAGAAATCGCAAGAGGCTTAAAAACCGGTCTGGTCTCTCTCGGTCTTACTCTGTCGCAAGAGTGTGAACGGGCCTTAAGAACGAAGGGCGAGGGTAAGACTGGCCGGGGAGGAGGAAGCAGACGGAACGCTAAAGAGAGAAGGAGGTTTCCCCCTCTCTTCTCCAGCGTTCCGTCTGCTTCCCCTCCTCCCCGGCCCGTCTTATCCTCGCCCTTCGTTCTTAGGTTGCAACGGACTATAGAACGAATAAATGAGCAGAGACGACAGTCGTTGGAGGTGTGCCTCGGTCGACCTGGAAACAGTATCATTGTGCTAAACTCACCGACACACTAACACACTTCTAGAACGAATAAATGAGCAGAGACGACAGTCGTTGGAGGTTTGCCTCGGTCGACCTGGAAACAGTATCATTGTGTGAAACTCACCAACACACTAACACACTTCTAGAACGAATAAATGAGCAGAGACGACAGTCGTTGGAGGTTTGCCTCGGTCGACCTGGAAACAGTATCATTGTGCGAAACTCACCAACACACTAACACACTTCTAGAACGAATAAATAAGCAGAGACGACAGTCGTTGGAGGTGTGCCTCGGTCGACCTGGAAACAGTATCACTGTGCTAAACTCACCAACACACTAACACACTTCTAGAATGAATAAATGAGCAGAGACGACAGCCGTTGGAGGTTTGCCTCGGTCGACCTGGAAACAGTATCATTGTGCGAAACTCACCAACACACTAACACACTTCTAGAACGAATAAATAAGCAGAGACGACAGTCGTTGGAGGTGTGCCTCGGTCGACCTGGAAACAGTATCATTGTGCTAAACTCACCGACACACTAACACACTTCTAGAACGAATAAATGAGCAGAGACGACAGTCGTTGGAGGTGTGCCTCGGTCGACCTAGAAACGGTATCATTGTGCTAAACTCACCAACACACTAACACACTTCTAGAACGAATAAATGAGCAGAGACAACAGTCGTTGGAGGTTTGCCTCGGTCGACCTGGAAACAGTATCATTGTGTGAAACTCACCAACACACTAACACACTTCTAGAACGAATAAATAAGCAGAGACGACAGTCGTTGGAGGTGTGCCTCGGTCGACCTGGAAACAGTATCACTGTGCTAAACTCACCAACACACTAACACACTTCTAGAACGAATAAATGAGCAGAGACGACAGTCGTTGGAGGTGTGCCTCGGTTGACCTGGAAACAGTATCACTGTGCTAAACTCACCAGCAACTTGGGGGGGGAGGGGGGGGGGGGGTTTGCCAAATTAGGCTGCTATAGCGAAGCTGGGAAAGTTAGGTTCTGTACAGCACCGCTTTGAACTTCCTGGGGGGCCTCAGGAGGACACACTGGCCTAGAATTGACAAAGATGGCACTAGTGATAGGTGAGCCTCAGTTGACCTGGGAAGAATATCGGACTGCCAAACTCACCAACAGCTGCGATCACTGCGGCAGATTGCCCCGAGGGAAAAGCTCCGCTTGGACCTTGCTGGGGGCCCTCCAATGGACACACACTCCTAGAATGGACAGAGATGGCACTAGTGGTAGGTGTACCTCGGTCGACCAAGTAATAGTATCAGACAGCCAAACTAAAGAGCAGCTGCGGTTGTACTGTGGGCATTGCCTTGTGGTGTTCTATTCAGGTTTTGCTGGGGGTGCCTCGGTAACTTTAGGGAGCCAACATAAAAAACAAATAAATAGAACTGCATTTTGTAAAGGAGGCATCCAAAATCATCAGTTTGTGTATTGAATTTGTATTGTAAAACAGATATGTGTCTTACTGAATGAAAAATTGGTTTGTGAGATGTACATACCACTTACATTTCCAGTTTCCTTGCAGTGGTGGTTTACTCTCTTGGTTGAAGGTAACGAAAAAAGAAATGTTTGGAAGAGCATCTTTCCTCAATTTTTTGCTCTCCTTTGTTTTGCATGATTAGTGTTTTGATTTGGTCGATACTGAAGTGGTCCTGTAATAGATTGAAGAAATCGGATTTTAGTCGAGAGCAGATCATGTAACGCCACCTCAAACGCCCGTGTCTGCAGATCCCAGGTTAGCCTGCCAAAGACCTGCACGTAAAGTTAGCGCTGTCAAAGCTGCTCGCGAGTGTGGGGTTGATCTCAAATGTTTTATTTGCTTGCGTTTTTGTTTCAATAAGACTGCGAGCGAAGGAGACCCTATTGACACTGCGAGAGCGAACGCACTTTGAGCGGGCTAAGCACACACGCTCGTCCAGTAAGAGCGTCGTCAGAGACATACTCGTGCTTGTCGCACTGGCTGCGCTCGCACTTATATTGAAACGGAGTACAGATACATCCACATGCTCGGGTCCGCAGCCGCGGCAGCGTTGCAAGCTATGTGTGCGAAACAAAGTATGGTACGCGAGCACTACGCAAAGCTTGAGAGCGCGTACTCCGCACGCACCCGTAATTGGGAGCGGCGCCGATGCCACCACAAGCACGAACAGGAGCAGGCCGTTTTGAACTACTTAAGGCCCCTACGCACAGTTGCGTTTGAAACCGTCTCACTGCGTTGCGACTGCGAGAACGCAGGACATCCGTACTTCTTTTATCGCATGCCAAGCCATCCCTTGAATTGGATTCCACGCTTCATACGAATGTGCCGGTCACTCACTTTCGTTTCTCGACTCAACGCAGTTGAACGCTCTCAAACGCAACTGTGCGTAGGGGCCTTTGCTTCCACGGCACGGGCGTCCGTGCATGCCAAGCTGGCAATGTTGTGCTCGCTATTACATCGCTCGCGTTTACGGTGGAATGGAGTGCATAGCTCGCTCTAAACACTCACCTCGCATAACTTTGCCGCTCCCGTCGGGTTGAAATCTTTTCGATCGATTCGGTGAAGCAAGATCTTCCTCCGAGGTTCATTTTCCGTTCCAGAGGGAACACTGAAAAGCTTTCCGGCCGACTCTTCTACAGGCGCAGCAGCTCGTCAGCTGCGGCGTAGCAGCATCTTGGGAAATTCATGGCGAGCGGAAGTCCAAAACCGAAAGCCAGATGTCACGTGACGACCGGCCAATAGTGTGCGCGGCGGCTAGTTCAAAGAATGGCGCCACTTTTCCCAGGATAGAGGGGCTTTAGGGGAACCTGGACGTCAGCGCACAGCTTCTGCAGCGGCGAGGACCCGAAACACACTTTCGGGTCCTCGCGTCTCGCCGCAGCGTCTCGCGGCAGCGGCGAGACGCTGCGTTTCGGCGTCTCGCCGCAGCGGGGCGCCACTCACGTGGCTGTTCTCTCATCCGTTGTCTGCCGCTTCACCTTTTCCATACGGCGGCCGCTTCTCGTGGCGATCTGCCAGGATTTGTCGTATATAGGAGGCTATGGTGAGACGGAGCATTCGTGGCTCCAGCGGCTTATAGGGGACGCCACTATCGGGCAAATATGGCGCTCCAATAAAGGTGGTGCCGTACCATGCGCCAGCTCAGCGCACAAGACTGGGGGCATTAGCAAAGCAAGTATCGGGCACAAAACGGTTTTGCCTCGCTTCTTATTCTCCCCGTTTTGAGCCTCCTGCGGCCAATGTGCTGGCGTGAGCGAGCTTCCAGGGGCTCGACTTTCTTCCGAGGAAGCGATGAAAAGGACTGCCTATATACTCTCCTTCCACGGTGCTCATGAACATTGATAAACGCGGAATTATTTGGTTCACGCGGTTGCGTAGGTTGCGTGCACGGAGCAACGTTATTAGATTACCTCAGTTACGGAACTGCTCATAGACGCTGCTTGCCCCACGAGCAGTACCCCCCTCACTCACCACTACTGGCCTCCCGTCGCTCGACGTGCCGAACAGCTGCTATGGTAACAGCAGTGGATTCTATGGAATACATACGTTTCGATGCACAGCGTCATGGCCCTCAACTTTCAAGGTCTGCTCAGAGCCTCTCTGGGTCTGCTCTATAGAACACGCAGTTATGAAACGAAAATCTAGATGGCGCTTCACACGACGGGAGGCGGACGGAAGTGAGTGAGGGGGGGGGGCACCCCTTTCCGCAGGAGTTCCACAACTGGGGAATCTAGTAACGCTGACACGCAGCAACCTGAGTAAGTGGTGACTACTTTTACGACGTAGTCACCGGGACAACTGTTCAACCGCGCAGACCACCGACAACGTGTAGCCACGGAAGCCACGAGACACGAGCAGAAATCGCGAAAGGACCTGTTCCGGACAGTTCAGTGTTTCTACGCTAGATGCCGTTCGTTTTGCTGGAGTCGCGAATAGTTAGTCGTGCTCTAAAAAGTTTCCTGTTTTTGATGCGTTCTTTTCGTGATCGAGAATTTCTTGGGAAAACGCTAATAGAACTCTCTAAACACTTATAGTTTTTTTTTCGTAGATTGTGATGTTTTGTTTGAAATTAGGAATTAAATAAGTCAAATATTGTTTCAGTAAAACCTTGTTTCTTTCGTGCTCATTTGATAGAGAAAACATTCAAAGAGCCGTCGAATATTCCAGACTGAAAATATTTGAAGCGACAGACTTCAATGATGTAACATCTCACATCCTTCTCTGTAACAAAATAGTGAAAAGAGTACCCAAAAATGGAGTCTCAAGCCTTGCATGGTTTAACATTACCAACATACATTTGAAAGATCATTTTCCCAGAAGGCGTTAAAGTGACCATACTTACTACATGCGCGGGCTCTCTTCACTAGCGTTTAAGATAAAGTGCACAACCTCCCCTACAAGATAATCTTCATGGGGTACTTTATTTTCAACAATAAATGCAATCATATTTTAATCTTATAAGCGTGAACCTAGAAAAGGCGCTCCGCGCACTGCTGTCTCCTCGGGCACGCGACTTTGGGAGCATATTTTTCCCGTGTCTCAGTACAACGGGCACTTGCCAGACTAACTCATTGAATAACTTGTGAAATGTATTTCTCTCACTTTTAACAACAGCTACACTAACTGTGTTGCGTGTATGTTTATACGGCCGGAAGTTAGTCAGCCCCCAATGGGCGTCAGGTGTCTCAGCTCTAGGCGAGAAATTTAGCCAGTGCAGTACAGCCGCTAGTCTGGGGTCTTTAAAGGGATACTGAACCGAAATTTAGAACTCACAAAACAAGGCTGGGTGAATAGGCGGGACGCTGCAAAACCCAAAAATATCACTCGTACAGCGACATCTCTAACGGATCACCGTATTTTTGGAAAAGAAGTGCGCGACTAAACACGGCCGACGAGGCCGACTTGACAAGGCACGTCACAATTCTCATTCCCTCTCCTCCTCGCTACGTCCCGTCGAGCATGGTGAACCGAAGCGAGGAGGAGAGAAGCCAAGCCGCTTCGCCTCACTCTCGAATGTTCTAGGAGGACAATGACTTCCTAGCCCTCGCTTGATCGCGCACTTGTTTTCCAAAAGTACGGCTATCAGTTTGAGATTTCGATATAGGAGTGATGTTTTGGAGTTCCTAGCGTCCCGTTCAACACCTCTGCGGCCTTATTTTGCAAGATCTAAATTTCAAATCAGCATCCCTTTAAAGGGGCCATGAAACGAATTTTGGGCTGGGATAAATGATTTTAAATTGAGACTTTACTAATCGCATATTATTTAGTTGGCCAAAAGAAAGAGGGAAGGAAGTCAACAGCGAGCTTTTCGGTACGAACATTTGAAAATATAGCGGACTATTTTGTACCTTCTTTCTTTCGAAAGCTCTCCGCCTTTTCACTCTGATACATCCGCGGTTCCCAATGCGCGTCAGCAGTGCCAAAC
This sequence comes from Ixodes persulcatus, assembly GCA_013358835.2. Taxonomy (NCBI): domain Eukaryota; kingdom Metazoa; phylum Arthropoda; class Arachnida; order Ixodida; family Ixodidae; genus Ixodes; species Ixodes persulcatus. Next base: position 518,973 of record JABSTQ010011364.1, read on the forward strand.
TGACGTCAGCCGAGCCCAGCTCACACATTGGACGCGAGAACTGCGTCACTCGGACGTATGCGCTCGTCAACAATCAATCCGTCGACGAATACTCGGATTCGCGTTCGTGGCCAATGAGTGCCCTCACGGAACTTATCCTCACTGGGGAATGACAAGTTCTATGGTGTGCATAAACAGCACAGTGGAAGCTAGGAGTCATCGCACCGGTGCCCAAGAATGTCACGGCGACGTGATTTCACAATTCGCATTTGAGTTGAGGATTAAAGCTAAGGAGGAAGAAGTAGGAAAATCGTTTCATGACCCCTTTAACGTGCACCACGCAGTAGTCATGCACGACCGCACGCCGGTACGATGCTCATCCAGATCGAAACGAGCAAGGGGTGAAGATTGAACCCAGGATTCCGAGGCTCTGCAGCGCGAGCTTTCGCTCCACGTGCTCCGTGCTGGCGTGCGCTAGCCCACGCGGCGACGTGACCGATCGAAAGCGTCGCGGGGGTCGGCCTTCCACGATTGGCCGAATGCTGACTTTGACGTCAGCAAAGAATTCCTCATCGACGGAAATAAGAGTAATGTAAGAACTTCGATTTTGACGGTGTTGGCAGTATTGGTTTAAAAGCTCAATAATTTCCAGCTTCACCCATGCTAATTACAAACACCATCGAACTTGTTGTTCACAGGGTAATGACGTCACCAGAGGTAACCATAAGAGGGCGCCACCCAAACATCTCGCCGCTAATAGCATATTTGGACGACGGGAAACAATTAAGGCGAAAACCTCAAATTTAATTCGTGAATTCGAGGTTAATACATTTGTACTAGTACAAATGTATTAACCTTTTCAGTCGTAGCGTGATGTGTGCGCCGCGGTAAACAACGTTATTTCGAATAAATCAATCCTTTACCTCAAGTTTTTTTCGCTTCCTCCTCAAGATTATTTTTAGTGGTTGTTGAAACACCCTATATGTTATAGATAGCCCCCCTCCTCCTTTCTCTCCCTCGCTGTGCTTCGCTCCCACACTCTCTTTCCCAGCACGTGGTCTGGCTAGCAAGCTCAATATTCGCGATCACGACCAAAGACGCATGATTTTTACGAGTAAATTTAAATAAAGCCGACAAAGTGATTAAACCCAAGCAATAAAAGCGCAGTTTTTCATTTTTTTTTTTTTTAGCGTCCCGGATTAAATCATGAATTATTCAAGGCGCGAAGAGACGCCTTGTTGTGTTTCAGCCGCACGCACAGTAAACTTCACGGCTCAAGAAATCAAAACACAAAGAAAAAGAAGCGTAATCAAACAAAGTAGCACCCATCTTTCACAACCATTTACCTTTCGAAAAAAAGAATCTACAGAATCCAAAATAATGAAACAATACAACGCAGCCGTCGGATGCCGAGGAGGAAAAGCAATTAAATTAAGTATCCTTTCCTTTAGAAAACGCAGAGCGGGCCTTTTTGGTACACTGCTAACGTGCTGCCCTCCAGTAATTTTTCATTGTTCAAACCGCACCAAAAACAAACATGCCGTTATAGTTACTCTAAAGCGAAGAAGTTCGCGAGTCAGGCCACCGTGTCGAGAATACACATAAATTACGACCAACCGCCGCGGCAGCATTAAGTAGTCAAGCTCCCAACGCCTAAGCACGCTCTAAACCTCCACATAAAAAAACATTAAAAAATTAAAAAAAGTTCAAGCGTGGTTGTAAAAGCAAAATTAATAAACGACTGTCTCACTCGTCACACCAGCAATAACGCCTGAACTCTTTCTCCCAGAGAGCCGCGTCGGCTAAATTGGTGTCCGTTTTAAGGGCGGACGGATACACTATACGCGGGAACGTAGAACGCACAGATGGACTCCTTAGAGTGGCACTCTCAATGTTCACGCACCCATACAAAAGACGCGGCGTTACGCTGCAGGCGTGACGACAGAACACTCTGTTGAGGACACTCCTCGCGTATCTTCAAAGCATGTTCTCTTCTTACATGTGTATGCTTCGAGCAATTTCTGCAGACAGTTTTTTTTTTGTTTTTTTTTTTTTTTTAATACCAATCTGACAGGACCGTTATACAAGGAAGAAGCACGCTTCCGACTGCCTGCGGACTGTCTTTTGCATGATGTATATATGGGCAGTGCGACCTGGGCTTGCTCTTCCCCTCTTTCTAAAACAAATAAATAAAATAAAGTAGCAAGTATACAAGAGGCTAAAAAATAAATTAATAAACGACCGGCGCACTCGTCACAATCCGTAATAACGCGTGCACTTTCCCCCGGAGGAGGCGGCGTCGGCTAAATTGGTGTCCGCTTTAAGAGACCGGCGGTCACACAACGCGGAGCTCGCAATGTACCGACTCCTTGACCCGTTCCGCCTAATGTGAACGGGATGTTTGCGCGCTCGTGTGATATAAGGGGAAAGTGTTTGATCGCGTAAACTCAATAAGGCGAAGCCACCGCCGGACGTAAGTGGGACGAGTCCTGCAAAGTCCCCACGGAGGTCATTGGACGGTGTGTGTGTGTGCGTGCGTGTCGGAAGACGAGGAAGGGGGGGGGGCGCCGACTCTGAGAACCGGCCTGGTCCTCATGAAAGATTCAGCGCTGTCCTGCATCCACCGCCACCCCCCCCCCCCCCCCTCCCACAACAAGAGTATCTCCTAGGAAGCCGTATAGGTTTGGCTGCGAGTTGGGACCGGCGTGGGCAGAGTTACCTCTGTCTGTTCGTTACGTTGGTATAAACTATACGGGCTCTTTTCGCTATCTGCGCAGAGATGTTCTGGTGGCGCGCTCTTATGATTTCCATCCGCGACGTCTGGACCAGGATAGGCCTCGTCGTGTCGTGACAAGTTGTGATCCCGGCTACTTATCATTAGCTGCGAACGACACGTTTTGAGAGTGCGTGTAAAAAGCACGGTGGAAGCTCTAGCAGTCATTTCTCATTTTTAAACCAGCACCGTAGAAGTTCACAGTCTGACAACACTGTTATGTCCGCCCTTTGACCAATCGTGGAACGCTGACGACAGTGACACGTTTGGTCACGTACATTGCCAAGAATCACTGATGTACGGGTGAGAACTGTAGGGAGGTCCGTCAGTTTTTTCCTGCCTCCAGCGTGACCTTCTATAATGCTTCGCTGTCTCGTGAGCCTGGAGCGTGCACGCGTAGCAGACTCACGACGGAAGGCCATAAGTGCGTGCTGGAGACGAGTTGTTCGAGAAAGACGCACTTCCCTTCTACCCCTGCAGTGATCATGGCGGTTATACAGGGTGTCCCAAGCAGATCTGCCGCCCTAAAACGAGCCGGCAAAACCGGCGCCTGCACAAAGAAAGCTCAAACTTGCGCCGAATGTACATTGATCAGATCAGTTTTACCGTGTGAAATCTCGAGGCGCAGTTCTCTTGCTGTAAAACAGAAAACGAGAGCAAAATCTTCTTAAAGTTGAGTTTGGGCGCGTTTGCAGACGACCTAGTTAGCGACACTATATGCGGAGAGAAAGTCGTCTGCTTCTTTTGGAGGGGTTGAGGTCACGTCAGAACGACGCCGAGTTTTGATTGGCTCTGATTGAAGGATAGTGGGTAGACCACAAGGCAGCTTGCTTTGAGCTCTACCCACTATCCTTTACTCAGAGCCGAACAGAACTCGGCGTCGTTCTGACGTGACCTCAACCCCTGCAAAAGAAGCAGACGGCTTGCGCTCCGCATTTACTTGTGGCGCCATCTCCCGACAGGCGCAGCGAGCAGACGACGGCAGCCTATACTTTTCCAGTCCGTATTACCTACGGGCGAACCACGCTGTGGATGGACGCGTGCACGCCGTCTGATATCCCGCCAGAAATCTACTGGGCGTGTTCGAATTCTGTTTCCGAGTCCACGTGACAAAGACGGCGGCACGCAAAAGGCGGTTATTAGTAATATTCCCTTCGGCAGGTAGCGCCATTTTATGCGGAAGTATCGCAGCTATAAGACGCGCACCACGATAGCCATCGTAGGACCCGTATTAGAGCTCGAACATCCGAATGCTCTGTCGAATTTTGGCGCAGCCCTCACGATCGACCAACTGTGCGTTGAAATGTGTATTGCTAATCTATCCCTTTTTGGTCACCAGCCGCGCTGACTAGAGGCCTAGCTGACCGTGTTGCCTTGTGTTCACTGCCTCGGGTACACAGCTGTTCACATTAAAAACGCAGGATAGGTGGCGCGAGTTGCCGCTTGATTTAAAAGATGTAGCAGTATGCATCAATTCATCTAGAATTCTAGATGGCTCGGTTGCAGCTGAGCCTGGGCTGATGCCGAGCTTCTCCGGTGCTTCCGCGACGTTCATTCCACATGTACAATCAGGGCTATCATTCTTGGAAGACAATAAATGAGAGAGCTCAGTCCTCTAAACACTATAACTGTAAACAACATGCTTAAATATGTCCCCCAACGAATATCGTATAGTGTCGAGGATGGAAAAGGCTCGACGAGCGTTAACTGCAAATGAAGGTTTAATCGGCGAGCTTCTACCGGAAACAAAAGAAAGAACGAGCGTGGTCGAAAAAGCAGCAACGAGCGTCGACGGCGGCACCAGCGGGCGTCGCAGTGACAGCTGGCTTGAGGGAGAATGTGCCTCGTTGTCGGGAGAGTGAGTCAGGCACGGCAACGCTGGACTCCTCTAGCTACCACACCTTGGCCACACTCGGTTTCTCGAAGATTTGGCCTAGAATGTTCGGGAGTGAGCCAGTACGAGACTGACTCGGCAAGGTCATTCTTGCCTCTTTATCTATTACACTCGGGCTAACAGTAAGCACGAATCTTCTGGAAGTACGGAGAGTTTAAACGTGTATCTTGCAACATATATCGTCGAATATGCAAGTGACTGTGACAGCGTAAAAATTCTCGCTCAGCTTATACAGGGAGTTTCCGAGATAAAATAAAACCCTGTTTTTCGGCCAGGTTAAATACTTTATACATTGCAGAAGGCCGAAACTCCGTGAGCATGTGACGCTTGCGGTTAGGGAAATAACGCGAAAGTTTGTGAACACGACGTTATCCGGATAAAACAAAATAATTGAGGAAGTCAAAATTTCTCTATGACTTGACGTCCACAAGTTTAATATTGCTAAAACAAGGAACTGAAATTGTGGACGCTTGTGGGACTTGTGTAAGTGAAAAGCACTCGTCAACAAGAAAGAGAATATTGCTTTCTTTCTTTCTGAAAAGGTTTTTTTTTTTGTATTTTTACTGAAATATATGTCACAGGTGCCCACACTGTACTTTAGTTTTAATGATATTAGGCTTAAGTCGACATCTGCTCATGAAAAAATTTTGTTTTTCTCGATTATCTTCTGATACAAGTAAATTAACGTCCTCAAACTTCCGCGTTTTATCCCAAACACTGGCGTCGGACTCTCACGAAGTCGGAGCTTTCTGCGATGCATAGTTCATTTACCCTGGTCGACAAAGGCGATTTTCTTTTCTCGGTCCCGGTATATTTCACACATATTTTGTTTTTACTTTGGCGTACATAAAAAAAAAGGTTTTGGAGAGTCCAGAATATTCAGAGCTGCTAAACATTCGATATTCTTGCCACTGTAAGGCCCATGTTTCATCGCGGTATTCACATTAAAAGGCGTAACCTTAATGTCTTGTACAACGTGAGGTCGTAAGGACCAAACACATTTGGCACGCCTCGCAAAATTCCAATCCCAAACGCACATAGCTGAAACTGGGCACGCGAACGTAGTTTTGCTATACTTTTATCTCTAATTTTTTTAGAGCTCAACTTTAAGGTGGTGAAATAGGAAAAATAAGACAAAACTTTCAGGTTTTCCACTCTGGTGAAGAAGGAAGACCAGCGAAGCTTTACTGTGGTTGAAAGGAAGTAATGGCCGGCCGCAAGTCGGCAAGCCACAGTGGAAAGGGTGGAAATGTTGCCGCCGCCACTCACAGACGGCGGTAGCTGTCCGGAGTTTTGCGTCGACATTTGTTTGCCCGCGGACACGATACTGAGGAAACTAGCCCCTAAACAGCTCCGCTGTAAAAGCGGCGCCCGTTTATTCGTTATGTCCTATGCCAGATTGTTAGTCGTCTGCTCACGGTTTTGCGAGCTTGCTCCCAAATAAATTGCTGAACGAAAAAAAAAAAAAGAAACGACGGCGAGAAGGTCTGGTGGAGGCTGGCCAGGAGCAGGATAACAACAATAACTAATGTTTTTTAACGGAATATATTAACGATGATTACCTGGGGGCAAGCTCGCAAACCAGCGTGCGGAAGACGAACATCCGGAATAGGACATAGAAATTGCACGGACGCCGTTTTCTATCTATTTTTAAATAGCTCACCGTCTTTCTGTTAAACGCTAGGGAAACTCACATTAAACTTGTTGCGAAACGACGTTCGGCTGCGCAGTTTCAGGTACGTACAATTCGAATTGGAATTATGCAACGCGTGCGAAATGTGCCGGTCCTGACGGCCTCACCCCGTTTCTTAGGTAGAGGTTAGCTGCTGTTATTGAGAACACCCCTTACAAAATATTTATCTAATTTCTATAAAATTTCTATATAAAATAGTGTATAGAGGTTATAATATCCCGAAGAAACTGTATCCACTTTTTTGTTCACTGCCTATAGCTTTTTGCCCGCTTTTTTAAACATTTATAGAACTTAACAGATAGAGGTATAAACAACGTTTCTATCTCCATTCTAACAACAACTAATCAATTTATCGCAAAAAAAAAGTCTGAATAACATTTTCGGTATGTCACGATATATCCATGAAATCATACACTCGGCTGTAGGCGAGTGCACGTACGCAGACATAACAAATAAAGACGCCATGGCGCATTCATAAAAATAGTAATTCATTTGTGTTGACTGCTCCACCGTTATTTATACCCTACACACGAAAGTCAATAACTTGAACGAGATCCATCCCAGAAGAAGGAAAAAAAATATGTTGTTGGTTTTTCGCGCATAATTTATACGATATGTGGTTTATAAGTGATGCCGAACTGCATCTCCGACTACGAATCAATGCAAGAGGCGATGAGTGTTTTACACAGACGAAAAAAACAGCCTCAGCAAAGAGGCTCCAAATGGGTTGATGTCGCTTCTCTGCTATGCAACTTATTATTCTATCGATTCTAGTCTATAATTTGTTTTTTTACATATGGTGACAGAAATTTTATTGAGACATGATGATTGAAATTGGATAGCATTTCTGTCGTCTGCACTCTATATACTTTGGTTGAATAAAGTCCATAGAAAATCGATTGGAAATCGTCGATACGACGTGACTGAATGAAAACTTGAAAGAGTCGTTAAAATGTGGATAGGATCTCTATAGATTGCCTGAAATAGTTTTTAAAAGGGACTGGCTAGGTGGCGTAAGCCGCAGCCTGATTTAAAGGGTTCAACCTTATGCGTTCATCCATGCATCTATCCGTGAATGGCTCTTTTCTAATCGACGCCCGGCCCCAATAGTGAGAGTGTAGTGTAAATTTCTTAACCTGTTTCACGCTCCAATAAGCAAGCTAACGATAGGGCAGGAGCTAGCTTATAAACGACCTTCTCATTAGATAACTTTTTTTTTTCAAGTTTTTATTTATTTATATTCGAATGCTATCGACTTCGGTAGGAATTATTGCTAGAGTCATATGATAATATATATATATATATATATATACGTAGCATCAAAAGTCGTGGTAAAATAAATACTGTCCCCTTTGCGTTATAAATTACACCAATAAATACGTATATAGTTTAAATGGCATATATTCCCAATAAATAGGCCAACTAGATGCACTCGAGGCTAGGAAAGAAAAATGCTAAGCTATACTTTGTCTCATTCTACGATGGACTAAAGGCCAAAGCCACCGGCCGCCATGTACATTCCCATTCCAAGCTGTACTACGACACGCTTAACATTGATTAGGGGTGGACGAATAATGCTCCGAATTCAAAAGCGCCTCATCATTTCTATAGCCTCGACGCTGCAAAGAGCCTATATGCCGTGGCTTTCTTTGCGATGTAAAATGGTTGTGTCACTCAGTGCTCTTCGATTCAAGCCACTGTCCACCCATCCCCTGATCAGTGATCCGAGACGCGGGATCCTATACGTGCATCGAAGCGAAATACCGCGCAATTTCTAAGGAGCTCGTGATTGAATCTGGCGGTCCGTAGCTTTTGCCTTTAATCCATCGTAGGGTGAGACGAAGTATATATATAGACCAACGCACTGTTCACAAACATGCCCGCAGTCCCCCACAACTGGTTTGGGCAGTGCGCATCTGCGCATGCGCAGTGCCGACAGCAGCGCCACCGCAATAGAGTGACGTCAGAGCATGGAGGTAGGAAGCTTCCGGAGACGACATGACGCCACCAGAGGTAGTGCCAGAAGTGTGGAGGGACACGCCCTTAACGATGACTAAAACCAAGAGACGCTATTGGACTAAAGGGAGAGAGAGAGCTGTCCTGTTCGTCCAACAGCGTCTGTTGGTTATGGTCGTCTTGGTCATCTTTGGGGGCGTGTCCCTCTATACTTCTGGCTTGACCTCTGGTGGCGCCATGTCTCCTCCGGAAGCCTCCTACCTCCATGCGTCAGAAAGTTGGGTTGGCATATACTCAGTGACATTGTGGAAATATGTTAAGGGTAAATCTGAATGCTCAATTTTCCTAAGGTGATTGTTCTACTTGTTTGTAGCCTCGGAAAGTGGTGAACAATTAAACATGGCAGTTTTATGTTGGAATGGTAAAAGTATTTAACGATGGGCTTCTTTTTTTTTAGCGCTTTAATACCCAAACCTCTATGTTAGTTTATTGTTTCAAACGCCTGAAAAGAGCGACATAAAAACAAGACGAAAATTACAGCTCAAAAATAATTTTCCAGCGTACGTGTGCGGCCCAGAAAATCTCGCCGCCTCTTCGCCCGCCATGGGTCCTCCTAACTTAATTTTCAGCCGCATGCTGTTACGCAGATGAGGGAGGAATATTCAAACATTCAACTGTTACAAAATTTGTTGTTTTTTTTTTTACGCCTTTTAAGAACATTTGTGAAACGGAGTGTTGCGGCTATTGCAACCACACAACACCGCTGATATAAAAACATAAATATTGGAGTTTACAAAAAGAGCGCACAAGTTTATCATCCACGCCATCCAATAGTCCAGAAGCTTCAAAAATGCACACACACGTTTCCCAATCTTCAAAGTTTGAAATCGATGTCCAGGTATCGTTTCCATTCGTGTAAAAAAATACAGAAACAGCGAGGATGCATGATCTTTCTGACAAAAAAAAAACTGACGTGCACGTAATGTGAGGTGGAATATGTTTATTTTTTTATTTACCCGCTTTTCTGCTAAACTAAAAAAAAAAAAGATAGTTGATAAAAAAGCATAAAAAGTGGAGTTCGGAAAAAAAGCCCACTAGTTCATCATCCACCCTATCGAGTAGCCCAGGAACTTCAAAACTGCACACACGCATTTCCCAATGTTCATATTTTGAAGGTTATGTCTAGGTATCGTTCCCGTTCGAATAGAAAAATACCAGGAGGAGCGACAGTGTTTGATCTTTCTGACAAAAACCGAGGTGCACATAACCTGACGTGGAATATTTCTATTTTTTTAGCCTCTTTCCCGCTAAACGTAGCGGGGAAATCGAGTTGGTACCAATTCAGGTTTTTCCGGAAAATTCAGTGGCGAAATTGCGTGTTACAAATTTTCGTTACAATTTTTGGTATGTTTTTCATAAAACTGTAGCCCCAAAATTTAGTGTGAAATCAATCGATTTTTGTTTGTACAAAATATTTTTTTTTAATGTTTAGGGAAAAAAAAATTGATGATGACTTGTTATACAACATTAACACCAGTACGATTGCGGTTTAATTGTGAGGATGATTTAACTAAAAACACTGACCGTGCTCTGTGTTAGGGAAGCTCATGACAATTACCTTGTTCTTTGTCTTCTAGAGAGCCAGTGGGCCAAACCTCCCCGGACCCTGACCCTGGGAGGCAAGTTCCCGAAGAAGAACAAGCCATCTGCGCCGGTTCCCCAGCAGCCCCATGGCTACCTGGGTCCTGGAGACTTCTGGCCCTTCTCGGGTCACGTGGCGCCGGCCTTCGACGCTGCCACCCCCAGGAACGTGACCACACAGCTGGGACAGACGGTCTATCTCAACTGCATCGTGAACAGCCTCGGCGACAAGACCGTGAGTGCGCCCGATTGATAGTTTCGCCTGTGTGACCTCCGGCTAGAGTTTCTAGAACGCGTTTTCAACCGGAGTTCGATTTTGGTCACCGCGAGAACGAGAGTGTGATCGAATTTGCCTCTCGCGGAGCGAGCGATAACGCTGAGATCAAGTCGTCTGCTTCTGGCGCTGGGGGTTGAGATGACGTCAGAACGACGCCGAGTTCTGATTGGCTTCAGTTGGAAGCATAGTGGGTAGACCTTAATACTAGGTGCCTTAAGGTCTACCCACTATTTTTTTTTTCACTCAACCAATAAGAGCTCGGCGTTCTAACACCATCACAACCCCTATGAAAGAAGCAGACGAACTTGCGCTCCGCATAGCATTCGTAGACTGCTCGTCTGCTAACGCGAGCGAAGAACGCGGTTCGTCTGCTGCGAAGCGCCATACCCAAACGGAAATAAAACAAGAAAGCACGTCGTCTGCGAACAGACGAGAGAGAAAGGTGATCGTTTGCTACGAACCGACATCCGCTGCGGAGGGAGATCGGACTCAGGCTGAAATTGTGACCGTCTGCTATTTTCCGTCAGAAGCCATAGGCCTGTCGCTCTCGGCCAGGGATCGCTGTAGCGTTCACGAGACAACAGCGTCTGCGAAACGCGACCATTTAATGCTGACGTGAGGTGGCGTTCCAGCGTCCCATGATGCACCTTCCACGAGCGTAAATTGGCGTCTGTGAACGTCGTTCCTCGGCGTCTGCTCACGGTTAATGCACACTGGCAGAGCGTTTGAAAAGATACAACGCTACGCACAGCGGAAACGCGACCTAAAAATATATGATGCTGCTCGCCAGGGGCGCTGTTCAAAACTTGAGAGCTACGGGTCTATCGACAACCCGTGCTTCTTTTACAGATCTTAAGTTGTTCTGCTGCCGTAGGCAAGCTGACGTCGACCGGCGGATGAGGGAGTACTAAGGAGAAGCACATAGGTGGCCCTGAGACTTTTCTCCATATTTGTCAGCTGGTCAGAAGCTCTTACCAAAATATTTCCCGATAGTGAACTCGCGAACAGTTCAAGTATGTCTCATTGGTTAATTACCCGCAAGCTGTGACGCCACGTCCAATCAGCAGCCGAGAACGCTCTTGCTTTCACCTTGGTGAAAATTGTACCCCTGGTGTGTTTACTGCAACGACGTAGAGGGGCTTATATCAATAAAATGGCATCCCGTTTACCTGGGAAAGGTAACCCCCATTGGCTGCCGTCATGTTGGACAATTTTGACCACTAGACACGTGATCGTACCAAATCCTGAGGCTTTTACGCAAACTTGAGATTAGATTTGTATTGCGATCACTGTAAAAACACGATAAACTATTTTTAATACTGTTAGCCCCAGAGATCAGCGTCTAGCTCCGATAAAAAACCCAAATTAAAACACCGCAGCTGACCGCATCTAGCGGAATCATTGCGAAGCTGCTCGAGTTTTGGTCGTAAAAGCATATGTTTTGGACTTAAAGCAAATGAAGCAAAACTTATCTCGTTGGTACTGTTAATAAATATTATTAGGCAACCGCCGCGTCGTAGCCAGAAATGCGTCATAGACATGGTTCTCCGCAGTTAGGCCAGCCTCTCTCCCCTTCCGGAGCGCACGAACCCACACGCACACACACACACGTCCCGTTGACGTCACGGACGCGTTGAGACTCGTTTCGGGCAGACCACGACAGGTGGGCGACGGTCTTGAACACGTCGGGACTCGTTTCGGGCAGACTTCGACAGGTGGGCGACAGTCCAGAACACGTCGGGACTCGTTTCGGGACTCGTTCCGCAGCGTTGAAACTCGGAAAAGGTTGCCGAAGGTTCATTCTTAACAGCCCCTCCGGGGCCAGGGAAACCTCGAATGGCCGGTGGTACAATCGCTGGCCTGAAGAGGTGGGCTTGGAGTAGGCCTTGAGAAGACGCTGCAAGCACCAAACAAACTCCCAAACCTCTCACAGCGGAGGCATCAGCGGAAACGTCCCCCACAACACCACGCCACACCGCAGTCAAACGCTCGGAATCCGCCAGAGACCGCCAGACTGGATTACGGATTACCAAATTGGGTACAATTCCGGGTATCGAGACCCCCTGTCGCCAAAAAAAAACTCATTTTTCCAACGAGGTCACTAAGAACAAAATACAAAAGACAAAACCTTCGCAATTTGTGAGGTCATTTTGGGCAAAGTGCCCCCACTTGATCCTCATTCCCGTGGATGACGAAGACCTCTGAGATCATCCCTACTATTTTTCGTGATGTCAGAAAAATCTGCTCAACCCATCGGCATTGCCGTTAATTTGCCTTTCCTTTTTCTTACGCTGAAGTCATAGTGATCGATTTTCACGTGATTTCTAGACGTGAAAATGCGGTCCTTATAGCGCCGATAAAACAATCCGCCTCTTCATCCCCGTCACATTGGTCCTAGCAATCTCCTGAGCTGTACAGCGAAACCTGACACACTAGGGTCGCTCTTCTGCTCGACTGTCAAAGACACTCTGTCTACTCGTAGCAGAGGACCAAAGTTACGCGACGCAGGAGCTACGAGAGATCTTTCACTGATCCCGTCTTCCTCCGCCTTTTTCGCCGGCGCGTTGGGACGGCGTACGCTTTCTAGTGCTACGAGGTCAGGCTGTTCTACAACCTGGTCCCTCCCATCCCGGTTTTCTACCTCCAACTCTGGGAGTGCTTGCTCCCCGTCAGCTGCCTCTGGCTCTGGATCCTCGTCAACAAAGGGGCGACCTGACGCGATTGGACCTCGTACACGACTGAACTAGCCCTTTTCCCAGTTGTTGACCCCTTTCGCGCAGCAGGAAATATGACCGGTTAGAAAACAAATAAGGATACTCCAACGGGACTGTTTGCGAGACAGCCGCCTCTGTCACTAGCTCTCCGAACGGGCCAGTTATCCTTACTGTCGCCATAGGCAGACAGACACTGTGCTTTTCGAGCAGCTGCTTGATCCAAACTACCTTTCCAGTAAATTCGGAGGTCGTTACATACGACGGATGAACAACGTCCATCGTCGCTGCACTGTCCCGAAGCACCCTGCACGGCTTTCCGTTTACCTGGAGCTCGTGAAGATAGGGACGAAGGAGCTTCAGGTCCTCGTCACTACCGTTCACGTACGAGAACACAACCCGCGGTTTCTTACATCTGGCCGCTGTGTGTCCCGGCTCCTGACAGTTGTAGCACAGGAACGGCTTCCTTGCCTCGAACTGCCCTGTTGGGCTTTTCCGCGCCTCGTCTCCGTTCGAGTGTTCTGCGCTCTTTTCTGGGACCTTTTGCCCTGCTTCGGGATTCTCGGGCCCGTTTTCTCGCGAGCCGTTCCCCTGTCGGAAGGTCTTGCGCTGATCGCTCCGGCCGGGTTCGCTTTCCTCTCCGCTCAGCTTTCTACGCGTTGCGTACTCTTCGGCTAGCTCAGCGGCCCTTTCGACAGAGTCGACTCCCACCCTATCCTGCACCCAGAGCTTGACTGACTGCGGAATGCTACGAAAGAACTGTTCGAGGCACACACACTCGACTACCTTGTCTCGGCTTTCGTACACTTCCTCGCTCTTCAACCATTCTATCAGGTGGTTTTAAGCCCGTACGCGAATTCCGAGTAGCCCTCGCTGCTCTTTTTGGATGCGTTTCTAAACCTTTGACGGAACGCCTCGGCAGAAAGGCGGTACCGCTTCAAAAGGCTGGACTTCACCTTGTCGTAGTCGTCCGCGTCTCCAGCACTAAGGCGCGCGACAACCTCTGCAGCCTCACAGGGCAACAGAGTCAAAAGCCGTTGCGGCCACGTTTCTGGGGCGAAGCTCAACTTCTCACATGTCCTCTCAAAGTTAACTAAGAATAGGCCCACGTCTTCCCCAACTTTAAACGGCTGCATGAGCTTCTTCTATTGATACGACTCGGTCTCACTTGCTCGTACCGGAGCCCCAACTCTACTGTTCTGCGAGTTTAATCGCTGTTGTTCAATTTCGAGCTCTAGCCTTCTCAGCGCTCGCTCCTCTGTCGCTGCAGTCTGTGCTCGTTCCTCTCTCGCTGCAGTCTGCGCTCGTTCCTCTCTAGCTGCAGCTTGCTCTCGTTCCTTTTTCGCTGCAGCCTGTTCCTCTTTCGCTGCAGCCTGTTCTCGCTCTCGTTCCTCTCTCGCTGCAGCCTGCTCTCGTTCTCGTTCCTCTCTAGCTGCAGCTTCGCTCTTAGCGTTCTGAAGCAGTTCCCACGCAATTTTAATTTCCTCTGCTTCCGCGCTCTCTGAAATCGCTTTACTGATCTCGGCTTTCGTACACTTCCTCGCTCTTCAACCATTCTATCAGGTTGGTTTTAAGCCCGTACGCGAATTCCGAGTAGCCCTCGCTGCTCTTTTTGGATGCGTTTCTAAACCTTTGACGGAACGCCTCGGCAGAAAGGCGGTACCGCTTCAAAAGGCTGGACTTCACCTTGTCGTAGTCGTCCGCGTCTCCAGCACTAAGGCGCGCGACAACCTCTGCAGCCTCACAGGGCAACAGAGTCAAAAGCCGTTGCGGCCACGTTTCTGGGGCGAAGCTCAACTTCTCACATGTCCTCTCAAAGTTAACTAAGAATAGGCCCACGTCTTCCCCAACTTTAAACGGCTGCATGAGCTTCTTCATTTGATACGACTCGGTCTCACTTGCTCGTACCGGAGCCCCAACTCTACTGTTCTGCGAGTTTAATCGCTGTTGTTCAATTTCGAGCTCTAGCCTTCTCAGCGCTCGCTCCTCTGTCGCTGCAGTCTGTGCTCGTTCCTCTCTCGCTGCAGTCTGCGCTCGTTCCTCTCTAGCTGCAGCTTGCTCTCGTTCCTCTTTCGCTGCAGCCTGTTCTCGCTCTCGTTCCTCTCTCGCTGCAGCCTGCTCTCGTTCTCGTTCCTCTCTAGCTGCAGCTTCGCTCTTAGCGTTCTGAAGCAGTTCCCACGCAATTTTAATTTCCTCTGCTTCCGCGCTCTCTGAAATCGCTTTACTGATCTCAGATTTCTTC
Source organism: Ixodes persulcatus (assembly GCA_013358835.2). Taxonomy (NCBI): domain Eukaryota; kingdom Metazoa; phylum Arthropoda; class Arachnida; order Ixodida; family Ixodidae; genus Ixodes; species Ixodes persulcatus. The sequence goes on from JABSTQ010011364.1 coordinate 534,139, forward strand.
ATCTTTTGCTCCACCTCCACACCCAATTCTTCACATAAACAGAGTAAATCTGTTCTCAGTAACCTCATAGATCCATGATCGCTGCTCTTTAGCTTTGGCTTTGTTCTAAAACTTGTCGCGCGGTTGTACCAAAACCTAGCGCACGAGTCAAACACTAAGGATTCCCAGCAGTTCAAAATTAATTACCCATAATCTGAAGCCTGGCGAATCTCAAAGCAAAGTCCAAACGCTCACCCACAGATGTAGCACGATGTCGCATGGTCCGATCCCAACCGCTGCCAACCAGTTGTTCGAGGCGGGGTTTAAGCCGCACGTCCGGAGGCTTCCTGGCTCGTGACGACGACCATTCCCCGAAGTGAAGAACCCAGGGGTCCAGTGGAGGTGGGAGAATTGGTAACGTAACGAACGGTTTAATTACATGGTAGCGATACAGTCGTCAAATCCAAGAGAACAACTCAGCAGCCTCACGCCCCGCCTTATATAGGGGTCCGTTTTCTCCCTCACTCTCCGCCAGGGCAGCAGGTGCGACCGCCAAGTGCGTAGCAGAAAAGTCCGCCGCGTCGTAGCCAGAAATGCGTCATAGCCATGGTTCTCCGCAGTTAGGCCAGGCCTCTCTCCCCTTCCGGAGCGCACGAACCCACACGCACACACACACACGTCCCGTTGACGTCACGGACGCGTTGAGACTCGTTTCGGGCAGACCACGACAGGTGGGCGACGGTCTTGAACACGTCGGGACTCGTTTCGGGCAGACTCGACAGGTGGGCGACAGTCCAGTTGGAAGCATAGTGGGTAGACCTTAATACTAGGTGCCTTAAGGTCTACCCACTATTTTTTTTTTCACTCAACCAATAAGAGCTCGGCGTTCTAACACCATCACAACCCCTATGAAAGAAGCAGACGAACTTGCGCTCCGAATAGCATTCGTAGACTGCTCGTCTGCTAACGCGAGCGAAGAACGCGGTTCGTCTGCTGCGAAGCGCCATACCCAAACGGAAATAAAACAAGAAAGCACGTCGTCTGCGAACAGACGAGAGAGAAAGGTGATCGTTTGCTACGAACCGACATCCGCTGCGGAGGGAGATCGGACTCAGGCTGAAATTGTGACCGTCTGCTATTTTCCGTCAGAAGCCATAGGCCTGTCGCTCTCGGCCAGGGATCGCTGTAGCGTTCACGAGACAACAGCGTCTGCGAAACGCGACCATTTAATGCTGACGTGAGGTGGCGTTCCAGCGTCCCATGATGCACCTTCCACGAGCGTAAATTGGCGTCTGTGAACGTCGTTCCTCGGCGTCTGCTCACGGTTAATGCACACTGGCAGAGCGTTTGAAAAGATACAACGCTACGCACAGCGGAAACGCGACCTAAAAATATATGATGCTGCTCGCCAGGGGCGCTGTTCAAAACTTGAGAGCTACGGGTCTATCGACAACCCGTGCTTCTTTTACAGATCTTAAGTTGTTCTGCTGCCGTAGGCAAGCTGACGTCGACCGGCGGATGAGGGAGTACTAAGGAGAAGCACATAGGTGGCCCTGAGACTTTTCTCCATGTTTGTCAGCTGGTCAGAAGCTCTTACCAAAATATTGCCCGATAGTGAACTCGCGAACAGTTCAAGTATGTCTCATTGGTTAATTACCCGCAAGCTGTGACGCCACGTCCAATCAGCAGCCGAGAACGCTCTTGCTTTCACCTTGGTGAAAATTGTACCCCTGGTGTGTTTACTGCAACGACGTAGAGGGGCTTATATCAATAAAATAGCATCCCGTTTACCTGGGAAAGGTAACCCCCATTGGCTGCCGTCATGTTGGACAATTTTGACCACTAGACACGTGATCGTACCAAATCCTGAGGCTTTTACGCAAACTTGAGATTAGATTTGTATTGCGATCACTGTAAAAACACGATAAACTATTTTTAATACTGTTAGCCCCAGAGATCAGTGTCTAGCTCCGATAAAAACCCAAATTAAAACACCGCAGCTGACCGCATCTAGCGGAATCATTGCGAAGCTGCTCGAGTTTTGGTCGTAAAAGCATATGTTTTGGACTTAAAGCAAATGAAGCAAAACTTATCTCGTTGGTACTGTTAATAAATATTATTAGGCAACCATCTGCGCGCGGCACTTCGTTAAAATATAGACGTAAAACTATAAGGTTACGTGTCTGGTGGTAAAAAATGTGCAACATGGTGGCGGCCGGTTGGAGATCACTTACGGCTGCCAGTTTATTGCTCTAAAGCCCTCTACCTCGTTGGTTTCTTGTCACTGAAAAGATGACTTTTTTATTTCTAATGTGAGGCCTATTTTAGAATACGCTTGCGCGCTCTGGGACCCTAAAGAACGCTATCTAGAACAGAAAATTGAACAAATCCAGAGCAAAGCTGCTAGGTTCGTCACGAAAAATTACAATTTCAAACAAAGTGTTACTGCCCTAAAACGTCAATTAGACTGGGAACCTCTGAACTCTAGAAGACGCCGCCTTCGTTTAAAATTTTTACATAGGATCTATCATGATCAAACAGGACTGGATAAAACTAAATTCATTGAACTGCCGCACTTTGTGTCACGCAGATTAGATCATTCCAAAAAAATTAGAGAATTTTCAGCTAGGACTAATATATTCAAATGCTCATTTTTCCCCAATACCGTTAAACAATGGAACGAATTGCCAGAGGAAACTATTTCAATTCTATCGTCTGATAAATTTTTTGATAAACTGTCACGTGATAGCTGGGAATAAGGAAAGTGAATATTCTCTTTGTGAATGTGTATTCAGAATGCTTGGTCTATAACACTGTGCTTTGTATCTTTATACCTTTACTTGTACGGAAAATTATACTGGTGGCTAAAGGTTCATACCATTGTGGATCCATTTGTTAAAGTGTTATAATTTTGTAACACAATTTTTTTGCGAACTTGTTTGTTTGTTTTTTCCCGTGTGTTTCTGTATTTGACGACTGTAATTCTTGTGCAAATGTATTCTCACATCTCCCCCCCCCCCCCTGCAATAATGCCTCTTGGCGCTGCGGGGTAACATGTAATAATAAATAAAAAAAAATGAGAACTGCGAGGCTTCCTGCTCCGATGCTCGTTCATAAAGTGATTATAATGTACGCTATAGATGTTCAGCTGGAGTTAGTGCCTACGCAGTTTTCGAGATGTAAATTAAAGCGGACATGAAACCAGCTTGATTTTGCGGTGCTTTTGTGTATTCCTATGGAAAAACGCTCGTGCATTTTGTTTTGTTAGAAAATAACAGCGATTACCTTTGTTGATCGGTTGGTAGCGAATACCATGTACTTTTATTAACATCGTAAAAGTGTAATTGGTGTAGTTACAGCATCTTTCACCATCAGTGAACGATGTTAAATGAACAGTGACAGGGCATTTACGCTCGCCGAGGTTTTTATTTGAACATGACATATAAGAGCGCAACTACCCAGAACACAATTTGCGACTCGAAATTCGTTTTTTTTTTTTTTTCGCCCGAAAACCGCCGGTCGAGAATTAGCCATTTTCATTCGCGCTTATCCTCTTTCTCATGGTCAAGTGACGTTCAAACTATAGCGTACTAAATATATTCAAAGTCGTGGGTCATCTAAGGCACACATTCAATATTAAAAATAGAAAAGAAAATTAACACCATTGTTATGGCTTTCAAAAAAACTGCAAATACGTTGATTGGAAAAAAAAAAGATGTGCACAGATCATACATGATGTACATGTACTACGTCGATCTCAAAATGGTAGCGTTCCGCGGGCTGGATGATGCAATGACGGCGCACGACGGAGCAGTGTTGTGACGGACGTAAGACCGCTGCTCGTGGTACCGACCAGTCGGTCTACAGGTGCGGGACAGAGAGCTGGTGGGGTAGAAGGGCGAAACAATCCCACGACAAACGGCGCACGAAACTTCATATTCGTCGTCGTCTCCTTCGCACGCCAGAGAAGCGGAGGAACGGAAACAAATGGGCAGGGAGCGATAGCCACGTGACTTTCGGCAACTCCTTCCTCCTTCACATTTCCCCCTCCTCCTCGGTACGTGTAGTCGGCCGTAAATCTTCGTGCTCATGTTTCGGTTTTGGAGCCGTGAGCTTTCTTGCATTATTAAAAGGGTGCGATGACTCTGCAGCAAAATGCTGATTGAGTAGTGTCCTGGCACCATAATAGACAATCCAACAAAAGAAGAAAATAATGGCCTGTTAGTGTCTTTTTAAATTCCGCTATTTTTTAAAACCACGCCTGAGTTCCGCAGCGGGTGTGTAAATACAGACGGCGAATATAAGGAAAAAAACCATAAAAAGGAATGTAGACTGTGTTCATGATTCACCAGCTTTCCGATGACGCTAATATATTGCTATATGCCAGTCTTGTCGCTATTGGGGAGGAGGAGCGACCGTGACGCCCCAAGCGGTTAAGTTTAGAACTACACGGATGGGGACAACAAATACAATGACTCAGCGCTCGGCCGACATAACCGAACGCGGCGTCAGCGTTCGGCTGGGTTCGTGTTCTCCGGTGAGGGGGAGGAGGGGCTCTTTTGTTTCCACTCCGACCTGCATGAACAATGCAGCATGCACGGTCCCAACTCAGCACAAAAGCGGAAGTGGGTCAAGCTTGCATTCTCTGAGGATAGATCCGGCACTTAACGTCGCTTCGTCGATTGTTAGTATTTTTTACATTATACTGTGCCCCGCGCTCTATTGTAGAAGATGACCTGGACATGCCCATAAGGCCTCTGGGCATGTGCACAGACCTTGTGTTGAGTAAACACCGAGTATGGGGACAACAAACGGGTCAGAGCGCCCCCTATAGTTCGATCTCCTGCCCAATATGAAAATGACACCGTCGTACAAATTTTGCGAGCGGTTTACAGCACTGAAAACGTAATTAATAAAGTACATCGGCTGTGAAATGTTTATTTTTTAATATTTTCTATGCCGGGCAGTTTTTGTCGGCACTTGTTTTTATTCCTAGTTTCAAGAATTTTGATCGCGCGGACAATGTTTTGAACATTAGAAAAAGGCATATCGCAAAGGCATGAGCTAGGAAAATAAAACAAACTTATTTATTTCAAATTGTACTATAATTACTTGGCATTCCCTTTATTTCGATCCTCTACATGAACAGGGAGCTACTCATCTAGTGTTATCGCGTAGTTCGCCGTTCCTGAATTTTTTTAAAGTCTTTCGTTGGTTGATTTGGCACGTAAACCCCTATTGCCTAAGAGCGCCGCTACCTCATTGGTGCTAATAGTGCCAGACAGTGCACATAAATGTATGTAAGAAGCTACTTTAACACTGTGCATAATGCCATGAATTTTGTAAGAAAAAACAATATAACTCTCCAATATTCTCGCCTACGCGATTGAGAACTGTTTCGAGCTATTTAGTACGTTAGAATTCTTCGTTATACTTGCTCTTATAATCAAACGCAGAGAAAAAACGTACCCACTTTGTCTCATGTAAATGCATTACCGGAAGACAATTTCAAACTGGTTGCTGTCTGCTTCGATTTACAAAGGCACATTGGCGCCAGCCAACGTTACTATAATACTCAGCTGGGAAACTCGCCATTGAAACCTGGACCGCTGGCGTACACCGAGACCAAACTAAATACGATAACAGTGCCGCCCTTTAGTGACGAGTCAAAACTTGAAAGCTGCTTCACATCGCTACTGCGAGATGGCCCAGCGAGATGGCGCCACCGGCCTTTCCGCGACTCGACGGAACCAGTAAGTGCTGCCGTGCCGTTCACGGAGTGGCCGTTGCGGGAGAAAAGGGCGGCGTCACGATCGCGTTTGGTTCGGTTCTCGAGTACGGATCGAAGCCACGTTTTCAAAGCAGGCTCCTATAGAAGTTTCCCAACTTAGTATTCTAGTAACGTTGACACCGGCTGAATCTCTAACGTACATGATAATAGCTCTACGTACTGGTCTTCTAGCACGCGCTAGCTGCAAAACAAACTTGGCGGCAGTACTTTGGTCATGCCCACGATGCCATAGAAAAGTCTCCGATCGGTCTGTTTAGCGTCCTATTTCGCACAAGCATCGAAAGCTCCGAAGAGGCAACAAATGGCGTTATAAAACCTGGAGTGTCACGCTGTCGGATGTCGCGATCCTGGCGTTTGGGCATAGAAGTTCTGGGGAAAAAAACAAGCACTAGAGCACGAGAGTGTCGCTGTCGTCGTAGCGGCCCAACTTTTGGCTGCCGAAGCTTCCTTGGACTTTCAAACTGGAGACCCGCAGCAGAGGAGGCGTCTGCAAGATCCACCACCGGTGCTGCTACCCCGCCAGGATCGCGGCAGTCACGAAACTTCTATGATGTCATTGGGAGGGAATCGGGGGACCACTTATTAGGACGCGGTGAAACACACCAGTCGAAGACGCGCACCGGGCGCCATAGTCGCGCCTCACAAAAATCGTCACACAAAAAATACGTTTTCTTTTTTCTTTTCCTTATTTTTTTTTTTTTTTTTTTTTTTTGGGGGGGGGGGTCGGGGTTAGCGAATCTCGATGATATCGTTTATGTAGCAAGACGTGTACAGCGACTTCCGGGGAGAACGTCATTGGTTGTCGGTATGGTCGCGTAATGACTTACGCCATCCAATCGGAGCAAGGCGCCACCCGCGAGGAAATCCTACAGCGGCGATGACCTTGGGTTCGTTTGATTTGCCTGCGCCAGGATACACCGGTGTCCAAAAACAGTAGCGCGGTGCCTAAAATCCGGTATGTGTGTTAAGATTAGCTGTACACTCGTGTATCGAATACTGTGGTGTGCACCGAGTGTAGCCTGCAGGGACTGTACCTGCATCATTGCAATGGACACCAAGGTTCGAGATGTGAAAAAAATCAACCAAGTCTGTTAAATGTGCTGGGCGAAACGTCCTCCGCCAAATTTATGGCACGGTAGTTACGTGACCCAGTCGCGTCATCGGTCACGTGACCAAGTCAAGTGACCGAACACGACGCAGGACGAGACATTCAACCGGGGGTGTCTGCCAAATTAACATTTTTTTTTTTCAAGTTCTGAGACGTTTCAAGGTTTTTATATCATGTGAAGGTCACTCAACACCATGTGAAACCGTGGAATCAAGTTTATGTGGGGAAGCCTAAAATGCGAGCTCTCGCATTGGGTGCTCGCGTTTCAAGAGGAGGTGATTCGAGTTGAATCTCTAGATTTCCTATACTCCGTCCCACCATAACTTGGCAAACGGCAAAGGCTATAAGGTTCCTGTGAGCCAATCAGCGCGTCGGAGGGAGTCACGTGACTTTAGTTCCACGCATTGCTATCAAAGCCACGGGCGGGAGAAAGAGGAAACCCGCTTTTGTACGAATTTTGAGTGACGGGCTCATCTTCTCGCGGGAGAAAAACGACGCCCAGGACACACAAAAGGGGGTCAGGGTAATAGGGGAGTTTCTCCTTTTCCTCTTCTTCAACTGCCTGGTTCACGCTCTCGCCCTCGCTCCTTTGGTAAGGGCTGTCACGTGCTTTACTTCCGTCACTTCCATTGGATCGCTGCAGAGCATAGATTTGCATAGACAATAGGCTAAGTCTCGTGCAATGTGTGTCAACTCACACGGGCGTATTCGGCCCTCGCTCACGTAAAACAAAACACAATTTTACTGATCCATGCTGATTGGGGTAGAAATCCCCCGACTTTTTCTGACCCGTCGAATGCCCGGTTTTCCAGGTTGTTAGACACCCTGATTAACCCTCTGTCTGTAGCGGAAATAAAATCACCACAAAGAAAATCCCACGGTTCTGAAGGTTTCATACTTCAACTTAACGAGCGAGCGTCCGTGCTTTTTTCTTTTTTTTTAGCTTCTCTGTTTTGTTATTTTACGGGTGACATAAGGTTGACGCTGGCTAGTATCCCACAGCTTCGAGCCCTATTATGGCTTAACTAAACAAACTTCATTTCCTTTTCTTTCCTCTTTTTTTCTGCTCGAGAGTGCCGACAGTTACCAAGCGACGTCGAGCAACGGTAGCCCAACGTCAGCGTCGTATCGCACATGAGATAACAAGGTAGCCAAGTAAGGACAAAACTGCAGACGCTCCTTGAAGTTAGGTTTGAGTATAGGCGTGACGCTCTTAAGTTTGGAGCAGCGCCCCTGGCGAATAAAGTCTGATATTGGAGGGTTGCGTGCTGATTGTCCGTCACCACGCTCGCCCACGTTGATATAAAGTTGCGATATAAAACAAAAATAACAACATTTTTCACGGAAGTCATTAAGGCGTTTTGATGAGACACTTGAAGAGCGAGTTGCACTGCTCTTTTCGCTCGTTTAGACGGTTTTTAAGTCCTTTCAGGCCCTTGCCGACGTTGACAGACGCTGACAGACGCTGACAGGCGTGTGCGGTAGGACGCCGTTTTATTTCAGCATTGAATGGTCACGTCTCGTGGACGCTACAGGACCTTTTTTATCGCATCTTGCGCGAAAAACACACCTAAAAACAAATATTAATGTCACTCGTGACCATGTCTAACTTTCATCCGCTCTCCTGTGTCATACCTTGTGTAAAGGCGTGTGGTCTTGTGCTTCGTATATATATATATATGGTGTTTCACAAAAGGTGGACAAATTCGATATTGCGAAAACTACGCGTCGCAACAAAAAAAAACTTGTGTCGTTTTGATCTTGGGCCAGGGGTCTATTTAGGAAAATTATTAAAGTTCGGGATAATTAGATTGTTAATTATTTTTGCGTAATTAATTTTTTTTAATATTGTGTTTAAGGGCATGGTTTCAATTAGAAAATTGCTCAGCATCATCGAAAAACACTAAATGAACAAATTGCAGAACGATAGAAAGCAAGCGAAGCATTTTACGGCTTTCTGAAAAACCGCATAAATTCGACGGGTTTTTAAGTTTCGGTTTGCTATCGGAGCGCATCTCGGCCCCGACGACACCGCGCCCCGTGGAGAAATAGTGCAACCAACCTCTGCTGCCTTGTCATCGCGCGACGCAGCAAAAGCTGGTGTCACTTAGAAGCCAGAAACATAGTTATACAGTCTCGTACGGAAAGTTTGTGAAGTTGTGATTATTTGACACCCAATCCTTTTTTGGAACTCTGTCCTCTTGGCTCGCTATGCGGCGGCCGCAATTACGTACAGTTTAAACTTGGAGAATAACGCAAGAAAACTGCAATAAAAATTACTCTATAGTTCTACATTATGAAAATGTAGAGTTCCTCAGGGTTGACAAACACATAAAAAGTTTACAAAACTCCGTATTTTTCACAAAAAAAAAGACAACATGCCGACAAAACGCCAGTTGCAAGAAGATCGAGAAGTGGAATGGGTAAAGCACCTTCATCCTTCCAAACTTAAGTTCGCTTCCCCTCTGAGGGAGTCACATTGCGGAAAAGTATCCTCAGGGTTCGCTGTGCGGCAGCAACGGAAATGCATATAACCGCTATTTTGGTTTTGTTTTAATATGCCGAGAAAGTGAGGGAGAGGAGGAGACGAGATCGCGAGAGAACCTCAGAACGCCGAGCACTGGCTGGAATGATTACTGGGTAGACCCAGGAAACCCTGGCTGTTTTTGTCTCCATTACACTCGTCGAAGTCGTTGGAACAGGGAACACCGGCATCCGGCGTTTGGCTTTCGCGTTCGACCGCGTTCCGACGACTGCAGTGGAGGCAGAGGTAGCCAGCATTAGGTCTACCTAGTGTAACTGAATCTTCCCAGAATACGGAAGTCACCAAGCTATGTTTCAGAACCGAGGAGCGCCGCAGTAGCCGCGATTCCCAATATGGCGCTGCCCAGTGCGGTCGAAGCGAAGCGCGTACAGCGTATGGCGTTCGTCCTCGTGCGAGCTCTTCAATCCACGTCCCTGGCCTGTGGCGACGCTGGTTTGATTTTATTTATTTCCTTGGTTCCGAGCGGTACATGACTTCCTCCTTGCTGTCTCGTCTCTCTCTCTCTCTCTTTATCTTGCCTCGAAAGACATCGAATTCGAGCGTTAGGCTTAGCAAGCGAGCCGGCAATCTTCTTTGGCGAACCAGATTAGCGGCTACTTGATATAAAAAAATAGAAAAAATCAACGATCCTTTTGTTTGATCCTAACTCATCGATGCCCAAAGCCCCCACCCTCCCAGCCGTGCGTACCCGCCGTAGCCAAGTAACGCGGAAACGTTTTATATGCGTCTTTTGTTGTTTTGTGCCGATCCACAAAATGGCCGACTGATAACTTCCGCCACTGGCTAATCCAGCCAAGCAGAACTGGATTTTGCGGGATCGACTTCCGGTAAACGGACTAAATGGAATTCATTACTCTGGGAGCATTCAGTGACTCTAGGCATAGCCTCCTCTATACTCACAAAGCCTGGCAGTTCGACGACGGAGTCATAGAGTGCACGGTCGCAGATTTGAAGCGCGAGGATCTGGTAGCACAAAGCATCAACTTGAGAGCCATTTTTCGAGGAACCTGGACGTCAGCGCTCAGCTTTTGCAGCGGTAAAGACCCGAAACACACTTCTTCACTCGGGAGAAGTCCTTTTATGCGTCTCGCCGCAGCGGGGCGCTAGTCACGTGACTCTCCTCTCATCCGTTGTCTGCTGCTCCACCTTTTCCATTTCGGCGGCCGCTTTTCGTGCCGATCTGCCAGGCTTTGTCAGTATATAGGAGGCTATGCTCTAGGTCCACCCACTAGTCATTCGAGTCAGAGCTTGGAGTTCAGACGTCGCCGCACAGTCTCGTTTCATTCTTTTTCTTAGGTTCTCGGCGCATAAAGAAAATAAGCTCCTCGTCTAAACATTACGTGTTTATTCTGAGAATGAATATTAAAAGTAAAACAAAATCAATTCATGTATTTTTTTTTCTTCATGCGTATAGCGTATTTAGTGACACTACTCCTGGGCCTAAACTGACGCGCTTCTCACGTTCGTGGTTCAGGTGACGTGGATCCGTCGGAAAGACCTGCACGTGCTGACTGTGGGAATGGACACGTACATTGGAGACCCACGCTTCCAGGCCATCCACCTGGAGCGCTCCAACGACTGGGCACTCCAGATTCGGTACGCCCAGCTCACGGACCAAGGCCTGTACGAATGCCAGGTACGAACCCCCCCCCCCCCCCCCCCCCAAACCCCTACTCCACCTTGTTTTGCGTGTTGTATTTAAAACAAGGCTTAAAAAGTATTTTGAAATACAAAATCAAATTTATTCGATTTAAATCAGATTCATTTTTTAAAGTCAACATAATTTGATTTAAATCACTGTAGCTAAAAAAGTCTTTTTTACCACTAGATATATATTTTTTTTAACATAACACATTGATATACAGGGTGTTCTTTTTTTAAGCTTTGCAGATGATTTGTTTAATAAAAGCCGTGAAAGCTACACTTATGCGGTTTGTGCAGGTGAGTTATACGGCCAGGGGGACATTGTATATGGGGCGAATCGTAACGATCAGTCGGCTAATTAATTAAATTTGTTAATTAACTTTTAATAATGAAGATAGACACATTGTTTCAATTAGAAACTTTGAAGACCACTAAATCAACTCCTTTTAGGAGGATATAAAGCAGGGGCAGTATTGTACGGCGTTCCGTGAAATCGCTTCATTTGGACGCGTTTCTAGGTTTAGGTTTCTTATTGGACTGCATCTCTGCGCCCGCGGTCCTGCTCCCCAGTGGCTGAGACGCGCAACACACGTGCGCCATACTTCTGTCCGTCCTGCGAAGGAGGCGAGAGGGGTGGCTTCGCGCCGCGACCACCGGGGAGCAGGACAGCCAACGCAAAGATCCGTTCCGATAAGAAACCGAAACCTAGAAAGCCGTCCAAAAAACAAAAAAGCGTTTCTACGGAACGCCATAAAATGCTGCGCCTGCTTTATATACTTCTAACAAAAAAGTTGATTTAGTGGTTTTCGATGACGGTCAGCAAGTTTCTAAATGGAACCATACGTATATTGTCACTAATCAAAGAAGTTAAATAAAAAACTTTAATTAATTAGCCGACTGATCTTTACGATTAGCTCCTATCTGATGTCTCCCTGGCCGCATACCTTACCCGCACAAGCCGCGTAAGTGTCGCTTGCACGGCTCTTTTTAAACAAATCTGTTAAGCTTTAAAAAAAAGAAAAAAAAACTGTATTATTTCGTTCGATCCTATGAATTCGTAAAAAATAATTGCATTGATTGTAAATACAGTTTAATTAACAGCGTTTTATTGTTGTAATACCCTACAAGAACAAAAGCAGCCCAATTATCTTTAGTTACTTAGAAAACGTTCGTCTACTTTTATTTCAAGTTCTGACTTGATTGCAGTCAAACGTTATTTCTACGGATTCTACCTGTCTTTGCGTTCTGAATTTTGTTTTGCGGTAGGACGTTACGCAGCTGACTAACAAAGTCTACGATAGAAATTAAGCTCAATGCTCCATTTTTTTTTTTTTTTTTTGCAAAGAAGCACTTCTTGCTCGTGCACAGTTTGATATAAATCGTTCTTGCTTTTTAATTCTTCGGTTTTGTTTTGTCTTTGCATGCTCAATGCTCCGTTGTTTTGTCTCATTTCAGTCTGGAGGCAAATACTACAGACTAACACACCGTTCACTCACCAGACCGCGTTTTCCCACATCAGGTTGGGGCACAGCGCGTGCGCAGAAACCAAAATCCCATTTCGGCACGCGCAGTGCCGACAACAGCGCCACCGCATTGGTGTGACGTCAGCGAGTTGAGCTGGTCTGTAGTAGGCTCCTCCTAACACAAAGTCCTTCAGTTTCAGCTTAATTATCACGTCGCTCAATTCGGTCACATTGACTGAACAAGCATCCTTTTTGTTCTTGTCTCAGATCTTTTGGGGGGCCAAAAATTGGTGTATAGGTCTGTGCCGTCCCATAATGCAACGCGCGCAGCGTTGCATTATGGGACGTCAAAGACCACCACACCAATTCAGTTTTATCTGCTAAGCTTAGCGGGGAATCAAATGGTGAATAGCTCGTTGACGTCCCATAATGCAACGCGCGCAGCGTTGCATTATGGGACACTTAGGCTCCCGTTCCCGTATATAATTGTTAGGCTGACGCTGACGGTGACGCCGACGCTAACGCCGCTATATGCGGGAAAGGGTGACTAAGAGCTTGCGCTCTAAAAAAACAAACAAGATGTGGTTGTACTTCAAACACGCTATTTCTAGGATCTAAACTTCAGAGCTAAGGCCCATGAAAGGGCTGTTCACGCCATCTAGGGTACGCTCATACTTGTCTCGTGCGCGACTTTTGCCGAACGGAAGCGTTTGCTTCCGCTTCCGGTCCGCCTCGAAACTATTTCTGCCATAGGGAATAAGCGACCGTCCGCTGGCGTCATCGGTAGAAGCTCATGACGTAGAGACCCCAGGACGCAGCACATCACCCCCTCCGCTTGCTGTTAATCAAGGCCTCCGCGGCTGTGTTGTCCTTCCCCAAAACTTTCTGAAATCGAGAAAGAAGCAGACGACGACGAGGAGTGGCCTCATCCGCGTTTGACGTGCCACTGACGTCCCAAGAAAGCCGTGCTGTTTCGGTACCGCAGCTGGTTGATGTCCTTGCCGAGATCGTGCGCGCCCGCACAATCGAAAACAAACTTCTAAAAACCGGACATGATTTGTTTTTTGTTAGGCGCGGCACAAATTGGGTTTTGTGTGAACATTCCTTAACTCGGTCGTCTGCGTCGGTGTCTAGCCGTTAACGGTGTCAAGGGGGCTCTCATTTTTCACAAAAACACAGCTACGTCTTGAAATTTTACAGGGTAAAATGCACCACTAAAGTACAAGTTTGATGAAAATTTCAGATCGCAAAGAGCAGGCGCCAATTTTTCCGATTCATTTTAGCACTAGCCTCGAGATTTATAACACCCTATATTTAACCACTATTCACAAATACCAATTTCACAAATATTTTCAAGCCTCGTTCAAGCATTAAGATTGGACACTTGGATGGATGGATGGGGCTGAACCCTTTGAATCGGGCGGCGGCTTGCGCCACCTAGCCAGTATTTTTTTTTTAAGCTATTTAATTTACGAGTTACAAATCTAGATATTTAGTCTTAAAAGTTACGGTCCGTACGACGGAGGCGCCTTTATGCAACCGGGTGCACACACCTTCCGCAGAAAGGGTCGCCCAGTAGGGAATAGGAAAATATTCACCCTTCCCTTGACCTATGCCACCAGTCAGATAATCTCTTCTTGGTTATCTCCACCTTCCCCATGTCTATTTTCCCCTCACTATCCCTAAATCCCAGTGCGGTTGTTATATTAATAGGCTCTTCAGCCACTACAGGGTGAAGCCCCTTACAGTAAAGTACCAAATGTTCAGCCGTCTCCTCCTCCTCTCCGCAAGCTCCACACACGGTGTCTACCTCCTGATATCTAGCTCTATATGTCTTAGTCCGCAACACTCCCGTTCTGGCTTCAAATAGCAGGGAACTCCCCCTTGAATTATCATAGAGACTCTCTTTATCGATATCTGTTTTACACAACCTGTACATCTCCAATGCTGATTTTGTTTGCATACCGGCTTCCCATATACTTCTCTCTGTTTCCTTAACCTTCTTTTTAACTGTCATTTCCTGACCCACCTCCCCACTGTTGCCCACATATTTAGATCTGAGTTTTCTTGTTCGCTTTCTCCATTTTGTGTCAATACCCTTCATGTACAGATAGCTAAACACTCTTCGTGCCCACCGTCCCTCATCCATTTGTCTCAGTCTATCCTCAAATTCTATTTTGCTGCTTGCTTCCCTTCCTTCGAAAGACGACCACCCCATGTCGCCCTGTACCCCCTGATTTGGTGTCTTCCCATGCGCTCCGAGAGCCAGCCTACCCACCCCTCGTTGTTTTATTTCTAGCCTTGCCTGAATGTCAGGTTTCATACATAGAACTGCATTCGCAAAAGTTAGGCCTGGCACCATAACTCCCTTCCAAATCTCCCTGACCACTTCATACCTGTTATAGTTCCACAATGCCCTGTTTTTCATTACCGCTGCATTTCTATTGCCCTTGCCAGTTGTGTCTCTTTCATGTTCACTGAGGTAATCCGTATCTTCCTTGATCCACACGCCTAGATACCTATACTTGTCGACCCTCCCAACATTGCATTCTTGTATTTTAAGGACTTCACCCTCGTCATCGTTAAATATCATAATCGCCGACTTGTCACTACTGAACTCCAATGCCAATTCATTTCCCTCTGCACCACAGATACTCATTAGTTTTTGTAAATTCATCCTGTTGTCCGCCATTAGTACTATGTCGTCTGCATACATTAATCCCGGTATTGACTGTTCAATCTTCTCGCCATGTCTGTAGTATGAGAGGTCAAAGCCAGCTCCACTCTTTTCTAGTCTCTCCTCTAATCCTTGGAGGTACATCATAAACAGTAATGGTGACAAAGGGCACCCTTGCCTAAGGCCTCGTTTTATTTCTACTGGTGCTGTCACTCTTCCTTCCCATGTTATAAAAACCTTGTTGTCCCTATAAATGTCCTTTAAGATTTTAATTATTCCATTTTCCACCTTCAAGCGCTTCATTATTTCCCACAGCTTTCCTTGGACCACATTGTCATAAGCTCCCTTAATATCCAAAAAAGCTATCCATAGAGGTCTGTTATCTTTAACTGCAATTTCGATACACTGTGTTAATGTAAACAAATTGTCCTCCAACCTTCTTTCTTTCCGAAAGCCATTTTGTAACTCGCCAAGCAACCCCTCGTTCTCTACCCATGTCTGCAATCTGTTCTTTATAACTTGCATTACAACCCTGTAGACTACCGATGTCACTGTTATGGGACGATAGTTGGCTATGTCACCCTTATCCCCTTTATCCTTATATATTAAACTCACCCTACTTAACCTCCATTCTTCCGGGACACTTCCGCCTTCAATGACATTGCTGACCACTTCTCTTAATTTCGTCCTGGATTTAGGGCCTAACTTTTTTAATAATCCAATAGGAATGCCATCTGGGCCTGATGACGTGCCACTAGGAACTTTCTGTACTGCCCTTTCCCATTCCCTTTCTCCGATAGCCTCATTTTCACCAACTAAATTACTTTCTTCTAGTTCCTCATTTTCTGTGTACCTTTGCTCCTTAAATTTCTCTGCCATCATTGCTCCTACATGTTTCGCTGCCTCATCCCCTTCTAGTTGCTCACCCTGGGACGTGGTGATGCAATGCTGTTCTAACCTTGTTTTACGGCTCAAAGAGTTCAGGTGCTTCCAAAATTTTTTGGCTGCCTTCCTGTCTTTTTTATTTACTTTAGACAACCATTGTGCCCCCTTTCTCTTAATTTTTTCATTAATCAAACAGGATGCCTCCTTTCTACATGTTATAAATGTATCCCACTTCCTATTTACTTCGCTTTCTGGTTCCCCATTACTCTTAGCATACCTGTGTTCTCTAGATGCTTCCTGGCGTTTCTCTACTGCCTCCTTTACATCACCATCCCACCAGCTCTTTGGTTTGCGTCTTCGCTTCCCCCTTCCTTTTTTTCGCACCTTTGCCAGCGCTAGGTCAAATTGCTTAGTTAGGCTTGTATAAGTCCATTGTGCTTGGTCGTCTCCAGAAATAACTTCTTCTATTTGCTTAGCAGCTGTCTCCAACTGCTTTTCGGTATAAAAGTTTTGGTCCCGTTCGTCGTTCTGCCCCGTTTTTGTGCTTAATTCTCTAGTAAAGCTCAGTTTTATACGTTTGTGGTCACTACCTAGGCTTTTGACACCCTCCTCATCTATTTTAATTTTTTCCAGCTTATTATACATTCTATGGGACATCAGTGCATAATCTATTGTGGACTGTGACCTGCCCGCTTCCCATGTTATTAGTCCTTCACATTTCTCACTAGTGTTACATAGAACCAAGTCGTGCCTCTCGCACATGTCTAACAACATGTTTCCTGTTGAATCTGTATATCCATCTAAGTCCTCTACATGCGCGTTCATGTCTCCCACTACTATTATCTCGTGGCCTTCTCCTAGCTCGGTAATGTCTCTTGATATACATTCTGTCATTCTTCTATTTTCTTCCTTGGCATTTGATCCCGTCCACAGGTACACAAAACCCAGACGTGTTTGCTCCCCTGCTACCATCCCCTTTAGCCATAAGTGTTCTGCACATTCATTTCTTGTTCTCCGCCAATTTGTGCTTTTTCTGATGAACGCTCCAATTCCACCTCCCTTTTTACTACCTTCCCTTCTGTTGCATTCTTCCCAAACATATTCACAATTGCAAGGTGGATGCTCCGTATCTCTAAGATGCGTTTCCACTAGCCCATATACCATTAAGTCTTCCTGTGTTAGTTGCTCCTCTATCTCTTCCCATTTTAGCCTATTCCTACCCCCCTGCATGTTAATGTATCCTATGTCTGACTTAAATGGGCGCCTACCTCTATTCCTTCTACGGTTTCTACGTTGTCTACCACTATACCCTCCCCCCAACTCTGTCTCGTTTACGCTGGTGCCCTCAGGGCCCTCGGTCCCCCCAAAAAAGCTGTTGCCTGACTACCCAGCCTATCCCCTCCACTGTAGTGGATGCCACTCTGTTCAAACGGAAAGGAGCCAGCCTCGTACACCTCTCTGTTAATCTCTACTACGCCGTACTTAAGCTGTCGGCTCATCCCCTTGATTATGCGGTTAGCTTCAATTACCCGCCTCTCAGTCTGCAATGACTGACCCCGGACCTCTGGGATCGTGCATATGACAACATGCACGTTCTCATTGATCCCCCTTAGTTCCCGCAGCCCCCCATGTAGCTGGTGTCCAAGGTTCTGGTTTCTTCCCCTGAACACGTCGTTGAGGCCCGCGTGGACTACGACTAGGTCCCGGCCCTCCCTGTTACCCCATGCAAACTCCTTAGCTTCGGCCATAGCGTCTACTATACACTTTCCTGGCTGGGCCACTACCCTCTCGTCCCCCTTGACCCTAGTTAGTACTCCCACTTTAATCCTGTTAACGTTGGAGTCCCCCACAACCAACACCCTTCTGACCTCTGGCTGCCGCCCTCCCTCCTCTCCCTGACTATCCTGCGGCTATCGGTCAACATCTACTTGGCTGGTCTCCCTTACCGCGACTGGAGCTACCTCATCTAACTGGCTCCCCCCCCCCCCCCTCACTACAGCGCTGTAAGATCGAGGAGCTTCCAACCTCTCACTAATCTCCACCTGCTCACTAGCATTACGACCCTCTGCAACCTCCCTTCCTGCCACCTCCCTCTTTAGCTCTTCCCACTGGGATTCCGTAGCTACCCTCTTCTCATCCTCTGTCCTGAGTGTACCCTCTAACTCCACTACCCTTTCCTGTCCTTCCATGCCCTTCCCGTCTTCCTCGCTAACTATTCCTGTCAAGCGCTCCACCCTACCCTCACATTCCCTTTTACGCTGCTCCAACCCAGCCTTCCACGCTTCCCCCTTCCTGAGCTCCTCTAGCTGACTCTCTAGCTCGACCCGCTTTTCCCGCGCCTCATTTAGCTGACCCTCCACACTCGTTACCCTTCCTTCCTATTCCCTGGTAAGCTCCTGCAAAGCGACCTGAGATTCCTCCCTCTTGATAAGCTCCTCAACCTTAGCCTTAAGCACCACCCGCTCTTCTCGCTCTGCTTTAAGCTCCCACCGAAGCTCCTCGACCCTAGCCTCGCACCTCCCTTCCATCAACTTCAGTCCCACCTCGAACCTCTCACAGATTCGGCAAACCAAACTACCCTCCTCCGCCTCAGCTAGGCTCTCGAACTCCGTCTCGTCTAAGTGGACCCACAGTCCGCACTCACCACATGACACTAAGTCATCCACTGCCCTTTTCTGCTCCCTAGGCCGACCCATCGCGCCTATGTAACAGGGAACACAGTGTCTACAAAAAAGCCCGCCAAAAACCAACCAAAAACACACGCTCGTCCAGCTAACTAGCCTGGCCTAAGCTAGAATATGTTCCTACTCTAGCCGCTGCCTGGCGCTACGGAAACTACTCCTTGCACCCTAGAACCAGCTTACAAAAAAATATCTACCGAAAACAAAATCCCGCCAAAAATCAAAAACAAATCAAAACCAAAGGCCACTCTAGCCTAACTTACAGTGGGCTAAACCAGCCTAGCTACCAACACTAGCGGCTACCTAGCGTTACAGAAACTACTCCATGCACTTTAGGACCAATTCACAAAAAAAACTATCAACCAAAAAAAAAGCCCGCCAAAAATTGAAAAAACAATGCCCACTCTAGCCTACCTTACTGGTGGCTGCCTGCGGCCCAAACCGCTTAAACTAGGCTAGCTACTTAATCTAGCGTTAACTAACTTTACGGCAACTATCCCATGCACTCTAAAACTAATTTACCGTAGAATAAAACACGAAATGGCATTTTCTCGCCGATAACAAGCGCCACGGCTGGCGCTGCGGGGTAAAGTAGAACTATCGCTCTCACCGGAGGAGTGAGGCATACAGCAGGCCGCTCTAAGGGGAGTCCTAATCAAGCGGCCGTGGCCAAACAAACCGCATCGGTTGCATTGAATGGGGTTGTTGACATAGAATTCGACGCCATGTCGAACCAGGCCGACGTAGACGAGCTCAGGAAGTGTAGGAGAAGCAAAATCAACACGAATAGTAGTGGACTTGCCGATGCGACGGACGTTGCGAATGCCTACTGTTGAGGGCAGAACTCCGAGTATCGCGGAGTCAGAAAGGGTGCTGTCAATGTCCCGGACAATTCCAACGCTGGACGCCTTTCCACGAGGCTCGAAAGCACGCACTTTCATACCGCAAAGCGTAGTTTGGCCAAGAAGAGTACGCGTCGTCTGTCCATTCCGCGTGTCAATCGCTAGGAGATTCTTCCGCCTGTTATAGCGCACCTCAATAACACACGAAGGCGCGAGCGTCTCCAGAGTGGACGTGAGGCGAACTGAATTGATGGAGTCAATTCTTACATCTACATCCACAGGAGTGAAAAGAACAACGAGACCGACAGTGGGCTCTGTTTGGGTGATGATAGTCTTCTCCCTAGAACTAGAGCCTTGACTTGGGCAGCGTCCGCGCCATCTAGTGACTGTCGCGTCAGTTGACCGATTCCGCTTATTGCATGGGCACGTTCTCTGAGCATTCATTGGACACGAGGGCTGCGTCAGCGTTTGGAGAGTACGCGGCTGCACTCTTTTTAACGTGCGGTATCTTGCGCCACCTAGCCTAGAAATTAAAAAAGTATAATGCCTTGCTTCGCTCTTCTAAGCCAATGTGTTTCCCCTCTGAAATCTTGTAACTACCACCAGGCGGTTTGGAATATTACCAGGATAACCTTTGGGGCATCAGACAAAAAAATAAAAAATAAAAACATCAACCCCCGCCCTCACCTTTTCTTCCTGGCGAGGGAGTTGCCAATTTTCCTCTGGTCAAAACTAGTCGGCGTTACGCCATGGAGAACCGGGCCCACTGGGAGGCAAGGTTGAGACTTTGGGCCGGAATCACGCGGGAAGGAGTCCCAATTTTCCTCGGTCCCGCCTGTTTCCAGCTGTGTCAGTTAGATGTAAGTCATTCAATTATCCCTAGATAATTTCTATCAGTCTTCCAATCTCCTCTTTGTTATTAAAATGAACTCATCATCCATTCTTCAATTTTCGTCTGCAAACCACAGCTCTCCAGCTAAATCCGTCGCCCCCCCCCCCCCCCCCCCCCGGGTAGGGCGGTAGCTAACCCTGGGCACCTCAACACCACATATTCTATTGTCTCGTCTTCCCCTTGGCATTCGGCACACCGCGTATAGATTTCCTCGCACTTTGTCCTATTTGTCCTGGTCCTCGATACTCCTGTTCTAGCCTCAAATAACAACCAGCTCTCTCTTGAATTATCATACCAATGTTCTATCCTTGTTTCCCAAGAAATGTCGACTGCCAATGTTGCTTCATGGGGTTTTGAAGGGGTCCATTCAGTATTTGCTCGGCGGAGGATGGAAGGGGGGGACTGACAATCGATTTGATGCCAAGGATCGATCAAACAACAGCTCAAAGTTTGCAAGAAGTACGAGAAAGCAATGTTCCTTTAGTCGATGAATGTACAGAGATCGAATCAAGTCTCTCTACCTGTTATTGGCAAACGTCGCACCGTTCGCAGCTTCGTAAAGAAATGACCGACGCTCGATCGACTATAACATTACGTCCTGGCATGCCCAAATGTTTAGTTTCCCGGTGATCGAAGAATGTAATCAAAAAGAGGTAAAAAAAGATCGAAACAAAACACGTTTTGTTTGTTCGCTTGACCGGTTTCGATCGCCAGCTCGTGATTTCTGGCTGCTGAATATCGGCCGTTTATTTCCGTCCCCATTTTGATTACAGCGCTGAAACAGGCCGGTTTCAAACATGTTTTTGTGAAGACAGCACGCTGAAACTAGTGTGTGTTTTTTTTTCGGTTTTATACGCCGTGATTGTTTTCGTTAAAAATAATCTCGTTTCATCATCCCCAATTGTATACCGAGTTAAAAAATGGGGTTAACAAATCCAATCTGAAACGGTCTCATAGACCTCATGTCATCACCCGTATCGTACCTATCGACAAACAGCGTACATGGGAAACGTCTCCTAGCCGATATCGGCCTAACAACAATCTAAGAACGGTAACGTTGTTTTGTTTTGTATTAGGTGATAGTCATTATTGACGAAGTTCTGCAGCGAATTCCGTGTGCGTGTTGTGTGCGAAATTTTACAGCAAAGCTGATTATGACTCGCAGGTGGGATTTTTTTCGTGTCCGTTTACAAAAAAAACCCACGCGCGTGCCTTATCACCAGTTCGCGCACGCCTTATCATTTATCATATGGTTTTGACACTTGTTTCAGTAATAAAACCACAAAACAAGTGTCAAGACCTCGTTATAGATTATGAGTCGCGCGCGAGCGATGATAGCACGTAGCGCTCCCCGCATGCGTTTCGTGGTAAAGATTGCGGTTGCATAAGCTGCCGCAGCAATGGCAGCGTACGAAGTCTTTCCTATATAAAAAAAGTTTTGGTACAGCGCATTTACTTTTCTTTCATCAATCATTTGGTATAGACCCTTTTGCTGTTTACAAACATGAACTACCGCTTGCGTCTCAAGCGACTACCAGTCTCACCAACTTTGCAAGCCTGTTGAGCTTGTTTATGTCACCGGTGCTGGAAATCATAAATGCTACACGGACAACAAAGTTGGAGATTTAACGAGGGCCTTCGGCTGTACAATATTCCATCTTCGAGGAGACAAGTTGGTTTACAACAATTCTCGAAACATTTTAACAGATCTCGCACTCCTTCGTTCTTTTGGCGTTCACCTGGAGAATTGGTGGTTAAACGTTTCACGTAAGTACATTTCAAGCAGCGGTGTTCGGGTGGCCTTTCTTCATTCTTTTTACAAACCGGAATTTCTCTGGGACGTCAAAGACTGGAGCACCACCTGTTGGCGCTTGCAATAAAAAGGGTCTATAGAGCAGTGGACAATCGTTGCAGGTGATACCACAGCTTCGCTGTCGAACCACCTTCACAGCGTAAATTGAAGCCTTAATCTTGTTTTTGTTAAGTGTTGCAAGGGATCACGCTGGTGTGACTTGGTGACATCACAGTGCCGTCCGACCTCATGCCACAGTCACAATCTTCTCGCGAAAATTAGCGGATACATTTTGCCGCGAATTGTAGCGAGAAATGTTACCGCTAAATTTAGGGGGGATTCAGTGTCACGTGACGTCACGGTGCCACGCGACGTCACAAACGTACGTGATGCCATGTCGTTATCTGACGTCAGCGTAACAGATGATCAACGTCCGCTAAATTTAAACGCGCACTAGAACTATGGTGCACGGAACGCGTCTTTGCCTGGCGTGTTTACCGCGCCTCAAGACGTGGTCTCTCGATTTCCGCCCAATGACGTCATCAAAGTGTCATGCCGGCGCCAGCCGCGATCCTGGCGGTGTAACAGCAGCGTTGGTGGAAGTGGCAGACGCCTGTTCCGCTGCCGGTTGTCCTCGTGCTTGACAGACGACGGAAAGCTTCGGCAGTCAGAAGTTGGGAGGCCGCAACGACAGCAACGCCAGTGTTCTCTCGCGATTTTTTGCGGAACTTCCGCTCCCAACCGCCAGGATCGAGACATCCGGCGGCATGATACTCCGCCTTTCCTGACGCCGTTTGTAGCAACTTCGGGACCGCCTTCGATGCGTTGCCTGAATAGGACTCTAAACGCACCAATCAGAAGCGACTTCCGACGCCGTAGTATGAAGGGCAGTCCAAACAAACACAATAAATTCCAAAACAAAAAAAAAAAACGAAAAAGAAACGCGCGCGCTTGAAAGATTTGGCGTGCGCGTACGTTTCCAGTGAGGGCATCAGCTACGCAAACAGCGCGGCTTTCCTTCTTGCTGTTGACTCTTCTCCTTTCTTGCTTTCGGGAAATTGAGGACTGACAACAAACATCCGAGGCCTTGACGACAGCCAGCAGAGCGTGTGAGTGGCCTGTCCGGACCACGCGATGAGCACGCTTCGAGTCCCTATTCAAAAGCGCAAGCGGAAAGTAACGTTCCTTCTGGCAAAGAAATAGAATAAAAGAATTACAGGAGGATACTTAAGACTGCTTACGTGTAGGAATGCGAAATCATTCGTACAAGTAGCGCGCCCCGCTGTCCTCCGCAGAAGCGGGCTGGGCGGCGCGACCTGGCTGAAAGCGGAGCGTAGAACACGTGATACAGTAGTGCACAAAGAGAGGGAGGAGGAGTTTCCCGCTACCACTCTTCCCCTCTCCGGCCACGCCTGACACGTGACCCGAGAGGGGGAGAGAGTGACGGCCGCGCGATCGCCACCCCTCCCTTTTTACTGGCGCGCGGGCCGCAGCGCCAGGTAGAGGGCTTCTCTGTGGAGTGGCGTTCCTTAGAACTATGACGCGTCGCAGCCAACGGGGATTTAGGGGCCGTTTTTCGCGGTTACAGACAACGCCGGCTGCACTCCATGAGACAGTTAATGCTTTCGCATTAAAAAAAAGAATGTCCCAAAGCGGAGCGGAACCGGAGGAAAACTTCGACTTCCAGTTCTACAAATGTCATGTACAGCATCTGCTGTGTCCTGTTCATCCATCATACAAAAGGCACAGTCTTCGCCACAGACATGATGACAAAAGTGTCTTAGAACGCGCCCCAAGAATGTTCTGACCATGTTTGCTTATTTCGAACATGTCTACAGACAGCTCTTGTATACCTCGGATTTGTCTGCACAGTATTTGTGTGCTTCAATCGTGTCTGGCAGACAGTTTTTGTATGCTTCGAGCATGCCTACACACGCCCCTTCATGCTCTGAACATTTCTACAGACAGTTTTTGTATGCTTAGAACATATCTGCAGACAGTGTTTCATAACCAACGTGACCGTCACACAAGAAAAGACACGCATCAGGCAGTGTCTGGTGACTGTCTTTTGTCTGATGTAGTAGCAGTGTGATTGCGTCTTCACTGTGAGCAGCAGCGCGTCTCGGCTGTCGGCGCAGTTCATTCGTAGGACAAGGAACCAGGAAGAGCCGTTTTTGTTTCTTTTTCGACCAGGTGAGCTCGGACCCCAAGATGAGCCTGTTCGTGCACCTGCGGGTCCTGGTGGCCCGGGCCGAGATCCTTGGCGGCACGGGGCAGCTCTTTCTCAAGACTGGCTCCACCATCAACCTCACGTGCGAGATCAGCCAGAGCCCCGAGCCGCCCGTGTTCGTGTTTTGGTACCACAACGACCGCATGATCAACTATGACGAGACGGCCAAGAGCGAGATCCTGGTGCGCAAGGCCGGCCGCAATGCCGCCGTGTCGCGCCTCGTCATCCACGACGCCATGCCGGCGGACTCCGGCAACTACACGTGCGGCCCGTCCAACGCAGACGCCACCAGCGTCGCCATCTTTGTGCTCAACGGTACGTGTGCGTCCGCACTGGTGACGATGCAAGGAACGGTTTGCTGATCAATACCGGTATGCGGAAAGCAAGTCGTCTGTTTCTTGCGCCAGAGTTGCGTTGACGTCTGAAAGACGCCGAGCTCTGATTGGTTCTGGTTCAAGGATAGTAGGTATACCTCAAAGCAAGCTGTCTTGAGGTCTACCCACTATCCTTCATTCAGAACCAATCAACGCTCGGCGTCTTTCGGACGTCACCACAACCTCGGCAAAAGAAGCAGACGAAATTGTGCTCCGCATATCTCCCGTCGGTTAACTCACCGCGAAAGAGATTTTGAGGTCACGTGATTGGCCCCGTGGGGAAAAAAAAAACTCAAGGTACTCAGCGTTCCAGCCAAATGGCAGCCGTTAGTCCGTCCTCGCTTTGAATATTAGAGTCCGATTTCGCGTACTGGAAAAGGGCGAAGAGGCTTGGAATGTAAGCGAAATGAACCGCGTTCGTGTACTTTAGCAGCGGCATGTAAAGTTATTTATGGGAAAGGCCGTGTCAATCTAGAATTTAAGAATAAAACGGGCAATCAAGGTTTACGTCTGCTGAGCGGAATCGGCTGAAACGCTAGCTACTTTCTCCCCACAGAGCCAGTCACGTGAGCCCTAAATCCCTGTTACGGGTGAGTTAAATGCCGGGATAAATACCCGCATTGATCAGTAAACCGGCTCAAGGGTCTGATTTTGGTCACAACGCGAGCGAGATTCTTATCGGTCTTTCATGTTCCCTTCCACATTCACCGCCACAGTCTTGGACTGACGTCAGAAACATGATGGGTTGATCTTTCTAGCACATATTGACCGTGCGAATCATTTCAAGCCACGGGGCTGTGGACTGATGCGCTGCGTCTGATATTCGGCCGAAGATGCATATTGCGTATGATCAGAACGAGCCCCGCAGTGCAGAATACAAAAATCACAGCTCGCGGAAGGCTATTACTGGAGTGGTCTATCTTAAGGTCACTGGATCTCGGAAATTAGCGCCATCGCCTTCCCTACCTGCCAGCCGGACACGAACAGATACTAACATACAGACGACGAAAACCTGGCAAGACGATTGGCTAATCTGTCTACGTTGCCATGGAAATCGCCATCTTGATCCATTCAAATCTTCGACGCTTCTAGACTCTAGAGGGTTGTTCTAAACCAGTCGCGCCAAGATCACCATAGAGCATCATCGTATACTGGAAGCGTACCTCGCCAATATAAGCTTCTTTGGCACTGTGTATGCAATGAACTTATCAATCATGCCTATCTCCACGGATTTCTTACAACTATATTGTCCTCCTTGCGTATTTTAAAACAGTGAACTTATTTTTCAGTGCCTCCAAGCACCGACACAGCATGTCGTGATGGTATGCAGATGTACGCTTGTTTCGCCGGTGTGTGGATAGCAAACTCTCGGTATACAAGAAACGTCTCCATAAAGCTACCCGTCAATTTAGGTCGGCCCACCAAGAACGGAGGGGTCAAGGAGAAATTGCTCATTTCACGGACCACAATGGCGACCATACGGGGAGCTTGGCGCTACTTTCCCAGAATTCAGTGACTTTAGTCTATCCAAGGCGTGGGTCCACCTGATTATAGTCAGTCGACAGGATCAAAACGGCAGAGAGAAATATTTCAGCTGTCCCACTCCCAGCGCTAGCTTCGATTATGCTTCGGCGCCTTGTGTCCCTCGAGCGTGCAGGCCTAGTCACAGTGGAAGGCAACGAGCGCATGCTGAGGTCAGACGTCGGAAAGAGTCGCCCTACCATTCTCATCTTCTCAGTGACTATTCGCAACTCCAACGCCGTATAGATGGCGGGCAGCACTTACAAGATGGCGGAAGAAACGGGAATAGATTCTCCAGGATTTCCCGTGGGCCTGCTCGCTGACGCTGGTGAGTGCGCTAAAACTAATTTATTTGGCTACAAACGCGAAGCAGTCAGAGCAGGAGCATATATCCCAGGTGATGGAGATGTTGACGTGCATCAAGAAAGTGGACACGTTGACTTTTAAAAGTTGCGTAGCGGACCAAACAAAATTTCTATTTTAACGACCTCGCCTTTTCCTCTAAAAAGGCACCATTCAAGAACATGCCGATCAGAGCCACGCGGTAACAGCAGCACCAAGGCCGCTCGTCCCTGCCACCGTCTTCGTCGCCGTCCCCTCTTCTCTGTTTCTTCCTTCGTCCGCGTGAGGGCGAGCGGCGGGCTGGAGTTGCGAATAGGTGTCTATGTGTGCTTTGCTACAGTGATGTCTTGCATCTCGCCACCTTTTGTGCGTAACGCCTGTATGGGTCCTCAAGTTTGAAAAAAATATAGTGACGATGATGTTTGCAGGCGAGAAGCCGGCCGCCATTCAGCACGACGCCACGGCCACGTCGACGGCGCACCGCTTCGTCATGACGTCGGCCTCCGACGCCGTGGCCATCCTCGCGGTCGTCCTCGTCCTCAGGGCTCTGTTCGGCCACAGGTGATGAAAGCTGGCATCGAGCGGCCGGTTCGCACGACCTGCCCGGACAGTCTGACCACGGGAACAGTGTCCCTGACGTTCCGATGGAAGCCTGGGACGCCGCACACCGTGATTCGTGAACTCGCGCGGAGTGAACGACCGCTTCGCGAGGAGGAGCTCAACTTTCGGTCAAGGAGAGCGGGGGATTGTGAAGCTGAGGCCGATGTCGCTTAGGTTACTAGGCGGCCATGACGTAGACACGTTGCGAGGGTACTAGGATTTTCGACAGGACCCGTCGAGCTAAGGCTTATCGGGTCTCTAAACCGCGTTTCTTTTTTTCGTTTTCTTTTTTGTCTGTTTGTCCACCAGAGCAACAAGCAGCAAACACTGATCGCAAACATGTAATTTTTTTTAACCTTTAGTGAGCGTCATTAATCGGAAACATATGAAGATGTTTTGGAGACAGACGCTACCAGCAAATGGTGTCTCGGGACGCCAAAGAAGCTAGTACCGCTTCATTGGTCTTGGTTAGACACGTGCAGACTTGGCCGCCCATTTCACTCGTATCATCAGCGTATACAGGTGAGTTCAAGAAGTGTCTCGCCATAATACTCCAAAAAGGTGTAGCAAAATCCAACTAAATTACGCGGGGGAAGGGAAATCACAGCCATAAAAACTTGTGGGCATCAATTGTTCTTTAACCCCTCATTTTTAACTACCAAAAATGTGTTTATTCTTAAATTGTATCAATTGCCGTTAAAACAGATGTCTGTATTTTGTTGCCAAGCCCTTCTTACACTACTCCGTGTCACTAGTTGTGTGCAGTGCATGCGAAGGCAACTCCAGTCGAAGAAACAGCGAGCCCTAGGAAGGCGGGACGGGAGAGGAGGGCAATGTGAGAGAGGGGGGAGAAAGGGAGAGCACTACAGGAACGTTAGAGAGGGCAGGAGGTTTCTCTTCTCCTCCCCAGTTTTCCTAGTGGTTGCGTTTTCTCCCCTCACCTGAATTGGCCTTCGCTTGTACTGCACGTACCTGGTGACACTTTGTATAGACTGGCGTATTTCGATGGAAAAATTCGGTGTCAGCTGATAAAAACTGGTTCACTTTAAGTCGTGGTTGCTCACACAGAAGAAACCGCGCTTATACTATTCGGAAGGAGATCCAACCGTCGCGCCCTTATTGGCTAAATTGGGAACTACACTGATGGGGACAGCAACAACAGCATGGACTAAATGTTTGTGTTTTGACGCAGCGTTCGGCCCATGTAGCCGAACGTTACGTGAGCGTTGAGCTAGGGCTCGTGTTCACTCAGTGAAGCCGCACGTTGACGCAGAAAAAAGAAATTAAGCACAAAAAGTTTTGCCCACGCTAAATTGAGAAAGATGAAGTAAAAAACTCTGGGGAAAACAATCTAGACATTGCACCCCTTATAGTTGAATCATCCCCTTGCTAATAGCGACAAGAAACATTCGCCAACATCTCATATACACCAAATTGACACCTTTTTACGCTACAAAGGTAAAAGTGACCGTAAGAAAATGTTTGCGAGCAATCACTGCTGTGAAAGATTGTACAAAACTTCTTAAAGCTGGATTTTGTTTTTGCCGAAAGAAAATGACGGGTGTTTCTTGCTCCTCTAGGAGAAGAGGTTCACCATTTGTTCGTTGAAGATTGTCTGGAAAGGCAGGCCTGTAATATGAGAATATGAGTTCGTTCATTACAAAATATATGTTGCTCCTGTCAAGTTAGAAGAAAATATCATTTGTTACCGGTTTACCACAATGCCACGTGGTCGACGACCACGTACCTAAAGATAAATCCGATAATATCTGAAAACTCTACGGAGAAATTATTTTTGTGGTTGATGCTTGTTTGGGTTTCATAAGGAGAAAGAATTGCGTATTTGGCGAGGTGCTCCTCTTTAAAATACAGCTTTCATAAAGTAAAAAACAAACGTAAACAATTTATGGGCAATGGCCGACGAACATTAATTGTATTTCTAACGGCTTGGCTACTATGCCAGATTTAGTTAGCCTTAGTAGGAGAATGTATACGTCGTTTCAGTCCATGATTTGCTTAACAGCTCTGCAGTGATACCGGGAATATTTTTAAACAAATGAAATAGACTTCGTCAGGTGTGCAGCCCCCACGTGTACAGCAGTTCTCAGCAGAAACGCATCGGCCTTAACTTTCAAAACAAGGGCGATAGTTGCGTCCACACCGAACTCTGTAACAAATCCAGGTCTCGCTCTCATGCTCCGTCCCTCAGCGGTCTTCACGTGGTGACAGCATCGGATCTAGAGACGTCTACTGGCAACGTGTGCCACTAAGTTGTCATCTCGATGTTCGATGTCTTCAAGATGCATCCCCTCTCAAGCTCGCCTGACAGTACGTGGCATAGAACACTGACACACTGCGAACTTATTTACTCTTACGTTATGGTACACGTTTCATGGTTCCAGACACACGTTGGTGGCACACTAGTGACATGTCAACATACATTGATGGTATAGTTGATTGTATACGTATGTCATCAATATGCTGATGATATATGTACAGTGATGGCATGCGTTGATGATCTACATTTGTGATAAACACTAAAAACACGTTGATGACATAACACGTTAACATATGTCTGCCATCAGCATACGTTGGTGACAGAGAATATCCTATCAACATACCTTGATGACATAAGTGGGTGGCATATTACATGTCATCAGCGTGCCATCGACATATGTTTTTGACTTCGGACAGGTCATCAACATACCTTGATGACATTGGTTGGTGACATGTTACATATGTCATCACCATCTCTCAACATAAGTTAATGACACACGTTGGTGGCATACTATGTCCTGAACATCCATTAATATGCGTTCATGTCATAAGTTATCGACGTAAGTTCCACGCATTTAACCAAACATGCCCGAGAAGGAAACGTCACCGTGTATCTGTCGATAGACCTATCGTGTCTTAAACGCAAGCCTATCCTAAAAGAAAAACGCGTTCGATCAAATTAGGTGTCCTTCCGCGCACTTTTTCCAACTACACGCAGATAACAAAACAAAGCCATCTACCCAAAACAATAGCAAAAGGCGTGCCGCGAAAACAACAATTCAACATCATAATTTGCAATGAAACAGTTTCTCTGCACATAACGTCCTTTTTTTTTCCTTTGGGGAAGGGGGCAGTGTGTCATAAGTGTAGCTCCTAGTGACTGACCTTCCCCATGTAGCGAAAGGAAGTGAGCCCGTATGCATTTTCAGGGTGCAAATAACGGCGGATATTTGCCCTACCATAGCCTCATATACAGGGGGAAGTCCTGCGCATTCGTCGCCACAACCGGCTGCAGAACTGGGAGGGACAAAACACGAGAGGAGGAGGTTACAAGGATGGTGGCGCCCAGATATCCGCGGGAATGTTCAGATTATCTGCTGTATTTCGTGTTACCTTGTTTTCTTTTTCTTTTGTTTCTTTAAAAAAAACGAAACCGTTATCTTTATTTTTGACAACGTATTTTTCGAAACTCTGAGCGCATTCTGATACTCCCCTCGAAAAGAAGGTAAACAGCCGGTCGATTTTGTATCGTTTCTTCGTCCTACCGCAAAGTAAAAAAAAAAAAAAAAAAATTAGAGTGCTCCGCCTCGCGACACCTGTGTGGCGCTGCCTTCCAGATGTTTACCTTTTCGCCTGCCGCTCCTCCTCCCTCCTTTACCTCAACCAGGCTGTCTATTGTTCTAACGCCAAAGGCGCGGGCTTCCTCATCATATAGGAGGCTATGGCACTACCTAGAGCCACTATATGAGCTACGCTTAGAGTATCGGCACACTGTTCCCGATATTGTTGCGGACGCCGCCATCTTGGTGCTTGTGCAGAGCAGACGCAACTGCCGATCATAATTATTCAAAAGTGCGACTTCCTCAGCATTAGTTTAAGGTGCTAGGAAGCTCATGCAATATAGCTTTGCTCTGTCGCAAACTGTTTAAACATTTCTGGGGGACAGAAAAGTGTTTATTGTGATTTCAGAGAAAGCTTCAGATAACTGGCAACCATAATTTTAAGCCCCAAGATAGGCAAGCGTCGTTACTCTGAAGCGTAGCTTATTTAGTGGCGCTAGCACTACCCTGAGACGTCAAATGTAAATTTCAAAATACGGATAATCCACTTAACGTTGAAACCGTTTTAGCATTCATTCGATGTATACTGCCAATGCAAAGATAAGAATAGGATACTGTGAAGAATAGGCTTTTAAAATTGAAATTTCAGAAATACGAAAACTGGAAATGCATGATATTCTAGCCAGTAGTGCGGATATTGGCATTTAAGGCGGATGCTTGACTCAGACGACGAATTGATTTTTTTTTCTTTTATAAAAAGAAAAACAAAACTAGACTTATCACTTTGAAATCTGTGCTTCGGGGGGGGGGGGGGGGGGGGGGGGCAATTGTTTGTTTGTTGTACTCGAAGTTGTTTCCATCGAACTCCGAACTTGAGCTCGACATCCTACATTTTACGCACGTTGCGCTAACTGAGTACTTGTTGAAGAGAAGTGCACCTCGGAGCTTAATGTCAGTTACTAAACGTTTTTGTTCACTGTTTCGAGTCGCACACAGCTCTTGGACCTTCTAATTTTGTTTAAATCAGATGATTATTTGAAGCGTATTTTTTCATACTTATTTTCCAAAAAAAAAAAAAAAAGCTTTAACGAATTTAAAGAGTTCTTTTTGTCAAGCAAGAAAACTTAGCTGCACTATTCTGATTTTAAATGAAGTTGAAGGAAATCGGGTCATTTGTCCGGTAGTGACATGACATTCGCAAAAAGATAATGCATATAAAACCAAAAGCTACACCTAAAACACCAAGATGAATGCGTCAATGCACACGGCGTGCTTTCCACGCAGCCTTTTGTAAGAAAATGGCGGCGCAGTAAACTGCAACTAAACTGTTCAGACGCCATGTTTTCTCAGTACTCGTCAGAATCGCGCGACTAAAACATTTATAAAAAATAATACGTTTGTTTATACTAGTTGCAAGCACTATAAACGGCGATTTTATTCAGTGATTTTGAGTACAGCCTATTATAAAGCTGACCTAATTTTCATGAAGCGTACATGACTCAAAAGCAAAACTGCTCACTTGTCAGCACATCGCGACCATTTCATTCGCGTAATCATTTTGTCGTCATGCATTGTCGGGTTTCCAGAAAACTTGCTTCGAGACCCACCTACTTTTTTTTTATTCCCGCTAGGTGCACTGATTGGCGCTGATAAGCACCTCTAGTTTTGAACATGCCTCACTCCTATCTATCCTCCCCCCCCCCCCCCCCCAAACAGTCATTTCTTTTAAATGCGCCTTGCTGTTCCATGTCTCCAGAAGTGACGCAGGGACCACTGCATCGAACAAACCGCGGACTTTCAGTGGTACTTTGTACATGGTGTATTGTGTTTTGACCTTGCAGTCCGGAACAAGAGTGTACTAAAAGAGGGGAAGCGTTGCGGCTTCTGACCGAGCTGCGATACTTACCAGGGGTCGTTCGGCTGGATATGCGTGAAAAACAAAATGGCGTCGCTGTCGTCGATTTGTATGTGGAATCCGTTACATCATTGTTTTAACGTTGCGCTTGGGATTGGTTAAATTTCATAATAAGTAGTTAAAAAAAAGAGACGGCTTGGCTCAACGATAATCTGACACATCAGTCGCACGTTAGAACTGTGATAAAAGACGGAGCCGTTTGTTTGCAACTCCTAGGAAGGTGACACCACTCAGCGGAAAAGACGTGTAGGAGAAAAGCGATGAGCTACCACCTACCCAAGTGTGCAGTTAAAATTGGCACGGCCTAGCGACTGAAATGTGAAACAGAGGAAAGGTGGCCCGCTAGAACAATCTGACTTTGCGATAACAGAATACGGCGTCTTATCGTATCCAAAGACGACCAAGGTTTGTTATGTTTCTGTAAGACAAAACGGCGGAGGCTTACCATTTCGTGCCTGTAACATCCACGGCCGTAGTTGCTAGAATTTCCAAATAGATTTTAAGAAAAATAAGAGCCTAACCCATCCGGTATAAACGGCCTTTAATAAAAGTTACCATATCCAGTTACTTCAATAAAATGGCCCTCTGTGCACCGCTCAGAGGTGATTTGGCTCACGTTATCGAGTGAATTCCAGTTTGTATATAACGCTTCCACGCCAAGGGGCCCTGCGAGCTATTCGTGCTCTCAACACTCCCCCTATTTTAGTACACCCCAGCGGGACAGTGAGATGCGGACAGAACGGAAATCGTGAAGGGGATGTACGGCATACCGAGTTGTTACAATCATTTTAGCAGGAAGGATTTCATCTACCGGGTAACGTGGTAAACATGGCGTTCGTTTTAGCATCACTCATTGAATAACATGCAGGGTCATCCTGTCTGAACATATATGACGTTGCAGACTATTTCATGTTGACGGTGCTTAAGTCGTTTGTATATATACATACATATATATATAACTGCTCAGTTTAATCTGTAATAAAATCGAACACAATTTGACTCCCCTGTCTCTTTGGTACATAAACACCTCGCTTGCTCATTAAACGAGCTTCCCCATTAAAATATTTTTTCTTATGTGGAATGTTCAATAAACATTCCAGAAGGTATATAGGTTCTTCTACCATCTGATCTGATTCGACGAGCAAGTTCATCTGCTTTTTGCGCAGCGGGTACAGTGACGTCACAGCTGGTAAGCTTGATTGGAAGGTAGTGGGGAGTTGCTTTTGCCTCTAACCATTATATTCCTCCATTCGAAGCAGCAAGATTCCCATCTCCTCCTCGCCCAGAGGGAGCGTGCGTCAAACACATGAGCCGAGCCCTGCATATCCGTGGATTACCCGCGGATAATCTGCGGGTATCCGCAGTAAACTGGCGGATGCGGATAAAAAAAGAATCAGATTTGGCGGATAGCGGATCGGATATCCGCGGGTCCGGATCTACATTTCTGTGCTACGTGTGCAACCGCACAATGTAGACTGAATAAGTGAGTGATGCTATGAAGTGCATCGTCGAATGCAAACTACTCTTTCACATAAAAGGTGCCGATCGGGGAGAAACTTGTTCTTTACGTCAAAAAAGATTTGATTCTCACCAAGATTACTTTAGAACTTTGTTGGTGTCAGACTGGTGGCAGCTGATAAAACCCGTTTGCTCTACTGACGTCTAACCCCTGGTTAGCTCAGTTGGTAGAGCGCTCCACCTGTAATGGAGAGGTCCCGGGTTCGATACCCGGACCAGGCGGATTTTTTCGGTCGCGCACCAGTCACCTAGCTGTGTTTGGAGATTTGTGTTTGTCCTTTGTCCCTCTTGTTCCCCTTCTCCAGGGATTATTTTCATCAACGTTCTATATCGGCAGAAAGGCTGTCCCTAGAAAAAGTAAAAAGTGCAGGGGTATCAGTCGTCCCAAGAAAATGTATTTTTTGTTTGGCACGTAAAAAGCAGAAAACGTTATTTTGCCAAAAAAAAATCAAAACGTACAAGTCTTAAGAAAGTAGAAGCCAGGGAGTAGCTTCTACTTTCGCCTACTTTCGGCGCAGCATCGCCTACAAGGAGATGGAAGAGACTGAATTGGATCCTCTGGAGTGGTGGAACTTGCACCAGCACGAGCTTCCGCATCTCATTCTTTTAGCGCAGTTCGTACATGCAATCCCAGCATCAAGTGCACAAATGTGTTAATTTAAGAAAGCCGAACCAGTCGAAATCTGCTCATGCTAAATATATTCTGTGTCTTCTACACAGCAACTTCGACAAGTTAAACGTTGCGTGTGTGTGCGTTTTTCTTTTTTTTTTTTGCTTGACAGTTGTGTTTGAGTTGTGTAATATGGTTCTGAGCATGCAGTTGAGGTTTTGTGTTTAAAACCTAAACCGATAGGAGGTGTTGCCATTATTGAATATTGTGATATTTTCCCTGCCGTGTACTCGCGCCTTACCACATATACACGAGTACTTTACTGCGGTGAGTGAGCGCCTTTTCTCTCCCCCTTTTTTATCGTTTGACCCAAATAAAATGACACAATGTTATTAGTCTGTCCTTTGTTAATTTTCTTGGTTATAAAATAAAAAGTAAAAAAGAAAATAAATATGAAAATTTTCTTAATTTTGAGCACATCTTTTGGACAGAGTGTCAGTGTCACAGACTCCCAAGACGACCTCATCACTGCGATCATATTTTCAGCAATGCGAAATGTCTCTGGAAGGATGACGTTTATTTTATAAATACGATCAAGCGGAATACGATAAAATGAAGTTCTCCGTATTCTGACACTAAGGGCCGGTTGCACCAACGTCGCTTACCTTAACCCAAAGCGGCTCTTTCCTAAGTCGGCTTAGCGCCCTAAACCGAGCTCGGGTAAGCGCGGGTTTAAATTCCGGTTGCACCAACGTTAACCCGGCTTTACAGACGCGCCCATAGCTAAACGCTGGATATGTCTAGAGAATGTAGGGACGAACAGAGCGAACTAGGGAACGCTCAGAGGGACGAATACGATTGGCGGAGAGGAATCTCGTGATGTAAACAAAAAACCTGCTGTAGTAGCCGTCGTCGGCGTCTGCTTTTCGCTGTATTTCTTCGGTGAGTAACGAATTAAAGGTCTCCAAATTCAATCATTTTTTTCGCTTAACTTTCAAAAACAGGAGTCAACGCTTTAAATAAATACAAATGCTCTTTACATCTGTGATTGTGTGTTTATTATCGGTTGATAACAGAAAATTTTGACAGTGACAGTAGTTTTCGTGATCACATCTTGAGATAAAGGAGCCATCGGGGGCCCCAAATCTCACCGAACGCGAGAAGGACGCTCTACTCGCTACATCGCTGAAGACAAAACATCATCGAGAATAAGTAGGCAGGTAAGATGACTACTAAAATCAAGTCATGCCTGAGACCGATGAAGTTCAAAACAGTGACGAACTCGCCACGGCAGCTGCGAAAATGCCCGGAAATCGTCGAATAGAAGTCGTCGAGTTGTCGTCGCCACGAATAGAAGTTGTCGTCGCCAC
The DNA here is from genome assembly GCA_013358835.2 of Ixodes persulcatus. NCBI lineage: Eukaryota > Metazoa > Arthropoda > Arachnida > Ixodida > Ixodidae > Ixodes > Ixodes persulcatus. The sequence continues at coordinate 570,475 of JABSTQ010011364.1, forward strand.
GAATGAAAGATATAAAGCAAAATATTCCTAAAAAGCGCGATCACCAGAAAAGTTACGGTTATGGAACGATACAGTTTTCTGAAGCCAAGATTCTACCCGCGAGACAAGGAAAATTCACTGAAGATTGTCTCGAAACTCAGAAAACAAAAGAAATTGACTTTTCGCTGTTTTATAATTTAAAAGCGCCGCAATCTGATGCAAACGGCAGAAGGGTCGACAATCAGCTGATCGCCGAGATCATGTACTGCCACTATTCAACGCGCTCATCGGATTGAAGGATATGCGTTGCAAGTAGAAATAAACAAGCTGGTAAATAGAAATACGTTACAGTTATGCGAAAATCAGTAAGGTATACATACGAATAAGCTCGTTGACAGAATAACCAACGTGAAGACAGACGTGAGCCCCACAGCTCCGTACGTATCTCGGTTAGGGCTAACACGCACTGAGAGTGGAGATCCAGCTTGAAAACAGGGGTCGATGAACACTTCACGCGACAATATTTTGCATCCTTGTCACAATCGAAGGTCATTCTGTCGAGACTCTCACAATGTTGTAGCCTAAAACACTTTGTACAACCAATTTCGTCCACCGCGTCGACCGTCACAAACCAGCCGCCATGTTTTAAATCCAGGATTAAGAAACAACCAAAAGCAAAGCGCCCAATGTTGAGCGCTTACGATAAGCGTAGTTTAGTGCTAGGTTTAGCGATAAGCGATTTTGGTGCAACCGAACGAAACCGAAACTTAGCTTAGGTTCCCGGCTAAGCTCCGCTTTGCGCTAAGCGGCGTTGGTGCAACCGGCCCTAAGAGTCATTTGTACAAAGGTAAGTAGACGGCTTATAAAAAAAAAAATCCAGATGTATCTTTTTTTTTACTTTTATTATGCTTGATTTTATGATGTAAAACGAATGCGCGGATTGAGGGTCGGATGTGGTTCCGAATATTGCGGATGCAGTTCGGATGCGGATACGAAGTCTGCGGATGCGGATCGGATGCGGATGATCAAACTGTTATTCGCGCAGGGCTTTACACAGTAGTGACAAAAACGAATATTCGAGCGGCGGTTGCTGTGGAAACCGCCGCGCGACGCCCGTTTTCGTTGCTCATGGGCTTGGGTCTTTGGCTGTCATCTTTTCTGCGATTTTCGGAAACCCGGTGGTCCTTCTCGAACGAGGAGTTAGCCTCCGAGAGAGGGAAGAGTCAATGTTGTCAAACATTGCAGTCCCGCTAAGTATATTGTACAACTGTAGGGAAAACATTGTACATCGTTTATCGTAAGCGAACAACTACCAGACACGCTCCAGTAAACGAGGAAACCACGACGGACATGTTTGCTCTTCACCGTCGAAGAGCAAACCGCTGCGGGGTGAACCCTCGTCGCAATCACATGCATGATCCCACCGTCCCCCATTTGCGAAGGAACAGATCTCGGTAAATATGTAGGCTGTATACGTTCCTGAATGTTCATAAGACATATTCATATACGTTTTCTACTATGGCGTGTGTCTCTACAAATTGTTAGTGGAACGTTCCGCCAGCAGTGCTTTATATTGCTGGTAGATGGTGGAGCGGGTATTAGAGTTTTAGCAGATTGTTTCGTTGACTTTGATAACGATGCCCGATACTCCGCCATCGCCTTTGCGCATGAATCCTATCGTGTTCGGGGGTATCGGAGGTATCGGAACGATATACTAAAGCTCTCTATTGCAGCGAATAGTAAGCGCGACGACGAAAAAGACTGATGGGGAAGATACCAGGTACCAAGCCAACACGAAGAAAAACGTAGATGGACTCTGGAGGCGCCAGGCGCCCAACATCCAGGTATACGAGTTGGTGTTCATTCATGAGCCTCCCTAATGCAAACTTCAAGCTCTTCGAACATTCCCACCTTGCCAGAGCAGCCGTTCAGTAATGGAGTCCTGAATATCACATGTTTTTGTTGTTGTTTTTTTGCAACTAGAGCCATGTATCTAGATTGTAAATGTTTTTCCTATGTAGTATTAGCATCCTGGGTTCAAAATCTTTGAACATCGCATCTGCCATCAGGAGCTCTGGTGAGAACCAAAATCAATTAGAGAAACTTGTAACTGCCTTGTTGAAAAGGTTCGAGGTATTTTGAACGGGAAAAAGATGAATTAGGGGGAGTAGTTGACATGGATATAATTTTGAGCAATATACATTAGGCCAATCTATTTTGTATTTTAAGTATGAACATAAAAAATGAGGGCCAGAAAAAATATATTTTTTAAAAATATTTTAGCTTTTTGACTCAAACTAGGGACACAACGAAGGTTCGCTGGACCAAAGTGAAACTTGAATGCATGATATCTGATTGACGGGTGTCGATAAATGAAAGACGCAGAGATTGGTAGCTTGTATTTTATCCTAGTTGACCACTCTCTAGTGAGACTAAGGAGAAGGAGGAACATGTGAAATTAACTCAATAGCAAGAAAAAAAGATAATGCTACACATCACTTGCACCCAAGCGGAAAACACTGCATGGTTACAGCACTGCACTAGTAAGAAGCAGTAAGTCCTTGTTTGCCTTTACACGTGTTCCATTATGAGACAGGAGAAACGCACCCTGATACTACACCCAGTCCCATCTTGCTGCAATGTACCCCAATGGACACTACGAGCAACCGGACTTAATCCGTAGATCAGAGGGCTTCACGAGACCTTCCGGTCGTGCGGAGAGAGGCGTAAAGCCACGTGGCGTGCGTGGAGCACAGGACTGACGAAGTCATTGCACGATGCTCACAGATAGTAGCTCATATTTGACCAGTAGTGCGAACACTCTTATCAAAAATATATCTAGCTGCTGTGCCAGTAGCAAAGTTTCCATGCACTCTGCAGCAAGGCAGTTCAGCAACCCGTACATCGCAGCTAACACAGCATTTTTGTCAGGGGAAAACCCGTTCCTGATCACTTGCCATGTACTAGAGAATGTCGTCCAAGTGTGCAAGCACAGCGTGACACATCGATCATGTAGGCAATGCCCATTCCCGCGTGACGGAAATCAACTACATCTGCTGACACCCAAAGGGCACATAAGCAGATACCAAGCTGCTTAGACTCCGATCAGCGGTCAAAGACTAGCTTGGTTGTAGCCCTGCTGAGCTCGTTTTTGCAACTACTCTGAGTATTCCGGGAGATTTTTTCCCCCGGGCGATACACAACTCGTGACCGACTCTGGGAACTACGGCCCCCTTAGGCCACGGAATGAACAGGCTGAAAAAAACCATGCCAGGTCTTTTTCAGCCTGTTGTACTGGCTGATCTTCATTTCCTCTACTATTTTCAATATTGTTGATCTGCGCTGCTTTATGTAGTTTTTTAGCGAATGTAATTTTGGCAGGCCTGTATGAACCCGCGTAGCAGACCTGTTGAGCGCCTCGAGTTTCTCCTTTTGTGCCGCTGTGAGCGTGAGGTACTTGATTCCGTAAACTGCTTTGGAAACGACCAGGGATAGGACCAACTTTCGTAGGAGGGCCTCTTGAGCACCCCAAGATTTGCCAGTAATGTGTTTGAGGAAGTTAAGTCCGCCCTTCCACTGGGCCCTATTTCCTTTCTGCCAGATCGTCACTCCTCCGACCTCGTCGGCGTTTAGGCCTAAAATCTTGAATTAGGTTGGTAATGTATGCGATTGCCGTCAACGGAGAGCTGAATGTGGTGCTTTGCTCGGGATCTCTTATTAGTGATGTCAGCAGTGGCGGCTGCTGACGTTTCGTTAATTAGAAATGCGACGTTGGTTTGTGAATGAATAAAATAATGTTTATTTTACTGGATTAACTTCGATTACATGAAGAGGACTTTTCCGCATCCGTTTCGTGGCGTGCATCCGGTCGTTGTGTCAACAGAACGATTCCTCGTTTCCAGGCAGGTGTTAAGGGCAAGGTTCAGTTCTCTGAATCGCGCTCGCGAAGCGTCACGTGTTGAGGGTATTCATTCGCCTCGGTTTAAAATTGATTTGTCCTCAAATCACACCAATGCGTAATCCGCAAGGTAGGCCGAAGGTTTGCAATGCGTTGATGGTTGCTGACCTGCAGCGTCATTCTCGACGTTGATGACTGCTCCATAGCTTTCTTTATCGCATGTTGGGGCATTGGATGCGTCCTCGTCTTCACGTTCGTCGCTTTCATCTGCGCGACTGGAGAGCGCTCGGCCGACGCGGGTGTCGGATAACTCCGGTGCCGCTGGCGTACGTGGATTGTGTCGGCGGGGTTGCTCAATGCTTGCCTTTTTTTCGTATGTCGTCCTTTTGTGGAATGCAGCCTTTTGATGATCATCGTGTTTGGGGTTGGAAAGGGCTCTATGTCGAACTTGCCCTCGAAGAACGGGTCCATCGTGTATGTAGGTAAATTACAGTAATTCAATTGCTGTAATTTAATTACTACCCAATTAAGTTCAGAGGACGGTTCCTCTCCGTGAAGGCGCTGACGATGGGGAGTGAATCTCCTGTCGTGCTCAAGAAGCAGTGGACATTCTTCTTGCTCGGACGCGTGCCCTTTTGCGCGCATTTCTTCTCTGCGCGGATGGTCGCTGTAGTTTTCGGCTCTGGACAGTCCCTGGAGAAGTGACCGGGCCGGTCGCAATTAAAACAGTTGCTCTGCCTCGTGCGTTAGAAAAGTTTCAGGGATGGGACATTTTTCGAGACGCCCGTCGTTTGCTGCGTTGATGTCGCATGTTTGTGCGACATCAAGTTTTTTTTTTCTCTGGGGCGGCCAGCGCCACCCCAGATAAAGGACACGGCCACGCAAACAAGGCATTTGTTTGCGTGGCTGTGTCTTTTCTCTGGGACGGCGGTTGTCCAAAGTCGTCGCGCAGTCAATCAACTCGAGGACCGATTTACATCCTTGGGCTGCCAGGGGATTGTTTCACTTGTCCTTGGTGATTTCGTGTAGGATTAAGGAGATCCGTTCGCCGGCTCTTAGCTCACAAGGAGCTTGCTTGTGTATGGCATTCTTCGCGTAGATATACTGCACAATGCTCTTGTTGTGGCGGAGCTCTCGACGTTGTTGGTACTCCAAGAATTGTTGAAATCCCATTTTTCGTTGGAAGCGTTCCTTGATGGCTTTCTTCATACTTCCCAGTCGTCCATCCGGGAACCGTGTGACTTGCTCCATCCTCACGCGTCACCGTGAAGTCGGGTGACGGCGTTGAGCAGGGTGAGGTTTGGTGTCTAATTTTCGATTACCCGTTCGATTTCTCGAAGCCACTCAGCGACGTATTCGTATGACTTCCCCTTGAACGTGGGAATCGTATGCGAAGTGTCGCTCGTGCAGTGAACGTAAAGGGGCCTCGTGGACAGTCTTAGGGTCTCGGCGAGCTGTTGTTGCGTTTGGATGATGACCGATAGCAAATCGACTGTTGCATTGCCGCTCACGTGCGTTGCCGCTCACCTGCGTTGCCGCTCACCTACGTTGCCGCTCACCTACGTTGCCGCTCACCTACGTTGCCGCTCACCTGCGTTGTCGTGCCCAGTGCAGAAGCATTCGTCACAGTTACCTCTCGTTCTGGTCCGTTTCCGTCCGTCACGTTTACGCCATTTTTTTGGCTGCCGTGTAGAAAGTGCGTTGTAGAAGGCCAGAATTAACTGCTGGAGTTGAATTTTAATGTCTTGTATCTCCTGACGTCTGGTGTCCTGATCGGTGACTTCCGTTCCGTCGTAGGAATCCGTGATCCGGGCGTGGTCACCGGTTTCGTTGGAATCTGTAGATCCTGTCGGCTGCACCATATCAGCGGTGGCCGGGTGCTGACGTTTCGTTAATTGGAAATGCGAAGTTGGTTTGTGAAGGAACAAAATAACGTTTATTTTACTGGATTAACTTTGATCACAAGAAGAGGTCTCTTTCGCGTCCGTTTCGTTGCGTGCTTCCGGTCGTTGTGTAGACGGAACTATCTATTGCTCCCAAGCAGGTGCTAAGGGCAAGGTTCAGTTTCCTGAATTGTGCTCGCGAAGCGTCAAGTGTTGAGGATATACATTACACATCCTGTCGAGGCTAGAGAAACAAGCTGGGCTAGATAAACAAGTTGAGGATATCTCTCACCATAGCCTCCTCTATACCGAGAAAGCCTGGCACATCGAGGACGGAGCCATAGGGCGCGCGGCCGCAGGAAAAAGGAGAGGAGGAGCGCGCGGAGCGGTGACAAATATGGTAGCACAGAGCAGAAAGGGCAGAGATAGTGTGCGAGCGCTTGGGTCATGAGCGGCCGCTCCCCGAACCACTTTTGTTTTAGTGTTTTCGTCACCGTCGTTTTCGTACTCCGGGAGAAACGGCTCCGGCGATTCGAAAGGGCGCTGGCAACAACGCACCATGCCGGTGGCGTCGGCGGAGTTGGCGTGCAAGCAGAGTGCGTCATCGTCAGACCATCGTATCGTGCTGCGGAAGAACCGTGCATTTTTGACCAAACGAAACCGACGGCCGCGACCGTCGGTTTCGCGTTCGAGGACCGTTGCGGAGATGCGGGCGCAGGGAGAAACGGGAAAGGGTTGACGTTTAGTTTCTCCTCTCCACGATACCGAAAAGAAAAGAGGAAAAAAAAGTGTTTCTGCGTTTGGCCGCTTGCTCTTGTGTGGCGCTAGCAGGCAATCTCCCCTTCGCTCCCGATTTCCCGCCCCTCCTTTCCCATTTACGGCGGCCGTCTCTTCTCGCGACGTGCCAGGCTTTCTCCATATAGAGGAGGCTATGCTCTCACACATCCTGCCGAGCCTACACAACAAAGCTGGGCTAGTTAACAGTGATAATCATATACGCCGTCTTTTCTGAGGAGATTTGAGGTCCGGCGTATCATGTGAATTTTTCTGTTACGTTCAAAGCACGTTGAAGTCTAGCCTGTTGTTCTGAGGCAGTTCCTTTAACAGTCCACCAGCTAATATCGTCAGCATATATAGTGAATCCTAGATCTTCAATCTCTTCGAGCTTGAAGGCCAGGCCTGTCATCACCATGTTACATAAAGTAAGGGACATAACTGCTTCCTGGGGAACTCCCACATTGTTAGGCCTGAGTTTTCTTTTGGCGTTACCGATGATTACTTGAAATTGCCTTTCCTTGAGAAAAGACTTGCTGAAATTTAGAATGCGTCATTGTAGACATCTTCTTTCAGCTGCGCGGATGATTGTGGCGTGTGGTAACGTGTCGAATGCTTTCTTTGTGTAGATGCCGACCATCGTTCTGGGACATGCATTTGGGGGTTCGCGGTCATCTCTCTGTGAATAAGTGCCAAGCTGTCCTGGGTCGAGAGATCGGGACAAAACCCTGTTTGATCCGGGTGAAGTTTTCTTTGTGTTTTGAGGATCCAGGTGACCCGAGCCAAGACCATTCTTTCCATTACCTTGCAGAAATTAGACGTGAGAGAGAAATAGGGCGGAGATTTCCAATCTCTGATAAAATCTGTCCTGGTTTTGGGATCAGGAGGACATGTGATATCTTCCATTTTGTGGGGATGGTGTTCTTCCCAGATGCGGTTGGTCCAGCCCAGGAGGTCGGTGGTTTCTTTTTCTGGGAGGTTGCGAAGAGCCACAACAGTAACCCGATCTGGCCCCGGTGCAGTGTTTCTCTTGACTGTGGCGAGAGCAGCCTGGAGTTACCCCATGGTGATGGGAGATCCTTGTCGGTCAGTTCCTCGATCTTGCTAGGCTCTTAGCAGTCCACTGGCGGTGTCGTTGTTGGTTGCGGAAAGAAGGTCTGGCCTGCACGTTATGCTACCTCTTCTTCCGACACGCCTAGAATAGGTGCTAAATTGCTGCCGGTACAGCTGTGGCTTTGGTTTTATCCGCCATGTCTTTGTAGGTTCACAGTAATTTTTTAGGCTAGTTTCTTGTTGAATGAGTCGCAGTGAGACTTCCACCTCTGTCTGCTTAGTTCAAGTCTGTAACGTCTGGCCTTTGGCTGTGGCTAGGCTGAGATTCACTCGTAGTGGCTTTTCGTGCTTCTTGCGGTAACGTTGCAGGGCATGAAGCCGGCTTGGCCATAGAGTTAAAGGGCCCCTGAAAAGAAAAAGAAAACGTTTTTTTAACAGTCTAGATGGGACACGTGTGTTGCGGATAGAGTTTCACGCCGCGCCACCTCGGTCTACTGGGTTGTATACCACAAATCACTTGAGCCGCGGCGAGGGGAACGGAGTTTGGAAACCCGACCCAAAGACGGGGAGTTTTCGGAGAGTGTTTAGTCTACGTGGTCGGCGTAGTGTTTATGACCAGGAGAAAGAGAGAAACGGGGGAATATCTGGGTTGCCGGGGTGTGGCTCGGTCTCTTTGTGCTGGGTCCTCCTAAAGGAAAGACGCGGTTAACGCGTCTTCTGCTCGAAATTGTCTTTGTAACAATCTAACTTTCAGCGTGTACCTTTAATAAACAGTTGTTTAGTTGAGTTTGTCCAATCTGGTTCTACAACATAATTTGGTGCCGAAACCCGGGAAGATAAAGAAAGTTGTGTTAAGGTCGGTTCTCACATGCAGCGAAGCGCTGATGTAGCCCTCCTCACGTGCCGTCAGCTACTTATCGTCTGCCATGAGCAACAGTTTTGACGGTGCGATACAAAGCTGGTGAACGCTCCCGTCAGCACGCGCTTAGCGCGAGGTAAGCGCTACGCTTGTAGCGCTCCGCTGCATGTGTGAACAGGCCTTTAACGAGGCCATTGGATTAACAAGACCATGGAACGCCTGAAAGTACGACGAGCATCGAGGAGGGCCCAGAACACTCGTTTGGTCAACGAGGTAAGAGCATCTTTAGCATCCCCTCAACCAGACGTTGAGGCTCTTAGCGTGCTTTACCGAAGATTGAAACTGAGCAACACCGAGCTCGCGAAGCTAAATGAAGAATTAGAGCCTTTGGTGCCTGCCGAGGAGCTCAGTGTTGAGTGCGACGCCGTGATGGAGTACGAGGACACAGCGATCGCCACACTGGCGCAGTTGGAACTTAAGATCGACCGAATGAAGAACGGCCCCATGACGTCGCTCACAGACGACTCGCTGCATCGGGAGAGAGCCACAGGAAGCGGCACCAGATTGCCTAAGCTGCAAATGATCACCTTCAACGGAGAACTCAGCAAATGGCAAGGATTTTGGGATCAATTCAGAGCGACGGTGCACGATAATCGAAGTTGTCGAATGTTGAGAAATTTTATTATTTGCGATCTCAACTTACCGGAACGGCCGCCGCTTGCTCTGTCTGGACTTGTAGCAACTGAGGAAGGTTACGTCGAGGTGATAGAGCTGCTACAGAAGAGGTTTGGAGATAAAACCCAGATCGAACAGGAGCACCTGAATAAGATTAGAACGGTACACTAAATGAGGTCCCCAGACGATGTCGTTGGTTTGCGAAAGCTACATGATCATGTTCAGACTCACACTCGGGGGTTGACGTCACTGGGCGTAAAATCGGCGTCCTACTCGTCGATGATGTGTGAGGTTCTCATGAAGGCGATGCCCAGTGACCTAGTTGTAGCTTACCATCGACACAGAAGCTATAACGGCCCAGTGGGAGCTGAGACATCAGAGGGGACGCTAAAGAAGATTTTGGAGTTCCTGTCGTTTGAAGGTGAAAGCAGAGAGCGTAGCGGACGTGATGTGTTTGCTCAGAAAAACAAAGAACGACGCTCAGCTCCTAAAGGAAAGGTCCTTCCAACCTCCATGGCTCTCCAGAGCAAGCTGGTCTCAAATGACTGCTTTTTCTGTAATTCTAGTGGGCACAAAACCGAAGAATGCAAACATCAACTGAGCCTGAGCGAAAAGATGACACGCTTGTCTAGAGGTGGCAGGTGTTTTAAATGCACGACACGAGGTCACCGCGCAAGAACTTGCCGCCGCAAGATAACATGTGAAACCTGCAAAGGCAGGCATGCCACAACAATGTGCGACCCACGGTATGCAAAAAAGACGCCTGAGGTCGGAAGAAACGAAGTTAATAGCACGAGTATTCACACAGCTTTAAAAACAAACGGAAGTTGTGATGACAACGACGATGTGCTTTTGCAGACGTTCCGCGGCTGGCTCATGACAAAAAATGAATGCTGTTACATTAGAGGCGTCATTGATAACGGCAGTCAAAGAACCTTCATCAGAGAAGATGTCTCAAGGAAGCTGAAACTGAAGGTGATTGGCAAAGTGACTCTGAGCGTTAACGCATTCGGAAGTGTCCCAGACAGCGAAAGGCACGAGAGAAGAATGGTCGAAATCGAACTTCAAAGTCAGTACGACAATCAGAAGCACAGGATCGAGGCGATTGAAGTACCGGTCATATGCAGAGACATCGATCACGTACCGATGGACAATGACTTCGTGCAGAAAATCGCGAAAGAAAAAAAGTATCTAGCGGATGTTCTGGTCTTCCCAGGCGTTCAGAGAGAGAGTGCGGAATCAGCCTTCTAGTTGGAGCAGATCAACTTGGAAAGCTGTTGGAGCATGAAGTATGCTGGGATGAAAACAACAGGTGTCTATCAGCCGTGAAAACAACAATGGGATGGACAATTCAGGGCCCCGTGACCTTGAAGAACTCAAGACGAAAGCAAACAACCAGCAACGTGTGCGTGCTCAGAGCCGGTGCAACGGGCGACGACGAAGTAAGCTCGACCCTGCGACAGTTCTGGGAACTTGAAAGCCTCGGCATCAAGGACTCAACGACCAACTCTGCTCACGACGAGTCTGTATTATGGGGTTTTGAGGAGACCATCACCATGACAGATGGAAGATACGAAGTTGCTCTTCCCTGGAAGTCTCAGAACCTCGGGGATCTCGGCAATAACAGAAAGGTGGCAGTGAAGAGATTGCAAGGGCTCTGCCATCGCTTGGCTCGAGACGAAGAACTTATTCTGAAGTACGACTCTGCTGTGGGGCAATACCTAAACGACGGACACGCAGAGAAAGTGACGGAAGAAACCATCGAAAAGGAAAATGTGTACTACATGCCACACAGAGCTGTTATCCGAGAAGCTTCAGCCACTACAAAGTTGCGAGTGGTTTTCGATGCGTCTTCGCACACTACAGGAGAGCTCTCGCTGAACGACCATCTGGAGAAAGGGCCTAATCTAAACAACGACCTGCTGAAGATCCTGGTTAACTTCCGTTTTCACAAGATAGCACTGGCAGCTGATATTCAGAAGGCTTTTCTTCAAATCAGCGTGAGACCTGAGGACAGGGATGCTCTTCGTTTTTTGTGGTTTGACAGCCCTCCCGTTCCTGAGAAGAATTGCCTCCCATTCAAGAGTTTCAAATGACAAGAGTTCCTTTCGGGTCAACTGCAAGCCCTTTTCTCTTGACAGCGACATTGCAGCATCACCTGCGTTCAGTCGAGGGAGAAGCCAAGGCAACAGCGATGCACCTTGAAAAGTGTTTTTATGTTGACGACCTGATTGTGGGTGTCTCATCATACGAAGAGGCGCAGAAACTCTACGATGGCTCCACGGAAATACTTGGCAAAGCGGGAATGAGGCTTCAAAAGTGGTCGACGAGCTCGAAAGAACTCAAGTGTCACATTGAAAAGACAGCGGACGGGACGTCTACATGTGCTGAATCGTCAGGTCTGACAAAGGTACTGGGAATCCTTTGGAACACCGAACAAGACAATCTGCAGGTGAACTTACAGTCACTGTCAGACTTCGTCAAAGAAAGAATGGATACGAAGAGGTTCGTTCTTCAGACCACGTCGAGACTCTTTGACCCTTTAGGACTGCTCTCTCCATACAGCATCCGAGCCAAAATTTTGGTTCAGCATATTTGGGAGAGAGGAATCGACTGGGACACCTCATTGCCAAAAGATTTGCGTGAGGAATGGCTTGCATGGTGCGGCGAGCTTGCCGAAATTGGCTCTCTCTCAGTCGACAGATGCTTCTTGATTGCAGAGGGAGCAGTTACGTCCAGACAACTCCATGTTTTCACGGACGCAAGCACTCAGACGTACGGAGCTGTGGCCTACATGCGAGTCGAGGACACTAACGGAAACACCAGCGTACGGCTTGTGGTGTCCAAGGCACGTGTTGCACCTTTGAAGAAAATGACCCTGCCACGTCTGGAGCTCCTCGGCGCTCTTATCGGATCAAGGTTGATGGCTTTTTTGATTGAAACGTTGGATTTGCCCGACCTGGAATGCCACCTTTGGACAGATTCCACCATCACCCTCAGTTGGATTCAGGCATCGGCAAGCAAATGGAAGCCATTTGTGTGCAACAGGGTGGTGGAAATCCAAAGCAACACCGACCCCCTTCGGTGGCGACACTGTTCAGGGAAGGACAACCCCGCGGACATGCTCACCCGAGGAGTACCCGCCTCCAACCTGACCCTTTCCAAGGTGTGGTGGCAGGGCCCGCAGTGGTTATCACGTGATCCAGACTTCTGGCCTCAAAGAAGAGAGACGAACGACGAGGTTCCGGACGCTGACGTAGAGCTAAGAGGCAGAAGCACAGTGCTGCACAGCAAAACAACCGTACAAGAGCCTCTCCTCGTGCTTACAGACTACAGCAAGTGGCTCAAGGCAATGAGGGTGACTGCATGGATCATGCGATTCATTAAAAACTTACAAGGCAAGGGTCCAAAAGTCAGCGGCTCTTTGTCCACCAAGGAATTGGAGGAGGCAGAGAGATACTGGACGAAACACATTCAGGAAGAGAGCTACAGCGAAGAAAAAGCAAGCCTCGTCGCCCGTGACCGCCTGCGGTCGAGCTCGCGTATCCGGGATCTGCACCCTTTCTTGGATGAAGACGATGTGATCCGCATTGAGACTCGACTGCAGAATGCCTCGGCACCCGACGAGACCAAGTTTCCGGTGCTACTTCCGGGAGACAACCGTTTCACGGAGCTCCTCGTTGAGCACACGCATGTTCGCATTCTGCATAATGGTGTGAGTGCTACTCTCTGTGAACTGCGAGAGCACTACTGGATTGTGAGAGGGCGACAGTGTGTAAAACGAGTGATCGGACGCTGTAAGATGTGTCTTCGACTCAAGCTCAAGCCCATGACCGCCCCGAGGGCACCTCTGCCTGAAGACCGCGTAACAAAGGCAGAACCGTTCGAGGTCTGTGGCGTGGACTTTGCTGGACCGATGTTCGTAAAATCCGGAACAAACAGTGTCAAGGCATATATTCTTGTATTCACATGCGCTGTTACGCGAGCGATACATTTAGAACTTGTCCTGGATATGTCTACCAACGCCTTTCTAATGGCTTTCAGACGCTTTGAGTCAAGGCGTAGGTGGCCGCGAATGATGTGTTCAGATAACGCACTGACTTTCAAACGAGCTGCTAAAGATCTAAAGCAGAGGTACGCTGTGTTATGTAGTTCCGCATCGAAAGACTACTGCGCCACCCACCGGATCACTTGGAGGTTTATCGTTGAAAGAGCTCCATGGTGGGGTGGTTTTTGGCTGTGATCAACTCTCGACCAATGACGTATGTGTACTCCGAACCAAACGAACCAAATGTCTTAACCCCTGCTCACTTCCTTTGTGGTAGGAGGCTAACCACATTACCTCATCATAAAAGAGGAGACGTGACATCCACTCGAACGGAGTTGGTTGGGAGATGGTCACACCGCCAGTGATTGATGAATATGTTTTGGAACAGGTGGGCTAAAGAATATCTGTATAACCTACGAAGTGCCCATGCTCGTAGGCCTCAATCCAGCAGCGGTCTCAATGTTGGTGATGTCGTGATTGTGCATGACGACCACGTTCCTCGATTGTTTTGGAGAACCGGCAGGATTCTGGAGTGTTTCCCAGGTCGGGATGGAATAGTGCGAGCCTGCAAGATAAAATTGTGTAACGGCTCAGAGGTCAGGCGCCCTGTTCAGCGTCTATAGACCTTTTCAGCCTCCGTCGCATGGGCGCTGCCATCTTGGAATCACGTGACGCGGCCGCCATAAGGTGGCTTCAACTCGTCGCTCCACTCTCCTCTCCGCGCCTTGCCGAAGGCGTTGCGTTCGCGTTTTTTTGTCGCTTTTCACCGCGTTTCTCGCCTTATTGTAAATCGCCGCCCGATGCTTACATTTACAAATTAATTGCATGCCATTATAATGTGCACGACAACATCTGCAGTTAATTTTATAACAGATTTGTACTATTTTAACCGCCGGCGTACCGGATACGTGTAGAAGGGAGGAGGTACCGGAATCAGCGACAGCCCTGGCGCATATTGAGCCCAATTATTTATGACAACTGATGTTTGCTCAGTGATAGTGGCGGCATATTCGAAATAAGTATAGTGCAATGTATATGTATAACCATGCACTTAGGATCTTACGAAATGTGACCAAAATACTCAGCATATGAAGCTACGTGTGTTCCCTGAAAGTCTCCTGCCTTGCCTTCATAACAAATTTAAAATAGCTGTTTTTGACTATATAGGATATATAAGAGATATAAGAGAGTTTTAGTAGATCGTTCCGATGACTCCGATAACGATACCCGATACTCTGCCTCCGCCTTTGAGCTTACATATATAGTATCGTTATCGGGGGTATCGGAGGTATCGGAACGATCTACTAAAACTCTCTATTATTAGCGAACGTTTAACTCGCATTTTATCTGCTACTCGGGATAATGGTAACGTCCACATCAGGCGATTTGTTTGCTCACGACATTACACCTAAATCTGCTAGACGTTCTTAGTGTTTTTTGCAATATAAACGTTTGCTTGATTTATTTATAAATTAAGAGAAACTGTACACCATGTTCGGTCCCATATCTGCAGTCATTAAAGGGTGTTGACAGTTTTAACACAAACTTTAATTAATCTATTTTAATTATTTTAACACAAAGACCCCTGTGAAGAAAAAAAAAACTGTCTCAGGCAGCTTTACAGTGCCTAGGGCTCACATTATGTTATGCCGAAAAGAAGCCCCCTACATAGAAATCACCCGATTTCAGCGTTGTTGATTCTAGATCGCATCAGTTTCAATGGAGATCTGTCTATACAGGTTCATGAAGTAGTGCCTATCATTCGACTTCAGCCAAACGTACGGGAGATCACTTCTCTCGGACCCTTTAATTTTTGCAAAGTATATACAAAGAAAACGTTTCAGACTTCAATTGATGGGCCTGTCACTTATCTCATGTACCAAGCACGTCGTAATCAAATGTCAGCAAAACAAATAGCTCGTTTTCTAACGCCAACGTTTGAAATGTTGTTAATAAGAACTTTAGCAGGGTCAATAGCTAAAGGAATTTCCCACACGACCTAGGACGGAATATCAAAATATTTCTCGAGTACTTAATTTCTTTAAAGAAAACAGCCTGAGACGATAGCACTTATTTCTTAGAATATCTGCGTTATTATAGGATACATTTCGAGTCTTCAAAGTTCACAAAACGTTGGTGTCCCCGAAATCAGAGCGTGAGCAGTGAACTGGCGATTTCATGTGCTTTTCTCGATTCAAGAAGTTTTTAATCAGGTTGTGGACCTGCCTTTTTACTATACATCTACTCATTAGTCTTTTTATTAGTTCATTTTAATTGAAACTAGGGTCAGTGGGTACGGCCGTAGACGATTAGAATCCTCCTTGTGCATCATAGTCGTTTCGCCGCCAAACTTGATCGCAATCAACGACGAACATGGCCAGATGCATCGTAAAGTGTTCGTAAAAAAGTCCGCGAATATGACCCGAAATTACTTCGTAGTTCTCAAATTGGCTCAGTACCACAGTTTTATTAGTTGTGTGCAATGACGCGCACATTTGTATCACCATGGAATACCTATGGAATACCTAAGTGTGGTTTCAAGAAAGCGTTTGTATAAAGACTTAAAAGATGTAGTGTTTCCGGTACCCTTGTATCGCTCTCTGTTCGCTGAAGACAAGGGAAAAGATGTTTTAAAAAGAGTTAAGAAGATGCCGGTACAACCTTCTGTCAAGTCTTTCTTTTTTAAACTCCATAGTAATACACTCCCTGTGAAACCCTGGCTGCAAGAAAAAGGCCTTTTTGTGCCCTGGTCAATTGATTGCCTGTTATGTAAAAAGCCAGAAACTATAGACCACATATTCCTAGATTGCTGGGACGCAGTATTTCATTGGGACATTCTACAGCGTACTTTGAAAAAATGTTTGCCAATAACACCTCACGGAATACGTTTCCTCACGACAGATAACGAGGAGGACGTGCCTTATGACACGTTTATGGTGCTGAGTCTCCACAGTATGTGGCAGTCTAGGATGGCTCTTCGACATGCCGATTTGGTTGTTCGACCGGTTAGAGACTACTTTATTGAGAGTATGTGCTATTTAAGAGAAGTTATAAAGATGCAGAGTGAACCGCTGGAATGGCTGTCTGTACTAGACAATCTTGTTGATTTGAAACCATTCTAGGGCCTGATGTGTAGTGACTGAATGTATCTGTATCATGTGTTAAACAGGAAATAAAGAAAAAAAATGGCGTAGCGTAGGGATTAAGACGTCCGCTTTGTACGCAAGTGGACGCGGGTTCGATGCGCGGTGGGCCTACTTTTTTTGGTTTTTTTTTTCTTTTTTTTCTCGAACATTTTGTTTTGTCGAGGCATTTGGCGATATTTACGACATTTCTTTTTGCGATGAACACTAAGAAAACCGAATGTTGTCGCCGAAACTTCGCAGAACTAAATGGTATGGTACTCCCTTTCCGGAGGTGCGATCGGGGACAGCGGGGCTTGTGTTGCCAGCTGGACGCCGCGAAGCGGCGTGTACTGGTTAAGTTTTATAATTGGCAGCCGATAGGCCCGTAGCTCTCAAGTTTTGAGCAGCGCTCCAGGCGAGCAAACTATAATATTTGGCTCGCGTTTCGAACATGCGTCAACGCGCTTTCCCACTGCAGTTTGGTTTTACTCCGTTCCATTCTAAGTGCCAGTGTAGCAGAGGCTACAAGAGCGAGCTCCGAGCTTTCAGTGTCCCTGCCAAGCACGCGCGCTCGTGCAGTGCGACAATCGTTCAGGGGAACATGCTTTAGCAAGTAGCTTCGGTTTCGCTATCAAGTAAAGTGAAACATGCGGGCTGGCGGAAACCATGAAAGAAAGCAATAAAATAATAAAGCTGAAAGGAATGTTTAATGGGACGCTGAGGCCGCGAGCTGCATAATTCTTTTTTTTTTTAGTTTCTTTTTTATACGTTTTGTTATCGCGCGTCTACAGATGCTGACAGATGCTCGCATTCGAACGCTGCACGCGCGAAATCGAACGTTACATCGCCGCCTGGGTGGTGCTGCCAGCATAACATGGTCGCGTCTTGCGGACGCGCTCGCGCCCCCTGCCCGAGAGCAACGGGTCTATACTGTCGCCGCGAAGCGGCGTGAACGCAGGCGGGGGGCTGTGTTAAAGGGATACTGAACCAAAGAATTTAGTGTCCATAATAAGTGGCGCACGTTCTTTCCACGAGCCAACAGCCGCCGGTGTGCGCGAGCACATGCTACGAAAATGACGTCAAAGACCCCCATTCGCGCTTAAGAGGACAGTGAAGTGCATGGGCTTCGGGCCAAAGGAGAATAAATACAGGCTTTTCATCTCTACAAGTGAAAGCTACGTGCTTGTTAGACCAATTAATCGCTTACCTTTTACACCAGACACCACTGTGTAGATGAAAAACTTGTCTTTATTCTCCTTTGGCCCGAAGCCCATACATTTCACTGTCATCTTACCCGCAAATGAAGGTCTTTGACGTCATTTTCGTTGCGTGTGCTCGCGCACACCGGCGGCTGCTGGCTCGTGGAAAGAACGTGCGCCACTTATAATGGACACTAAATTCCTTGGTTCAGTATCCCTTTAACGAGCCCCCCAGTGATACACGCGCCGTTCGAAAAGGGTGACCCAAATGGCATGAGTTCTCCGTGGTGTGCGTATAGCCATTTCCGACCGAAGTGCACTCCGGAGTGCGTATAGCTTTACTCTTCTAGACCTTTTCTGCTTACTCTCGCCCCCGACCGCCAAGTAGGCATATCCGGTATGGGCAACGAAAAAATATTAAAACGTTTCAATCTGCAAATAGTAAAAAAATAGAGGGGAGAGAAAACGAGAATGGGTGACGGTTACGCTTTTCTCCTAAATGCATTCTATTGCCGTGGCGACGGCAAAACAATGTTTTCGCCCATACTGGAAGTGACGACAATTCAAGATGGCGGCGCCCTTCAAGAAAGGGTTTTACCAATTATTTAGCGGTGTAATATTTTGACCATGTAATAAAATATTTTCGAGACCCCTTGATATATGTGCAACTTTCATTTTAGCTAATAAGACACGCGCATGTGACTAAAAGTGCGTTACGACGGTCGATCCACGCGCGTTGCCTTCGCTTCGACGCGCGCCCCCGATGGCCTTCCTTCGCAACGTCACGAGAAGAGCGCTACGGCCTTGTTTTCTAGGAGATGTTGGTTGAAGCGTCGTCGCTAGGGGTGTCGCGAACCGGCCGAGGTTCGAGTTCGACCAGGTTCGACTTTTTCAAACTTTTAGTGGAAAATTCGACGAACCTTGTGTTGAGGTTCGACTCCTGTACGCATGAGCGACAGGCTGGCCAGTTGGCTTCGGATTGGATGGTGATGGCTAAGGGATGAATTAAGGGCAGCGCTGATTGGTTATTTCTAGTGATGGACCGAATCTGCCGAACTTCAGATTCGGCAAAGTTCGGCATATGCCGAACTTTTGAAGGAAAGTTCGGCAAAGATTCGGCAAAAATTCGGCAAATGTCGGCGCACGCGCGAGAACGCGACGAGGCCAGGGATTGCAAATGGACGCCGTGCGGTCGTGTAGTTACCATTGTATAGTGTAGAACAACCAGCGGTTATGGCGAGGTGTGGGAGTAGACAACACGGTAACTGCGTTTGTCAGCATTTGAGAGTGTGGTTCTCTTCAATATTTTCTGCCTCAAGAACAGAAGATCGACCAGTAATTTACGCAGTCCACTGCGCAAGTGACAGATGATGCGGTACATTCTGGATGACGCAATTTTCATTTGACCTTTTTTAGTGATGCAACGAGGTAGTTGAAGCATTGACTCACAATTACTTTAAAGCACTCCTTGCAATTATAGCAATCCTGTTTTTGGCCCACAAGAAGTTTGTGCGAAAACAAAATAATTCTGCTTTTTAATTAGAGTTATTTCGCGGTTTTCATGTATCTACATAAAACTAGACACAGAACTATTGTGCTCGACGTTGCATATCCGACATTCCTAACTTCCCATCTTCCTAAACGTCCGTGTGTGTCCTAACACCAGAAACCGGGATTTTAAAGGTTAAACACGAGTTGTTGCGAATATGGGACGGACACTTCCATGCAAAGCTGACATCAAGTGACTCAAATCGAAAAACATGCATATTGACAATAATGTTATATTTTCTGGTGAAGGCTCTAACCGTGGCACTCACTTTCGCACACGAAAGGTGACTCCCAGAGAACGTAAAAACGTAGTGTTATTGCCGTTGTATTTACACCACACGCACTTGCAGGCTTGCGCTGATAAGGCCTTTAAACCGAAACACTCGTAGCGCGATTCGTGACTGCGCTTGCTGCTACCCAACGTTGCTACTACCCAACCTCATTGTCACGCCAATTCTGCAAGAAGTCACTAAAATTGCCAGTAATCACACAAAAACAACACCGATAGAGTTATCTTGTGGAATATCACATTATTTAGTAATAACTGTGCCAATATGAATTACATGTTGCATTTAAGTTAAGAAAATTACAAAATAAAACCTTTTTTCGTCAGAAAAAAACTAAATATCAGCGTTAGTCTGGCAACAATGTATTCTTGCCGAATCTTTGCCGAATCTTTAGAAAAGTTCGGCATAAGTTCGGCTTTGCCGAATCCCAAGATTCGGCGCCGAACTTCCGATTCGGCAAAAGTTCGGCCCATCACTAGTTATTTCAGTTAATACAGTACAAAAATGTAAGTTATTAACTTCTTCAGTGATTAGAATTAGTTTATTTTTAATTGTAACTGTTTATAAAATAAAATAACCCTTTGCATAAAAAAAAAATTCTCCAAACCTAGACATGCTTTTATCAAGATCTGGCTACACTGTCCACAAAGCCGAACCGGTCGAATCTGGTGAAAAGTTTGAAGGTTCGTCGAACCGGTTCGACCCAGTCGAACCCCGAAAGTTCAACCTAAAAATCTGGTTCGACAAACGTTCGCGACACCCCTAGTCGTCGCACAACGCTCAGCGTGCGGCGCGACTTCGCGGCGGTGGCGCCACAGCGCGGGTGCCAACTATGGTACGCCAACTACAAATTCGTTTTGCGCCGTAAATATAGCTCTAAATTTTTATTCTTCGTTGTAAATTCGTTTTATAATATTCTTTTTTCTATCTAGCCTGTTTAAAAAAAAAGTTTTTTCTTTGCATGCGTTTTTTAACCTATCGCGCTACGACTTTGTGCAGCGTTGCCCACAGATGGTGCATTTTTTTTGTAAAATTTGCAAAGAGCGAACTTACCTGAGGAAAAAGTAAAGAAAGAAAAAGGCTTAGCTCCTATGGAAACGCAGCGAAGCCACCGGTCTTCAAACAATACGGCACCGCTTCGCACGGGAGACAAAGTGATGGCGCAGCGGTCGCGATGCCAACTGCCGCCAACTCACGAGCATACGTCGAGGAGAGCCGGCGTCTTTAGCAGACGATAGTTTAGACTCAAAAGCGGCGCGAGCTTTTCCGATATCAGTTGCCAATGCATTATTTTACCATCCTTGCTAATAAAACATATTGAATGGACAGATAAACGATTAAAAAAATGGTTTGTCGGGATATTCCGACTGTTTTTTTCGGAGTACTGATTTCTTCTGCTTTGCTGTTCCTTGATGTTACTTCGCCTGTTTTTGTTTCTGCGAATGTCGCCGCTTGCGGAACGCGCACCGCTTTTGAGTCGAAACGATTGTCTGCTAAAGATGCCGGCTCTCGGCGACGTATGCTCGTTCGTTGGCGGCAGTTGGCATCGCGACCGCTTGCGCCATCTCTTGTCTCACATGCAAAACGGCGCCGCATTGTTTGAAGACCGGTGGCCCCCCGTCTCGAGGGGTTCTTGGAAGCAAATGGCAACACTACACTAAAATGACTGGCCCTTGGAAGCGAATGGCAGCGGGGCCCCCCGCTCGTGGCACATATCTTGCACGTTTCCACAACAATGGTTGGCGGTACTTGTAAAAAACAGCTTTATTAAGGGGCTTTAGCATAGGTAACTTCTACAGGCGATGAAACTATAGCAAACAGCGAAAGTATGGTGCAACCAGTACAGCCATCTTCAGCGTGCGCGAGGCTAAAAATGATAAACAAAGCCACCAAACAGGATTTCCACAAGTTCAGCCTCGCTTGTAGACTGAGTTATCGCAGGAAGTGAGAGCGAAGCTCTTGTTCGGAGTCCAGTTTGCGTACCCAGGGAGGAGTGCCTTAAGAGTCTGGATGACTGACTCTCTGCCATCGACCGATCGTGTAATGACATGAGCCGAACACGTTGCTGTCTTGGTCACGACTGGTAGGTTTTGCTTTGCTTTTCTGATAACATACGCATAACAAGTTTGACAACCGAAAACATGAAGTCCACTAAGCATAGCAAGAACAGTAAAACTTGTTGCTACATTACATCCTTCCCCTCTTAGTAAGATGCACAGTCTCGTTCGTTAATAAATTTAAGGTCCCCATTGGGAGACTGGTTGTAGGCTGGTTGTGAACCCCTGTATCTGGTGAAGACACTTGCTTCGTCGGCTCTCGACAACACGTGATGGATGGCAGTCGAAGAGCATTGTCCCAACTAGTTGGGTTGAGCCTCACGTCAAGCCAAGCCTTGTGCAGCTGGTCGCTGTGGCATCGATGACTCGATGCCGTTCTCCTGTTGAACTCTGTACGAGACTGGGCCCATTATGGCAACAACCTTTGCCGCTTTCCATTGTGGGCCAAGGGTGAAACTTCTCATGTAGATCACAATCCCTAGGGAACTTCACCTTTGGGACTGGTCCCTCCGGTTTTCTAATCCGATTTGGATGAAGCCTGTCCAGTGGGGAATGCAACTTCCATCCCATCATGAGGTTAGCTGGCATCTTGCCGGTCACCGAGTAGGGGGTGGTATGCTGTTTGAAGAGAAATCTCGATATTCTGCACAGAGCACCTCCTTGCGATTGCTTCTCGAGTGTCGCCTTCCCCTCCCTCACCATCTGCTCTGCCCTGCCATTGCTTCCTGGGTGATACAGGGCTGTGTACACAAACCGGACAGGACTCAGCCCAAGGAAGTCTGGCATCTCTTGGCTGGCGAATGCAGTCCCATTATCAGACACGACGACGCACAACAAACCATGTGTTGCAAAATGCCTGCACAGGCTCCCGATTACAGCAGTCAAAGTCCTAGATCGCATGACCTCCACTTCCACCCAGTTGGAATATGCATAGATGATTGCCAGGCAAACCTCACCTTTGACTGGACCTGCGAAGTCGACGTGCAACCTGCTCCAGGGCTGCTGTGGTTTAATCCAGAAGTGTACCGGTGCCTTACGGTCGCTCCGACGGTTGGTTTGGCGTTTGTTGCAGTAGCGCACAAACTTCTCGAGATCTTTACTGAGTTTCGGCCACCAGATTAGACTACGAGCCATTGCCTTTAGAGTAACTGCATATGCTCCGCTTGCGAAGCAGAGTATCGCAATGATGCTCCCGAGGCAGCCTTGTTGGATCCAAGGCCGCACTGCGGGAAGCGACCGTCGCTGCTTCAGGAGATCTGGAGGCGCGGATGGCAGGGCTGCAAGGCGGCGTGCTGAGACGGGAGCCAGAGTTGCGCGTTTGATTCCACGTGCCGCCCTCGCCGCTATTCGCCGAGATCCGATCACGTGAGGAGCCGGATCAAGTGTCGTGCAGCAAAGTAGACGTTGCACGCGCCCCGGCGTACGTTCCCCGGCTTTTGAGCACGCCGCGCGCCTTGAACGCGCGGCGCTGCTATTCGCTGAATTCAGTCACGTGAGGAGCTGGATCCACATGCCATGCATGAACGCGCAACTCTGGCTCCCGAAGATATAGTGCAGCGACTCAATGCGCGTGCACCAGTCTCATTTGTCTCCAGTTTTTCTCTATGCTCTTTGAAAGCCGTAGTTATGCAGTCTGGCTTCTTCCTAGACTTTGGAAACGAGTTTTAAAACATCACTCAAGTTATAAAACAAGATAATACTGAACCTAGTGGCTACACATAATGTTCAATGGTCAAGGAACTTTCAAGATCATTAGATTTTAGTGTAGGATGAATTTTTTCCAAACGCAAAGCGAGAAATATGCTTCGCTCGAAACTCAATGCCTGCAAGGCCGTTCTCTCATGAGGGTTGGATCCAGTTCGGCACACGTGACCACTTCTCCACCAATACAGAGTTGGCAGCGCAAGGAAAAGGGATGCAATACTCAGGCTCTGCAAGCAGAGCCTATACAGTTACTCTAATTGCCTTCATCGCAGTCATCCCAGGATGTCTTGTGGGCAAGGGCTGTATCACCTGGCTCCTTGCAGCCTTTGGGATCACCACAGTCAACCCAGAACAAAGTCTCGATGCACCGCCAGTTCCGTTTCTCACTTCAAATGGTACAAAGTACCCACCAGAACTGTCATCAGGCCATCCTAAGCACCCACTACTTCACCCTTGACAGCGGTGTCCTTTCCAGTCAAGCCTGCAATGTCAGTAGCCAAAATGTGTGTATGTATATGAGTGTGTGTGTGTTCATGTGTGCGTGCGTGGGGGGGGGGGGGGGGGGTTACTGGACGACTTCAAGCAACAGGATGTTACCGGGGTAGTGTTGGTTCATCCACAACTCCAGACACTGGCAGCAGACTGACTATCCGCATTAGTTGTCATGGCCCTTCCGGTATTTGATCTGGTTAGACACCTTCACCAGTAGCTGTAGGCACGAACAGGAGTGTCCACCATAGCATTTAAGGTGAAAAGACCTAAGGCATGCACTTGTCTGTGCCAAACGGCCCCAGTAGCAGCTAATGTTCTTTCAGGATCGTACAACTTCTTCCCGTCAGATACTGGTGAAGGTGTCTAACCCCATAGACAATGGCAAGACCCCCTCAATCAACTTGTGCCCCCCCCCATAATTCCTGTCACTCTTGCCAAAACTTCGTGAGGCATATGCGATGGGAAGCTCATTCCCGCCGTCGTCTTGGTGTGCCAACAACTTTCCAACCCCCACTGGTGAGGAGTCGCAGCATAGTAATGGTACCAGAGGACTGCTATTGTCATACTTCAACAAAAGCGACTAACAAGTCGTTAGTTTCTCGAGGCTTTCGAAAGCGTTCTAGTGTTCTCCTGTCCAGGCCCGCTTATGCCCATCATCTAGCAGGCAATGAAAAATCTCTGCAACCTCCGCCTTCCCTTCCCTTCCAAAAATCGATTGTAGAAGTTTACCACACCCAAGAAGGCTTGTAGTTCCTTTTTGTTAGTTGGAGCTGGAGCACTGAATTGATGCAACTTTGCTGGCACTTGGGTGAATTCTGGAGGCAGCAATCTTGCTTGTCACTAAATTACAGACCTGACATAACAGACAACAACCTGCAAGGGAAATGATAGCAAAGGCAGTGGTGAAAGCTGATGTCAGGACACTTGAATTTCAGGATGGCCAAATGTTAGCCCCATCCTGGAAAGAGACACTGAAGACTGTTGATGCCTGTGTTGCCATTCAAATGCTGTAGCCTTTTTGCGAGGCGGACATGCCCGACGCGCACTAAACCTATACTCCTATTCTACGATCTCCTCCCACGTTCATCAGGTGACACGAGATTGAACATCAAGTCCGATTTTCTTTATTCATTCTCTCCCCGTTGGCCAAAGTGTCTTTGTGGGCACATGGATCAATTCGTCCCGACAACTAGAGCACATAAAACAGCTCAAATGAACCTCTTGCGCACTATGCCAAAACCACGACATTTCGGCAAAGATGAATCCCTTAAAGGAGACAAATAACTGCAACAAGCTTTACATTAAACAAAGCACGCCGTCATCGAGACAAACATCCAAATCAAACACGCGCTACAAAATGCTAAAGATTTTTTATCGTGCAAAGAAAACTAAAATAATCTAGCTAAATCGTGCACTCACGAGGTCTGTCGTCAATTAATGTGCATAAAAAAAATGGGCAGTGAATGGAGACTGCAACGGCACTGAAAAGGGACATTAAAACCACAAATAAAAAAGCATCTCCCCACCTAATAAAAAGGGGGACCTGCAGAAACTACTAGAAGTGGCATTCAGTTCATCTCATGAAGCACCACAAATGATAGACAGAATATTTACACCAGAGCAATGCCATTTTTGGAAAATTTGGAAAAACATGTTTCCAATTCGTGCAGCTTGGTCAAATGTTTACCAATATAAATAAATTGGGCTTAAAACAAAATCACCGCACAAAGCTTGTCTTCGCGAATGCAAATCTACAATTTTTACATTTGTAAACAATTTCATGTCACCAACAACCGGTCATGAGAGCTTAATTAAAAGTACAAATTTATTGACAAGTCAGTTTTTTTTTTGCATATTTGATAAACCAATTTTCAGCACGATGAATAAATAAACAAAAAAGTTGAAGTGCCTTGAGCTATAGTCCGTTGCAACTCAACAAGGTAGGGAGAGGGTAAGACTGGCTGGGGAAGAGGAAGCAGACGGAACGCTGGGGAAGAGAGGGGGAAACCTCTAGCGTTTTGTCTGCTTCCTCCTCCCCGGCCCGTCTTACCATCGCGCTACCTTCTTGAGTTGCAACGGACTATAGTAAAATTGTGTATTCACGAGGTTTATCGTCAATATAAAGTGCATAAAAAAATTGTCAGTGAAAGTAGGTCGTGGCAGCGCTAAAAAGGGATCGTATTAAAACCATATAAAAGGGCGTCTCCCCGTCTAAAAAAAAGTGGCATGCAGTTTATTTTGGACAAGCCACAAATGATCATATACAAAATATTTACACCGGAGATACACGCAATGAATAAAATTAATAAATCTCCGCATCATGTTATATTCAAGATATAAAAAAAAATTGATCGTCGAAAGTTAAAAAAATATGGCAGGTAAAGCTTCAGAGCAGCTGCATTTCCTTCAGGTCGCTAAGCTGCTTGCTGAAGTGGAGGACCTTGCTCTCCTCTTCGATCGGTATGTCCTGCAGGAACCAGGCAGAAAAAAAGAAAAAAAAAACTGATACTGCATTTCTAAATTATGGCGAATTCGGGTGGTCAATCGCCGGCGAGCCCACGCTTGCGGCACAGGCAACGAAAACCGCGCCAGCGGCGCACCACGTGACCCTCTCCACCCGAACATAAAGCGCCTGCAACTGGCGTTTTCGTTTGCCTGGGTAGTGCGTGAACTTTGAACTTCTTCCTCGATTATTTATGATACAATAGGCACGCTGTAGGCATCAGCAACATATATTCGGACTCTGAAATGTTGGTAAACAAATTATAATATATTTTGTTTGGATTCTCGAAGAACTGTTGCCATCTTACAAGAATCCCAGAAGGCTGACCAGCGTCGCCATTTTATATTCCATTTTCTTGTTATTACATTTTTTCCTGGAATCCTCAGCATTTTGATTTTGCCCAGCCCACTTACACCGTGGCCCAGCCCTTTGAAACAGTAATGTGCGTTCAAGTGTCGAGCTGCAGCACTATCAATACATTTTTTTTTACAGCGGTGTAATAACACGCTGTGTCCCATAGGAAACTGATCTTGCGCAAGCTGTCTTTTCTCGGACCACAAGGGGTGTCTGTCTCAATGGCTTCGTTTTCTACTCTAACCCGCTATCGGCGACATGTTTCGTTTGGTTCCCTTTCCGGATTCGGATATGACGATACCGGATACAGTCTGGCAGACAAGCTGCCCGCCCTCTTGAAGCTCAGGCGAAAATTGTGCCGGTAAATTGCCAGCACACGCCGGAGAAGCGCCACCCGAACGGCGCGCACTCGCCAGCCTTTGACCACGCGAACGCCCTTGCCGGAGATATGGCAAAATATTTTGCCGGGAAATGACCACGCGAATTCGCCATTAGAGTCAGAGCTGTGTATTGGTAGAAAACAAACTACGGTTTTCAAGAAGTAGTGTTTTGATACAAACTTCAATGTAGCTTCTGCAGTTCCCTTAAAGGGTGCCCCCTTTAAGGGAACTGCAGAAGCTACATAAACACTTTCTGCAATAGTTTATGGTCATAACTCAATCTATGGGCTATAAGCATTCTAAAAAACCAAACAATACATTCACATTTTTTTATTAAAATGATCACCTCAGAACTCTGAGAATTAAGATGAAGACGGAACTATCGCAGACACCACAGGACTTGTCACACAAAGAAGGGCAGGGCTCCGCGCTTCCTTGTCCAGTGGCACCATCTCGTGTCAATCTTTTAGTGCAGGTTTTAATAGAGAAATTGGCCACGCAAATATGTGCAACGTTTGGGTCGTCTTAGGGTGCTTAGAGCCCATAGATGGAGTTGTGACCATAGACTATCGCAGAAAGGGGTTCAGTGCCCCTCTAAAACACCAGAAAAGAAACGAAAAATTGCACCTTTGCTAACTGTGCCCCAAAACGGCCTCGACCTAAAAATCTAGAAAATTTGAGCTGTTAGCCTACAAAAATGCTTACGATACTGACTGGACATGTGTTTTATTTGCATGAGATTGCCTGAGAGAGGAAAGGAAGAGAAAAACAAAAAGAGGGACAACACAGACACGTGCACACAACCAGATATGTATATAACCGCCAAAATGTTTGCCTCACGACGGTTTTGTAACATTTGATCCGTTCGATCAAGTATGGTTCCTTCGCCTGCATATTTTTGAATATTTTCGATTGCAACACACAATGTGTGAAAGACACACAACGTGCCCACGTCTACAACGTGCCCACCTCTACAACGTGCCCACGTCTACAACGTGCCCACGTCTACAACGTGCCCACGTCTACAACATGCCCACGTCTACAACATGCCCACGTCTACAACATGCCCACGTCTACAACCTGCCCACATATACAACAAACACACATACATGAATACAATCAACCGTCACGACCCGCCTTCGCTAAACCTTAAAGCCTGACCACACTAGCGGCAACGGCGCTGCCGGTCGGCGCCGCCAGGCGGCACCACCGTCCGGCATCCCAACGCGAGGGGGCCACATTGGCCTCCATTTTGCCGGCATTTGTCACGTAACAGCAGTGGATCTCGTTGCGCGTGCACTTCTGCGAGATTTCTTGCGCTTTCGTTGTCTGCTCTTCGTTAGGTTCTTCCATTTCGGCGCCCATCCTCCACATAACTCAGCCAAAACCACATTCGCTGCCTACATGGCGAGTACAGTCAAACCCACTTATAACGAACGTGATAGTTCCGCAAAAAGTGGTAGTTTTATTAGTAGTTCGTTATATCTGGACGTACCTTTAAAACACTGTATAAATAAGGATAATGAGGCTGGTATTGGTAGTTTCACTCTGCTAGTTTTTTATTTAAAGAAACTGTTTGCACGATCCTAACGTGCCCCCAATCCTAATGCGCAGGATGATTTAGCTTTCAGATAATCAAAAAGTAAACTGCTTCCGATTTGATTAGAAGGGTCCCTTACCATTGAGGGTGCAGAGCTAGCACCAGCGCAGCCCCCCTTGCAGCTGCACATGATGCTGCATGACCTGGCCTTCCGTTTGCAGCCGCAGCGTGCACCGCACAGGCCACGGCATTTACACGCTGCAGTGGATGAGCAGCGCTGCGCAGACACCACAAAGTCGCATCGCACAGTTTGGTCAACTGTTGAAAACACTAGCATGCAGACGAGCAAATGCCGGTCGCTGAACGCAGATCCAACGGTTTTGCAAACGTCTGGCAAAGAACAGGCCGCAACTGGTCCGGCAGCAAATGGCCACTAGCAGTGGTAAGCGAAACATATGAACCTCAGTTGGTTACTGCATTTCAATTGGTTACATCATTACACCTGGCTCCATTGCAACCAGAAGACCCTTCAGGAATCCTTCCAGTATCCTTCAAGAATCCAATTATTCACTCCACGTTCGATTGGATTATTTTATTATTTCTGGCTTCATTGCAGCCAGAGGTTAAGCCTCTCCCAGAATCCTTCCAGATTGATGCGATTCTCCCAGAATACTGAGTCCTCCGCACGACATTGCTGGATTGAAATCTCTTTCCCGTATCGCCGAGTGCGCTGGCATTAGACGTAATTTTTTGTTTTGCTTAGTGTTCCGATTAACTTGTTCATATGTGAACTTGCCTAATATTTTGTACTATGTACGCCATTCGGACATCCTAGCCCGCTGCCCGTAGTAATGACTTTGGGCCTCAAAAAAGTACCATAAAGTTCCGAGAGAACGCCCACCTCGTTTTTCTGGAGAAATATCGGTAACATAAAAATTCCAAAACATCGCCCCCCACCCCCGTTCCCGTCGGATGCTACGCAATGTCCGATGGGAATCGCATCCACCGCGCAATCTGCTGTACCGGCACGTCTGACAAACGAGTTCGTAGCGGGTTACAGTGTTTTTGTTTTTTTTAGCGATGTGCACGCACGATATCGGCTCCTGTAACATGAGAGTTGTTCCTGCGTGTATGTTACACCGTATAATACGATTCTGCTGCCTTCGCGATCTGCAGGATTTATTCCAATAACGCACGAGTTTGTAGCGAATTTCCGCGTTTTAGAGCGCAGCTCTTAGGCACCCGTTTCCGGCTTGAGCGGCGTCGCCGTCGGCGTAACCGCGCGGTGCATTATGGGACGCTCGACGTCATTGATGACGTCATCGTCACTGATGACGTCATCAGTGACGTCGCTGATGTCATCGTCACTAATGACGTCATCAGTGACCCCCCCCCCCCCCGAGGTCACGTGAACCCCCCCCGCCGAGGTCACGTGACCCCCCCCCCCGCCGAGGTCACGTGACCCCCCCCGCCGAGGTCACGTGACCCCCCCCCCCGCCGAGGTCACGTGAACCCCCCCGCCGAGGTCACGTGAACCCCCCTCGCCGACGTCACGTGAACCCCCTCGCCGACGTCACGTGAACCCCCTCGCCGAGGTCACGTGAACCCCCTTGCCGGCATTTGTCACGTAACAGCAGTGGATCTCGTTGCGCGTGCACTTCTGCGAGATTTCTTGCGCTTTCGTTGTCTGCTCTTCGTTAGGTTCTTCCATTTCGGCGCCCATCCTCCACATAACTCAGCCAAAACCACATTCGCTGCCTACATGGCGAGTACAGTCAAACCCACTTATAACGAACGTGATAGTTCCGCAAAAAGTGGTAGTTTTATTAGTAGTTCGTTATATCTGGACTTACCTTTAAAACACTGTATAAATAAGGATAATGAGGCTGGTATTGGTAATTTCACTCTGCTAGTTCTTTATTTAAAGAAACTGTTTGCACGATCCTAACGTGCCTTCAATCCTAATGCGCAGGATGATTTAGCTTTCAGATAATCAAAAAGTAAACTGCTGCCGATTCGATTAGAAGGGTCCCTTACCATTGAGGGTGCAGAGCTAGCACCAGCGCAGCCCCCCTTGCAGCTGCACATGATGCTGCATGACCTGGCCTTCCGTTTGCAGCCGCAGCGTGCACCGCACAGGCCACGGCATTTACACGCTGCAGTGGATGAGCAGCGCTGCGCAGACACCACAAAGTCGCATCGCACAGTTTGGTCAACTGTTGAAAACACTAGCATGCAGACGAGCAAATGCCGGTCGCTGAACGCAGATCCAACTATTTTGCAAACGTCTGGCAAAGAACAGGCCGCGACTGGTCCGGCAGCAAATGGCCACTAGCAGTGGTAAGCGAAACATATGAACCTCAGTTGGTTACTGCATTTTCAATTGGTTACATCATTACACCTGGCTCCATTGCAACCAGAAGACCCTTCAGGAATCCTTCCAGTATCCTTCAAGAATCCAATTATTCACTCCACGTTCGATTGGATTATTTTATTATTTCTGGCTTCATTGCAGCCAGAGGTTAAGCCTCTCCCAGAATCCTTCCAGATTGATGCGATTCTCCCAGAATACTGAGTCCTCCGCACGACATTGCTGGATTGAAATCTCTTTCCCGTATCGCCGAGTGCGCTGGCATTAGACGTAATTTTTTGTTTTGCTTAGTGTTCCGATTAACTTGTTCATATGTGAACTTGCCTAATATTTTGTACTATGTACGCCATTCGGACATCCTAGCCCGCTGCCCTTAGTAATGACTTTGGGCCCCAAAAAAGTACCATAAAGTTCCGAGAGAACGCCCACCCCCAAGATATCGCCCACCTCGTTTTTCTGGAGAAATATCGGTAACATAAAAATTCCAAAACATCGCCCCCCACCCCCGTTCCCGTCGGATGCTACGCAATGTCCGATGGGAATCGCATCCACCACGCAATCTGCTGTACCGGCACGTCTGACAAACGAGTTCGTAGCGGGTTACCGTGTTTTTTGGTTTTTTTTGCAATGTGCACGCAGGATATCGGCTCCTGTAACATGAGAGTTGTTCCCACGTGTATGTTACAACGTATAATACGATTCTGCTGCCTTCGCGATCTGCAGGATTTATTCCAGTAACGCACGAGTTTGTAGCGAATTTCCGCGTTTTAGAGCGCAGCTCTTAGGCACCCGTTTTCCGGCTTGAGCGGCGTCGCCGTCGGCGTAACCGCGCGGTGCATATGGGACGCTCGACGTTATTGTTGACCGTCATCAGTGACGTCATCGTCCATCGTCACTGATGACGTTCATCGTCACTAATGACTTCATCAGTGACCCACCCCCCCCTCGAGGTCAACGTGACCCACCCCCCCCGCCCGAGGTCCCGTGAACTCCCCCCCCCCCCCCCCCGCCGAGCGTCACGTGAACCCACCTCGCCGAGGTCACGTGAACACCCCCCCCCGCCGAGGTCACGTGAACCCCCCACCCCCCCCCGCGAGGTCACGTGAACCCCCCCCTGCCGAGGTCACGTGAACCCCCCCCCCCCCCCCCCCCCCGCCGAGGTCACGTGAACCCCCCCCCGCGAGGTCACGTGAACCCCCCGCCGAGGTCACGTGAACCCCCCCCGCCGAGGTCACGTGAACCCCCCCCGCCGAGGTCACGTGAACCCCCCTCGCCGAGGTCACGTGAACCCCCCTCGCCGAGGTCACGTGAACCCCCCTCGCCGACGTCACGTGAACCCCCCTCGCCGAGGTCACGTGACCCCCCCCCCCTCCCTTCCCTCCTCCTCCTCAAGAGCTGCGCTCTAATTCGGCGTTACAGGGAGTTGTAAACGGCTTTCACTTTTTTGTCCTCGATCTGCGCGCGATATTGGTACCTGTGACTGCGAAGTTTGTAGCGGGTTCCTTAGTGTATATTGCACCATAAAACTTGAATCCCCTGCGTCCGCTATTTGCGGTATTCGTTCCCGTCAGATGACAGTTCTCGACGGGTTTCTGCACGTCCTTCACATCGTTAACGCGAATCTGCTGCGTCCGTAACTTGCGGTACCCTTTCCCGTGACATAGGAGTTTGTGGCGAATTCCTGCGCGTTTGTCGCAGTGTGAAACTCAAATTTGCGGTGTCCGCTATCTGCAGTATCGGTTCCCGCTTCGCGTGGTTTGTAGCCGGTGCCAGGCTGTTTATCATTAATTTTTGATAAAGTTTTGCTGTGGCATCCCCAAAGATAGCCCACCCCATGTTTTTCACATCTTACCTCTTCATTTTGGGCGGGCGTTCTTTCAGAACATAACGGTAAAAAAATAAAAAGTAAATAAATGAACTATTTATACAAAATGAACTCTTACAAACACCTGGCCACACTTCCAGGATTAGGCTACACTATCGACCGAGAACGAAATGCCTCGCATTTAATGTTTTACTGGAACAATCTTGCATGCTTAGGGATCTGCAACCAGTGGTTCTCAAATGGGGGTCCACGGATCGGGTCCCCCAAGGCCTTCTTGCGGTCCCCAAGGCCCTCGATTGAGCAATAAAATTTGTTTGTTAAATTGATGCCGATTGTTATTGTTGAACCGTGACAAGTTTGACCTTTTTCATTTTCTATCATCCGTGAAAGTATATAAATTGTGCCTCTTAAATTTTCTATCTTGTTCTACCACATAAAAAACTGCGAGGTTGTTCAGGGGCATGAAGAGAATAGGGTTATTATAAGTATCGTTTTACATGTACTCCGAGTGAGTAGTTTATGTTGAAAAGCTTAGAGGCATCCCCGTAACATCGGTGGTTGAGAACCCCTGCTGCAAACAATGCGAGAGACTTCGCCTCGCATGTTGCAAACCGGAGAGAATGCTTGCCTGAACGGCCAGGCGGAACCATACTCCAGGGGGGCTATGTTCGACAAATGTTTCGTTTCTCCTTAAAAGAAATGCAAGTGACGTAAGTGACGATATCGCGTCTGATTGGTTAGAGGCTCAAATGACGAAACTTCCCTCTTTCGTCATTTGAGCCTCTAACCATCAGACGCGATATCGTCACTTCCGTTTCATTTTAGGAGGAACGAAACATTTGTCGAACATAGCCCCCCAGGTCACCAGTCTGGCAGTGCCATCAAAGACAACAGCGAGAAAGCTTAACCGACTCCGCCTAGACAACACTACCACGTCGCCTAAATGGGCAAACTCGCGGCACAAAATGAACACGGGCTGCCAAGTCTGCGTTCGGCTGAGACTCGTCTCTAATCGGCAAGGACGCAAGTCCCGGCCAAACGCCGACGTCACGTGAACCCCCCTCGCCGACGTCACGTGAACCCCCCTCGCCGACGTCACGTGAACCCCCCTCGCCGACGTCACGTGAACCCCCCTCGCCGACGTCACGTGACCCCCCTCGCCGACGTCACGTGAACCCCCCTCGCCGAGGTCACGTGACCTCCCCCCCTCCCCCTACCCTTCCTCCTCCTCCTCAAGAGCTGCGCTCTAATTCGGGGTTACAGGGAGTTGTAAACGGCTTTCACTTTTTTGTCCTCGATCTGCGCGCGATATTGGTTCCCGTGACTGCGAAGTTTGTAGCGGGTTCCTTAGTGTATATTGCACCATAAAACTTGAATCCCCTGCGTCCGCGATTTGCGGTATTCGTTCCCGTCAGATGACAGTTCTCGACGGGTTTCTGCACGTCCTTCACATCGTGAAACGCGAATCTGCTGCGTCCGTAACTTGCGGTACCCTTTCCCGTGACATAGGAGTTTGTGGCGAATTCCTGCGCGTTTGTCGCAGTGTGAAACTCAAATTTGCGGTGTCCGCTATCTGCAGTATCGGTTCCCGCTTCGCGTGGTTTGTAGCCGGTGCCAGGCTGTTTATCATTAATTTTTGATAAAGTTTTGCTGTGGCATCCCCGAAGATAGCCCACCCCATGTTTTTCACATCTTACCTCTTCATTTTGGGCGGGCGTTCTTTCAGAACATAACGGTAAAAAAATAAAAAGTAAATAAATGAACTATTTATACAAAATGAACTCTTACAAACATCCTGGCCACACTTCCAGGATTAGGCTACACTATCGACCGAGAACGAAATGCCTCGCATTTAATGTTTTACTGGAACAAGTCTTGCATGCTTAGGGATCTGCAAACCAGTGGTTCTCAAATGGGGGTCCACGAATCGGGTCCCCCAAGGCCTTCTTGCGGTCCCCAAGGCCCTCGATTGAGCAATAAAATTTGTTAAATTGATGCCGATTGTTATTGTTGAACTGTGACAAGTTTGACCTTTTTCATTTTCTATCATCCGTGAAAGTATATAAATTGTGCCTCTTAAATTTTCTATCTTGTTCTACCACATAAAAAACTGCGAGGTTGTTCAGGGGCATGAAGAGAATAGGGTTATTATAAGTATTGTTTTACATGTACTCCGAGTGAGTAGTTTATGTTGAAAAGCTTAGAGGCATCCCCGTAACATCGGTGGTTGAGAACCCCTGCTGCAAACAATGCGAGAGACTTCGCCTCACATGTTGCAAACCGGAGAGAATGCTTGCCTGAACGGCCAGGCGGAACCATACTCCAGGGGGGCTATGTTCGACAAATGTTTCGTTTCTCCTTAAAAGAAATGCAAGTGACGTAAGTGACAATATCGCGTCTGATTGGTTAGAGGCTCAAATGACGAAACTTCCCTCTTTCGTCATTTGAGCCTCTAACCATCAGACGCGATATCGTCACTTCCGTTTCTTTTTAGGAGGAACGAAACATTTGTCGAACATAGCCCCCCAGGTCACCAGTCTGGCAGTGCCATCAAAGACAACAGCGAGAAAGCTTAACCGACTCCGCCTAGACAACACTACCACGTCGCCTAAATGGGCAAACTCGCGGCACAAAATGAACACGGGCTGCCAAGTCTGCGTTCGGCTGAGACTCGTCTCTAATCGGCAAGGACGCAAGTCCCGGCCAAACGCCGACGAAGCGTTTCGGCCTGCTAAACCTCCCCCTCCACGGTCGACTGGCAGCAGCAACTCACCTTCATCTCCGGAAGGTCCTCGTCCCGGGACTTCCTTTTCCGATTCGTCTGCGAGTAAAAATGACTGGTTTGAAGTGCCCCGACGCCACCAAACCGGGCGTCTGCAAGTCTCTCCCCCCCATTTCAGAACTAAGGCCGTCGTCGACAACGCCTGTGCGTCCCTAGGCAACAAAATGGCCATGCCCTCAACGCATAAAAAGGTAATACCGGCAACAGCACTTAAGTGAACAGTTCGTCCTTCTTTCCAGTTTCACAGCTCCCACAACCCTTGTTGAACCTCCACCCGTCAAAGAGTATGTAGTTTAAGATCCAAACTTTCTGTTCTAGCCCTCGCCAGGACCATAACATGTTCCTCATGTTTTTTGATGTACCTGCAAATTTTGGAAGTCTATTCTCTTTCGTATTGTTGCCCATTGTACCGTGCGAAACAAACGGATGAATCATCATTGCTGCAGATATTTGTACAATGGGGGAGGGGAGTGGGGTTTAGGGAGAAAGCAAACATACTATACTACTCCATTTCACCTGAAGTCCAGATGCAGCCAACACTACGAGTTGATGGGACAAATCGGACTGCGTCAAAAATGCATCATCATGGTGTTCGTCACGCTTCTGTGCATGTTCTACCAGCGCCGAACCAATCGTGAACAGAAAATGTCAAGTGAAACAGAAAACGCATGTTCGATGGCGCGCTCCGGTTCCTGCGCCGAATAGAAGGAAAACAGTGCGCTGCTATCTTCGATCCCATTTTTAATGGGAAAATCGGGTGCACATCAATCTAACCTCGGGTTTTCTAGAATGCTCGGAGCCCGTAGATAGAGCTACGACCGTAAATAGACAACCTCAAAAACCACTGTAGTGCCCCTTTAACAACTCTCTCCGGCACGCTCGACGGCTCACCTGAGGGAACATCGGACTGCCGGCCCAGTCTGGGTCGTTCTCGTCATTGGTGTGTTCTTCGAAGCTGTCGTCCAAAATGTCGCTCATGGTGACCAGCTCATACTTCTTGTCCTGGAAACGAACAGGGAAAAGAAACGCGAAGCAGACCTTGTACAGTGTGACCATTTTCAAGAGGCATTTCGCAAGCTGCAGCAGTACCGAGTCTTCTAAACGCGTATGTAGACTATCGACTACAAGTCCGGAAGTCGAAATTTTTGCACAGTGCAGACTATCTGCAGGTGCAGACTACAGTCTGCCGACCGTTTTTTCGGAATCCGATAATTCGGTCTTGTTCGATATTTCGGACCTAAAGGAGGAACCGTGACTTACCCCATAGAAATAGTACATATTCACAACCAATGTTTCGGACACCTTGAAGTGCGAAAGTTTGATTATTCGGACGAAATCGTCGCGAGCGATCAGCGGGAAACACCACCGAGAAGCGGCCATTTCGAATTCTATGTTGGCTGCAAATGAATTGGCTTGGTTTTGCAGCGCTACTTGAGTACTCCCGAGTCCTACCGCTAAGTGACGCTATGCTAGCCCTTTTTTTCTATTTAGCTGCACGTCATCATCATTATTATCATTTTGCTTTGTTTCCTTCCATGCCTTCACGCCTCCGCCCCACTTTCGCGTCGCCAGTCGCCATCTTGCGCTCGTGGATTTGCGCCTCTCGTCTCGTTCGGACAACGCTGGCTTGGACGTCATGGCCCCGTCTGGCGTCGTCTGAACGCAACGGAGGCGTAACCTAAAACAAGGCACGCAGGCGTAACCTGAAGCAAGGCACTATTTACGGCTTTTTTAAGCCCAATTGGAAGTAATAAAGGCAAGTTTTTCAATCTGCTGATTTTTCGGACTGCTCTATTATTTGGACGTCTTTTCGGTCCTTGCGAAGTCCGAATAATCGGACGGCGACTGCATGCGAGTTTTTTTTTTTATTATCCGACATGAGGAAGATGGGATGAATGACCGATTACGGTAAGGACGATTTATATCCTATACAGGCTTCTTTGAAAGCTAACAATGCAGGTATCACGGCGTGCTGCGTACGAGAATGTTCTATGTGCAGGCCACACCTGGTGCGGACCACCGGAAGGCCCGTCCGCGCACTTGTGACCACTTAAAACCGGGTGCCTTAAAACCTCTTCCGACGAGAAAAAATGCTGGCCTGATAGATGGCGCTGGTATGTCCTGCCGTCGCAGGTGATTTTAGGAGGTTTCAAGGCAGGTGGTCCTGAGATTTCTAAGAACGTTACCTCCGTCAGAAGCAGATGTAAGCCGACCGCTTAACGCCATGACACATAGATGAGGCTATACTCCGTTTCATAGCTAGTATACAACGCCGTCAAATTTAAGCTACTGGCACGAGTGCGTCATGGCTTCACCCACGGTTTCGTCTGCGTAAGGGGGCATGCAAATGATCCGAGGTCAAACGCCGTGCTCGTACGGCAGCTTTGACATTGTTGGACACCAAGTAGGAGACAGAGTATAGCTCTCCGTTTGTTGCGACAAAAGGCTGGGTGGGGTAGCCATCGACACGCAGTCGTCTACTACAAGCTGCAATGTCGAGCAGTCAGCCCACGTGTGCCGACACGGGAAACTGTCCCGCGACTCGAAGCCTTTGAGAATCGAGTTACACTTCAGATTTGGGGCGAAGTATTGGGCCGAAAACTTTCCGCTTCTATTGCTGGCACTCCTTACGAGCGAGTTTTCAGCATTCTACGACAAATGGCCCACTCCTAAACACGTCAAAAAAACTTGGACTGACCAGAATTAAGGGAATCGTGCAATGATCTTGCTGCTTGACAATAGAAACCCTAGAGCAACAGTAGTCGGGACAGAGTCTTATCTCCCTTTAGTACACAAAAAAGAAAGAAAAAAGTGTGCAAGTTGCAGTCCCTTTCCCAAATATTTGCCAGTGTGTCCTATAGCACACTGACTTATATGCATTTTTCCACGAGTGTGGGCCTGAACCGTGCAAGATGTAGGCTGGATTGGTATTCATGACAGAGGAGCAGCACAGCACCCACTGATAACCTGCTCTTCCTGCAGTCTAAAGACAGTCCGCAGGCAGTCCTAAGTGCGGCTGCCTGTCCTCATTTGGAACTACTCTATGCACTGTCCTTTACAGTACTCCCCAACTATGTGCGGCTTAGACTGAAATTTTATAGAATGGTTTTTCGCATTCTAGCTTTTGGCTCGGACCAGGTACACTCCTCCAAAGCAAAGCTCTCAAATTGTTCGGAAAGGACAGCGCCCAGATAACTGTCCGGCAACAGGTTATTGAAAAGGCCCTAACAACTTACCTTGACTGGCTTCTTTTTCTTGGCGGAGTAGTCCACCCCCAGCACAGGCCTGGCACCATGCTTAATCACCTGGGAAAAAAAAAAAAATGCAGTGAGCGCGACGTCAAGAAATGCAGAACGCACTTCGAGAACGAACGAGAGCTTAATCTTGCCGAGCCCAAGAACAAAAACAAATGCTAGCATCAGTTGCAATAGAGTTTAAACTGCGAAGTCGGTTCACTTGGGTAGATGATCCCAGCTTAAGAACCCATGGTTCGTTGCAGTCAACACTAAAATATTAAGGTGGACTAGTTGGCTCAATGCATTAAATACGTAGAATGCAAAGGACAGATGATGACACGAAGCGCTGTGTTCCCTTCTTGCTGTCCTTCTGTCCTTCTGCACTTTTCCCATTTAGCAGTAGACGCATTGACAAAGATACAAAACATACCTCCTGAAGCTGCTCCACTTCTTTTGTTTTCCTCTCGAGCTCTTCGTGGACAGCCTGGAGCCGGGAGATCTCTTTGTCCTGCCGCGGCGTGAAATTCGAAGCAGATCGGTCACGACACCCTCAAAGGCACACAGCCCTTCCGGCCAGCCCGGTGCCAATGTTCAAAATTTGCTAGCATCGACTCCAATACAATAGAACCTATCTAGAGGGAACATTGGCACAGCATAAATACGCATAGAGGGAAAAAAGCTGAACTAGACATGTAATAGCGCTACAAGCATTTGCTGCTGCAATAATGATAAACCTGATTTACAACTAAAAAAAAACAAAAAAACTACAGAAAGGTTTTTTTTTGCACAGGATGTACACAATCTGCTATTTCACCGAATATAGCAGTATTAAAAAATTTGAAATATTTCGACAGACCTTTCTCGCTTTCGCATCATATGCTTGCTGCCGAACGTTCCTGCGCTCTCACATGTTTACTTTGTTTATTGTTGCTGAAGTACATGCCTAGTTGGTAAGATAAACTTTATAAGCTGTATAACGAGGCTTTTCAATGTATCCCACGTTTCTGCCAGATTGCTATGCTTGTTTCGCTTTAGGGCCCCAGACCCAGTCAAGTTAGCATATGATAGCTTTTTGTCTGGAGGCCCGCCAGAGTAAATTTCTGGAAATAGAGATTTCAGATTTCATTTCATTTCATTACTGTACAGTGTATAAGGCAAGCAGTTTCTTCACAAGCTGCGCTGGTGTGAGCAAGAAGCTCACACCAGTGGCATGCCCATAGGGCATGCCACTTTAGAAGGTCAACTAAATCTTTCTCGTTGTGGAGCACTAGCAAAACTAAACGCTTTTCGGGACATTTCTAAATTGCTAATGTAGACTTCCGAGAATAGAGAAAGAAATGCCGCGTGCCACCGTGCAAAGTTTGAGGTCCCTACGGTCACTTAAAGAAAAATGAAATGCGGTACTTTTACATTTACTTCTAAATTTACAGTTATACTCACACTTTCTGTGGCAATCCAAAGAGAGGAGGAAAGCGCATGTATGGCAGTTGGTGCACCCTCTCCCCTAGCATTGACTGCATTGCCACAGAAAGCTGACGGCGAGTATAGATGCAACTACTTCCGAGGCATGCCATTATTACCTATACTGCTAAATCTATAAAATGATGTCGATTAAAAAAAGAAATAAAGACACAAATGCATAGTCATGGAGAGCAAACCAGCCAACACTACTTGTGAAGTCACGTCGCTGATGAAAAGCAATTTGTTTGCAGCAAGAGACCTTGTCCATAAGGAAGATGTGCCAAGTCAGAAGCGCGAGCATTTCTTCTCGTCTGTGCCAGTAATTGGAGACTTCGAAACACCACAAGGAAATGCGGAAATCATTGGTGCTCGGATCGCAAAGGGCACTCTTATCGCTTTTCTGGTGGGGCACATAGACTTCAATTTGAACCCTGCCTGGCTCTCGTGGCTTGCCAATAAAAAGGCACGGACTGTGGTGGGAGAAAAAAATTTATCCTCAAGAGTTCCAAGGCTTTTTTCTTCACGCACTACCAGTAACGGTCGTCTTCATCTACCATAATTGTACACGCGTAAATCAGATCCTCGGCGTGCAAGCACTTCAGGAACACGGTATTGCAACAGCTTTCTGGATGCTGATGCATTGAAGTTTGGCTCATTGAATATAAGGCCCCGAAAAATGCCATATGCCATTTAAGGAAGCTCCCGATTTAACCGAGTGATTTGCGTTGGATCGGGTCTTAACCGTACACACACAAATGGTTTAGTAGAGTCCCTTGCCTGGATCTCCAGCCGCTCGGCAAGGGAGGTGTCCAGGGTGGGGGTCGTGCCCAGGGAAGTGCTTGTGGAGTGCTTCAGGAGGCACAGCATCTGCAGATGCCAAAGGAGAAAAGAAAAACGGCGTCTGGCCTCAAAATGGGAGCTGCCACAAAACGTCGATGAAATGCGTAGCGGGAGCTGCCACATAAAGGTTGGCTCACACATTCGCATTCGACTCTGACCGACCGCTTACGAGGGAACACGCTGGCGCCACTTATCGGGTACCTCTGGAACACTATCTATCTGTGCAGACTGAAGGGTTTTTCGGTACCATTTGCGTGATTATATCTATGCACAATTTATGGGAAATGGTCGCTCATAACTAGGGTTCCGTATTTTCGGTGTATACCGATAAACGCCTAGCAAGCTTTCCCGAATCTGCGAAAACCGAAAAACCCCAAATGGAAGCTGTCCTTATTAAAGAAAAAGTAAAACACTTCTTTACAAAAAAAAAAAAATCGCAAGCCATTCTACTTTGTGAAGGTGGATGACCAGCGACGCTGTTTAGCACACGACACAGACGTGACAGATTTTCGAACAAAGGTACGAACTATCGCCGCCCCGAGGAGCCGGAGGACACTAGGCATGCGCGACGGGACCACCACCCCGGAAGAGCGGATGGAAAGGAAACTAGGCACGCAAGCGCTTGGAACAACGTCAAAGAGAGGGCAGTGCGAGCGTAGACATGGCAGACACGAGTCGCACAGCAGCAAATCTCTGAGAAACCGTTACTATTATATACCCGAGAGTCTACCGATCTTGAAAATAGTGCCTATTGATAACTAATCTACTGAAAATGCATATCCAGGTGATGAGACATAAGCTTTTGCACTAGAATTAAGCGATTTTGCATCAAATTACGGACACGACTAATTGTTGACACACATAAAAAATCCACGGAACCCTAGCCATAAACAGCTTCGCTGTAAAACGAGACGGTTTGATTTGAGAGTAGTTTTATCCTGTGAATCTGAATATCACGTTCGCTTTCCCCGAAGATGTAACTAAACGCGAGAACGTAGCGGGACATCACCCCAGAAAATTTACCCGATGGCGGCACAGCACAGTGACGTGATGGCTACACAAACCCGAAGTTCATTTCCGTTAAAATGCATTCTGCATTAAAAAATGTAGTGCAAAAGCAACAAAATAAGACGAAAGGTCAACATACTCGATCCTGGTGCTCTTTTTCCACGGCCAGGAGCTTCAACTCCATTGCCTTGAGGTCTCGGTCTTTGGACTCTTGAGCCTCTCGGAGCTTGGCTTCCGCCTCCTGGAGCTTCGACTGGACCTCCTCAAGCTTGGCCCTCGAGTCCTCCGCCTCCCGGGAGACCTCGTCCGCCCGCTGGCACGCGCCGATCTCACGCTCGGAGAGCTGCGAGGACGACCCAGATTGTTCGGGTGCGGCGCAACGAATGTGCAGTCTTCCGGCAATTGTACATGCGCCATGGGTTTAAAAGTATGAAGTCCGAATTGCGCGGAATGCAAACTTGATTTGAGGGGCCTTTATGGTACGACGTACGATACTTTCCCGCCATATTTAGCACACAATGTTCACGTTACACTAACCCCATGATCACTTAAAATCCCTTGTGTTGCAGGACCTCCAGATGTCGTAGAGTCATGCGACATCAAAAGAGTCATGGGACACCGTGACATCAAGTTACGTGGTCATGCAACACCCTGACATCGCATCACATGACCAAATAACCCCTAGTGGCACCACCCACACGATCGTCTTACACGCATATCATGATTTCCTTAAAACTCTTTACAACGCTTTAGACTTAGAAACTGGCTAGTGGCGCCGAGCATGCCAGAAGAACAAGATGCCTCTCCGAGGAACAGCACATGAAGAATGTTTATGTCAAGATTTGAGATACGTGACTGGGTGGCACCCTCTTATGGCATAGGTGCAAACTGGTCGCAACATTGTATACGCATACAACAGGCACGAAACTTGAAACAGCACCAATCAATCTGCTCGCCTCATACCAGCAATGTCTCGTTAATATGGACACCTCTGTTCCCTAAAAACAATCCATAATGCAAGTGGTTCCCAAAAGCCAAACAAAAATGGATGACTTTAGCCGGTTCATCTTTGAGCTTTGCCTAAATAGCGAAGCATTCAGATTAACAAGACACGAGTGTACCTTATTAGAGAGTGGTAAACAAATGTCAAGGTCAGCACTGTTTCAAGTGCGGGACTAGCACTCACTCAGTGCTGCGCTCCATACGCAAAACGACCTTCACAGGCAGATATTTCTCGACTGAAAATAAAGATCAACCCCTCAATTTTTAATAACAGTTCTCAAAGGAAAGTTAACCTGCATTTGAATAAATACCCAAGTTTTCACAACAGTTTTTACGATTGTTACATTTTCCCGAATTATGCACATTTTTATGGGGGTCCACTGAAAAAATTATGTGGTTTCACTGCAGTTCTTTCAATGACAGCCTTCCAACATCTGAGAAAGATGGAAAAAACTGGCAACCCCTTCTTCGCGTTAACCTTGTCGCACTATGAACGCCACCAATGCCTCACAAAGTCAATAGACGACGACTCACCATTTGGAAGAGGTGCGTCCCGATGAGCTTGCACTCTGCTGCGCAGGCACCCGCAAACAGGTTCTTTGCCCGTTTGTCTGAAACAGAACCGTCCATCTTGGCAGCATTTGGCAGCACATCTTGGCAGTGGACTAAATCGCCGCGGGTGACCAGCAAAAGGCATCACTGAGAATCCGCAATTTTAGATTCTATCTTGGCTGCACATGAATTGGCTTGGTTTGGCAGCACTACTTGAGTACTGCTAAATCCTACCGCAAGGCGACGCTATGCTATGGCTTTTTCTAGCTGCGTGTCTTCATCCCCATTATTACCATTTTGCTTTGTAAATTTCGCCATTCTGGAGTCGTGGGTTTACGCCTCTCATCTCGTCTCGGTGAATCGTGTTTTCAGACTACGCTGGCTTGTACGACATGACCATTGTGAAATGTCGCTAAGAAGCGAGGAAAGTACTCGACCATAATGCTAGAAAGGAAGACAGCGATTCTCAAGCTAATAGGAAGTGACAGAACGCAAGCAGACGCGTAACCTGAAGCAAGGCATGAACGACGTTTTTTAATGCAAAAGCATTAACTACCCCAGGAAGCAGAGCCGGCGGCGCCTGTAACTGCAAAAAAACGCGAAAAAAATGCCCATTCTCCCATTGGCCGAGCAAAACGGCCCCTAGATAGTCATTGGCGGCCGCTTCACAAGAGCACTCGCTCGGCCGCCGCTCTCCTGTCAGACGTTGCCGGAGGGGGGTGAATAGCTGCAGCCACTTCCGTTCCTCTCTGCGCCGCAAAACTGTGGCGGCATTTGAGGTATCTACAGGGTGAAACAAGGAGACGGCAGGCTCTTTAAATCGACCGGAAAATTCGGTTTCTTAACCTATCGCGCTACGAATTTGTGCAGCGTTGCCCACATATGGTGCATTTTTTTTGTAAAATTTGCAAAGAACGAACTTACCTGAGGAAAAAGTAAAGAAAGAAAAAGGC
Organism: Ixodes persulcatus; assembly: GCA_013358835.2. Taxonomy (NCBI): domain Eukaryota; kingdom Metazoa; phylum Arthropoda; class Arachnida; order Ixodida; family Ixodidae; genus Ixodes; species Ixodes persulcatus. The sequence continues at coordinate 614,863 of JABSTQ010011364.1, forward strand.
TTAGCTCCTATGGAAACGCAGCGACGCCACCGGTCTTCAAACACGGCGCCGTTTCGCACAGGAGACAAGAGATGGCGCAACGAACGCCGCCAACGAACGAGCATACACCTCACCCAGCACAGGATGGCAGGCGAGCTCGGAGGCCGTCGCCTGAACTCCGTTCGGAAGCGTCGGCGGACTTCTTTCGTCCTATGGCACTCCCCGTACCAAAGTACGACCTTAGCTCGTTCGCTGGGAGTTAAACGCACCATACCGACGTCAAACGTAAGAAAACAGCGCGAATAACAGTCGCAGAACCAAAGACAGACGCGGTAGTAAAGACGAACTGCAAAGCAGACGACATCAGTACCCCGAAAAAAAAACAAAAAAAAAAAAAACAGTCAAAATAACCCGACAAACCATTTTTTTAATCGATTATGTGTCCATTCAATGTGTTTTATTAGTAAGGATGATAAAATAATGCATTGCCAACTGATATCAGAAAAGCTCACGCCGCTTTTGAGTCGAAAAGATTGTCTGCTAAAGGGCCGGCTCTCGGCGTCGTCTGCTCGTTCGTTGGCGGCAGTTGGCGTCGCGACCGCTTGCGCCATCTCTTGTCTCTCGTGCGAAACGGCGCCGTGTTGTTTGAAGACCGGTGGCTTCGCTGCGTTTCCATAGGAGCTAAGCCTTTTTCTTTCTTTACTTTTTCCTCAGGTAAGTTCGTACTTTGCAAATTTTACAAAAAAAATGCACCATCTGTGGGCAATGCTGCACAAAGTCGTAGCGCGATAGGTTAAGAAACCGAATTTTCCGGTCGATTTAAAAAGCCTGCCGTCTCCTTGTTTCACCCTGTATATCGTCGGTCGCCCCAACCTCGGCAGTAGGAAAACGTGGCCGTCCACGCCAGTACACCCCAGACGAACTAAGGGGGCGGAAGAACGACAATCATGCTTTCGCATTCACAACTTTTAAGAAATGCTTAAGTGTCCTCCAACTTTTGAAGCCTGCTTAGACGTAATAAAGCCAAGTTTTTTAATCTGCAGATTTTTCTGACTGCTCCATTATTCGGACGTATTTTCGGTTCCTGCAAAGTCCGAAAAATTGGTCGGCGACTTTGCACAGGGAGTTCGAGAAAAGCGAACCGCATTTTTCGCCCCGCAGAAAGCTCAAACTCTATGAGAATGTGACGATAGTGGCTGGGACAGGACACGAAAGTTTGAGGATAAGATGTTACCCGGGTCGAAAGATAATTAGGAAAAATTTAACTTCTGTTGACAATATTAAGCTTAGGTGGACGTCGGCTCATAAAGAAGAACCGACGTTGTGGAAGCTTGTAGAATTTATATCTGTGAACAACAGTTGCCAGGAAGAAAGAGATTACTTTCTTGCTGACAAGTTGTTTTCACTGAAAGCTTCCATCCCAACCGCCAGCATCGCACTGTCATGGAGTTTGAGCTTTCTGCAATGCTTGTACTTTCTTTACAAAGTTTAAAAAAACAAGGTTCTCTTGGCAGGAGCTCCCTGTACTTTTAAAGTGGTAGACAAAATCAGTGACTGGTTTTCAGTTCTCTTTTTTTAGGGATACCTTGTAACTTTGTTCGATTAGTAGTTCTTGAAATCTTGCTTCCAACTACACACATCCTCCGACCTAACCTTGACAGTGCGGAGTGCTGTCACAACTTCAGATACTTTTTACCAAGACGACAATTTATCCCTCTCGACTATTTTTCAACTAGATACTCCGCAACAGTCTAAAAGCAATACGGAGTGTAAATTTGTCTGCTCCTTGCACAAGGGTTGCCATGACGTCAGAACGCCGAGCTCCAATTGGCTCTGATAGACAGATGGGTAGACCTCAATGCTAAGCTGCCTTGAGGTCTACCCACTATCCTTCCAATCGGAGCCAATGAGACCTCAGCGTTCTGACGTCACCGCAACGTCTGCGCTGGAAGCAGACAAACTTGCGCTCCGCATTGGAACCAAACTTGTCACTTTCTTTTGGTAGCTTGGACTGCGACCAAGGCCCGCCTGAAAGTCCCTCGCCGAAATCGACTGCATTAGTAAGGGCAAGGAGGGGCCGAGGTCACCTACCGGCCTCCACGTCGAGGATCTTCTGCTGCAGCTCCCCTATGTGGGTGTTGCGCACTTGCAGTTCTGCCTGCAACTCCTCCAGTCGCTCACGCAGCGCCGCATCCTTGCTCCCCTGCGAGGGAAAAAAAACAAGGTGTCAGAACGCAACTCTTCACCGACAACTCACTGTTATTCGTGTACAACATAAAAAGAGAAGGAAAAAAAGAAAGGGGGAGATCGGAAAACGAAAGGTTGAGGCGAACATACCATAAATTATCGAGCAAGCACCCACGCAAAAGTTGAAGGTAATCGCAAATAAATGGGGATGTGCAATCATGTCTGAGCACAGGAGGCACACGGTGGGAAGGCCCTCGTTCGATCCGAAGCAACGGTATGGGGCCGGTATAGGCCCGTAGCTCTCGAGTATGACCAGCTTCGATGGTGAGCGAAGTTAAATATTTTCGGGTTGCATTCCGACTGTGGGCCATCTCGCCCACTCGCGTTACTCACGGACACCGAGTCGCCACGACATGGTCGACATGAAGTTCAGGAGGCCTAAAATTCTGCAGCGGTAGAATTTTAGAGAGAGGAACAACTCAAGTGTACACATAGTATGCGTGAACTATCCACTCAAGAGCGCCGTGAACATAGGCATCTGGCTACTCAGTATCGCGAAACGTTTGCGATGCTAGAACATCGACATATGCAAGAAAAATTGCCTAACAATGTGCCACACATTTTTTTAGGTAGTATCTGTTTAGCCCCAAGACCACGAAACCGACGAGAGAAAAATAAAAAAGCACCAGAAACCACAAACAACCCACATGTATGAAAAAAAAAAAAAAAAAAAAAGAGAGGCGCCCTTTACCGGCTTTTGGAGTGCCTGGCGCAGCGAGTGCACCTCGGCCGCGAGGTCCTTGCGTCCCTCGACAAGCGCCTCGATGTGCTGCTCTAGCTTCCGGCTGTCCACCGCAAGAGCGAGCTCCTGCTCCACTGTGGCCTGCAGGCAACAACACCCCGCACATTCTCGTCTTGCCACAAAACTAACAGGGAGTTTTAAAATAACGTACGCAATTTTAGCGCACGCTAGCGCTAAATTTTGAGCTTGCGTTAGCGCACGCGACGCATGAGAGCTTTAGAATAGTGTTTCTCCGCCGCGACGCAAAAGCCCAAGCATCTCGCACTTGCAACGCCACCAAGATACAGTCCAGATTTTTATTTCACGTACGAAATGCTAAAACAAGTTTTTTGGTCCAGAGTAACATTTTACATTTGTTTAAACGGGAGAATGCGACGCGAGCGGTCGACCGATCGTGTCCGCATACGTCGCCTCGGCAAGAGAGGTCTCGTGTACTGACCTTCACCGATAAATGTTCACGTGTCCATGGCTGCGGCCGCCAAAGTGGCCGCAACCATGGTCCTGGAGCCGCCATTTTTAACTCTGCTTGTCTTGGCTTTAGCCAACTTCTCCTTACGAATCCACATTGAAGAGCGCAAAGGCTCTTTGCGTACGCACGCAATTTCTGAGAAATAGCGTACGCTAAAATAGCGTACGCAAAGCGCAAAACGTGGTTAGCGTTCGGCGCATGCGCAGTGGCGACGACGCTATTCTTTGCGTACGCAAAGCTTTAGCGTGCGCTATTCTAAAACTCCCAAATGCATCGACGATTGCTCTTCACCAAGAACGTCGCACACTTTCACCTCATCTTGCACCAAACCGGGGTTCTCCCCAGAAAGTTGAGATGTAAAAAACTGATAATTTTTAGGGTGTTGAGAGACGGGGGAGGGGGCCATTGCTGAAACTGAGCAAACTTAATTTTGTTTTGAGTTGTCACATGATGTCTGAACAGTCCACGATAAACAACATTTCCGAGGGATAAATAAAATTGCGTCATACATTTTAGAAAATGTTTCATGAACATCCTATGATGAGTAGGCCTATGTAGAGGACATCAGGTATCTCCGTTGCATGTGTAGCCATCCATGCGGCAAATTATAATTCTATCGTGCATCTTATTTAGGCGAATTTCCGATAATTCAAAATGTATGAGTTCCTGGACTTTGAACTACCGAGAATCTATTGCAGGGCACTCCCTAGGAATAGAAAGAGGTCCCAGGACCCTAAAATCTGGAATGCGTCCCAGACTTTAGGGATGCAGGACCCTAAAATCTGGGACGCGTTCCAAGGAAGGGGGACAGGCCTCTTGGGAAACGGGGACGAAGGGCGCACCTTGACGCGTGCGGCCATATCTCCCGGGGCGCCCGTCTTTCCGGCGGCGACCTGCCGCTTCTGCAGCGCCGCCTCGAGGCGCGACTTGGCCGCCAGCGCCTCCTCCATGCGTCGCCGGAGCACGGTCATCTTGAGGCCGCTCTGGCGCTCCTGCCGCGCCGCCTGCGCTGCCCGCTGCTGCTCTCGCAGCCGCAGGGCGCGCACCTCGCGGTCCCGCTCCCCTTGGGCCCGACGGTGCCGCTCCGACTCCTCCTTCAGCTGGCGCATCAGCCGCACCCGCGTCTGCTTCATCTCCTGCGGGGGAAGGGCATGCAGCAATGCAAAATTTAAAAATTGCAGATATTTTGGCAAGTTCCCAATTTTGTAAACAAATATTAGTGCTATATTATCAATCTTTAACATCTACGCAGACTGAATTTGCATTGAAGTTCGTGCTAAAATGGCATTTGTCTCGAAGCACAAATTTTGGGCTCCTCGCAGATTTGTAGGAGTGGATATCTCAGCATCTGGGAGAGAGAGAAATATAAAATCTTGCAATATGTTGCTAAATATGTGAGGCATAAAATGTTGAGAGCCGACCATAAGACTAGGCAATTTTTCAACAGATCTATTGTTGCAATGTGTTGCAAAATCACTAATAATGATTCAATCTCGAAAGTACTTCCAACATTGTATTCATTATACTTCGTAGTATCTAGCCATGCATTAAACATGATTTTTTGTTTAAGAAATTTTTATTGTTCTTAAAATCAAGAGTTTAACTTTCTTGAGGAGTACTACTGAGTGGAAAAACTGACCAGATATTTGTAATCAGCAAGAAAAGCTGAATGGAAGGATATAATGCAAACTTGGCAGAAAATGCAACAGCCTTTAAAGGGATACTACAACGAAATTTCGGCGCTCATTTTTGGTCTATATCTGTTCAAAAGAGCAGTATCACATGGAACATACCAATATCTTGTTAAAAAAGTCTCGAAAAGGAATTTTAAAACGAATTAAACGATTAGCAAAGAGCACCTGGTGGATGTCGCTAACGCCTCGCTTGTAATGCCCGTCTAGGAACCTTGACAGCTAGTGACTGTGAGTGTCTCGCCTCCGGCCACGACGAGAGAAGAGGGGAAGGAGGAACTCCCCTCTTCCCGAGAATGCCTTTTGTGTGTCGCAGAAGTCGCTATTGTCTCCCTACAAGATTATAGAAGATTAACCCATCACTCACAATTCGTACAAAAGCAGCCGCTTCGGTGGCTGGAACGACTAGGCCATCCTATCGACGTCAGCCTCGCCGTAGCTTTGCTCGTCCCGAGACGACCTATGTCACGATTGCGTTGGATGTCACGTGGTCTCCGCTGGGCCTTCTCCGAGTGCTTGCCAGAGTGGGTCGTTTATAACGAACAATACAGCCACCAGGCTCAAAATACAAATGTGCGATTGTCATTTACGGATATTGTGGATCATATTCAACCTATTTTTAAACACGACGGAAATATTTCCAATTTCGTTGAAGTATCCCATTAAAAATAAGGGAGCATAAGTGGGGGACAGGGGGAAAGTATTGAACTGGGATAGCGTATTCTTTCTACTTGTCCCCGTGTCTTATTGCACCACTTTATTGTTCTTTTAAGACGTATCGACTCTTCACTCTACAAACATTGCTACCGAAGTGCGTGAATCTTGTTCATGAAATAAACCATTCCAGAAAGTGCAGCCCACCGAAATGCACTGCAGTAGGCGTGCAAGAACATGAGTTGTGGCAACACAATGCGTACTGTACATTGTGAGTCTCCCCCAGACAAACCCATTCTCACCAGGATTTCTGCCTTGAGCTTCTTGGCAGCGCGCTCAGCTTCCTCCTTCAGCCGGATCATCTTGGCCTGCTCCTGGACTTTCTTGCGGAGCTCCGCAACGCGCTCCTCCAGCTCCTTGATGCGCTTGCGCCGTTGCTCAGAAATGACGCTGCAACAGAGAATGTGAAACGGTTAACCTCGGGCAAGGGCGACCTACAGCAGGGGTTTTCAAACTGGAATTCGAGGAACACAGGGGTTCCGCGAGCACCCAAATTGCATTTGTTGACCGTGCAGCATTTATGCTTTCTAGCACTGGTGACATGAGCAAGCTCAACAGTAGGGGTGTGCGAATACCGATTAGAAGTTTCCGAATCGAATACCGAATCGAATTAAGAAAAAAAAGCAGAATATTGAATCGAATATCGAATAGTGATTTTATTTGTAGGAATTTTTCAAAGTCTGCTGCGAATGAGATTATTAGTATATGTGCAGAGTAAGCACCTGGTGCAGAATATGCATCTCGTACGAAACAAAAGCTCAGATGTATAAAAGTTCTGGCGAAAAAAAAAAAAAAGGAGCTGCTGATGGACATTGGGCACTGAAGATCCAATTTTATGGCCCAAACATAATCTATCTACCCTAAACGTCACAAAAAACCCAAAGTTACAGCCACGCATGCCTTTTTTTTCTTGTTAAAAGTGCGACCTAACACCGAGACATTTTTTTTATATATTTGTTTATCTCAGAAAAGGGGCATTTTGCAATATTTGGTCTCAATTTTAAGGAAGAAAAGGGCACCCGGGATTTTATTTCACTTAAATAAACAGATAGGTGTTAAATCTGAGTAAACAGGCTTAAACAATATAATCTGAACTAAGAAAAAACAAATGTGGTTAGGTGGCGCAAGTCACCGTCCAACTGCCGCTTTGCATTCATTTCTCCGTCCATCTATCCTGTTTTAGATAGCCTAGATTTAAAAAAAGGGAGCAAGTGAAAATGAAACCACGGAGAAGGCTCTAACACAGATTGGTCGTAAGTGTGCATGCGTTGTGTTGTCACGTGCAAAGAAGGCGAGCAAACGAAAGAGCGACGCCTGCCCTGCCTGCCCGATCCCGATCCACGCTTTCGTCTTTTCGTCACCTTCTCGCAGTTCGTAATTCAAACGCGGCTATCGAACGGTTGGAAACCCTCTCAAATTTAGGCACACTATTTTTCCGTTCCGTTTCGTTCTGAATCAGAATTTGCGGCTTGCGGTTCCAAAAGAACAATGACCACTACGACGACGATAACTCGGCTGGTTTCATTGGCGTGGTTAACATGGTTTTCTTTTTGTGATCGTGCAGTCGCCGATTTCTGCGAGTGTGGCAAGTGTGTTCTACATCGGCGCTTCAATTTGAAACGAGGGGCTTTACTCGTGAAAAGAATTAGGCACGGCGCGAGATTCCGGCCTCCCAACAATTCCTCTCTGGAAGCGGCGCAAATGGAATGTTTCAGTTGTGATTCAAGGGTAGATTGTGTCACGATCATGAGTAAATCTGCATGTTATGAACTTCGTGGCGTTTGTACCTGTGCGTTAAATTTTTGTGGAATGGCAGGACCAAGAGGTGTTTCTCGCATGGTCTGTCTAACATCACGGCGCAAACATCGGGAGAAAAAACAATTTTTTGTCAGCTCCGCGCTGAGCGCGCTACTTTGTCCAAATATATTGAATATTCGAGTGACCGAATACTATGAATTTGATTCACGAATCGAATTATTCGGGGACTTTCTATTCTATTAGAATTCATACATGCGAGTATTCGCACACCCCTACTCAACAGGCTTGCAAAGATGGTGCAACCGGAAGTCGCTTGGGACACAAGAAGCAGTTAATGTTTGTAAACAGCAAACATCTTTACCGAGAAATGCATGCGGGGAGCGCTACGTGCTTACCATCTATCACGTGGTTTTGCCACTTGTAACAAGTGTCAACACCCCACAAGAGATAAGGTGCGCGCAAACGGTAATAAGGGCGCGCCCGATGGCTTTCTGTCGACTAGTGTTCCGTCCACGGACACAAAAAAGACCTGACCAACAAGTCATACAGCTTTGCTGTAAAGCACCTCTACAGTGAAATCAGTACTTGCCCTACACCAACAACTTCGATGCATCCGTACCTCAAATTTCCATTACCGGTACTAGTACTACAAACGTACCGTAACAGGGTTCATAGCAACCGAGAAGAAAAAAATTCAAGGGTTTTTAATGACTTTCAAGGCCCTAACAAAGAATTTTCAAGGACTTGAAACAACACTTTTTGAGATCGTAGAAAAAGACAACACCATCTTTCACAGCATGGAAGCACATCTTTTACTGCACACAAGTAAAAGCAAGCACATTTTTCACAAGCAAATAGACGTATTGCACACACACGCAAAAAAGGGGCCTATTTTCAAACAGTGGACACCAGATTAAGTTCCTGAAGCTTTCCCTTCAGGTTTTCATTCATTTCTGTGAGCTCCAGAGTCTTTTCTTTTGCCGTTTTTCGTAAGCTGTTTGACTTGACAATCAAGGTGATGTCGCTTGTGGCTTCTGCTCGCTGAGCGTAGTTGTTGGCGCAGGCTGTTAAATCGGCAATTGTTGCTTCCAGCCTCTTCTTCGTCTTGATGCCATGCACCTCTTCTTCAATGTGACTTCTCTTTGACGCCTTTGTCTGCTCGATCGCTTGTTTTTTTTTTGCTTCTCCAAGTAGGCCCGATAGCGGTTGTGTGCGGCGGAGACAGACACAACTCCTTCGTTATTTCAATGTTCAGGATGCCGCCAGCCTTGCTTACTGCATCGCAAACGATTCGCTGTGACACATACGAGATCTCCATCAGGTTTTCGACAGAGACCTGACGGTTGACGCTGAAGCCTCTTTCAACGGTTGCCTGCCCGTGGCTCAAGACGACAAGAAGTCGGACAATTTTCCACAAGTGCACATAGGATGAGTCGACCTTCAATAGCTCAAGGTAGAACTTGTCTAGGCTAAAAGAGTGTTTATCAAACTGCCGCAGGTTGTGTTTCTTCTGTTGCAGAAGTTCTGTGTATTCGCCAAGGACAGAATCACGCTCATGCTCACCCAATCGTCTAACTGCAATGAGCGCGTCCAAGGCTTTCCTGAAACCTGCAAGGCACTCATCTGGGTTTGAGATCATTTGACGGGGGTCGAGCGAAGACAGACTCCTAACTAGGTGGTATGTCAGCAGGCTCTTTTCCAGAATTTTCTTGGTTGTACTTATAAGGAACTGTGTGCATTCCATCCTAAAAGCAAATATATCTTTGGTGCACACCTTTGCGGCTTTGAGTGCTTGTTCAGCAGCATGCCCAATGTCAACTTTCTCCGAGGATACATGGTTATTTGGGTTTACGAGGTCCATTTTGAGCATGCTGACAATTCCTGTGGAAGCGGACAGCACCGAGCACTTCACGAATCTCACGAGAAGTTTCCTCATGAGACATTTGAGATCTCTTTTCAGTAAGAACATCAGTGATTTGTCCAGTTGGTATTCCGTGAGGAATGGTTTTAGAATCATTGCGACGCCGAGAGCAAACTTCAGTTTGGCCAACAGCAGTGGGTCCTGGCAAAAGTCACTGAGCTGTGTGAATGACGCACACTTTGGCAAGTTCACCTCTTTCTTTTATGCATTTTCCACATACCTTTTCACATCACCCCACAGTGCAATTGCACGTTCAATCACAGGAACATTTCCTACCCAGCGATGAGCAGCAAAGTTTAGAGGAAATGTCGTTTGGCCTGTCACAGTAAAGAAGTCTTCCCTTCGGGCAGGCGCATCATGAAAAATGGCGTTGAGGCTTCAAAGAAGATTCTCTAGGCCCCACTTGCTGGCAACAAGACCCGCCCTGTAAGCGTTATGTATTGTATGCAGTCCGCAAGTTCCCAGGTCCAAACACTGGACTTGATGGTTCCGCTGCAGATATTCCTCCTGCATTCCCCTTAAAACACTTTAGGCTTACGTTGGGGCCATCCATGGACAGCTGGACAGCTTTCGCCAGCGGCAAATCGGCCGAGGCAGCCACAAGCTTCTCCTGAAGGTCTTCGGCAGTCGAATGTACCATGAACACCGACGTGTAATATCTCGGGGTTACAAGCTCTGGCATTGTGCTCCAGTACCGCAAATGTATGTCCATCTGTTTTCTCTGCAGGCAGTTATTCAGACTCATCAAACAGAACGGTGTAACCATCAGACTGCTCTAATTCGCGTTGTAGGCACGAGAGAAAAAACGGTCTCAGAACATGGCACACCACGTATGCAGATTTCTTTTCGCTGCAGGAAAATGCCTTAGCGATTTCGCTATCCGGGAACATTTTCTTGAACAATTCCCCTGCATGCGATGACGAGCTGTAGGAATAGTGCGATGTAACCATTTTCAGGATCCACAGTATCTCCGCGTCGGTCACACACTTGTGAGCTTTGCACAGGCTGCTCACATCCGACGACGTCGATGGAGCTGGCTCGATGCGTTGCTTATGAACAGTTGTCGTCAAGTAGCTCCGCACGGTACTATGCGCCGTAGTCGCTTTCATATTCTCCATGTGTTTTGCGCTCTTCATGCGAGTTTTAAAGGGGCACTGACACATCAAAATCATATTTTTTTTTATTATCCGAAACGATGGAAAACGATGCCGGGACATTACCCTCAAAATTCGAAACTTGAAAATTCAGTATTTGTGAATTAAAAAAACAATTTCCAAATGCCGAATTCGAAGTTCCCGCGCGATCCGCGCCAGTACAGTGAGTCAAATTTTGCGGTCTCCTGCGACTCGACTTTTTTTCAGACCTCCGCCGTTGCCACGGCAACCCCAAGCAAGAAGGAGGTGATATCACGCCGGCGCGGGAAAGAACCGGTTTCCTCGCCGTGTTGTTCGCCGACGAGCGCCGCCAAGTTTTCCGATGGAGGGTACAAATCTAGGAAGCAACATCACACCGAACTCTGATTTCTGGTATTTCAAAAAGGAGGGCCGTAGTGCATTCGCAATTGCGTTAAAAAACATGTTTTACGATTGCCATTATTAAATGTTATAGAAATGTCACCTACAAAGCTTCTAAAATTCCTGATTTTTGACGTCACCGATCAAAAGAAGCGAGGAGGTGAGCGCGGGAAATTTAAACACCAAAAATAAAAAGGCGCGCGCGCGAAGAAATTATTTTGCGATGCGTTTTTTTTTTGCGTGTCTATGACTACAACTTGCATTGTTTTAGACAATAAAAAAAAATACGACCTTTGGGTTGTCAGCAGTGTTGCCAGACGGAGAAAAAAAAAGTCAGCAGATTGATCCCCCAAAAAGTCAGTAGATTTGCACAAAAATCAGTAGATTCTACAAAATTTGTGTTTTGCCATGTCTTGCTATTTCCATTAAAGCACAGTTCGAAGAAATAGTATAGAGTAACAATTAACATGGTAATAAACACAAACAAAAAAAAACAAAAAAAAAAAAACAAGGACAAAGTAAAATGACACCGTGATTGTTTTTTGTTTTGTTTTTTATCAGCATTGGCTAGTGTTGCGATTTCGAGGATTAATCTTTGAAATCGAGACTGAGCCGCTTTTGGGATCAAGAGATGAGGGCAACCATGCGACATCCACCTGTCGCTAATTTTGAAACCAAACCAACACAAGACGTTCCGGCAAGTGCGCGCATACATGTCCAATGGAAGTCCTCTGCAAGCTGCCACCTTTCCTTAATCGGCTGTAGAACGTTTTTGACGCAACGCTGTCAACGCGGAGCACTGTTAAGGCCACGCGTCGTCTGCTACGGGCTTATTTCCTTTTCGCCTGACTCAAAGTTTGCGTTCAAACGTGGAGAAACTTAATTCGTTGGCTTTTTAAGCCACCGAGGAGTAACACTATACCATTTACTTGCCTATTAGTCTCCCAAATAAAAGGAAAAAAAAACAAAATTTGAATGTCGGTCCCATGCATTCCGCCGGGTGAATGAATGAAATTGGCGGCCCTCCCCGCTCAGCTGGGAGGAGCCGAGAGTTCACGCGCATGCTCCACGCCTCTCGCTCTGCGCCTCGGGCTGATTGGCTCACTCGAGAGAGGGACGTTACGGCGGCGATATCATAGACTGGCCAAACTCTCCCCATATACGGCTCTGACCCGGATAAGCTTGCTCCAGTAACGTTGGTCGAACCCACAGTGGTCGAACCTGCTCTGGGTGAATAGGTAGATGAATATACGGCTACGTCACTCGAATAGGACGGGCTTCTAAGTCATCTAGCCAGTGATTCGTTTTTAATTCTGGGAGAGTATGAGTTCCCTTGATGGGCGACCCTGGGAACCGAAGGGGCCAAATAATCAATTTTAATATGTTTATTAAAAAAAAGTCAGTAGATTTTTCTTTTTTTCCGTGAATCAGTAGACCAGGAACGAAATCAGTAGATCTACTGATAAATCAGTAGACCTGGCAACACTGGTTGTCAGTGCCCCTTTAAGGGCCGACTCCTCCATTGATGACACGTCAAACGTTTTCCCACATGGCTTGCACTTTGTCCGATGCGAGTTCGACGTATCCGGAGAAATCCACTCCTTATAAGCACCACTGCTTAACCACGACTGCTGGAAATTGCACTTTCCAGGCATATTGAGGCTGTAAAAGACGCGATTTCGATTATCCACGCACTATGTTCCCAAACCGAAGATAGGGTTAGCTTTCGTCGTTGCTGCAGCTGGCCGTACATGCCGTACTGCGTTGTGGCTACAGAGGTAGATGGGATTGGATGCCTAGGTGGCTCGAGTACGTAGTTGCCAGGCCTTTAAGAGGCATCCACTAAAAACTGGCTGAACAAAAGTCTATTGACGAAATTCAAGGAAATTTAAGGACCTAAAAAAATTTAAGGGTTTTCAAGGCCTTGAAAAAGCTATTTTAAAATTCCAGGGTTTTCAAGGGTTTCAAGGACGGCTACGAACCCTGCGTAATATCCAAAGAGATAGCCCATCTAAAAGCGAAAGCAAATAGGATGAAATTATGGAGTGGGCAAATGTGCAATCAAAAGAAGCTTAAAAAATGCTGGCTTTAGATTCTGTGACCTGGGAAACTTGCGACTGCAGGGAGGGGCGACTGTCCTTCTCAGTCAGCAAGGTTCACTTATCTCCCGTCATCGCTAAGTACCGCATTTTCCAATGTATAAGAGTATCTTTTTTCCCAAATTTTCGGCGGCGTGTCTTATATGACAATTCTTACTTAGAAACTAGCGAAAAGTGGAGGGTGCGTCTTATACAACGATGCGTCTTATACACCGGGAAATACAGTAACACCATTTCCATACCTGCCAACCTAGCAACATAAAAATTCGGGAGACCGCCCCGCGTGGTGAAACATTATTATTTTTTGACAAGAAACCCCGTGAAGAGGCACTCTGCGCGAATCACACTGTTTTCGCAGTTGTTTTGGAGTAAACTGCCGGTGGTGCCCTGCCCTTCTACGGCACGAGCAGGGTTCTGATGCTTTCGTGAAGCGATGTGTATCTTGATGTCAAGCTTGCCGCCGTGCGAAACGCTTACACATCAAAGGCGCACATGGTACAGAATCCATACTTGTCAGCTTTCCGCGAAGCGACAAAGCATGGAAACTCAGTCGCGTATGACCTCAGAAATACTTGCAAGTACTTCTTGGCTTTCGAAAGGGCCATCAATCGTTTCAACAGATCAGTGGTTCCAACTAAACTCCGGGAAACACGAAGAGTAGTTCGGCGTTCCGCACCTCACTCGACGACCTCAAAAAGCCAACTGAAGCCTAGCACACCCATGGTCATATAAGCCGTGTTCCAAAATGCGCTCTAACTTCAGGAGTAGAAGTTTCGTACCTTGGCGTTTGAAAATCTACCCTCGTTTTACGCTACTGCTCCAAGTTGTCACGTGGTAACCCGCCGGAGTAGCCTAAACCTACTCTCGAGTAACTCGCAATGACACACGCGTAATAATTATAGCAATAAGGCGTCATAAAAAAAATTTTAAAAAAACTACGACGGATACTTTTCGGGAGATTTGAGGTCGCGTCCGTATAATCGGGAGATGTGATCAAAATTCGGGAGGCTCCCGGACAATTCGGGAGAGTTGGCAGGTATGCATTTCTAACCAAGGTCACCATTGGCCAGAACCCTGCAATTCCTAGAAGTGGGCCATCTCCCAGTGTTTCTGAAAAATAGCAAATCCTGCCAAAAATAGAGGTGGGCCATCTTTCAGAGATGGGGCATCTTGGGATAATATAACACTTCAATTCTGCTTCACTCTATCCAGTTTGCCGTATCAGAGGGGTACCGCCCCAACAATTCTGCAGTGCCGGGAATTGCGCTTCGCTAGGACCGGTTTAAAGGAACAAGAGGGGGTCACCTCTGCTGGGGCTTCTTGCTGGCATTGTTGCCAGACACCACCAGGACAGAGAGGTCGTCCCTTTCCTTCTTGAGCAGAGCCACCTCCTTCTCCAGCTCCTTCGTCGTTGCCTGTCGGCGGAGAGGCAGAAGAGAACAATAAACATGAGTCAAATTCGGGGGTTTTACGTGCCAAACCAACGAAGGGCACCTGGCACGCCCCATCGGAGGACTGAGGACCACTTTGGCAATTACTGCCACTAGATTGAATGTAGCACTTTCTCCGCGATAAGCCTCAATCAGATTCCAGGCACTTCGGCTGGGATAATAATGTAACATTTATTTGATTGGGAGAACGGCGGCGGCAACGCAGAAATGCAACAGCGTTGTGCCGTGGATAATTCAACAGCGTTGTGCCGTGGACTTTGAGGCGCTTTGCCTCGAAGTCACCAAGGTGGCCAACAATACAGACCGAGCAACGCAACTCAGTACTGGGGACATGCAGAAAGCACAGGGAGTATCAGTCAACGCAAGCACACCGAGTTCTGCGTACCGCAAAACTAAACCAGACCTCGCCGAAACGTAGGGTCGAGAGTTGGGATGAGACGCCGAAGTCTTGCAACTCGGCGTTGTGCGATTCAAAGGTCGGAAAAACAATTCGCCGATGCTTTCGGGGAGAAAGCGGTGGTCTGCCGTGCCAACGGATCTCAGGGTTCATGCTGGCCTCGAAGACAAAATTTCAAGGGTTTTCAAGGACTTTCAAGGCCCAGCCAGGATATTTTCAAGGACCATGTTGAGAGCCTTATCTAGACAAACACAATTCTAAATGCGTTAAAAATGTAATATTTATTGCACGAGACAAGATATTAAGGGGCTTTCCTTTTTGTATGCTAGATTCAAAGAAGCACATTCACACACGTTGCAGTGTCCCACATGTCAAACAAAAAATATACACCAAACAAGCACTCATCCAATGTTCATGGTAGTTCACATTGCTTTTTCTGGACTTCGAGGTCAATGTCCAGAATTTCCTGTGCCTTGCTTTTGGCAGTCTTCCTGAGGCTGTTGGATTTCATGATCCATGTGAGGTCACTCGTGGCTTCTGCCTTCTCTGCATAATTGTCTGCTGAATTCGTCAAATCAGCAACAAATACTTCCAGTTTCTTCTTCTCCTTTCTCAATCTTTCAACTTCGTCAACGCAGCGCCTTTTCACTTGCCTTGGATCTACAAGCTCCCGCTTCTTCTCGGCTTCCAAAAAAGCACGGTAATGGTGCCTAGCAGAAGCCACGGACGTACTGAGTTCCTTCGTGATTTGTACATTCAAGATGCCTCCTGCCTTGTTTACAGCATCACATACAATTCGCTGCGAGATGTAGGACATGTCTTTCATATTTTCCAGTGACCTGCCGATCGACACTGAATCCTCTCTCAACACTCGCTTGTCCGTGACTGAGGACAAGTAGAAGCTTAACGACTTCCCACAATTCACTGTCTGACGAATTGATCTTCAGGAGGTCATAATAAAACCTGTCCAAGGTGTCCGAAGTTCTTTCAAACTGTTGCAAGTAGTGCCTTCGTTCTTGCTATAGTTTGGCGTATTCCGCAAGCAGTGTCTCTTTGATGATCACTGATCCTTTTTGCCGCAGTGAGAGAGTTAAAAAAATTTTTGATGCCTTCCAGGCTTCAAGCACATTTGCCTGGGGTCCAGTGAGCTAGGGCCTCTTACTATGGGCAATCGTAGTGGGCTCTTCAAGTATCTTCTTGTTACAGTGACAAGGAATTGCTTACACTGCATCCTAAATGTAAGTGCATCTTTTGCACTTACTTTGGAGCTTTTTAGACTCTATTGAACCGCATGGCTGATGTCCACTTTCTCAAGTGGGGTGTGGTTATTTGGATCGCCCATGTCAATCTTGAGCATGCTGGTGATGCCTGTTGCCGAGCAGAGAACCGAGCATTTCACAAATTTTGTCACCAGCTTTCTTACCATACTTTCAAGGTCTTTTGCCAGGAAGAATACCAGTGGCTTGTTGGCTTGGTATTCCACGAGAAAAGGCCGAAGCATCATGGTAACCCCAAGAGCAAGGTTGAGCTGTGCCAGCGCTAACGGATCATAGCAGAAGTCAGACAGGCATTGAAAGGAAGCACATTTTGGAAGATTCACTTATTTCTTTCTTGCAGATTCCACATACTTCTTTAGATCAGACCAAAGAAGCAAAGCGCGTTCAATAACTGGAACATTCGACCCATCGATGCGCAACAAACTTGCACGGGAATCGGTGTCTGCTTGGTTACAGTTATAAAGTCCTCTCTTCGTGCTGGGGCGTCCTGAAACAATGTGTTTAGGCTTGAGAGCAGGCCATCTAGTCCCCACTTGCTGGCTGTGATGCCTGCTTTGTAAGCATTGTGTACTGTGTGCAATCCACAGCTGCCCAGATCTAAACTCTGAACCCGATAATTCAGCTGCAGGTGTTCTTGCAGATCTCTGAAAGCCTTCAAGTTGACATTCAGTCCATCCATTGATAGTTGGACAATCTTCTCCAACGGCAGAGGCTCCAGGGCACTCAGCAGTTTCTCTTCAATGTCTTCAGTCTTTGAATGGATCATAAACACGGACATGTAATACCGCGTGGCGACCTTGTGCGACGCATCCCAGTACCTTATGAGAACACCCATCTGCTTCTGTTGCAAGTAGTCATTCAGGGACTCGTCGAAGAGGACAACATAATAGTCGCACAAATCTACCTCTCGTTGGTGAGACGATGAGAAAAATGGTCCGAGACCATGGCACGCGACGTACGAAGACTTCTGCTCTCCGCAGGAGAAGGCTCGAGCGACTTCGCTGTCTGGAAACATTCTTCTGAACAAGTCACTTGTCTGTGAACAGGACTTGTAGGAATAGTGCGATGCAGTTACTTTTAGTGTCTACAGAATCTCTGCACCAGTCACTAGTTCATGCTTCTTGCACACACCGTCCAAGTCCGACGACTGCGATTGCGTTGGATCCACGGACGTTGGGTTCACGGACGATTCACTTACGGAGGGCACCAGAGAAGTTCTTGATCAGGTTACTCACTGCAGCCTTCACGTTCGCGTTGTGTTTGCCGCTTTTCATGCGACTTTTAAGCCCGACTCTCCCATAGCAGCGATGTCGAACGTTTTTGAGCAAGGCTTGCATTTAGCCAGATTTGGATTCAGGCGGGTCCGCTGCAAGTCAGTGCCTATAACTGTCGTTGCTCAGCCACGAGTGTTGGAACTTGCATTTCCCTGGCATTATTTCTCACTTGCAGTGGCTGCAGTAATTCCGACCGCACACACTACACATCGGTTTACGTTCGAGCTACGCCGGCAACTTCTGATCTCGTACCGGAAATAACACAAAGGAGTGGATTGGATGTGGATCTGGCTACGCCCTTCGAAACCGAAACTGATTTCAGCGTGGCCAGGTGTTCATAAATATCTGCTAAATGTCGTCGTCAAACTCGAAAAATCAAGGACTTTCAAGGCCCTTGAAAACGCTACTTTTAAATTCAAGGGTTTTCAAGGATTTCAAGGAGCCGCATGAACCCTGTGATCTGCTGTCGAACAAGCAAACTCCATTTTTTCGTCGAAAATTTCCGGAAGTGCGTCTAACTCAACGATGCAGGGCACCAAAACCGCACCGTCCTACGGAAACTGCCACAGCCTCAATCTGGTTCGGTCGGAGCTTTCATCAAAGCGAATAAAATTATGCAGAGAGTCGGGGAAAAAAAAAACTGTCCGCTTTTCTCAGTCGAATCCCCGAGTAGCACGAGAAAACTCGCTTTCCGGAATGAGTCCTCAGAAATGCAAGCTTCCTGAACTGTTAATTTGCTGCCCAATGACGGCGAGAAGTCATCGCTGCTGGCAACAATGAAAAAGTGACGTCGGGGGTAGCAGGGGTTCACTCAAAGGAAGGCTTCAGAAGCTCGCTCCAGCACCCCGCACAGCACGAAACAAGTGCTCAGCATGGTTCCCTTTTAGATTGTCCGCTTGACCTGCAAGCCTGCCTGTCACCAACGCCACTGAGCTGAAAAGTGCGGGCATATCTGAACGTTGGTTTTGGCATCATTTTCATTTGCCAGTTTTAAAATAACCATCCTGAACCTACTAAATACTAGATAGCGTACCGAAAGGGTAAAGTCCGGGGATTCAGAAAATATAGTTAGTTGGAAGAACTAAAAAAATTGCCAAGTACCCCCCTAAATTTATACCTGTGCCCAGGGGTATTTGTTGAGACCCAATATTTGCCATTCCACCAAAAACTAGACATTCCCGAAAAAAGGGTGCTTTACGATGTTTTTTTTTTTATAAAAACACCTTTCAGCCTTTCCACTCTGGTGAAGAAGGAAGACCAGCAAGCTGTACTATGGTGGGACGACACCTAGAGAAATTTAGCCTTCCCACTCTGGTGAAAAGCAGAGTGGAAAGGCTGGAAAGGTTGCCGCCATCTTTGAGCAATGGCGGCAACCAGACAACCGGCAGGCCGGTTGTCTGGTCGCCGCCGTCGCTCATAGATGGCGGTAGCTGTCCAGAGTTGTGTCGACACTTATTTGGTGACGGACACGAAACTGGGGAAACTAGGCATTAACAGCTCCGCGGTAAAAGAAGTTGCCTCGGTGGGCATGGGGGCCAGTCACCCCCTCCCCTCTTAAATCTGCCCCTGGGGGTCTGGTTTCATCAGCGTGTACTAACTGCTGGCAGTGTCCCCCCCCTACAAGGAATGTTCTACACAGATGGCATTGCAGTATTAGCAGATAGCCGAGATAGGTTACACGAGCTGACCAAGACCTGGAGAGGAAGGAGACTCTCTGGGCCCGAAATTCAATAGCAACAAATTGGGAATAATGGTTCATAACGATGAGAAGGAGGAGCCGCTGTAAATTTTAAAGAAGTTTTAATAGAACACGTATAGAAGTGTAACTACCTAGGAGCATGGCTGAATGAGGGAAAACAATACTTTGAACAGAAAGAAAATATGCTGAAGACAGAAAAAAGGAATGCAGCAACTATAAAGCATAGGGAACTATGGAATAACAATAGATATGAAGTCGTTGGGGGATGTGGAAAGGAGTTATGGTGCCGGGGTTGTCCTTTGGTAATGCGGTATTATGCATGAAATTTGAGGTCTAGTCGAGCTTAGAGATCCGGCACAAGAGCATGGGCAGACAGTCGAATCTCGTTAATTCAAACTCAAGGGGGACCGAAAATTTGTTTGAATAAGGGAAAGTGAATTACGGGGAGTTTCTTCCCATAGAGAGGAATAGGATGGGGCCTGCATGTTAGTTTGAATTATCTGCAAGTTTGAATTAATAGTTTAAATTAACGAGATGAGACTGTACACCAAATGAAGGAGTGCATGGAGAAATGGGCAGGGCACCAAGTTGAAATTGGAACAAAAACTGGACACAATTGAGGATACACGATGGGCGAGGGAGGTACTCTATATAAGCATCTATATATGAAAAGTCTGAACACTAAATGGACAAACCGAACCTAGAAACTGAAATTCAAACACCAACAGTCAAGTGCTGAGGCAAAGTAGACTACCTCTGTGAAAAAGAAAGTAAAAGAAGCCGGGAGAAAAGTGGGAAGAGAATGCAGGAAATATCAGCTGTCACTGTGTACAGGGGATGAAAACAGGAAATAAAGAAGTAACATTGGTTTGATCATCCACAGGGGAGCTCATTGTTATTTGAGGCTAGAACGGGAGTATTGAGGACTAGGACATATAGGACAAAGTATGAGGAAATTGATATGCGGTGTGCCGTATTCCAAAGGGAAGATAAGACAATAGAACATGTGGTGTGGAGGTGAACAGGGCTTGCTCCCGCCCCCCTGGAGGGGGCGACGGATTTGGCCAGAACTCTGGGGTTTGCAGACGAGAATGAAATAACGGACGATAAGTGCATTTTAACAACAAAGGGGAGATTGGAAGACTGGTGGAAATTATCTAGGGAGAATTGAACGACATACAACTAACTGGCATAGCTGGGGACAGGCAAGACAAGGGAAAATTGGGACTGCTGCGTAACACCGGCCCAAAGTCTCCACCCTGTCACCCAGTGGGCCCGGTGCTAAGGCACCACCGACTATGCTTGATTAGAGGAAAATTGGTGACTCCTCACGGGGGTCATGCTTTTAGTTTTTTTGCCCGATCCCCCAAAGGTCATCCTAATGACATCCCACACCGCCTGGTGTTAGTTACGAAATTACAGAGGGTAAGCAAAATGGCTTAGAAGGGCAAAATCATACTTTTGGTTTTTAATTTCTATGCTAGGTGGAGCAAGCTAACGCCAGTTATAAAGGGTAGAGCCGTTAGCATCCATCCATCCAAGCTGTGCCACCCACCTGGTACTGAGAGCGCACCACCTCAAGGTGCTCCCCGTTGGCGTGCATGCGGGCGGCCAGGTCCTCCTTGGCCTGGAGCATCTCCCCCAGCTCTGCCAGCTGCCGGTTCATGTCCACCCGCTGGGGTGCCAACTGGCCCAGGCTCAGCTCCAGGGGTCCCTCACCTCCATCGCAGTCCACCTGAAACAGGCACGCACAATGCAGCCTTTAGGAGGGGACTGCGAAACAACGCCCGAAACTAATGCACAACAGTTTTTAGGGGCATCGCGAAACAATTCCGGGAACACGAGCACACAAAACTGTCTTTAGGGGACCATGTTTTGCGCATCCTCGCTTTGGGTATTAGGCATTCCACAACCCCCCCCCAAGACAGTCGCAGCTTCTCGTTTCAGGTAGAGTCGAATCTCGTTAATTCGAACTCGAGGGGGACAGAAAATTTGTTTGAATAAAGCAAAGTTTGAATTACCGGGAGTTTTCTCTCATAGAGACGCAAAGGACGGGACCTGCATGTTAGTTTGAATTATCCACAAGTTTGAATTAAGAGAGTTTGAATTAACGAGATTTGACTGTATTGCTTCAGCCATTTGGGGGGACAGTCATAGTAGAACACTTGAAACAAGGGCACATGAAACAGTCTTCGGTGGTGGGGGGGTTGCGTTTTAAATTCCAGTGTTTCACAAATCGTTTCAGTCTTCAGGTGGACTGTGAAACAATACCTGATGCACAGGCACAGGACAGTCTTTGGCGAAACTGTGAAACAATTCGTGAAGTTGAAGAAGACTTGGTTTAAAATGGCCGGGGATAAAAAAATTATTTTTGAGGGACAATTGGTAATCTTGGGGAAAAGTGGAAGTGCTACAGCCCCATACTGCTCCGACAGTGTCTGAGCTCTGTGGAAACTATGCTAGCTTTGACAAGTTGGCCCAAAATAGAAGACCTTGTGTACAGGGAAGCCATTTTACTTTGTACTACTTTTCAAGGGCTTACCTCTTGCCTGCAGCAAGTGATTTCCACAATGTGAGAAGTTTTAAATAGTGGACTGCAAACACATCGTCTCCAGCCATTGAGAAGTCAGTAAACCATTATTTTCTAGATCAACAAGTTAAAGGGGCACTGACACATCAAAATCTTTTTTTTTTTTTTTTTATTATTCGAAACGGTTGAAAACGATGCCGGGACATTACCCTCAAAATTCGAAACTTGGGAATTCAGTATTTGTGAAGTAAAAAAACAATTTCCAAATGCCGAATTTGAAGTTCCCGCGCGATCCGCGCCAGTGCAGTGACGTCAAGTTTTGCGATCTCCTGAGAGTCTACTTTCTCTCGGACCTCCGCTCCAGGCTACAAAACAAAGCACCGTTGCCACCGTGACCTGAAGTGCCGGTGGTCCGGGAAAAAACCGGTTTCTTCCCCCGACTCACTGATCATCCTCTGCTTGAGCGCCGCCATGTTTTCTGAGGGAGGATATAAATCCAGGAAGCGACATCACACCGGACTGATTTTGGTATTTCAAAAAGAGGGGCCATAGTGCGTTCGCAATTGCATTAAAAAACGTGTTTTACGATTGCCGTTATTAAATGTTAAAGAAATGTCGCCTACGAAGCTTCTAAATTTCATGAATTTTGACGCCGCCGATCAAAAAAAGCAAAGAGGTGAGCAGCGGGCGAGAAAAGCGCCAAAAATAAAAAGGCGCGCGTACGTGCGAGAAATTTTTTTTTTTCGCGACGCATTTTTTTTTGCGTGTCTGACTACAACTTGCATCGTTTTAGACAACAAAAAAAAAACAAGAAAACTTTGGGGTGTCAGTGCCTCTTTAAACACTCTATTATCAAAAACATTGTAGCCATAAAATATTGAAGGACCCGAATTTCACATGTCAGCAGCCTTTCGATTGCACTTTGGAAAGAGGCAAACGCTCGGCAACTTCAGCACTCCGCGTTGTCTTCTGGACACTTACTTTGAAGAGGGACGCATTTGCCTCCCGCCTCGACTTCTCCCCTTCCTGAAACAAACGGTACAAGTCGCTTCTGTCACCACAATCACTTGAAGGCCGACAAAATACGAACGAGACCATAAAGATTTTAGCAGCCTCCACAATGCATCCGGCATTACATCCATTTAGAGCACCTGGCAACACAGCTGCGGCGGTAACAGCAGCACGCAAACCCAGCCCAGTTTGCTTCTTTGTACCTAGTCAAATGCTGTTCTCTCTTTTCTGCTGCCTCATCGGCTTGACAATTTCAGTCTCAAGCAGCTGGATTTAAGTACACAGTTGAACCTCTTTACAACGAACACTGATAAGCATACTATTGGATATAGCAAACTAATCACGAAGTTTGGTTGGTCATGCTTTATTCGGATGGGAGTTCTAGTTATATTACGAAACTGAAACCGTGAAATCTAAAGCGCTATCGATTACAGCGAAGCAATTCCTACCTTTCTCGCGTCACAAAATACTATGAAAGTTATTAAAATGCATAAAAAATAAAAAATAAATTTCAAAACTAAAAATTTCGAGCTGAGATTGCCCGATGTGCAAAACTGCACGTTTCGGGAGGTAGCGCCACCTATGAACTGAGCAGATGACAGCGGGGACGCCGCTGCTGGCCCCTATGCGAGGCATCAAGAACCAGTGAGGACTAAATCCAACCGGCAACCACGCCACTCATAACGGAGCTGCAAATGGCGACGGAGTGGAAAGCCGTCTCTCTGGAGACAAAAGGGAAGGTTTTGAGGGCGGCACACAGCGGTCGGAAGAAAAAGGACATCACTGCGGACTTCGAGCTTGCACCAAGCGGACTTGGAGCTTGCACCAAGCACGATATCTACCAACCTGAGTGCAAGGAAGAAGACTGAAGACTGCTATGCAAACAACACCATAAAGATTGACCAAAATAGTCCGGAACCACATTTAGAAAAGGCAAGTCTGCAGGAACACTTACCATGAACTCGTGGATGGTATCTTGGATGTTGCTTATGACGCTGTCACGCTCCACCGCACCTGCCATGCTCTTCAGCTGCCTAAGGAGTCATCGAGCGTAGGTGAGAAAAGAGATCAGCGGCCATTTTTTCAGGCGAATAGTTAAAGGGAGACTGAACTGAAATTTTGAGCTCGTAAAACAAGGCTGGACTGATAGGCGGGATGCTGCAAAACACAAAAACATTGCTCATACAGCAATATCTCTAACAAATAGCCGTATTTTTGGAAAAGAAGTGAGCAATTGAACACTGCCGACGAGGCAACTATTCTCATTCCCTCTCCTCCTTGCTTCATCCCATCGAGCTGGTGAACCGAAGCAAGGAGGAGAGAAGAGAGGCCGTTTGCCCTCCTTCTAACATTTTCTAGGAGGACAATGACGTCATAGCCCTCGCTTGATCGCGCCCTTTATTTCTAAAAGTATGGCCATCCGTTTGAGATATCAATGTATGAGTAATGTTTTGGAGTTCGTAGCGTCCCGTTCAACGCTGCGGCCTTATTTTGAGATATCTGAATTTCAGTTCAGTATCCCTGATATTGAAACCAAAAGCAATGGTGCATGCAAGCTAGTGGCGAGAGGGAACAGAAAAGAATCTCCGAAGGATTCGTATTATTGAGTCTAGAAAGCATTAGGCTTTCGGAGATTGACATTCTCCCGACTTCCAACTTCAGAGACAAAGCCTTACGACAAACAAAATCTATCTACTTGTGATGGGCCGAACTTTTGCCTAATCTTCGGATTTGGCAAAGTCAAACTTTTCTAAAGATTCGGCAAAGATTCGGAAAAAATACATTGGTACCAGACTTAACATTGATATTTTGTTTTGTCTGGCAAAAAAAGTTTCATGATTTTTTTTTTCTTAACTTAAATGCAACATGTAATGCATATTGACATAGTTATAACTAAATAAGGTGATATTCTACAAGATAATTGTATCGGTCTCGCTTTTGTGTGTTTACGAACGGGCTAGACGGGTAACGGTGGCCTGCGGGGCCTTGGACTTTGGGACCTGACCCGGGGGGCTTCATCACTGAACAGACTCAAAGTTTTTACCACCACCACCACCACGCAGTCACGAATCACGCTATGAGAGTTTCGGTTTTGAGGCGTCATCAGAGCAAGCCTGCATGTGTGTGTACATTGTTAAAATGAAGGCAATAACGCTGCGTTCTTGCTTTCTCTGGGAGTCACCGTTTTGTGCGCGAAAACGAATGCAACGGTTGCTGAGCATTTACCAGAAGAGATAATAATATTGTAAATATGCATGTTTTTTTCTATTTGAGTCACTTGACGTCAGCTTTGCATGAAAGTCTGCGTCCCTTAATCGCAACGTCTCGTTTTTAACCTTTAAAATGCCAGTTTCTGGTGTTAGGACACACACAAACGTTTCGGAAGATAGGGAGAGTTAATGTCGGATGTGCAACGTCGAGCATTATAGTTCTGTGTTTAGTTTTATGCAGACACATGGAAATCGAAAAATAACTTTAATTGAAAAAGCAATATTATTTTGTTTTGGAACACACTACTCCTGAGCCGAAAACAGAATCGTTATAATTGCGAGGAGTGCTTTAAAGTAATTGTCGGTCAATGTTTGAATGTTTCAGAATGCACCGCATCATTTGTCACTTGCGCAGGGGACTGCGTAAATTACTGGTCGATCTTCTATTCTTGAGGCAAAAAATATTGAGGAGAACGACACTCGCTCACAAACGCACAGTTACCACGTTGCCTACTCCACACCTCGCCGTAACCGCTGGTTGTACTACGCTGCACGATGGTAACCGCACGACTGCACGGCAGTCCATTTGCAATCCATGGCCCCGTCGCATTCTCGCACGTGCGCAGACATTTGCCAAATTTTTGCCGAATCTTTTCCGAACTTTCCTTCAAAAGTTCGGCATTTGCCGAACTTTGCCGAATCTGAAGTTCGGCAGATTCGGTCCATCACTACTATCCACCTCGTCTCAACTGTAGTGTTCGGAGTCTCTTCTTGAACCGGGACCCAAAGATTCCCCAGAGTACCCTACAGTAGGGATGTGCGAATACTCGAATATACGAATTCGAATCAAATAGAAAGTTCCCAAATAATTCGATTCGCGAATCGAATTCCTAGTATTCGGTCGCTCGAATATTCTATATATTCGGCCAAAGAAGTGCGGTCGGCACGGAGCTGACAAAAGAGCCTCTTTCTTCCGATGTTAGCGCCGTGATGTCCATGCGAGAAACACCTCTTGGGCCTACCATTCCACAAAAATCTAATGCACAGGATAGAAAAAAGTAAAGCAACGAACGCCACAAACCTAATAGCACGCAGATTCACTCATGATCGTGACGCTATCTAACCTTGAATCACAACCGAAACATCCCGTTTGCGCCACTTCCAGAGACCATGCCTAATTTTTTCACGAGTCAATCCCCTCGTTTCAAACTGAAGCGCCGATGTAGAACACGCACACAGAAATCGGCGACTGCAAGATCACAAAAAGGAAACCACGTTAACCTTGCCGATGAAGCCGTCCGAGTTGACGCCGTCGTTCTTTTGGAACTGCAAACCGCAAATTTAGATTCGGAACGAAATGAAACGGAAAATTAGTGTGCCTAGATTTAAAAGGGTTTTGCAACCGTTCAATAGCTGCGTTCGAATTACGAACTGCGAGAAGGTAACGAAAAGACGAAAGCGCCGATCGGGGAGGCGTCGTAGCTCTTCCGTTTGCTCGCCTTCTTTCCACGCGACTACATAACACATGCGCACTTACGACCTATCTACGCAAGAGCCGTCTCAGTGGTTTCAGTTTCGCTTGCTCCCTCTTAAATCTAGGCTCTTTAGAACAGGATAGATAGACGGAGGAATGGATGCATAGCGGCAGTTGGACGGTGACTTGCACCACCTAATAACATGTTTCAGGGGTGGAACTCGTGAAATGTACTTGGGAGCAGCCACGGGAGCAGCTGAAACAGCTGTTTTGGAGCAGATTGGGAGCAGCTAAAACTACATTCTGGAGCAGGCTAGGAGCAGCCCAGATCAGTTTTTATCGCACTTCAGCTTGTGTCTTAGACGAGCACGGGAGCAATTTCAATTGTGCTTAGCAGCACAGATGAACATGAGTGGTTAGGGGCCTTAGATAGATGGGATAACAGTGTAATAGATGCGAAAACTTGAAACTTTGTGGGCCTTAAGGAGAACCAAAAAGCAAGTACCATACGTTTCTGAAGATAGTGTCCTTGATAATTTCTGAATAACTTTCAGCCGCTCAAAATGCAAGCCAGCACAGCTTATCGCGCAACCCACACGTGCTCGACATAGTAATTATATGTGCGAACCACATGACGTGCGTAAGCAACGGACGTGCAGTTGCGCGGAGGAACAGGGCAACAAATTTCGGAGTTATCCTATTGTGCAACTCAATGTCGAAGCAGCTGATTACGATTAACGGAGTTATTGTATTCGAAGCGGTAAGCAGGAGCAAGGTTAAAGTACGCCGAGCAGATCTACTGCTCGCCTGAGAGCTGCTGGCCGGCAAGGTTTCGGATCGGGCCGCGTTTCAGTTCTATCAAATCACGATTTATCTTGCTTGAATGCGGTTCCAACTTCTAACGATAAAGTACTAAAAGGAATCTTTTGCTCATTTATTTTCAACTGGCTGACGTCCGGATCCCGGGCCGCAGAGCCTCAGGCAATCTGACGCTTAACGACTCGACCTCACCTCGGCCGACTTGCTGAACTGCTTATGGCTGAAGAATAACAATCCGCTCGCAGGTGGTGTAGCGCTTGGAATCCAACCCCCGAGTTTTTTCGCCCGCTTCCGACTCAGGATACAAGGGGAGAATAAAAAGAAAGGGTTGCAAGGACGACCAAGCTAAACGCGCTCATTGTTGCCAATAGAGTAGATAAAAACCTAAACCAAGACAAAATAAAATTTGTTTTGGCACACGTTTTGCGATTTGGTGCATAATAGCGAGAGGTATTGGCTGTGGCACAGTTTCTGCAACGTGGCGCAGGACGGCGCAGACAAATGAGTTTGGCGCAAAATGGCGCAAATGGCGCAGCCGTTCCACCCCTGTAGTGTCCTGATATTTTCTGAGTGGCTTTCAGCTGCTCAAAATGCAAACCAGCACTGCTTATCGCACAACCCACACGTGCTCGACATAGTAATTATATGTGCGAACCATGTGACGTGCGTAAGCAACGGACGTGCAGCTGCGCGGAGGAACAAGGCAACAAATTTCGAGTTTAAACTGTTGTGCAACTCAGTATGAAAGCAGCTGATTACGATTAACAGAGTTATCGTATTCGAAGCGATAAACAGGGGCAAGGCTAAAGTACGCCGAGCAGATCTACCACTCGCGTGAGAGCTGCTGGCCGGCAAGGTTTCGGATCGGACCGCGTTTCAGTTCTATCAAATCATGATTTATCTTGCGGGAATGTGGTTCCAACTTCTAACGATGAAGCACTAAAAGGAATCGTTCGCTCATTTGCTTTCAATTGACTGACGTCCGGATCCCGGGCACACTGAGCCTCAGGCAATCTAACGCTTAACGACTCTACCTCACCTCGGTTGAAGAATAACAATCCAGTCGCAGGTGGTGTGACGCTTGGAATCGAAACCCCAGAGTTTTTTCGCGCGCCTCCGACTCGGGAACAGAACAAAGGATTGCAACGTCGACCAAGCTAAATGCGCTCGTTGTTGCCAATCGAGTAGATAGAAACACCAAGACACAATACATTTTTTTTTTTTCGCACGTTTTGCGTATTGGTGCATAATGGTGCGAGGTATTGGTTGTGGCGCAGTTTCCGCAACATGGCACAGGATGGCACAGAAAAATGCGTCTGGCGCAGCCGTTCCACCCGTTTTTTTGTTTTTTTTCTTACAAATTACTGTAAAAGACTTAATTTTCGCGGGCTCAAATTTTCGCGAATCGGGCCAAAGCTGAAAATTTGAAATTATTCGTGGGTCCTAATTTTCGCGAATCAAGTGTAGCTTCCGTAGCGTTTACATATTGCCCCAATTGTTCGCGGGACGTATTTTTCGCGTTTGTAGGCGATTCGCAAAAATTAAGTCGTTTACAGTATCTGTTTACTCAGATTTAATAGCTATTCTGTTTATTTACATAAAATAAAATCCCGGGTGCCCTTTTTCTTCCTTAAAATTGAGACCAAATATCGCAAAATGCCCCTTTTCTGAGATATATAAATATAAAAAAGGACATGTCGCGGTGTTAGGTCGTGCTTTTAACGAGATAAAAAGGCACGAGTGGCTGTAACATTGGATTTCTTGTGACGCTTAGGGTAGATAGATTATGTTTGCACCATAAAATTGGATCTTTAGTGCCGAAGGTCCATCAGCAGCAGCTAATTGTTTTTTTATTTCACCAGAACTCTTACATTCGAGCTTTCGTTCTGCACCATGCATATTCTGCACCAGGCACACATTCTGCACCAGGCACACATTCTGCACCAGGCACATACGCTGCACATATAATAATCCCATTCGCAGCACACCTTGAAAAATTCCTACAAATAAAATCACTATTCGGCTTTTTTTTTTTTCTTGATTCGATTCGGTATTCGATTCTATGACTACTAGTCGGTATTCGCACACCCCTACCCTACAGGGTTTCGCCCAAGTTAACCGAGTAAGCGTTATTTTCGGCAGACCCGAGCCACTCACTGATGCATAAGTACAAGCCAAAAGCCCCTTGGTGTGTGCATTATAGCTTACAAGGTGTGCAGGCCCCCTTCACTGCTTTACTGTACCAATGCCAAAACCAGGAAGAGTTTGGGTCTACCATCACCAAGAGGTAGGCTCACTGCTCGAACGCCTTTAAACAGTGAGCAGAAACAAAGGCAGCTAACCTTTTCGTCTACCCGCTAACTGTTCCAATCGGAGCTCGGTACTCCGACGTCCCTGTGTGCCGTCCTCTCCTCCCCTCCCTCCGTTTCTCACCGTATGGTGCTTAAGACGAGGAACATTACTTGGTGGCAGGTACGATATGAAAAAAAAAGTTCTGAAGCTTGGAGAGCCCCCACGTTCCTAGAAACCTGCCATGTTATAGGTGGTCCATCTATAAGCGAAAACAACGGTGGACCTTCCCGTGCTTCTTTGTTTCAGTTCCAGAGCGAACAGGCACTCACTCGACTTTGGACGTCAGCTGGTCCACGAGCTGCTTGAGCTTCTGGTTCTCCATTTGGTCCTGCAAAATGTGACGAGCACAAAAGTCGGCACGGAGGCGTCCCCCGTGGCAAGCCACGCAAGAATTTCTCTGCGAAATCATCTCGCACATCGACATACAACCTCTGGCGCTTAGATGAATTTTCCGCGTTGCTCTGGTTTGCTTAGGTCAGCGATTTCACCCATGCCACGTCGGAATTCTCGTTGCCACTGAGAATCCGTCGGTGAGTCGTGAAACGAGGCGCGGGACGGGCCACTGAACAGTGCCACTTCCATTGGCAAAGATAGCGACACCAGTGACGATGACACCGCCGCTCCGCCGCCCTTCGCAGCGGCCATCGCAACCATCGACATGGCCAGTACACACCTAGCAGGACCTATCCTCGACCGGAGTTTGTTGCCTTTGGATGGCACGAAGGCTGCCATTATGTTCGGAACGCACATGCAGGGAAGCCTTGACTACCTTCTGCAGGCGTAATGGAACATAAACATGCTATTCTTTTCTTTTTGTGTAATATATTTGAGGACACCAGACGTAAGAAAGAAGCGAATATGGCGATGTGATTTCCGATTCCCGTCCACTTCATTACAACTGGCCTCAACGGTATTTCGATGTCAACTATAAACCTACATGCCACACCGGAGCGCGAGAGACCACCCTCACCAGAAGCATCTGCTCGCTGGAGCGCGTCAGCTGGTCCAGCGCTGACATCAGGTTTCTGCTCAGCTCCTGGTTCCGCTCGGTCAGGTCGGCCGAGTGTTCGAGCAGAGCTCTGCGCTGCTGAGAGCACGAGGCCAGGGAGCATGTGGCTTCTTGGTCGGGTGGAGACGTGACTTCGTGATTGGCGGAAGTGGAGGCGCCAGACCGATCACCGATCGACTCTGCCTGGTACCTGAGGAGCTCCACTTGCAGCTCGTGGACCTGCAGTGGAGAAGGATCCAGTCGCTCGTGATACAGAGTCGAGACGGCTGCATTTTCACGGTGTACAAGTTGAAATTCTTTTACAAAATATTTCTGCGTTTTATACGACGAGTTTTTTTTCTACAAGTAGTGATCTTAGCTGTGCAAGTCTGCCACGGAGGTAATATAGCTTGTTCAAATCGCTGGTGAGAATACTGAAACTTGCTCTCGTCCCAAATGATTTAGGGTCATTTCCAATCCAAATCGGATGAAATGAATGCAGCTACTGTAATTACTGTCTGCTAAGTGCAAATATGCGAGCATCTTTTTGTTGCATCGTCCCCAATTTCCTCGCAAAAAGACGCTTTCTGAAACCGGCAAGGGTGAGGCACACAAATGCACCGCTGCTACACATGGCGCTTAGCATTCATTGAACCGACTGCCCTTTTCTAGATGAGAAAAATTCGGGTAGGATGATATCGTCGAGAGATTGGTGGAGATAGATAGGTCGAGCGCGTGGCCTTCGACACGTTGCGCATTCTAGAGGCAACTAGGAACCGATTAAAACTGCAGAGTGGAGAGGGTAGGCACACACTCTTGCAGCCCCTTCTCCACACTGGAGTTTTACCGGTCCCTAGTTGCCTTAAGGTTGCGCAGCATGCATCTTAGGCCACGCGCTTCGCATTTCCTTGATGGTATGTACTGCCCATGAGAAAGGGTCGTTAGCAACACACAAATTTTTCAAGCAAAAAAAAAAAAGAAAAAATGATGTGCAAAAAAAAAAAAAGATTTTAACTGTACAAAAATTCAGCTATCTTGTTTTGTTTTCATTTCCTCTTAATAAATGTACAGCAGAACCTCGATAAGTTCTCGGTTTATACGTTTTTCCGGCTGTTACGTTTAAAAACGCCGGTCCCGTTTTACTTCCACATTTCACGTATCAGTTTCCTGCCCGTTACATTTGCTCTCCCAGTTGTTGCGTCCCAAAGTGTCGGCATCGCGCCACACCGCGGCGCGCCAGGCTGCCACGTTGGTTTTGAAGCGAAGCTAGCGGAGCAAAGCCGAACCAGGAAATGCGGGTCGCACGGCACACGTAGCCCACGCAGACGCCAGTCTTCCCTTTACTCCTTTCCGTCTCCTCGCTGGGCTTTGCTGAGCTCTGCCACAGCTTCCCATCTTGCCCGGGTGCGACCCTGGAGCACTGCTCGGACGGGAAGCGAGGCTGGCGAGGTGGCAAATGCTCGTTCTCTCTTTCATCTGTCCTTCTCTCTCTCGCACACGGTGCACCCGCATGCACGCCGCACTTCTAGTTTCTGTTCCGCTCGACTGCGTGAACTGTGGTATGTCGGAGTATGTGCGCCTTGCGCCCATTGACGACGGTTTTGGCATCGCGAAAAAGGAAGGCACTCATATTCTAACGAGAAGTTTGATATACTTCAGACGGTTTAGCGGTTATTATTTGCGATCTCGACTTCGGTTGCCTACTTTGGACACCTCGCATTATGGACGACTCTTCTGGGAATTGCAGCGAGGTGGAGAATAAAAATTAACTATTTAAATCGAGTTTTAAATTGCGATCTAAATCACGCCGGTTGTGATGTTGCAATTTAAATACAAACATTTCCCTCAAATGATCCAGATATCTTTTTATATTTATATTTTACGACCCATATAATCCTTCGTGCATTTTTTTTGTAGCACGAGCTACACTGGCCGAGGTTGAGCAGTTTCGCGTGGCTCCTGGAGAGCCGTGCCGCGCATGCGCGAGGAGCAGCGACGTCGCACGACGCGCAGCAGGCGCAAAAAAGTCAAATTTGGGGGTTTTACGTGCCCAGCCAACAACGGGCATCTGGCACGCCCCAGCGGAGGACTGAGGATTAATTTGGACCACCTGGGGATCTTTTGACGTGCGACCGAAAGCTTGGTTACACGGCGCCTCCTCCGCATTAAGAAGAGCGGAGAAGCTTAACTCATCGGATCCCTAAGTAGTCACATAATGCGTATACCGTGTGTGTGTCATTCAAGCAGCAGTAAGCGTGATAATCAAGCTAATCCTAGACAACCAGGAAAGCTAAGAATAGACAGCTGAACCTAAGCTCACGCTACGTATATCCTGGCATAGCCGAGCTAAGCCACTGCAATTTTTTTTTTTCCCATCAAAATCCAAAAATTATTAGACAAGGAATGTTTCTACGAAGCTAAACACAAAAAAAATGTGGTACTCTTAGCAAATTGGAGCATGCAAGTTTCTAGCTTCCGCTCCACTTGGCTGTTGCGTAATATTGGAAGCAAATCAAAACATGAAAAAAAATTAAAACGAGTAATATTACCTATATTGCAAGCAAATCTGGATTCAAAACAAAAAGCAAATGATGCATTTCATTTGCTTCTTGCTAAAGCAAAAGCTGCTTTTGTTCTAGTATGGCAGGGTTTAGACCAATAAGACATTCATTCAACTATTACATGTACAGTAATTCTGCATTGGTTTGAGCGATTGGACAGATTGCTCAGTCTATATGTTCCGTTTTAAAATAAATTTAGTACCGATAAAGAATCAGTTTTCTAGCTACAGTGGTGTAAATCAGACTACCATAAAATTCCGAGCGAATGCCCACGTTTGAAGGATCGCCCACCCCCCCTTTTTGTCCAACATCTGTTAGGAACGGTATTCCGATACATCGCCCTCTCCGCGATTCTCGCCGGACGTCACGCG
Organism: Ixodes persulcatus; assembly: GCA_013358835.2. NCBI lineage: Eukaryota > Metazoa > Arthropoda > Arachnida > Ixodida > Ixodidae > Ixodes > Ixodes persulcatus. The sequence continues at coordinate 648,411 of JABSTQ010011364.1, forward strand.
ATGTCCGACGGGAATCGCGTGTCAACGGTGCGATCTGCGGTCGCCCGTTTTTGTCTGCGATCTGCGCGCGTGAAATGCAAATCTGCTGCGTTTGCGATCTGCGCTATCCGTTCCTGAGTTTTTAGCGGATTCCCGTGTTTTTGCCCGCGATATCGATTCCTAGCTGTAACACGCGCGAGTTGTTCCGCGTGTATTATTGCATCGTGAAATGCGATTCTGCTGCGGCCGCGATCTGCTTGATTTGTTTCCGTGACATGCGGGTTTGCAGTGGATTCCCGCGTTTTCGTCCGTGATCTGCGCACGCGATATCGGTTTCCGCGGTATCCGTTCCCGTGAGATGGGAGTTCTCGGCGGGTTTCCGCGGGTCCTTCGCGCTGTCAAACGCGCGAATCTGCTGCGTCTGCAACCTGCGGTATCCTTTCCCGTGACACAGGAGTTCGTAGTGAATTCCGGCGTGTTTATCGCATCGTGAAACGCGAATTCGCCGTGTCCGCGATCTGCAGTATCAATTCCCGCGTCACGCGGTTTGTAGCGGGTGCCCCGGTTCTTATCATTATTTCTGATAACATTTTGCTGTGGCATCCCCAAAGATAGCCCACCCCATGTTTTTCACCATTTATCTCTTCATTTTGGGTGGGCGTTCGCTCGGAATTTTACGGTAGTCAGGTTTAAAGGCCGATTAGATCCGATAAACCCAATTTAAATCAAATAAACCCACTTGAAACCAAATAAACCCACTTGAAAGCAAATATACCCGATTTAAATGAAGAAAATATGATTTAAATAAAACAAAACAGATTTAGAACAATTCGAAGTATTTAATTTTTTCAAACAAATCACAAGTATTTTTATTACTTTCGTTAACAGGCACTACTCCACCAAGATCGAGAGGCTCCAACCTCCACAACCGACAGCCTCGCTATCTCCTCGACAAAGAGCAAAATGAGCAAACGTCTGCACTCACCCGCTGCCTCAGCCGGAGGATCTCTGCCTGGTTGGGGTCACGGTTCACGACAGGCCGGTTCTTGATTTTGCGTGCTCGGTCTGCGTATCGCAGAGTGTTCAGGGTCTCGTCGCAGTTGTAGTCTGCCGGGCTCACACACGCAATCATGACGGTGTGGCTGTTGCCCCCCAGAGAGTCTGTGCAGAGAGACGGCCACGGATGAGGAAGGCAGAAGCTTGTCGCGACAGAATGCCCCAACGGATCGGACCAATGCAACGGGCTGGGGCGTAGGCTCCCAAGCTAGGTTCCTGGGAACCTAATGTTCCCCAAACTTGAATTACTTTGACGGGTCCCCACACCTAGGGTTGCCACCTGCCCGGTTTTTGACTGGCCCGGCCGGTTTTTTAGACAGCAGGCCGGTTGCCGGTCCGTAGGTAAGATTGGCTGTCATTAGCCGGTTTTTTTTGACAGTCATCGAAGCGCAATTGCGTTTAGATTATTTTTTTTTAGTTTTTTAAGCGACAATTTAACAATTACGACGATAAATATTTGTCGACAAAAAAAAAAGTTTAAAATTACACAAACACCGTGAGGACACGCGATTAGAGAAAGTACGCGGGCGAGCGCGGCAGAAGAACTCCCCGAGACCGGGGGGGGGGGGGGGAAGAGGGGTACGGTCAACACAAAACGAAACGACCAGACCACCGGGAGCGCGATAGAAAGCTGGAAGGCAGGAAAATGAGGGAAAGCGAGAAGACGCCGGCGGGCAACTCGGCGACAGGCCCTCCCGACAGCTGAGCCTTCTGGGAGGTGTTGGCTTTCTTAACGATTGTCGGCATCTTGACAAGGACACGCACGGCGCTTCATCCGTCCACTGTGACGGGCGGCATATGCGCTTTCCCCAAGCTTTCCCCTTCCGCTACACATGGTGTAATATTGTTGTTGTTACTTTAGATCCTCGTCGTCTTTTCCAATCCCTCTTCGTTGCCCATTTAATTGTTTAAATGCCAAAACCAGAGAAACGCGCCGACGATGTCTAGGAAGAGCTGAGCGTCACTCGCAGCTGTTGTCACTTTGTTGGCTGCCTGTGTCCCAAAAGTAACATTCCCTTCCCTTACCTCCATAGTTGTTTTTCTTTTGTTCTCGCTATTCGTTCCCCTTCGGAAAGCTTTGCGCGAGCATAAGGGGATATTCAAAGTTAATTGCTTCAGTGCCAAGCCAGACACACGCCGACGATGTCTAGGAAGAGCTGAGCGGCTCTCGCAGCTGTTGTCACTTTGTTGGCTGCCTGTGTCCCAAAAGTAACATTCCCTTCCCTTACCTCCATAGTTGTTTTTCTTTTGTTCTCGCTATTCGTTCCCCTTCGGAAAGCTTTGCGCGAGCATAAGGGGATATTCAAAGTTAATTGCTTCAGTGCCAAGCCAGACACGCGGCGACGATGTCTAGGAAGAGCTGAGCGGCTCTCGCAGCTGTTGTCACTTTGTTGGCTGCCTGTGTCCCAAAAGTAACATTCCCTTCCCTTACCTCCATAGTTGTTTTCTTTTGTTCTCGCTTATTCGTTCCCCTTCGGAAAGCTTTGCGCGAGCATAAGGGGATATTCAAAGTTAATTGCTTCAGTGCCAAGCCAGACACACGCCGACGATGTCTAGGAAGAGCTGAGCGGCTCTCGCAGCTGTTGTCACTTTGTTGGCTGCCTGTGTCCCAAAAGTAACATTCCCTTCCCTTACCTCCATAGTTGTTTTTCTTTTGTTCTCGCTATTCGTTCCCCTTCGGAAAGCTTTGCGCGAGCATAAGGGGATATTCAAAGTTAATTGCTTCAGTGCCAAGCCAGACACACGCCGACGATGTCTAGGAGAGCTGAGCGTCTCTCGCAGCGACATTGTCGTTTTTTCGGCATTCTTTTAGAGCATCGATATGTGCTGCTATGTTCAGGCTTGCCTTCTAACTATTTTCAAATGGCTGCCATAAATCAATTACGTGCCGAGAGACGTGCCAGTCTTTTTTCCAAAGGGACGCTAAACACAGAGGAGGTTTGAGGCAGAACCGAGAGCAAAGCTATCCGTTTTCTGCTATATCCTATTGGAGATTGGGTCTTGAAGGGGAGTACCGTGCGCAGCGATGCGATTGGTTTGTACAGAGGCGTTCCCGACGTCAATCGCCAAAACTTCCACGCTATTTGTCAACCGCTTTTTATGTTGTGCCCATAAATACTGGAAGCAAGGTCCCTTCAAGTATACTGATCATTGGGAGAGCGAAAATCTGCATCAGTGGTTACGCGCTTCCTTTGCTTGCATCATGAGCGCAAATTCTCCGCCTTTGAAACAGCGAAAATTACATCACTGCGTGTTCCGGAAAGACTGGAGATCTCAACCCGAGTAAGAGAGTTGGCTCCTGCCTGTGGACGAGGATGCCACCGCTGCAAGATGCACTTTATGCGAAAGCAGGTTTACGGTGAAATTTGATGGCGTCAGCGCTGTCAAGCATCACGCATCAACGCAGAAACATAAGCAGAAGAGCCTCGCCTCGAAACAATCGGCTGCGCTCACGAAGTTCTTCGCTCCAGCGACTTCTAGCGCAGAAGATAAGGTGACTGCTGCAGAACTGGGCACCATATTTCACGGCATCAAGCACAACTACAGTTACCTGTCAATGGATTGTGGCAGCAAGTTAGCGTCAAGTCTTCCCGGATTCAGACGTCGCTTGCAGAATGCGACTTGGAAGAACGAAGATGGAACACCTCGTGAAAGATGTGCTGGCGCCTTATGCAGTGGAGTGCATAGTCGAGAAACTTCGCCCAGCAGGCCGCAACCTCCCATTTGCTCTCTCCACGGATGCCTCCAACAAGGGAAATAGGAAACTTTTCCCCATCGCCGTGCGAGCATAAGGGGATATTCAAAGTTAATTGCTTCAGTGCCAAGCCCGACACACGCCGACGAGTCTAGGAAGAGATGAGCGGCTCTCGCAGATGTTGTCACTTTGTTGGCTGCCTGTGTCCCAAAAGTAACATTCCCTTCCCTTACCTCCATAGTTGTTTTTCTTTTGTTCTCGCTATTCGTTCCCCTTCGGAAAGCTTTGCGCGAGCATAAGGGGATATTCAAAGTTAATTGCTTCAGTGCCAAGCCAGACACGCGGCGACGATGTCTAGGAAGAGCTGAGCGGCTCTCGCAGCTGTTGTCACTTTGTTGGCTGCCTGTGTCCCAAAAGTAACATTCCCTTCCCTTACCTCCATAGTTGTTTTTCTTTTGTTCTCGTTATTCGTTCCCCTTCGGAAAGCTTTGCGCGAGCATAAGGGGATATTCAAAGTTAATTGCTTCAGTGCCAAGCCAGACACGCGGCGACGATGTCTAAGAAGAGCTGAGCGTCTCTCGCAGCCGGGGTTACTTGGTGGCCTGCGTGCGTTCCAAAGTGACAGAGAGTGCCGATTCATTGTCTGTGCTACCATGCACTGCCAGTGGATCCATCGCAGAGGATCAAAGGAAGACGCCGACATTGTCGTTTTTTCGGCATTCTTTTAGAGCATCGATATGTGCTGCTATGTTCAGGCTTGCCTTCTAACTATTTTCAAATGGCTGCCATAAATCAATTACGTGCCGAGAGACGTGCCAGTCTTTTTTCCAAAGGGACGCTAAACACAGAGGAGGTTTGAGGCAGAACCGAGAGCAAAGCTATCCGTTTTCTGCTATATCCTATTGGAGATTGGGTCTTGAAGGGGAGTACCGTGCGCAGCGATGCGATTGGTTTGTACAGAGGCGTTCCCGACGTCAATCGCCAAAACTTCCACGCTATTTGTCAACCGCTTTTTATGTTGTGCCCATAAATACTGGAAGCAAGGTCCCTTCAAGTATACTGATCATTGGGAGAGCGAAAATCGAGCGCAAATTCTCCGCCTTTGAAACAGCGAAAATTACATCACTGCGTGTTCCGGAAAGACTGGAGATCTCAACCCGAGTAAGAGAGTTGGCTCCTGCCTGTGGACGAGGATGCCACCGCTGCAAGATGCACTTTATGCGAAAGCAGGTTTACGGTGAAATTTGATGGCGTCAGCGCTGTCAAGCATCACGCATCAACGCAGAAACATAAGCAGAAGAGCCTCGCCTCGAAACAATCTGTTGCGCTCACGAAGTTCTTCGCTCCAACGACTTCTAGCGCAGAAGATAAGGTGACTGCTGCAGAACTGGGCACCATATTTCACGGCATCAAGCACAACTACAGTTACCTGTCAATGGATTGTGGCAGCAAGTTAGCGTCAAGTCTTCCCGGATTCAGACGTCGCTTGCAGAATGCGACTTGGAAGAACGAAGATGGAACACCTCGTGAAAGATGTGCTGGCGCCTTATGCAGTGGAGTGCATAGTCGAGAAACTTCGCCCAGCAGGCCGCAACCTCCCATTTGCTCTCTCCACGGATGCCTCCAACAAGGGAAATAGGAAACTTTTCCCCATCGCCGTGCGCTTCTACGACGTGAATGGTGCCGGAATAACGGACGCTCTCATCGACTTCTGTGAGCAGGCGGACGAGACTTCCGGCGGCATCGGCGAACTCTTGGCAACAAGTTTGGAGAAGATGGGTCTTCCTTTAGAGCGAGCTGTAGCGTATAGCTTCTGTGAATTATGGGAAACAACTCCGTTTTCCAGAAGATGCAGAAAGGTCAGCCACACTTGTTGAAGGCCAATTGTAATTGCCATGTAGTGCACAACGCTGCCAAGCACGCAGTGAAGTCTTTAAAGTTTGATGTGGAAACCCTTGTACTAAAGGTCTTCAAAGAGTTTTCTTCTGGTTCGAAATGTGTAGAGGAATTGCAAACGTTTTTGACTTCTGTGATCAGGAATATAGCAAAGTGCTGAGTCATATTTCTGTCCGTTGGTTAAGCTCGTTTACGGCCTTAGACTGATTAAGAACTGGGCTCCCATCAAGTCCTACTTTCTGAGTCAGGGCGAGGAGGAGTGCGAAAAAAATCTGGATATTTATTGGCAACCAAGCCGATAGACTTTCGGAGTGTATCACGCTTCCAGGGTGCCATCTGCACTTCATGCACTCGTTCCTTGCAATGTTTCATTCAACTATCCTCACCCTCGAAAAGAGTCATCTTGAGCCGACAGAACTTTACGCTGTAATGACTAAGCGCAGGAAGCAGCTGATTAACCGGAAGGATGATATGTTCTTCGGTGTCAAGGCTAATCAGGGACTTGAAACCCTTCCCGGCGGACAGGCTGCAATGCTGGACTTTGTGAATGTTTATGACAGGGCCCTTGCATACCTTGGGAAGTGGTTTGACTTCAAGAATTCCCCATTTAAGAGGCTCGCTGAATTGGATCTGCGGAAAGGTGCACCCAGCATGTCAGTCGCAATGAATGCGGGGGAGCTTTTTGGCATTAACTTTGAAGAGGAAGGCGATGAATTGTACTCGGAGCTTTGTCTTTTGAGGGGTACTCTCCCTGGACTTCTAGGACATGACGAGAAAGCGAGCTCGATCTGGCTCAAATTCTTGAAAGAGGTCAGGTGCCCCCATTTGCAGAACCTAATGGAGTATGTTTTCTCCATTCCCTGCAGCAACGCGTTTGTGGAATGCGTCTTTAGCGTGATGGGAAGCTTGTGGACGGATGAGAGAAATCAGCTAAGCGTCCCAATGGTTAAAGCGGAGCTCTGTGTGCGGTATAATTTGGTGTACAGCTGTGAAGACTTTCTAAAGATGGCTAGAGAAAACAAGCAGCTCATCCGAGCAGCTAAGTCGAATTCAAAATATATGTTCAAGTTCCGCAAATAGAAAAAGGCGAGCATATAAAATGTTACCTTTTTGTTTTTCTGCATTGTTTTGTGTATTGCACATTATTGAGCGTGTATGTATATATAATATCCGATACATTGTGGCATATGCACTGTATACTTTTTAACGGACGTAATATGCCACTGGTTTGGTGGATTTAGTCGCGAAGAGCATTTTATGGACGAAGTATGTGCGGTTATTTTTCAGTGCCGCGCATGGGGAGCCAGTAATTGCAATTTCTCGAAAAGGGTCTGCGAGTGGCGAGGCAGCATGTTACCTTTTTTTTTTGTGTTGTTAGTATGTTGTTTTTATGGCTGTCATAAGCGGTTATGTGAATTTTGTATTTGTAGTGTGTTGTTTCTGTCGCAAGACGTTACGTGAATTTTGTATTTTCTTTAACATAGATTAAGGAATGTTTTATTTCAAATAGGCGCTTTTGATTATTTGATCGCATTGAGTATTCTCCCCTTTGTACATAGCTAATGTGTGCATGTGGTTTTCTGTCGTACTGCCAAACTGGAGATGGGCCCCAGACTTTGTCAAGCTGCCAGATTTGATCGCATTGAGTATTCTCCCCTTTGTACATAGCTAATGTGTGCATGTGGTTTTCTGTCGTACTGCCAAACTGGAGATGGGCCCCAGACTTTGTCAAGCTGCCTCTGGCAGCTTGACAAAGTGGGTTTGGTTTGGGGGCACCGTTGGCTCAAGGTTATAAATAAAGTTGATTTGATTTGAAGAGAAGTGATCTACTCGTCCAAAACCCCGAGCTGGCGACTTTAGAAAAAACATGGATTTGCGCTCAGTCCACACGAGCGTAACGCTTTCCGAGAGCAGCAACAAAAACCTCAGTCACTTTTAGTACAAATGTTATTCCAATCACTGATAATTTTATGCCAACCAGCAGACTAGTTGGTTCTCCATCTGCTGTGCGTGGCAAGTTAGTCAGAAATGTCTTTATTTTTCACTAAAGAGGGCATTTAATTGCACATATTATTGAGCTCAGTGCTGTGTATTTGTGCACATGTACATTATACTAATTCCTCTCTAGGAAATCATTCATTACAATAAACTGCACTGCCTGTCAAAGACGAACATGGGATCTTCCTTTCAACACAATTTCAATATACCCCCCCCCCCTTCCCGTTGAAGGCCCGGTTTTTTTTTTGGGGGGGAAAGGTGGCAACCCTACCCACACCTATTCAAACAGTTGCGCCAGTTTAAGCACAATTAATGTGGCTAAAACTGCTGTCTTGGGCAAGCTGGTCGTTCATGATTTCCGACGTAAGCGTAATCAAGCCTGCATATTTTATGGTAGTTTAGTTAGTCTTACGGATGCATCTCACAAAACCAGCTTTCCCCAGAAAAAAATGTTTAGTCAAAATTAACATTGCCACTGATTCAGCTGAAACACCGAAACGTGCTTCTACGTTGGCACATAAAAAAAAGTCATTATTAACTTCTGTAAAAAAAAAAATTGACGCTGAACGCATCATAAGGCTGGGTTTCGTGACAACAGCAGCATGCTTTTTTGTGTCGAAACCAACGATTCCACATCTTCCTAGCAATATCCGGCTATTTTGTTGACTGACAAAATTAATGAGGCTCGTTACACTGCAAAACTTTGTGAATAGTACGACATGCTGCGATTCGTTTTGCGTGAACGCCGCAGAGTTCACCTAAGCTTAATATCATCCAAACAAGAAATGATATTGTGAACGTTTGTGGTATTCATACGAGTGAAACAAACTTGTCAGCAAGAAAGAAAACAATCCTCTTTCTTTCCGACAAGTTTTTCACTGAAAGACACAACATGCCTACAGTGTGATTTCTCGTTTTGACGATATTAGGCTTAGGTCGACGTCGACTGAGAAAATTTTGCTTTTACCAATTACTTTTTGACCCAGGCAAACGTCGTGCCAAATCTTTCACATTGACAGAACCGCTAGAGTCACTGTCGCAGAGCTCGAGCACTCTGCAATGCACACTTCATTCACCCGGGCCAGAAAACACCGTTCTTTTTTCTCGGTAGCTCCCTGTGTAATCGAGACAAGCTTAAATTATTTTTTTCTTCGTCGGGAAAGGCATCTATTGCCATATAAGCATTCTACCAAGACTTTAAGGAAAAAAATTTTGTTTTTAGTTGAATTTTTTTTAAGGGAGAGGGAGATACACCCTGAGTACCTTGGAGGAGACGTGTCAGCTTCGAGTCCCTGTACGGGATGTGGCCGCTCTCGTCGCACAGTGCGCTGATGACGTTCCCCAGAGATAGGAGGCCACGGTTGATCTGCACACCTGGAAGACAACATATGGAACTCGTGGTCTGAGAACACCTTGCAGGCAATCCCAATCACAGCTGCAAAAGTTACGATTGGCTCACACATTTGCGCTGCAAGTACGAATGACTGCATTGTGAACGCTCATGACAAGGGAACAGACTGGCACCAGCTATCTAGTATCCCTGGCAGGCTTTAAATCTGCATATTTTCAAAAATGACAGTTAAAAAAAAACAAAAAAACTCGAATGTTACCTGCAGTGGCAGACGTTGGGAAGAGAGTCTAAAGTGATCATTAGCAAATTAACCACATAAACTGCGTGAATTAAAGGGAAGATGATGGGTAGACCTCGAGAAGCAAGCTGCCTCGAGGTCTACCCGCCATCTTCCCAATCGGAGTAAATCTGAGCTCGGTGTTCCGACGTTACCACAACACCCGCAAAAGAAGCAGACGAATTCGGCTCCGCATAGTGTCCTCTCGCAAGCGGCTACAATACACTGGAGTAGTTGTACGCAAATCTGTGGACTAGCTTTTAGACCGCGTTTCAGGAGGATGTCCTAGAGCAGTGCACTCACCCTCGCGGAAGCGCTCGCCGACGGCCTTGGTCTTGTTGGCCCGCTCCGAGCCGGCGAGGTCCACGAGATGGAACTTTGACGTGGTCACGTCTTTGCCGCCACGCTCCTTCAGCTCCACCGAGAGTGTGTAGATCGCATGGGACCGCGACGAGCGGGCGTTCATCTCAGTGGAGCCCGTGCTCCGCGACGCGGAGCCAATTTCCAGCTGTTGAAGGGCCTCTTCCGCGGAGGCTACCCTCCGCTCCGTCAGATTCGGGATCTGGAGATTTAAGAAAGAGTGCCACTCTTAAGTTCCGCTCCCGCTCTTGACTGACCGTTGCGCAGGAGTTCCACAGCTCCCGACGGTGGGCACACCACCTTCGAAAGAGGTCTACAACAGAAATTGCACGCCTGCTGAAAGTTTTCGCGATGCTTCGCAAGAGGGAGGAGACGACCGAAGAGGACCTCTCTGATCAGACGCAGCTGCCCCTGTAGGCTCGACGTGTTTGTAGTGTCAACGAGACTCGTTCTGCTATGACGAAAGGCAGAGTGAGAGAATGAGGTATGTCTCAATTTACCGAGGAATATCTTCAATAAGTTTTTCACGGACACCGGAAAATAGAATGCATTATACGAATACCGTATTATCCGAAATTGGCTCCAAAAGGGCATAGAATATGTACACAGGGTGAAAAACTTGCTCCAATCCCACAGGCGGTGGAATACTGCTGGTATTGCACTGCCTCCGGGATCGACCCACATATTTATTAAAGGGCAACTCCACTTCAATTTTAGTTTTGAAAAAACTAATGCAGTCCTCTTCAGTAGCGCCTAAGAAGACCACACGTCAAATATTACGATGCAGTTCTGTCTAAATGTTTCTTAAATGGTCCGGCAAACTTTGCAACTCGCCAAGTTGCTGAAATCGGCCGACTCGAGCAAGCGAATTCTGGCGCAGTGAAGGCTACGGCGAGGGCGTAGCCAACATAGCGCTAAAAGTCATCACCATTGCCCCCTTTTTCTTGTTTTTAGTTCTCTGTGCGAGTGTAGCGGATGATCTCAGCAACATTTCCTCTCGGCGCTCAGCGGTGTCCACGTGATTGGTATAACGCGCCTGCACAGCGCGCTTCTTGGGAGCCGTACTGGCCGTACGGCCGACCCGCCATGGTTCCGCCGTTACCGCTGAGTTTGAGCCAGCGGTAACGGCTGAGCCAGAGCCGAGTTTGAGGCGTTGTCCTGTCCCCTTTTTTCTGTCTTCTTACACTTTTTCTTTCAAATTCTATTCCCAGTCTCAGGTTTTTGCATCATGTACAAACTAAACTTACTATACGCCAGCGTCACTCGGGCGGCGTTCGATCGGATTACTACCAACGTGGAAGGGGGTAGGGAGGCAGTTTGCCAGATCGCTTCAAGGTTTTTCTGAGCCTCAACCACCTGCCTGCCCCTGGCCGTTTCGAACTGGATGAGTATCGTTGAACAGTGCGTTTGTGTGATCACTACTTCGTGATGCACGTTATTCACCCCCCGGGCTGGCGTTCACAATTACTGATCTATGGTCGCACGTCACTCTGCACTGGCAAATATTCCAGCACATCCGGGACACTCGTCTCATTGAAAGGGATTGTCCGGTCGAAACCGGAAGTTTTTGCGCTCGTTACGTCGAGGAAGCCTTCATGTAGACCAACGTCATTTTTATTTTGATATATGATCTCCCGTTCTTAATTAAACCTTTCATGAGCGTAGGTACAAAACTGCACCCCGAATTTCGCCAGTGTCAATGGCTGAAATCCGTAGGTGCTGCGCGACGTCACAAGACGTAAAGGTTTGTCGGATGGTCGGGATAACAAGCGTAGGTCGATGGATGTCTCGTATTTTGTTTCGAATTATATAGTCTCCTAGGCTGTACCCTACCGAAATACGGTTTTTTTAATGCAATTCCCAAGCATGTGCAAAAAAAGTCACGCCTTTTAGCAGGATATTACTCGCAAACAGCCATAAGCTTCGAGCAAATGTATGCCGTTTCGCGCAAACACGACACAACTGCGCACCGGATGCAGATTTCGCCTCTGAAGCGGCACCTAGGTACACGAAGCGGCATCTGGGTACACATGTCGGCGGATCCGCTGGATCGGCGATAAGGCTGCGGGTCGTTCCCTCAGAGGCGATGTCCGCGGGTCGAAGGCAAACGGCGAATCGTTCAAATGCATGTACCGTAATATCCCGAGTCATCGCCCATCCCCGAGTCATCGCCCACCCCAATTTTTGGGCCAATATAGATTTCTAAAAAAACACCGAGTCATCGCCCATCCCTTCAAATACCCCAACGCGGACTCCGCGATCTGCAAACACTCATCCTACCCAAATGACGCGGCCGCGGACCTTACAGTTGGAGGACGTCCGTGACAAAGTAAAACGGAGAGAAAGGCCCTCTCTTTGCTTACGCATTTTTCGCGTGAGCGACTCCGAAGTGGTAGTGTATCCATGCGAAAAGAAAATGATGAAGATAACAAAATAAAAGTTTGTTTTGCTTACGAAAATGTCGATCCGACAAAAAAAAAAGAATCGGAAAGATAACACAAGCATTAACCCAGTCAGGAATCGCGAGGTAAGCGTACGCCCCATATTTCGGGATGTAACCGCGGAGTGTAAGGTCGAAGTCTGTCTCCGCCGAAGTAAGGTCGCTGCGAACCCGCTCCTTCTCCCCGCACGTCGCGACCGCGGTTGTGCAATGTTTTAGACAAAGCCAACAGGTAAATAAAGCTTTTCTGGAACGCCCTACACAGACGTTAGTAGAGCGTCCCAAACCCCCATTGATAGCACGCCGTGCACGGACGCACGCATGTACGCAAAAAACAAGGAAGTTGCGCAAGAGCTTGTGATTGACAAGGCGCCCGACTTGGCCCGACGCCAAAGTATTTGCCACGCGATCGCCGGCTTTTCCGCTTTCCCAGCATCGCTCTTCGTCGCTTCTTTGGTCCGCTCGCTCGTTGCGCCTGGTTGGTTTTTCTATTTTCTTGCAGAATTTTCTTTCTTTTCTTCTCTTTTTTTTTACTAACTAGGAGAACATAGTGGTGACGTGTTTTCACGGAACAAACGTTCGTGCTCTATGCAGATCGGTGGTGTTCCTAGCGCGTATGCAAGCAACGGACTTTGCGGTAGTAAAACATTCTTTCGTGAGCATTTTTTCTATAAAACAATAAAACTAAATCGAGTTTTGAGTTTAATGTATCTGTTGCGTAGCAGCGCTAGATACGGAGAGAAAACTGGGCGGCTTTCTCCGCTTTTATTAACTTTTTGTGCTCACCCACCGAGACATGGCCCACCCCACTTTTTCTATGAATTTCAGGCAGGCAGGGGGGTGGGCGATGACTCGGGATATTACGGTAGTCACTTGACTCGGACGAGCTTGGTGAATCATAGTCACGCTCCATTTTCACACGCGGGTCAAATAGAATCGGGCTGCACGCGTGCTAAATACAACTTCTGGTATCGTTTCCAGATGGCCCAGCTGCTGGTTTCGGTTTCGCTGCAAAATCAAATTGATTGATCCGATTTGGGCGAGGAGTGGAATGGACGTAGTTTAATATCGTTGGCACGGCCTTCACAACTCAGCTTTTGAGCCTTCTGTTCGCTTAGAGCTCAGCTTGTAGCTCTTTTCTGTGAGACGATTGCTGCATAAGCGGGATCTCGATCTTGACGAGAACCCAGTCCCTATGCACGGCGACGATCTACTTTGCTCGTCACTGTATCTTTCACGGAATAGTGTGGAACGTCATGTCAGCTCGCATGTGTTGCCCGGTAGCTGTGGCACTCAACCGCACCACAAAAATCTCACCCAACCACGAAACAAGTCGAGCACAACAAAAAGGAAGCACGCTGCGGCGTTCACTCGCAGGCAAACCCGACGAGACAGAAATGCTCGCTTTGTGTTTTGTGACGTCAAAGCTCCAATGTTGCCAACGAAAGCAGCGTTTACGCTGGAATGCGATTGGAGCAGTATAAATTCAATTATTCACGCAGAGGGGCATATAAAATTCAGATATTGCACGTACGATGCGTCTCGAGACAATAACAATGATATTCAATTGTTTTCTCAGATACAAAATTTGACCGGACAATCCCTTTAATTGCCTAACCAACTTCGCGCAGTCTAAATATCACATCCAAACTTTTCTAAACCTGATTTCGTGAAAACCAGTGAGGCGTGAAAACGTTATTTGAAACTGAAACTGTGGCGGAACATGAAAACCGGACTTCGAACTTTGCACACTTGGACTTGAAAGAAATTCGAAACTTTCAAACCTTCAAAGTTTTTTTTTCGAATTTAGCCCTAAAAGAGAATCGAAACCTTTGAACTTTATGTAGAAAGAAATTCGAAATCTTCGAATTTATCTAACTTTATGACTATAAGAATTCGAAACGTTTGAATTTTTTGAATTTCAGATTCAAAGAAATTAGAAACATTCGAATCTCTCGAATTTCAAGCTAGGAAAGGTCGAAATCTTTGAATTTCTCGAACCTCAAGTAAAAAAAAATATTCGAAATAATCGAACCCAAACTTTTAGAAATCGTGAAAGCTTCAAACTTTTCGAATTCGAAACTCCACGGTTTTTGAAAGTTGCGTAATTTTTCGAATTCAAATCTCCGTACGGTTGAAAATATTGAAATCTTTCGAATTTGAACCTCAGTTTAGTTCGAAAATATTGAAACCTTTCGAATGCGAACCTAGGGTAGTCTGCGGCATCCCTAGAAAAAAAATGAAGGAAAGATAATGACGGTATGTACACGTACATGCTCGCTCGCACATGCACGCGCGCACACACAAAAAAAAAAAAATGTAAATGGGATTTAAGTTACAGAGTTCCATTGTCAAGACTGCGCTTGCAGTCCTGATACTATGTATCTACTATATACAAAATGTACTATGTACTATCGGGGAAAAATGAAATGCGAACAGAGGAGCGCGTGGCTCGCGGTACAGGCTGCGCCGCCTGGAAGTGAGCCTAGGGGCGAGGGTGCGTGGCCTACTCCGATGTGTTCATGCCCTTCGCACTGCACTCCCCAAGCTTCGGCAGTGCGCCTCTCAGTGCACTGAAAGCTGTCACCGCTATCTTTGCCTGCTCGGCGCGTGCGGAGAGCTTCTTCGCACCGCACGCGCTGAGCCAGCAAAGATAGCGGTGATAGCTTTGAGCGTACTAAGAGGCGCACTGCCGAAGCTTGGGGAGCGCAGAGCGAAGGGCATGAACACATCGGAGTAGGCCATGCACCCTCGCCCCTAGGCTCACTTCCAGGCGGCACAGCCTGTACCGCGAGCCACGCGCTTCTCTGTTCGCATTTCATTTTTCCCCGATAGTACATGCTGTGTACACAGTGTGTGCATAATATAGAACATAGTACGTAGCATGTGCATACTATGTACAAAGTATACAGACAAATGCCTTTAAACAATCTAAGCAGGACTGGTGAAAAATTTTTGTTGTGCAAGTCCTGCGTTACAAGGGTTGGGTGGGAAAAAACAAACGGGTGAATATGAATCTAAACAACCTTGCCGCACTCAGCCTCAGCAAAACAGGAGCCTCTTGTGGGTTTCTGTCGATATAACTATCTTGGCACCACGGAAGTAAGAGCTCAATCAGAACACGCTCGTCAAACTACAAAAATCGGATGTAGACCGAGATGGAGGAGGGCGAACACAGTTGGGGACGTAGGCTTGCTCCGACTAACTCCAAAAAGATCTTTGTTAAAGGCTGACAAGCAGCCAGAAAGAAAGAACCTCCCTCAATTCCACCCTTCCATTAGAGAAAAAGGGAGACCCCCCCTTCTACGGGGAATAGCACAGAGACCCGCTCTTATGGGGAGCGTAGAGGGAGTGCGAGAGGAAATTGAGAAGGAAACTGGAAACCGGTTATCTGCCCGGCAGAACACCATTCTGTACGTTAATTTTTAACTCTTTAATTGCAGATTGGTGCACTTGCATTTCTTAATTGTTACGATACTCTAAGTGCAGCTTTTGAAGCAGCTCTATGCTGCGCATGCCATAATCTTTTAGCAGTTTCGAGATCGGCAAACTGTGTTCAAGATCCCGAGGAAGCTACTTTGCCTTACCTTGATCGTGCCGTTGTCCTCGCGGATAGCGAGGGGATCCTGGCTTCTGAGGAGGTCAAGGATGTCCTCCTTGTAGATCTGCGTATAAAACGGGAACACGCAGGCTCGATCGAATGCCAGCGCAGAGCCACCACTCCGCCGGTACAAGACTCTGTAGGTGCCACGGAAAAAACGAATACCTAGGACGTTCAAGTACTACAGAAACGGCGAAGCGGGAGATTTAGCGAGGTCCTTCTGCTACGCTATTAGACCTATCCCACCAGGTGATCGGCTGTCTTATAGGAGTACCCGAGACTCGCCGACAAAACCCGTCGCTAAACGGTTCTTTAGCCAAGCAGTGGTAGAATCGGTGGCGAAATAAATTATGGACGTTGCAAAGAGCGGCGTCCTCGTGGGGATGGCTTCTCTCGTTCTACCGGAAGTTTGCGGGGACTTAAACAGAACAGCGCCACCTTGGTGCATTTTTTTGAAAAGGGGCTATAGTACAGGGTGATTCAAGGAGAGGCCAGGCTCTTTAAATCGACCTATCGCGCTACGACTGTGCAGCGTTGCCCACAGATGGTGCATTTCTTTTTGTAAAATTTGCAAAGAGCGAACTTACCTGAGGAAAAAGTAAAGAAAGAAAAAAGGCTTAGATCCTATGGAAACGTAGTGACGCCACCGGTCTTCAAACAACATGGCTTTTGATAAAAACAAAAGGCACGGTGTCCGCAGCAGACACGCCAGAACCGCCTAAAGACACTGACAAGCGACAAGACTGTTGCAATGCGGAAGACTCTCCTCGGACGGCGATCGCAGACAGTTGGTTGCGCGACTGCAGCCTAAATGTTTCCAGGGGCTCGCGTAAGGGAGCGCACCCACCTCCAGGAAGGAGACCTTCACCTCCACGTCCTTGCTGGCCCGGCACTCACTGACGGCAGCGAAAATGTCCTCGACAGCGCGAGGGATGATGCCGGTGTCCTCCGCGATGCCTCGAGATGCACAGCTGGTGCCCATTGTGAAGGTCTTCCCGGACCCGGTCTGGCCGTACGCGAGCACGGTCACGTTGTAGCCTGCGTGCAACGGTACGTCCGACCTCAGAGGGGCGCTCCACCAACTCTAAGGTGGCGGGCGTAAACGTCGAGCACGGCGCACATGAGGGGCCGGTGCCGAAGAGAGAAGAACAGACACCGAGCTAATTTGCAACACGGTTGCAAGTTGCGTGAAAGAAATATTTACCCGCAGTCAGGCCCCACCGAACTGCCCACGAGGCCGCTTCTTTTTTATTTGTAAACCGCATCCCTCGTGTTCATTGGTACCGGGGAGTCTTCCAAATTGTTGGGATCACATGCGTTTTACTTAGAAATCAGGGAATTCTGTGCCCATGTCTCAATGAAAACACTGTCAGCGATTCAATGCAGCTCCCTCGCTGGCCACTCCTTCCCATAGTTCAACTCTTCTCATTGGCAGACTCAGTGGCATAGCGCCGCATGGATTGGGGGGGGGGGGGGGGGGGCATCTTATCGATGTTTGTTGCATTCATTGGTTGCGTGGGCACACTAGAGTCTCACAAGAATTGCCAAAGCATTCTTCTAGGTACAATGTTAAGGCAACCTTTACCCTGAAATTGCCAATAAATGGTTGTCTCCAACGAGAAGGACGTCGATAGGCACGGTTTCGTACGTGAACAAAGTGACCAATCACAAGTCACTACCTATTCCCCGTTTCACCTCGTGATGGAGGGTGGTGGATACTACGAACCCTTGAGCCAATCCAGAGCTGTGGAGGAAACGTGTACCACATGCCCCGCGCGTTGCCACACCTCCCCGAAGGTCATGCAACACTCACCTGGCACTGGCTTTGATGGTTCGTAGGATCCTCTGCAGTTCATCGCAATGTGAAACTGAGTATAACTGCACTTGATCTGAGCGACAAGTTACAATACTGGCTTCAGACACTGGACTGGCTTCAGTGGCTTCACGAGCCACTGAAGCCAGTCCAATGCTGTAGAAAGGTTGTGCGACCTTCAGGAGAGGAGCAGCGACACACAGTGTAGTCACGTGTTGTTGTCACAGCACTTGATTGGCTGGGATGGTTGGCAGCATTCACTGCAGCCCATCGTAAGGTGAAATGGAACATAACTAGATGTACAGTCTCCTGCAATATGAAAGACCCACCAGGAGCACGTGGCTGCAACGGTGACTGGCGGGGGCGCTGGGCACGCTATTCCATTTTGCCCCGAGGAGAGGACTTGCTCGGGGCTCAGCCAAAGCGCAACCCGTGCTCATCAGTTTCTAGTTTCGGTTTTGTTGCGGGGAGCAGTTCATTGCACCCGCAATCTGCTGGCTCTGCAATTTTCTAGATCTTTTATCTCGAGCGAATGCATACTGTGGTGCATTTTCTCTTTTAAATGTGTTTATTTACCCGTTGACATTAATTTATTTGCCTGTTCCAACATTTTATACTCCAAACAGATAAAAAAGCAGTGATGACTATACTTGTTTCGAGCCTTCGTAACCATATCTCTGGGCGTGATGCCAAGCGCGCTCTTCCGCTAAGCCCAAAATAAAAAACTTAAGCACGTTCAGGCCAAGACAAGCCCTCAGTGAGTGTCCGGCCCTCAAAGCAGCATGAAATCGCCCGGAACGCAGGCAGCGCCCCGCTGTCTTAGCGACGGGCTCTCAGTGGGTCTTTCATATAACAGGAGAATGTATGTTAACTAAGTGACAAGTTGCAAACAGTACTTGTCATTGGAGCAAGTTACAAAAAGAGGTTAAAGTCCATTTCTGAAATTTTATAAATTAGAAAGTATGTACTGAACTTTAGGGTCTAACTAATTACAGTACCTTAATATAGAATATAGACCTTTGCAAAAAGAGCGCTCTAGCCGCCGCCATTTTGCAAATTGAGCGACCCCTATCAGCCAGAAATTTCTGGCACCCGCCCGAGCTGTGGAAACCCGGTCAGTGCGACTCCTCACCTGCGTTATGCATTCGGAGTTCGCCGGCTTTTCTTGGAAGTTTTTACTTTATTTGCCTGTTTAGGATCGACGTTCTTTGAGGATTATTTCCGTTGAGATAATCTCCAAAAAGCCTTCCCGGCTATGTTCAAGGTCTTAGCAAAATAGCTGATAGGGTCGGGTCTGGCGTGTGGGGACGGAATAGACACGTTCGCTCATTTGCTTTGAAGCTGTACAAAAAAGCAGCTCTCTTCTACATGTTTCCCAAAACACGCCGGATTCCGTCAGATTGTCGCTAAGTGACTATCGTCGACACTGTATATTAGATATGCTGCGTTATTTAAGACGTTTCTCAAATCCTGTTTGGATAACGCGGCACCGTGGGGTATGAGAATATATGTTGTTCGATTGATGAGACTCGTTGAATTTCATGTTGTGGGCAAGGAATATTCAGGCAGTTCGGATATCCTGCGTGGTCAAATATTTTCGACGGCTAAGACCTTTGTAGATTGACATGGCTGAGTGTATGGTGCCATAAAAAGACAAACATAAAATGAAACAAACATTCCAGTTGCATTTGTTCTGTCGCGCACGGACTCACCAAAACAGCTTTAATTTCTTTGTTTTTGTTCCCATAAATAGTACAATGCATTCTTAAAAACCCTGAGAAATTCTATTCGCCATAGAACACAAAATGAAAAAATATAATGCGGCAATTTAGCCTCCACCAGCGTCCGGAAGTGCGCCTACGCAGGCTGCCACAGCCCACTGCCTAGAAAACTAACAGCCCAGCGCAGTCGGGCAACAATGACGTACCCTCTCAAAACCAGGGACGCACGCTGCAAATCGCTGGAAAGGTCTATATCAGGGGTGGTCAAGCTGCGGTCTCTTCGCGTGTTAAAGTGCGGCTCGCGGCTCCACCCCCCCCCCCCCCCCACCTCCTGGTCACACGAAGACTTACCCAAAAAAGAGACATGGAACGAGTTTTGAATCGAAAGACAGGTTGTTGCGGTTTGGTAGTCTTGTGCTACTGCTACCATACGTACAGTTGGACTGCTTTTGACTCTGATAGATTGAAAGTAGTTCAAGATTAGTTTATTCCTCCGGACAAAAGTCCCCCCCCCCCCCCCCCCCCCAGCTCTTGGAAGTTTCGTGGTTTTGTTTGCGCCTCTTAGGCCGGGTCAGCCTGGCTACCCCCGGCCTATATGATACCCGCAAAAGTATGCCGGCAGCCGTGTTGCCGTTGGTGGCTACTTTGCACCAAATTGGCTACTTTTGAGCACGGTCTGGCGACAAAAATTTTAAGTTGGCTCGTTGGCCTTTTTGGCTACTTTTAATTTATATTCTGGCGAATTTTTAGTACAGAGAATGTTTATACTCGGTCAGAAAGATGACATGATTTCTGACATTACAAATACCTCTAAAAGAAATTTAGGAAAAAAACGCGGCATGTTACGGTCATCACGTTACTGAAAGAGTGGTCAATTACAAGTCCACAAACCTAATATAAACGGAAGCAGCAGCTGCATTAAAATCAGTCTTCCTTGGCAAACTTAGTTGTTGGCTTTTGTTTTCTAACAGGCCCAGAAATGATTTGCTGTATCATTTCTAGGCATTACTACAGGCTTTCAAAATGATAGCTTCCTCGACGAGTGGAGAAAAGACAGCAAGATTAATGGTAAGCTTCGTTACAAATCTTCTTTTTGGCATGCTGTGCATAAAAACATTAACGCTGCGTCTATGCCGCGCTGTTATTCACCCGTATGTTGTTCATCAATACTTCTTGCAGGCTGGATGCCATCTGCTGACAACGGAATGGCGGCAAAGTGTAAATTCTGCAAATGCAAGATTTGTCCGCACTATAAAAGCAAAGCATTCAGAAAAAAAAAAAAAAAAAAACACCGCGACATTCTGATCTCGTCAGTGTTGATCCCATCAGTGTTGCGACACAATACATCGACAAGCTTGCTATCCTTGGACCTGGTCAATATGAGATATATCTTCCCCAGTCCATAAAGAGCAGACCTGGGAGACGTCTTCAGCGAGAAGCTATCGAAACTTCCAATTGAAGATAAAAAAATGTTCACGAACGCTGTTTTTATTTTTTAAAGAAAATGGCAGTCCAGATGCAACTACGGCTTCCTAATTCTTCATCCGCATTTTGAAGGCTCAACGCCATAAACCCAGAGACTATAGAGAGCGACTAGAGCCGAGCAGACATACTGAGACTTCCACTTCACTTTTTTGGCTGATCTCCTCTTGAGCTAAAATCAGAAATTGACACCTGCAGTCAGTTTCTAGCACACTGGACCGTACAACCTGCCTCAACTTCTGGCACGGAGCAACCGCTTACAGGAGCGTTTCTGGAGTGTGCCCTTTTCCAGTATCGAATTCTGATTTTGAGCACATGTTTTCTCATGTTTCACTTACAAAAACTCTATTCAGAAACAAGATGAGCTGGACGTCCTTGTGGCGATTGTGAGACTAAAGTTCGGGCTGTGGCTGCAAGAGAAAACGACCTCCACATTTGACCTGCACATTGAGTCTTAAAAAACTTATCCTGAATTACTCTCAATGTGGGAGCATTTATTCACGTTGATTAACGCTGGATATAGGCTCATTTTATCACTTCGTACGACGCCTCTTTTAGAAAATAAACGGTGGAGACATTTTTGGCGCCAAGACAAATGAAATGGCTCCTTTTGACCTGTGTTTTGGCTACTTTCACCAACCGCCCAACGGCAACACTGGCCGGCAGTTATACACCAACTCATGTTTACAAACAAACCGGAGCGCCCCTAGTTGACGCCACCGGTGCCGCGCATGTGCGATGGAGTGTGGGCAAGAAGCTCGCCGTCGCCCATAAACAAACCATTGAAATGAAATGTTGTCGGCGTCAGTGTCAGTCCCCCTGCCCTTTTTCGTGTTTGAATTGTTGATTCTATGTCTTCCCGGCAATGTCTGACTACTTCAGCGGCCTCAGCGAAACTACCGAGGCTCGTTACACCGCAGAACTTCGCGTGAATAATGTGACATGCGGAGATTCATTCCGCGTGGACGCCGCAGAATGGACGCTAAAGCCCGATTCGCATGATGAGAATTCGCTCGCAAATTTCAGTCGCGACGTCACTCGGGCTGCAAAAGCGTGAACCGTAGCTAAGATGGTCGACGTCGATATACTGAAAATCGCAAGGAAAATCGGACGAACCAAGTGAATCGGGCATAACAAGTCGGTGATGGCCCCTGGTAACAATGATCAACAACTCCTTACATCTACTGCTTACATCGAGCCTGCTTACCAACCTTAAAACCTAAGTCATTTGAGGCCTGCACTTACTTCTTATCGTAAGTACCGGGCCAACATTCGGTCTACGGGCCGGTGTCGTCTAAAAGAGCAGACGACAAGCAGAAACGTTTGAAAGAGCAGACGACAGTTCGAACGATCAGGTGGCCGTTTGAACTTGAAGACGCACTAAACGTAGTCCGCAGGTGGTCCGGACAACTTGACGGTTTTCCGGCGTTCATGTTAGAGCAAAGCAAATAAATCTGATGACCACAAGTATCCGTGAATTCAACCCAAAGTGCTCCCGCCGAAGCAATCGTGGTCCCACGGCGTCTGGTTTTCCCTTTTCACGGCACATATCCCGTTCTCGGACGAACCGAGCACATGAAAACTGACCTTCAAACCTTTCTCAGCTTCTTTGGTACAGCCCCAGTCGTGGCGCTTTCACGAGAATGCAGGTTTTTGTCTGGTTCCTTTCCAAACAACGCACGAATACGTCTCAAATGGGGACATCCGCCCACAGCCCCAGACCGGAAGTGCGCCCGACGCGCCACCACCGCGCCATGACGTAACAGAGTTGAGTTTGTGTATAGTCACGTGGTTGAGCCAGCCAATGGGAGGAAACTGCCAGCACTTCCGCCCGGACAACTCTGCAAGCTGCCGTCGAAATAGACTCGTCCCAAAATTAATGGCACCTAAAACACTTCCACATAAAGTAATAATAATAATAATAATAATACTTTATTCGTACTTTGGAGGGGTTTATCCAGGCGCACAGGGTCGCAAAAGGCAGTGATGCCCATACCACGAAGGCTTGCAGTCCCAACCTGGGGCCCATTATCACACACGCACGTGCAAAATTAAAAAAAAAAAAAGTAAAAAGGGGGGGAGGAGTGAGAGGGAGAAGAAAAAGGGGGGGGGGCCACAAATAATGTTCAAAAGAACATATTTTAGCGAGTGGCGGAACACGGCAACCGAGATGGCTTCACAAACAAGGGGAAGAAAAGGTCATTCGCGAGAAGTCGTTTGCTCAAACCACACCCCCAAACTATACCCATGCACGTCGAACATTGCTCGACAAGACGACGTTCGCTAAAAAGGCGGCTGCTCAGCAAAGCGCGCTTCGAAACGGTTACAGGGAAGTTCGCCTACCTTTGAAGAGTTTCTCAATGAGTTTGGCTACGGCGTGTTTGTAGATGGCTTCTTGGGCCTCCTCGGGGGGGAACACGTAGTCGTAAGTGAACCTTTTGTCCGCGCCAAGCACAATCTGCTGTTCGCCGGGCACGAACTGGACGCAGGACTCGCAGCCATCTATTTTTTCTTTGCAGACCAGTGGCCGGCAACGCACTGCTACCCTGACCGGGATGGCCTTGCCCTCCATAGGAACGCTGTGCCGGTCAGACAATAAGGGGTGTAAAACATGTCGGAACAAGGCGAAAATGGCCAAAGCGGTTCGGGTGGACTTACCGAAAAACGACCGGCCACTACGACGGCCAAATGCTCCAACGAACGGCGGAACGAGGACGCACGGGCACTAGGCACGAGCAGTGGAAACGGGCACACTAGCACGGGCACTGCGTGACCGCAGGCGGCGTTCGTTTTTGAATCTTGCACCGTTGGGACGTTGGGACACTGTTGCTCACCCTTGACTGGTTTTCCGCTAGGGACCGAGAGCAAAAAATGGTATTTATTTTTTTTATTTATTTATTTATTTACCCTCAAGGGAGATGATTACATTTCATAAGATAGTACAACATTGTGAAGTTATTAATATAGACAAATAAGAGGCTCATAATCATACAATAATAGCTAAGGTGGCTAAAGGCGCATTCACACTGAGCAAAAGACGCGCGTTGCGGTCGACGTCGACGCCGGCGTCGTAAAATACGAAGCAGTCACACAGGGCACCCGACGGCGGCGTCTTCTCATGGAATCTCGCGTTTGTCGAGAGAACACGGAATTTTTTTATTCGTCTGCTTCGCACGATTGTTGTTGCCTTGCCTTCGCGATTGCATATGCGGTGGGAGACAATCGTCTTCACTGAATGGACAACGGCGATGATTATATACACGTTTATACTCCGGTTATACGCAGCATTGGCGAAAGGCACGGACTCGAACGGGCAGCTTCAGAAGGTGCTCTTTTGCCGCGTTTTTCTGCAAACAAAGCACGGTGCTACGCCGGCGCGTCCCAGAGCCTTCGCGTCCGTACCTTTAACACTGCACGCAGCTTGTGCGAGAGTGTTTTCGATGGAGAACTGTTGTATTCCGTAGTGGTGCGTGCACACAAAGACTACACAACACATTGGGAGTGATCGCTCCCGCACAGTCAGAGGTAGGAACACACCGCGAACTTCGGTGGCAGCTTTCGCGCAAACGGTGAAGAGCAGTTTCACGGCGTCGTACACGCACATAAAACACTGCTCACAGTCCGATGTTCCCATCGGCTTGCTTCTTTCCACGCTGAAATGCTTCCTTAATTGTGGGTCGAAAATAAAAACAACTAAAACATTTCCAAACCGGAAAAGGGCGACACGTCACGTTCGGACGCTCGCTGATTGGCTCAAGCGCGCGCGTCGAGGGCGTCGTCTCCCTGCGTCGCTGCGTGGTCCTCCTCGGCGCGCGACTTTTTTCAATACAAAAATAAGCAAAAAATTCACCCCACGACGCGCGTCTTTCCGCTGTGTGAATGCGCCTTAAAATTAAAGAGCTTGTGAAATAGGCATAGTCGAAAAAAATTTAAGGCGAGATGCTAGAGTTGGTAGGTTGAGGCTAGATTTCATTCAGCTTATGCTGTCAGTTCGGTTATAGTGGTTATAGTTCGATAGGATAAAATGAACTGAATTATTTTGAACCATCTCAAGTGAACTTATTGCAACTCCGCTCAATTCCGAGAATGTCGGGATAATGAGTGATTTTGCATTAAAAAGCCCTTGTAAAAGACACCATGTCGTTTGCTTCGCGAAAAATGGGATATATATTTTTAAATCTAATTTTAAACACGAGCGGAAATCAAAACCGAAACTTCGGCTCCGTTCGGCAATGCGGAGGGCAAGTTCGTCTGCTTCTCGCGCAGGGGGTACCGGTGACGTCAGAACGCCGTGCCCTGATTGGCTGATCGCGGCACCCTATCTGAGCGTCGTCTGCTCCTTTGCAACGTCGTCTGCGTCTGTCTTACCTTTCCTGCGACTTTCGGAAGTGCAGAGGCCAGATTCACAAAACCATGTTACGCCGAAAGAGTGCGTAAGACAAAACGTGAGAACAAATTCGTATTCACGAAACAAAATTATAGTAAGTTTTGCTCAGGTTACGACGGAATCCTACGACGATCAACTCAGCATGGCCGACAGCGTCGCTTAGTTACTTGGTCGCGACGACCAACGGACGTTTATTTTTGTACGTGCTCTTCTCACGCGTCACGACTACAAGCAGCAAGAAAAAAAGTAAAAAGTACTTGAAATAAACCACGACAAACAAGAACGCTGGATCCACAAACACCCGGGAAATGCTCCAACAGCCAACGTTATTAGAACAACTCAGTTCTGGAACTCCGCTCCGGAGGGGGGTCCCTCTGCGTGGCGCCTGTTAGAGGGCGCGCGCTCCGCATTAATACTCGCTATCATCATCATTGACGGCGCGGTTCTGGCCTTTCTTACGGATAACAGCAGCCAAGGACGTTTAAATAGACAGGACCCGGCATGACGTCATACCCAGCGAAGCCGGAAGAACAACCCAATCCCAGACTGCCCCGCGCACCGACGCTCTCTCATCCAAACTAAATTCAACCATGCTCCCATCGTCTGCTCTCCGCTCGGTCGTTAGGCTTAGGCCACTTAGGCTACGTCTGCTCCGTGCCTGCGGTCTGCTTCGTCTGCTCGCTGTCGCGGCTGGCTTTCGATTCGATCGGCGCACCAAAAGATGTTTCGATGCGAACCCGAATACTCATCACGGCGGAGTGAAACCAACATCTTCTCGAAGCAGAATTTGTACGGCTTTCTCAACCCGCGATGCCCTTCTCAGCGTTCGTGTCTACGATGACTGACTCGCGATCGCTTTCCAAAGCCGCGCTACGACGACTCGTTCGAGACGACGCTCCAGGCGCGGTCGCGCGGTGTCGAGAGCGTCCGCTACACGCCGACTTCCTAGTCCCACTGGTCAGGCAAGTGTTGGGCTCGAAATCTCGTCTGTTCGACACCGATTCAGTCGGTGCGTCGTCTAGAGCGTCTCAACTCTAGTCACTTACTTTCTGCTGGGCAACCAGGCGTTCGTTTATAATAATCTCATCCAATTCCGACCATACCGGTTTAAAAGTCTCCCGTTAAGCGCTGTTTCAAATAACAGTGGGTGCCGCCATTACTTTCGGTGCACACAATCGCGTTGCCACGGAAATGTCATCGCAACGCGGTTGTTTGCACCGAAATTAATGGCGGCGCCCACTCACTAGGCTTCCCATTGGTCAAGAAATGCTCGTCGCGGCTCGTGGCCACGCCTACTTCCGTTACACTTTGCTCCATGCATTGGGGATAGGGACGCCACCTCCTGCCCATTATAACCTCCTTGACAGCAGCAGACAACTTTCAAATTGTTTCTGCTGCTGTTGGTAGTCACATTTTTACTTTTTACTGGCGAAAGGGCAAAAACTAACCCAACACCATGCTGAACCTCGAGAGGAGTCGGTACTCAAAAGCAGCCGCGGAGCAGTAGCAGACGAAAACGCGTGGATTAATGCGCCGGCAGCGCCACCTAGCTGCAAAAAAAATCGGACACGGTTTCGGACCCCCTGCAATGTACAGCGTCTATGGGAAGTTCCATAACTGAGTTGATCTAGTAACGGTGCCAACAGCCACGATTCCACTGACCCCGTCCAAGCGAGCTCGGCAGATAGGCCTAGCAGCGGCGCAGCGGTGCTCCGACGGTCCTTTGCCAAGACCGTCTGCCCACGACCGGCTGGCGTGCTGAATGGAATATGCCCGCGCGACCCTTGTGAACCCTTCAATCTCTTCCTCTTGTCATCGCCTCGTTTTCCGAGGCAGCGGCGACTCTCGCCGGTGAAAAAGCGGCGAATCTCCGACAGACGCAGGAAAGGTAAAGCAGCCATCGCTTTGACTAGCAGACGTAAAGCAGACGACGTAACTGCACCAACCCGCCGGTCTCGCCGCACACGCAAGGAGGGAAAAAGTATTTGGGATGGAACTTGCGGACACTCTCGCTTCTTAGCAGACAAACCTCGGCGCCTCGGGACACCTCGCCAGCGAGTCCCTTGACTTCCCTCCTTGATGCGCGTCTGCTAGTTGTTCGACAAAAACAAAGTACCGCTCGAGTTATTTCGTCTCCCCTCTCTGAAAGGCGAAGTCGAGCTCGCTCGTAAAGACCTACACTTCCGAAAGTCGCAGGAAAGGTAAGACAGACGCAGACGACGTTGCAAAGGAGCAGACGACGCTCAGATAGGGGGTCGCGATCAGCCAATCGGGGCTCGGCGTTCTGACGTCACCGCTACTTCCTTTCTCATGCGCAGAAGACGAAAATGAGCCCACTTGCGAGGCGAATACTGACCTCGGGCCGCCAAAAACAGGGACGCCTTTTTCGGAGGTCCATACGGGGCAGAGCGAAATAGCAGAGTAGTAGCATTAGTAGTGGTAGTAGCAGTAGTAGTTTGACGTCTGCTCCCAGCTCGTTCCTCCGAAGTCAACACAACTGTCATAGTTGGTAAAAAACGGCCCGTGCCGGTCGTTTGCAAAGCGACGTAGATGGAAACAAATCGCCGCGGCATTTTTCGCGGCCTCGGAGATGCAGGAGCAAGCCGACGTTAAACATCTCCACGTGGTGAATGATGTTGCTTGGGGCGAAGCTCTGGTGGTGCTTGTCTGCGTAGACGCCGAGCCGCAGCATGCCGAGCCTTTCTTCAGGGTGGCCTTTTCATTCATGTCAGTGAGAATGTGTGGTTTTCTTCTTTTTCTTTTTTTGTTTTTTTCTTTTTCTTTTTTCATAATTTTTTTCGCCTTTTTTTTCCATTTTTTTTTTTTTGCCCTAGACGAGCACGTGAGCATGTGCTCACGTGCTCGTGAGCACGTGATCTCACGAGCAGAAGCACGAGCACCCGACGCCGGCCTACGGCGGACAACGGACGGCGGACGGACATGGCCAGCCCCTAAGCTTCGCCCCTAAAAAGATACGTTTCAACTACGAGAGTAGGGAGTTTTCGTAGACTGCGTTTCCCTCTCCGCTAAGCCCTCCGCAACGAAGCAGCCGCTACTGCGCCGGCGCGGCGATGGCCTTGACTGTCGAGTTCCGGCTACCGTAGCTGGTTGCGGAGAGCGTTGCGGGACAGCGGAAACGATCTACGAAAACTCCCTAGTGTCAGCAAGAGCCACGTAAATACCTGTGCACGCTCGGAGCGGACTCGCACGTTTGACGTGACACTCGGCAAATCGATAATGGGAGCTACGCTACCAGTTTCTTCGCTCTCCGAGCAGCGGCGTGTTCCCAAGGCGACTCTAAAGAGGGGGATCTGTGGCGTCCACCCAAACGTCATGTTTTTCTTTCCGTCCACTTTCTTTTTTTGTGTAACACAATTATATATATGTTGCAATTACGTGTTCTACTTGCTGATCCACAGCCTCCTTCCGAATTTCCTCGATTTCTAGTGTCGATTTCCGCCGCTTAGCATCGAGTGCTCGCGCGTGCGCAGAACGCTTCTCGGAAAAGGTCCATTGAACGTGAACGCGCCTCCGCGGCGACAAGCGTGTCAGAATGAACAAAGCGTTTATTTAATGAGCTCCATATCACACAAAAGAAGGAGATAGAATCGACGACAGCGTCCGTCACCGCTGCCTCGGAAAAGGAGATGACAAGGTGAAGAGAATAACCCCTTAATCTAAAATTGAGGTCAGCGATCGCGCGGGCGCGTATTCCATTCGAGTAAAACTATACGCACTCCGAAGTGCACTTCGGACGGAAATGGCTAAACGCACTCCGCTAAACTCGTATAAAACGAATGGTCACAGCTAGGGATGCCGCGAACTTTTTTCGAACCGAAGTTTCGATGATCGAATCAAGCGGTTCGAAAGATTTCGAATTTTCGAACTTTATATCATAAAATTCGACGGAAGTCGAATTTTCGAACTTGTTAAACTAAGAAATTCGACGCTTTTCGAACCGTCGAACTTATTAGGCTAAAAGATTCGATCATTTTCGAACTTTCGAACTTATCACACTGAAAAATTCGATGCTTGTCGAACTTTCGACCTTGATAACCAAAAAATTCGATAATTTTCGAACTGTCGAACTTCTTGCACTAAAAAGTTCGAAGCTTTTCGAACTTTCGAACTTCCTACGCTAAGGAAATCAACAATTTTCGAACTTTCTAACTTATTTATCAAGAGAATTCGAAACGTTTCGAACTTTCGAATCCTGAAAAGTCAAAAGTTCGACGAACTACGAAATTTTAGGGTAAAAGTTCGACGTTCGTCGAACTTCGAAAGACCGGCGGACGGTTTCATTTGAATTCAAGTAGTGAGGTTTTACATTCGTACATTACATTCGTAACTTTTTTTTTCTCTTGAATTTTCACATGCAGTTCTGCGTTCCTTACGCAAGACGATGCAGTTTATTTAAATGTTCTGGCATGCTTAGTTTTAATGAAATAAATTTCTGAAGGGGCGAGGAAGGACGAAGGGTCTTTGACGATTGTCGTTTGTGCCATATTGGAAGCGCGCTATAACCGAAGCTATTTATGGTAGAGGTGTTAAACTTTTAAAGAATGATCTATGTATAGCCTAGGTAAGTGTCGTCTTAAGATGTGATTTCTGTTATTCAAGGTGAGTTTCGAAGAAATGTCCAAACATGTATTATACTTGCAATTATGCCCTAAACTTGGTATTTATTTTCGTCTAAGTTGTTCGAGGTATCGCATTTAAATTAACAGCACAGACAGTACATATCATTGCGATCTGCTGAATATAAAATAATGTATTTATTGTTTTTTCACGTTAAGGAATAGCTGAACTCATGGGAGAAGATTTCTAATATATTGTTGCAGAAAAAAAAAGAAAACATTTTTTTTTTTTTTTTTTTACGTTCCTGGGACGTGTTTCCTTTACCCTGTGCACATTTTGGTATAAGAAACTTGTTTCGAAGTTCTGAGCCTCTGAATATGCTAGAATACAACACTTCCGGTGAATTCTTGATAGTGTTTTTTTTTCTCCAGCTTTTTATCCCCGCATTTATTGTTATGTTTATTTTTTTAATTAATGGCACAGTTATTGATGTCTAAAAGGCATAGCAACTTCCAAAACACTAAGCATGTGACAGTAGCTATACATATGCATAAATAATTTCAGATTAAAATAAGCTCGACCACGCCCTCTTTCCCCGTATTATTTTCTTTAACAGTCCGAAATATCCGGAAGGGAGGCTGGAGCCCCCCCCCCCCCCCCCCCCCCGTTTTTCCTCTTCCGACGCCACTTGTATGGTAGAACGCTTCTCGACCTCGAGTTGTGTCGGCTTCTGTGCTAAATTTTGCCAGGTGATTCCTCCGTCCCGGAAAATAAACCTCCAGGACAATTACAAACTTAACTTACTATATGACAGCGTCACTCAGGCGGCGTTCGATCGGATTACTACCAGCGTGCAAGGGGTGGGGAGGTAGTTTGCCAGGTCTCTTTAAGGTTTTTCTGAGCCTCAACCACTTGCCTGCCCCTGGCCGTTTCGAACTGGATGAGTATCGTAAAACAGTGCGTTCGTGTGATCAATACTGCGTGATGAACGTTAAAACCCCCCCCGGGCTGGCGGTCACAATTACTGATCTAAGGTCACACGTCACTCTGCACTGGCAAATATCCAGCCCATTCGGGACACTCGTTTTCTCATTTAATTGCCTGACCAACTTCGCAGAGCCTAGGTATCACACCCTAACTTTTCTAAACTTGATTTCGTGAAAACCAGTGAGTCGTGAAAACGTTATTTGAAACTGATACTGTGGAGGAGCATGAAAAACGGACCTCGAACTTTGAAAACTTGAACTTAAAATAAATTCGAAATCTTCGAAGTTTTTTTTCGAGTTTAGCGTTAAAAGAGAATCGAAACCTTCGAACTTTTCTAACTTTATGTAGAAAGAAATTCGAAATCTTCGAACTGTTCGAACTTTATGTCTATTAAAATTCGAAGCGTTCGAATTTTTCGAATTTTATATCCAAAGAATTTCGAAATCTTTGAATTTTTCGAATTTCAGATCCCAAGAAATTCGAATTTTTCGAATATCTCAAGTTTAAAGTAAGGAGAGTTCGAAATCTTCGGATTTATCGAGCCTCAAGTAAAAAGCTATTCGAAATATTCGAACTCGAAATTTTAGAAACCGTGAAAGCTTCAAACTTTTCGATTTCGAAACTCCACTGTGATCGAAAGTTGTGAATTTTTCGAATTCGAACCTCGGTCGATACGAAAATATCGAAATTTTTCGAATTCGAACCTCAGTTCACTTCGAAAATATCGAAACCTTTCGAAATCGAACCTAAGGTGGTTTGCGACTTCCCTAGTCACAGCGACTTTTCTAAGCGAAAGACGTCCGCTTTGTATGCAAGTGGACGCGAGTTCGATCCGCGGTGGGCCTACTTTTTTTTCCTTTTTTTTTTTTCTCGAACATTTTGTTTTGTTGAGGCATTTGGCGATATTTACGACATTTCTTTTTGCGATGAACACTAAAAAAACCGAATGTTGTCGCCGAAACTTCGCAGAACTAAATGGTATGGTACACCCTTTCCGGAGGTGCGATCGGGGACAGCGGGGCTTGTGTTGCCGGCTGGACGCCGCGAAGCGGCGTGTACTGGTTAAGTTTTGTAATTAGCAGCCGATACTGTCGCCGCGAAGCGGCGTGAACGCAGGCGGGGGGCTGTGTTAACGAGCTCCCCAGTGATACACACACCGTTCGAAAAGGGTGACCCAAATGGCATGAGTTCTCCGCGGTGTGCGTATAGCCATTTCCGACCGAAGTGCACTCCGGAGTGCGTATAGCTTTACTCATTCCATTCAGCAAGCTAGCCGGTCGGTCGTGGGCAGGTCTTGGCCAAGGACCGTCGGAGCAACGCCGGCAACGCTGGGAGTGCCTGCTAGGCCTCGAGCTCGCTCGGTCGGTGGCATCGTTGCCGTTGTACCTTTTCCCGGGTGTTTGTGGATCCCGCGTTCATGTTCGACGTGGCCGGTTTCGAGTACTTCCTTCTTTTTTCTTGCTGCTTGAAATTGGGACCCGCGAGAAGAGCACGTAGAAAAATAAATGTCCGTTGGTCGTCGCGACCAAGTAACTGAGCGACGTTATCGGTCATGTTGATTTGATCGGAAAAAGTGCGTAAGACAGCTTCGGACCTGTCGTAGAATTCTGTCGTAACCTGCGCAAAAGTTACGACAATTTCGTTTCGAGAATACGGATTTTCTCTCAAATTTGTCTTACGCACTTTTTTCGTCGTAAGTTCGCTTTGAGAATCCGGCCTCTGGCCTCTGTTCTTTAGCGCATGGCACTGCAACAATAACACACCGCAACCGCCGCCTCCCACCACCCCAACACTGGACACAACAACCCGCAACAAACTCTCCGCAAAACGTAAAAAAAAAAATAAATAGTTTTGCTTGTTTTTATGTTTTCGGCAGGGACGTCACCACAGTGGGCGTCACGGACGTCATTGCCCCGTAACGACCTCCAAAAAAAGGCGTCCCCCAAAAAAATGGCCATCACGTGGTACGAGATGTCACGGGATCCTCTACGCAACGACGGGCAGGATTGGGGCGGGCGTGTGCCAGGCGCAAGTGTCATCTGCACCACTCTTCACCACGTGTTGGTGTCTACGACATTTGGCTACGTCTGCACAACTGTGGCATATGTCTGCGCACGTAGTGTCCGCGGTGTGGACGAAACTCCGAGAGACATTGGGAGCCCGCTAAGCACCCGGATAGCGCTCCGTAATCCGCCGCAAGACCTTGAACTTAGCAGATAAGGCTGGCGGCGCGCATGCGTAGCTGTGGCGTTATCTTCACGGATACCGTAGCGGAGGAGAAAAACGGTCTGCTACGGCGGTAACAGCGGAACCACGGCGGGTCGGCTGTACGGCTCCCAAGAAGCCCGCTGAGCAGGCGCGCCAATCACGTGAACACCACTGTGCGCGCGAGAGGAAACGTTGCTGACGTCATCCGCTACGCTCGTGCAGAGAAATAAATACAAGCAAAAGGGGGCAATGGTGATGACGTTTAGCTCAATGTTGGCTATGCCCATGCCGTAGCCTTGACTGCTCTTTTGGTTGCGCCTCAATTCGCCCGCTCGAGCCAGCCGATTTCGGCAACTTGGCGAGTTGCAAAGCTTGCCGGACCGGTTAAGAAACATTTAGACAACTGCGCCGTAATATTTGACGTGATGTCTTAAAGGGGCCCTGCAATCATATTTAAGCGTCTACCTTTTTTGCGGTTTCCACGTCTCTTGGGGTTCGGGCAAGCCAGCGGGCACGCAGTGCGTCATATTTTAACCAGACGACGCGGAAACCTCCACCTACGAGGGCGACCCGCGATACCAAAAGCGCGCGAAATGTGAGGTATTTGGTCCTGGGCTTACTACTGGTCAGAGCCGCTAAAAGCTTCTTTTTAGTCGAAATACAAAATATAAGTGGCGCAAACCATTTCAGTTATTTATGAAAGTAGTTTTTGTTCAGTATTTTAGATCAGAAAAGAATTACGAATGCAGTTTATAAAGTACGGAAACAAGAAATGACCCGTCGACATACCCGCCACGAAGTGGTGGAAAAGGCGGCGCATACTACGGTCAAACCCGTTTATAACGAACAGCAGGAAACGCTATATCAGTTCGATATAGCAAGTAGTTCGATATAGCAATAAGTATTTACAACGAACTTCCACGATGCGTTCGTTGTAAGGCGAGAGCTCCTCTTTCTTTCTCATCTCTTTGCTTGCACCTTGTAACAAAGCGCTATAAAGTTTGTTTGTTTTTTCATTTTTTTTGCATGGGTGCAGAGTTTGTTCTTTTAGCTTATCTCCCCTTCTGAATCGCTTCTCTTAGTGGGCAACCGCTTTGGAATGAGAAGTTTTTTTTTTTTTTTTTTTCTGTGCATACGTGCAGTGTTTTTGTAGCTTTCTCCCCTTCTGAATCGCTTCTCTTCGCCCAATTTTGTTCGCGGCTTGAGCTTTCGGAATTTTTCTTTCTTTTCTACTTTTTTTGGGGGGTTGGAGGGGGGGGGGGGGGGGGAGAAGTGACAGGCTAGAAGACGATTGTTTGCGCGTTTTTTGGAAGCCTTCCAGGAGGGAAAAAGTTTGATATAGCCAATATGTTGTTCGTTATAAAAAATACTTTTTACATGCATTTTTATTTAAATTTTCTGTGAGTTCGATATTGACAATAATTCGCTGGACGTGGGTTCGTTCTAAACGGGTTTCACTGTAGAAAGGAGTAGTGGGATCAGGCGCCGACACGGAAAGGTCCCGGATGTACGTGGCGGCGCTGCGGTCGTATGGACAGGAGGATTCGTCCGGCTCCGAGCGTTCCGAAGGCCTTCGGCGAGAAGCTTTGCCTCGCGGTTTGGTCGTTGCACGGTATGGCAGTGCGAAGTGGCTCCCATTCTGAACTGATCTTTACCCCGTGTTTGTTGTCGTTTGTGGCCAATGAAGTGTCATGCCGAATTAGTGTTTAGTGAAAATGCACTAAACACGAATTAGTGAAAATGCAATGAGAGCCGCTCTGGCTGACCGCTGCATACAGCCTATCCAGAACATGTTTTAGTGGCGCCCTCTCGCGCCGTCGACACGGAGTGCGGCAGCCGTGAGCGCTCGCTGAGCTGATCACTACCCCTCTTCTAGCTCACGGCCACTCAAGCAACCAAGGATGTCCTGAGGGAGGTTATTTTTTGCTTGTTTTTGTAATTTTAATTTGCCTATAACTTTTAAAATAAAGCGAATTTCGAGAAAACAAAGTTTCACTAAGTTAATACGTTCAGTGCGCTCAGGATCGGTGCAAATTAAAAACCAGTAAAAAAGTCCCTGCAGGGCCCCTGTAAGGCTCACCTTCGTGCACGATGGTGGCACCTGTGATCGACACAGCACAAAAGCAAAACACGAGGCCAGCCACTGGCCGCACACCACCACACCGTGAAAAAGGTGAGCACGCTACGCTGCCAACACCGTGGCCGTTGAGGAGGGACCTCATACCTCAGCGCTCTCCGCGGCAGCGCAGAACTAACTACTACTGGTTCGAGGCTAGCTCCGAACACGATCTAGTCGCTCGCACCCCGCAAGAAGAGTGGCTATACTTCGTTTCACTTTATCTGCGAGCGAAGCCAAAGCTAGAAGCGCGAGACCAGCGCTTTTTGCATTTCTCCCCAGCTCGCGCGCTCGAGCAAAGCCTGAACGCACGGATCCGCTTCCGTGCTCGCGCTTCCAGTTTTGCCTTCGCTCGCACATAAGGTGAAACGAAGTATAGAGTCATCACCTAAATGTGTTTCTTCCACCGTGGCTGTACCTAACATCTGGCTGGCGTGCAAACTCGGTTTAAAATAGCATCATTTTGGAAACTTCAAGCGCAAGTTATCGTGTAATGCTATGCTCAATAAAGACTAACCGGGTCCAATTGCTGTTACCTGCGTGCAAATAAAAAAAAGGCTTGGGAAAACTTGCCAGAGTGGCTGGTCTCTCGGGTGAAAGGTAGCTTTTTGGCCTTTAGCGATAATAAGTAGAAGTCTGGAATAATAAATGAAAATACAGTAAACTTTCGTTAGTTCGACCTCGGTTAATTCGACTTTTCGTTTAATTCGATCGTGTTCAAAAGTCCCGGGGAGCGCCCATACATTTCTATGGGTGGAAAAGTTGGATAGTTCGAACTCGGGAAAGCTCCGCATCGGATAATTCGTCCCGAGCGAATGCGCGCGGACTCTCATTGCACGGCACCACGGCAGAAAAACCACCAAGGTACGGCGAAACACGGGCCCTTTGCTGCAAAGCCGAACGTGCGCAAATATGCGCCTGCCGTTGAGATGGACAGTAGCGAATGACACGAGCCAGCGCAACCAATCTGGCGTGGAGTAGCGCGGCCGCCCAGGCGAAAATTTTCAACTGGGACCAATTGGTCCCAGTTGCAACTGGTTTATGGAACAATTCCCAGTTGCAACTGGTCCCAGTTGGAGTTGTCCAACTGGTCCCAGTTGGAGTTGGTCCCAGCTGGAATTGGTCCCAGTTACAACTGGTCCCAGTTGGAGTTGGTCCCAGTTACCGCTGGTGCCAACTCCAGCAACAATGAAACAGGGCACAAAATGGAAGGTTGACAAGGCTTTATTGTCAAAAACTTGGAGAATAAAACTAAATAGTAGGTTCGGTGACGTACACGCTCCGGGTTTAGCCACTTGCTTGCGACGATTGAATCGCTTTTTCAGAAGTAGTATCCGTGAGATGAAGGAAGATCGGCCGCTGGCGTCCATTAGTGAAGATGTCCTCAGCTTCTCTCCCCATCGCGTGAAGAAAGGTGCTCACCCGTGTTCCCGCGTTGCGCAGGTGAAGTCCTGATAGGATCCGATAGCGCGCCCACCTTGCAGTCCAACATTTCCAATTGCCTCTGTCACAATTAACAGTCGAAAATCTTCAAGGTAGACCTCCCGCCATTTTCGCCATTGTGCTCTCCGCGGCGATTTTCTCTTCCGTCCGGTCTTTCCTGGGTGCCCTTCGATCGCTGAACTGCATCTTTCCATCATCGAAGTTCACCGCTGCCCCCATGGTGTGTGTACAGTTGGGTCCAAAGAAGCGCAGCTGTAGTTTTCACATTTTCATAACGACGCCAACTTGAGCAATGGCGACTCTTCTCTACCGCGTCGTCCATCCGACTCCGGCGTTGCATAGGCAGCGCCATCTGTCGATAGCGCGTCCTACTAATCCGCACCCGCGTGCCACGGCGGCCGGCTTGCTCTGATCGACCAAAAGATAAATTTCTTTATTAAAAAAAAAGCCAGAAAAAAGTACTGTAGGTTTTTAAATGTTTTAATATATTTTAATAATGCACTAAATGTTCATTAGGTAAACACGTTTTATGTCACTAATTATATTTTTCAATTAAAAGAAATTATTTAGTTAATTAAAATTTTATTATTTTTATAAATATATAAATGTACCTATTAATTAAAAATTTCCCTATTTGTATAAATCTAAAGATGTAAGTATTTTTTGTTTTCTTGATTAGCAAATTGTTGCCCCGTGGGAACTGGGAACGGGAAAACAATTTGAAGTCCGACTGGGAATCGCTCCAACCAGTTACTTCCCTAACTGGTCCCAGTTCACTCCATTCCCAACTGGGAGTCAAACCAGTTGACTCCCAACTGGGAATGGTTCAAACCAGTTGACTCCCAACTGGGAATGGTTCAAACCAGTTGACCCCTCAGCTGGTCCCAGTTGGACTCCTATTGGTCCCAGTTGATTCCCAGTTGGGACCAGTTAGTCCCAGTTGAAACCAGTTGAGGTGCCAACTGGTCCCAGTTAGAAATTTTCGCCTGGGGGAGAACATACACGTGGTCGGGCGCGGAGACAGCGCGCGCTCTCAAAGCGCTTTTCTGTAGCATCGTGTGCGGTTCATTTTGCGCGCCGGAAAGCGCAAATTCTCTTTTCCTTTTTTTGTTGCCGACGGTCTGGTTGCCCGGCGCAAAGTCGGCTCGTAAAGCTTTCTCAGCGCGAGCTCTCAAAGCGCTTTTCTGTAGCATCGTGTGCGGTTCATTTTGCGCGCCGGAAAGCGCAAATTCTCTTTTCCTTTTTTTGTTGCCGACGGTCTGGTTGCCCGGCGCAAAGTCGGCTCGTAAAGCTTTCTCAGCGCGAGCTCTCAAAGCGCTTTTCTGTAGCATCGTGTGCGGTCCATCTTGCGCGTCGGAAAGCGCGGGTTCTCGTTTCTTTTCTTTTTGTCGCCGACGGTTTGGCTGCCCGGCGCCTAAGTCGGCTCGAAAAACTTACTTTTTCGTTTTTTTTATTTTGTTGTAGCGCGCGATTTTTTTGGGACGTGACGTTTAGTTACTTTGCATGCTTTTGGACACGCGTTTTAAGCGCAGACGGCAGCAGACCATCCGTGAGTACTTTGGACAATAAAATGAAGTTTAATTGTAGCCATTTTTCTGTCCCTTTTTTAATTCGATAATTCGACCAAATTTCAAGGTCCCGTCGAGGTTGAATTAACGAATGTTTACTGTATGCTCTCCTGACACAGTAGATGCAGTGGTAGAGGGTAGTACTGCCAGCTGACTCCACTGCTATTAAAGTAAAGGAACGAAGATATGCGACTTGATCATTTACTGAAGTAAAACAACAGAGTGCTATAGACCGACACACTGCATTACAAACAAGTCCGCGTTTTTCCACACCAGATGTGGGCACTGGACGTGCACAGTAACTGAATCCGCGTGAAGTGAAACGTCTGCGCATGGACCGTGTTGTCGACAGCGCCATTGCAGCTGCGCGACGTCAGGGCCGCGTGTTGGTCTATAGGCCGACTTTGGAGTAGCCATAAATATTCTAAGAATGTGAACCACTTTACAACGGCAGCCACGAGCAAGAGTTCGATGTTCGGTACAGACCGCCAGTAGAGCCCAAAGATGGAGACCGGCAACCTCACAGTTTGTCGCCTGCTAGCGGAATCGGGCGCATGCCCTCTCTCTCTCCTTTTACCCCACCGAACCTGCTGAACTTCCCGAATGTGTGGAGAGGGCCTGTGGTCGAACAAAATGGCACCGCCCTGAGAGCGCTAAATGGAATGGTCTGTAGATGTTTTTCGTTTCCTTTTGTTCTCAGTCTTCAACCTGAAATATGCGAGAAAATGTAGGTGAAGCAAATTAAGAATGTAACAATCGCATATTTTTCATGGACACATTCCAGCGGTGTGGAGGGATCAAAACAATGTTGTAACGCACACCAGAAGTGACGACATTCAAGATGGCTGCACCCTTATGGAAACGGTGTATAAATGGCTCTGAGGAGAAGCTGGGCAGAGCCGTATATGTAGAGAGTTTGGCCATTCGTTGGGAAGTATAGGAGACAAATGAGGAGGCGCCATTGGCCGAAAGCGGGCTGGGCGTGTTCCAGGGCGTCTTCAGAAATTCGAATGTGACCAACCAGAAGCCGGGAATAATACCCTGGCGGTGGTCGCGAGAAACAAACCTGATAACTGCATTGGAGTAACTCTCGATGACTAAAAATATGATACACGTGATGTTTCAATCACGCTCATCCAAAATGATGGTGGAAGAGTGCGACTAGCGGAACGATCGACATAATCCGTACGCCAAGCGCCGAGGGCCGGGAATCTGTCGTCCGAGCGGTCACACTCTGTCCGAGCAAAACAGAGTTGAGCGGCGTATTCGTTTCTTACATCTTTCTGCATGATCATGATGAAAACAACACGTGTACCCTATTTTCAACCACAAAGAGTTACTACACATCACTCTTACGCGCTTATTAAAACCATTTACGAACATAGACCTTTGATCAGAACTGTTTCTCGCTACCACCGCTAGGGGATTCTTTTCGGCTTCTGGTTGGTCAAGAGAGCATGCCAAGCCCTCTTTCCGAGTCTGCCGCACGCCCTGGCTCTGCCGGCGCCTCCCATTGACCAAACTCTCTACATATACGGCTCTGAAGCTGGGAAGCCCTTCTACTCAGAGCCGTATATTATGAGAGTTTGGCTAGTTTACGATCTCGCCGCCGTAAATCAACCCGCGGCGCGGAGTGAGAGATGCGAGCGCATGCATGTGAACTCCCGGCTGCTTCCAGCTGAGCAGGGAGGGCCGCCTTTTTCATTCATTCACCCAGTGGAATGCATGGTATCGACATCCAAATTTCAGTTCTTTCCTTTCATTTTGCTGGTTCTGGCAAGAAAATGATATAGTGTTACTCCTCGGCAGGTTAAAAAGCTAACGATCGAAGTTTTCTCAACGTTTGACCTAAAACTTTTATTTGGGCGAAAGAGAAGTCGGCCCATAGCGGACGACGCGTAGCCTCAAGAGTGCTCTGCGCCCAAAGCGTGTTCTGTCACAAGGGCGGAGACACGTAGCCTCAACAGCGCTCTGCGCCAAAAGCGTGTTCCGTCACAAGGGCGGTAGTTTCCTCTTTGCTCCCTCCTTCCTCTCGCTCCTTCAGTGGTCTCCTCCATTTCTTTCAATTTTCTCGTCTCCAGCGCCTTCGTTCCCACTCCACACCTACCTACTGGCCACTCTCCCAATATACAGCTATGCTTTTCCTTAGAGTTCCTGTATAGGCTCCCTACGGGAGCCAGAGTTGCGCGTTCACCCCCGGAGCGCCGGCTTTCCTGCACGGCATGCGGAGTCTGCTCCTCACGTGACTGAATTTGGCAAATAGCGGCGCCACGCGTTCGAAGCGCGCTCAAAAGCAGGGGAATGTACGCCGGGGCACGCGCGACGTCTTCTTTCCTGCACGACACTTGATCCGGCTCCTCACGTGATCGGATCTCGGCGAATAGCGGCGCGACTCTGGCTCCCGTAGGGAGCCTATACAGGAACTCTACTTTTCCTTGTCTGACGACGCCATCTGGTGTCGGCAATAGTTCCGAAGTACTGATCAACCTTCGATACCGATTTTAATAGAGAAATCGGCCGTGCATGAATGTAATGTTTGGTTCTGAAGGATGCTTATAGTCTGTTGCAACATAAGATTAGCAGTAGATGCTGCGACTCTGGAGCAAGCTTTCTACCTTCGGCAACACTTCGGTGCACATGAAGCAACACACGCCGAAAGGCAACAAGCAAATGCAGGAAGCAAAGCTTCTACTGTTGTTCTTATGTTGCAATAGACTAGAGCCTGTAGATTGAGTTATGACCATAAACAGACCAATGCAGAAAATGGTTTAGCATTTCTTAAAGGGATGTTGAACCGAAATTCAGATTTCACAAAATAAGCTTGCAGAAGTGTTCAACAGGGCGCCATAAACCACGAAACATTACTCACGTAGCCATATCTCGAGCGGATGGCTGTATTTCTGGAAAATAAAGGAGCGAATGAGGCAGGATGTTGACGTCATCTTATTGCAGAACAGTTGAGAAGGAGGAGAAATGGCCTCGCTCCCTCTCCTCTCCGTGCCCTCGTGGAGTCAAAGCGAAAAGAGGAGAAAATGAGAATCGCGAGGCCACGAGTCTTTTCGGCCTTGTGCGAGTGCGCTCTTGTTTTACAAAAATAAAACGATTTGTTGGAGATGCCGCTTTATGAGTGAAGTTTTGGGATTCGTAGCGTTCCGCCTATCGATTCTGCATTGTTTTCTGAAATTCAATTTTCGGTTCAGCATCCCTTTAAAAGACCCGTCGCTTTTCGTATCGCTTCCATGGCAGGCAATTCCAAAAACCTGGCCCTATTTGTCACAAGATCAAGCATTCCAAGGAACATCTTTCCTCCCAGACATATTTCTTCGCAGTCTCACCGCTACCAGCTCTCGCAGAACCCTGTATTTCGAGGGCACTCAAACACCTTTCCATTCCCTGTCCCAGAACCTTCTGTCCCAGAACACTTCTGAAACATACTCAAGAACACACCCTCAGGCTCCCTGAGTACCGACATATAGAGAACACATTTATAGCACTGTGAGTGACCGAGATCAACAGTCTTTCGCCGTCCACCGGAACAGACGAGGCACTTGTGAAGCGTCTCGTAAACTTTTATTTACAGATATCAATGAAACTAAAACGCTGAAGGATTCCCTCAGCCACTGTCAGTAGTACGGTCGTCTTGGGTTATTCTGAAAAAAAGAAAAACAGGATAGTTGCTCGCTTCGCTGAAAGGCTGTGTTTAGTTTTCCGCTTTTATTCGACCAAGCAAACGGCATATTTTAGAGTTTGGTAAAGCACGAGTGAAAAGCGCTTCGCATGCAGTGCAAAGCAACTGAGAACCCTTGTACAGTGTGTCCCCCCAAAACAATTTGCAGTGTCTCCTTTGCCACAAAAATAAACTATGCATCGCCCAACGCTTATGTTCCGCCCCAATGTAGTGCTAGCGTTTCGGACCAGATGCCAAAGTTTCAGAGCTAAGCGTTATCTCATTCAAAAGTTATAAGTGATTTCCTGAAAATTTCAAGGAGAAAATGGGGCCCGTTTTTGGTCGTTTTCGGTAGCTGGTGCCATTCGGCTGTCCGAGAGCGCCGTCGGCCACTATTTTCCCATTGGAGGTTTCAGAAACTCATTTATAATTTTTTAATGAGATAACGGTTATTTCTGAAACTTTGGCATCTACTAGTTCAGACCACTAGCCCTACATTTGGGCAAGGAATGAACGTTTGGCAATGCCTTGTTTATTTTTGTAATAAAAAAAAAACCTGTAAATGTTTTTTTCCTCTTCTTCCTGTAGTTAAAAGCAATAGGAACACTGCGGTATTACGTTGGCAGAAAGAAAACGTTGACACCTTTTGGCATTTTACTCGTGCAGTTTAGCGTCGAACACTAGCCTGCATGAATGATAAACTCAAAGGTAGGTAACCTTGAAACTACCGAAAAAGCAGCTATCTTCTATTCCTTTATACAGTAAAACCTCGTTAATTCAACCCCCGCTAATTCGGAAATTCGGATAATTCAAACTGCCGATCCGGTCCCGTCAAACGTATGTATTAGTCAATGGCAGCAAACGCTCATTAATTCTGAGGGAACGCGGCGCGCTATGGTTAATTTAGACAAATTCGGCAGGTGGCGCTAGCTACTGTCCGTTCCAAAGGGTATGACCGCTATCCATCCGAGGTGCAGACGTGGTTTTTCCGGTTTTCCCATGGTTCTCCGCTCTTCCAGTTCTCTGAGTTTCGCACCAGTTTTGCTGTAGATTGCCCTGCTTCAGCGCGCTACCCGCTACTCTCCTGGCATGGAAGCGGCAGAAGCATAGCTGCAACGGAAAAAGGGTAGCACAAGTGACCGACGACCGGAATGACAAAATCGCGACACGCGGGGCAATTGTTCCCGAGTGCGCCGATAGCGAGAGAAACAGTCACGTTTCATGCCTCAACGCGGGGATCCTAAAGCCCGCCATTTTAACCGGCCACCCCCGCGTTGTAAAATGCAACGTCACTGGCACTCTCGCTGTCGGCGCGTTCAGGAAAAATAGTGCCGGGGGTCGCGATTTTGCCGCTCTGATTATTGGTCAGTTGTGCTACACGTTTTCCGTTGCAGCTGTACTAGGCTAAAAATTTAGCGACGAAAGTGGAAATACTAAGGGCTTTGAAGGACGGCGTCTCTCAAGAAGTGATGGAAAGTTACGACGTCAAGAGAAGCAGTTTGGCCACGTACGTGGAAATTGAGGCCGATATCCTACGGGCTTTCGAGAGCAAGAAGTTCAACGCGAAAAGAAAGCGGCCGTAAACGGTGGTGCACCCGAAGCTAGAAGAGGCCTTGCTGTGCTAAATCGTCAGCGCACGGGATGCGTAGCTCCGACAGTGCGAGTGCGGTGGAGCACTCGACCGCGCTAACGAAAGTTGTCCTCTCCGCCCAAGTCTCGTCCAGAAAGCAGGCGGTGATAACAGATTTCTTCTCAAAATAAAGGTATGTCACAGGGAAACGTTTTCGCGCAGTTTTCTTTGTCCTTTCGATATTCCGACTTTCGGATAATTCGGACATTTTTGCCGGTCCCATGAGATCCGAATTAACGAGGTTTTACTGTATAACGGTCGAAGGCAACATGCAACCAATGCTAGAAAATGACGTGCAGTATACAACAAACAACACGGTACAGAAATACTTCGTAGTATATACCACAAAGTAAAAAATAAATTATTCCTCCATACCTCACACCACTAATGAATGGAACACTAGTTCATTCTCACACGTTGCCAATCAGTCATCGACCCGTTTT
Source organism: Ixodes persulcatus (assembly GCA_013358835.2). Taxonomy (NCBI): domain Eukaryota; kingdom Metazoa; phylum Arthropoda; class Arachnida; order Ixodida; family Ixodidae; genus Ixodes; species Ixodes persulcatus. Next base: position 692,107 of record JABSTQ010011364.1, read on the forward strand.
GATCGTGGTACTTACAAAACATTTGATACCATACATGGACAAGTTACAATTTGAGCTTCGTTTTAGACCACCCACGTTGGTAGATGGGTACAATTTATTGTTGACAGCGCTTTTTTTATTATATTATTTCATTCCACTTGATTATTTGATGCACTTTAATAATATGAACAGTGAAGAGGAGTTCCCCCTCGCATTGGCCACCTTACACGAAGGTGGCAATGTTGTAAATAAGTTATATGAATAAAATTTACCACCCAGGTAGGTAAAATACACCGTAAAATACCGCGGAAGCACCCAATTCGTTCAAGCGCCTACAATTAACATTTTTCAAACTTGGGAATTCGACAAACTATATGCTAAGCGCCCGATCTGACCGGACAAGCGCCCATGTCTAGATTAACCCGGTGTTCGGTGGAAGTGGGGTGGGCACTTCTCCGGTATTTTAGTCAACTATTTTGTGCGAAATTGTCAAGGCTAGTGTAGCTACCACGGTGCCCCGACGCCGTCAAAGCTACTCGCACGAGCACGCGTAAACGAGACGCACAGTGATGTGATTGATTTGAGTCATTTTGGAGCACTTTTTGGAGCGGCTAAAAGTCAATATCGGAACAACAAAAAGAACTTTCAGAGCGTAAGTTTACCATTCATTATTATTCATATCATTTTAAGTATTATACGTAAAGATTAATATGTTGGCCTGTCCACCAGAAGACAATGAAAAAACAGTGAGTGCACAGGCGAGCTGGTGGAAGTTGATCATGATGTAGAATACACGAGACTGTGGTAAAAGCTGGGAAACTTGGTTGAAGAAAAAAGACAGGGGAAAAGAACGTTTTGAGATGTTCTTTTCTCCTAACTTTTTTCTTCAACCAAGTTTCCCAAGCTTTTACCACATTCTCACGTATTGTACATCATGATCATCAGAAGACATTGTCTACTTTGCCTTCCCACTTCTGTGCAACTTTTTGCTGGCATCAATTGCACGGCAGATTCGATTCCCTCAAACACAAAACTAGCTGTTGCAGGTACAACTGCCAGGCATGACAAGAACATGCTGAATGATAAAGGACAGTATGAACTGCTGCGAATTGTTATTTTAGGTAGCCAAAGATAAACAACAGAGTATATTTCACGGAAATCATGTTACAACAGAATAATATTGAGCACCAGAGTTGATGTTTCATCAATGTACTAAAGGTTGTAATAGAACTGCAATTATTACTTCAGATAAAAACAAAGTTTTTTTGTAATTTGATTGTTAATGTGATTACAATTTATATGTAGGACTTCATGAGAACAAAAATCGACACGTGAACAATACTATATCAGCCTCAGGAATAATCCAGTCCAACTTGTTAAGTTTACTGCCAATTTCCCATGAGCTCCTCCAACTAATTGAGTTTTAATTTTCTCCTTTCACTGTGCCATCGCACACATAGAACATATATAAAGGTAATCCTATACCAGCGAGTCGATATAAAAAAAAAAGCTCGTAGAGAAGTTTATATAAATATCTCGGCAATATACAAGTATCCTTGCTAGATCTCAAATTTGAACAAAAAGTAATCAGAATATTGTAGTTGTAACTGTACCTGCTTGCACTTCAAGAAAAAAGCAAGTTTGGCACATTGTTCATACGCGGCGCGAAGTAGTTCTTACGAGATTTGGTTGTCTGAGGAAAAAGCTATGCTTTTGGCGTTGGGAACGTTTACGTTGTGATAAGGTAACATTTATTTTATCTAAAATCCACCTACATACATCTTAATTATCAACATAAAGGGGAAATTACTAATGCTCTGCGAGGAGCTGGACTTTTTTGTTACGGTTCTTGAGGTGAAAATGGGTACAGACGCAGTTTTATTCAGAATTTTGTACTGCAAGGTAGAGTTGTAACATCAGCATTTACCAAGTTATATTCTTTTTAAATATACTGGACACTGCAAGGCCTAGCTCTGGAGAGGTGCTTTCCCCTAAGTATGTGGCTGTGCTGTGGTGAAGCAGCATACAAAAGATTGTGATGCCTACTCCACTGTTTTCGCTTCACTGCAGTGCATCACTGCGCAGTGAAAAGCGCACTCAACGAACCTAACCTAACCCACTAGGACAGACTACGAACAAAAAAGAATATTGGGCAACTTCCGAGTACTGTCACTGTTTGGCATTGAAACCAAACGGAGCAGTACGTCATTTAAGGGGGGGGGGGGGGGGGGGGGCACGGCTTAAAAATCGAAATATTTTTGAAAAAGTCATGTTTTTGAATACATGACTTTTTCCCCCTTTCAGCGCACCGTAACCGAAAGCCGCGTTCTTCGGACCCGCGACAAACTTTCTGAGCTGTAGCCATGCTGCGCGCGAGTTTGTCTGCACGGACGGTACGTGCACACGCGCCGGCACAACGGAGTGTCGGCTACAGTTACCGTTGAAGTGAGAACAAAGGGGCTTCTCTTTCGAACGCCGGGCCTCCGTCGTGCACCCGTTGCTTTTCGGCGCATGCTTTCGCTGCGTACGCACACTCGAGCCACCAGGAGTTTTCGAGAAGGACGACCGTGCAAATTTAATGGGGAGGATCCCGCCTACCGCCATTGCCGTAAAAAATTAAGCAAGTCTCCATCACATCCAAGAAACACGGAGACGCGCAGATATGTTGCGAACGAGCTGCGCAAATGCCGCGTAATGTGTGCGACGTTGCTCGAAATTACGCGACTCCTCACGTGACACCCCGACGCCAAGGTCACGTGAAAGTCACGTAAACAATGTACGGACAGAAACCGAGGAAGAGGAGGAGACGAGGGCAGGCGGGGGAAGTCGAAGTACCGAAGCCTGGTCAGAACGATTAGAGGGTGGACTCGCCATTCAAAAGCGATCGCAAAACGTGCCCCCATCTCCTTCTCTCCGCCAGTTTCTGTCCATGTAGCCAATATGGGAACACGTTGCTTAAGTGGCCTCGACCCGCGCGTCAGTAGAGCGCGACGTCTGGCTTCTCTCGTGATACCGAGCCCCATAAAGCGTTCTGCGTTATAACAAAGAGAGAGGAGGGTGATGGTACCAGGGGATTGGGCCGGAACCGGTATGCCAGCATCATGCGCTTGCGGTACGCCTCGTACTCGTCGTCCCCAGCGGACACGTCGTCCGGTCGACCCTGGCCCAGCCCAGCGTTGTCCACCGGTTGGAGGCCCCTGCGTGCAAACCGATTCCAAACGCTGCAATCTCCTTCACACTCGTGCAAGGTCGACCCTCGTCGACTGGGAGCGATAAACTCTACTCCCCAACAAAGAAACGAAACATTCGTATGTGCCAGGATAGGAGACGCATTTCACAAAACAAAATCTCTCTGCAACAAAAAGAAAACCTTTGAGCACAATACGCTGAAAGAAAAGCATGCTTCGGAATTGCTACAAACCCGAAATGTGTCGCCCGACATGGATACTCTGTTCTGAGGTGGAGAACTGGGCCAGTTGGTTTACGTTATACATGATGGGGAAAACGGCTCAGAAAACACGGACTACGAAGAGGAACACACACGACAGGACAATGCTGTACTCGCAACTGAAGAATTTTAATAAAGGAAACAAAGGCAGAGAAAAAAAACGCACAGTATCTTAAAAGATTGCACAAAAACAAGGGACCACTCTCGCCAGCCGTGAAGCGTGTCATTAAACTACCCGTTGACAATGCGACTCATGTTTTGCCGCAGAAAGGAAATCTCTTTGGCTGACAGCGCCAATGACGGTTCACTAACACATGAATGACCATGACACAAAATGTGGAAGACCTCAATGATCTCTCTCTTCACCCTATCCTTGTGCGCTCCCAAAACAGTGACTCTGCCAAAGTCAGGCCGACACTTGCACTGTCTGCAATGAACGGGCAAAAGCCCCCCAACCGTAGCTCCGAGCGAATATGAGTGCTCTCGTAATCTATCATTCAGACATCTTCCTGTCTGCCCCACGTAGCATCTGTTACACGACAGGGGTATCTTATATACCACACACGAAACACAAGTGACAAAAGGTTTTCTGTGCGTCTTAGTGCACTTTGCGCTGGAACAACAAACTACCCCCGCACCAATCCTGGAACATATCTGGCCTATCTTTTGGGGCACCGAAAACACTACCGGTATTCCACATCTGCCACTTACTTGTTTCAGGTTATGGGAAATGCGGTGGAGGTAGGGGACCACTACCACACGCCAAGAGTGTCAAAGGGGTTCCCGTTGACACTCTTGGCGGAAGTAGCCAGTTCACTTCGTAAGAAAGCTAAGGGGGTGGACAGGACGAGGTTGGAAAGGGAAAAGAAGCGTGTGGTAGTGGTCCCCTACCTCCACCGCATTTCCCATAACCTGAAACAAGTAAGTGGCAGATATGGAATACCGGTAGTGTTTTCGGCGCCCCAAAAGATAGGCCAGATATGTTCCAGGATTGGTGCGGGGGTAGTTGGTTGTTCCAGCGCAAAGTGCACTAAGACGCACAGAAAACCTTTTGTCACTTGTGTTTCGTGTGTGGTATATAAGATACCCCTGTCGTGTAACAGGTGCTACGTGGGGCAGACAGGAAGATGTCTGAATGATAGATTACGAGAGCACTCATATTCGCTCGGAGCTACGGTTGGGGGGCTTTTGCCCGTTCATTGCAGACAGTGCAAGTGTCGGCCTGACTTTGGCAGAGTCACTGTTTTGGGAGCGCACAAGGATAGGGTGAAGAGAGAGATCATTGAGGCCTTCCACATTTTGTGTCATGGTCATTCATGTGTTAGTGAACCGTCATTGGCGCTGTCAGCCAAAGAGATTTCCTTTCTGCGGCAAAACATGAGTCACATAGTGAACGGGTAGTTTATTGACACGCTTCACGGTTGGCGAGAGTGGTCCCTTGTTTTTGCGCAATCTTTTAAGATACTGTGTGTTGTTTTTTCTGCCTTTGTTTCCTTTATTAAAATTCTTCAGTTGCGAGTACAGCATTGTCCTGTCGTATGTGTTCCTCTTCGTAGTCCTGTTTTCTGAGCTGTTTTCCCCATCATGTATACTCTGTTCTGTTTTTATTTACTCGTTTATTTGGAGCGAGCCACTTGATGAAAACTAGGTTGATGCAAAAAAAAAAAAAAGCTTAATAGTCAGTGAAATATATGTATATAAAAAAAAAAAACCAAAAAACATCAAACAGAACTTTGAACACTCTAAATTACTTAAAAAGCCCCTGAAAAGAAAAAAAAAGTTTTTTAAAACAGTCTGGTTGGGACAAGCATGTCGAGAAATAAATTTTATGCGAAAGAAAAACATTTTTAGAGCAATACCGATGGCGAGAGATTTATTTGAAATTCTGCGCGTGAAGTCCATGAAGTCACGGGTCATTCCGGAATGACCATCTCGGTCATGAAAGCGAAGCTGATCCACCTCTCCTCCACGCGTCCGAGATACCGAGAGAGAAAACAAGTGGAAAAAAGGTGACTGCCGACTAAATCGCGTCTCACGCCATCAATATTGCCCTAAAAATTTTTTTATTTCGCCTAAAATTAATTTTTTGACACGCGTGTCCCAATTAAACTGTATAAAGAAAACTTTTTTTTCTTTTCAGCCGCCTTACCCATTCGCTTCCGAAGACGGCGATCCGCCGTCCACGGGAGAAAGGGCCAAAGTGCAATAAGACGGCGAATTGCCGTCCTCCGCAAAACAATTTGTTTCCAAAATATATTGATAGATGGTGACACTTTAGAGGCTGTAGGTGTTTTGATTAGTACTTTTGACACCAGATGGTGCCATATGTGTGATTATTTTATGAATATTTAGAAGTGAAAAGGAAGAAGTTCGCGGTTCTTTTCTTTGTATAAAAACATGGCGTTGCGGAAGAGGAGGTGTCTCACGAGTGAGGAAATTCTTTATCTGGTGTTTGACAGTGATGAGGATGACGACTGCGACGACCCAGAATTCACCATGGACATCGAAAGCAGTGATCTGGAGAGTGACAACGATGCTGAGGCTTCGGACTCAGAAGAACCACTCGATTCTTCGGTGCCCGTCGCACCACCACCATCGAAAGCTCCAAGACTCGACGCCTGGCAATGGGAAGACGACGACAGTACCGACAAAGTTGCAAAGATCCCTTTCGCCGGAGCACCAGGTGTAAAGAGAACTATTCAGATGGCTGTAGGGGACAGTCCTACAGCCCTGTCAATGTTCAATGCATTAGGCGAAGACTTTTGGCAGATGCTTGCACGTCACACGAATGCCTACGTGCTTGAGAAGCAGGCCTCCTCTCCGGACCCTTTGTGGTTTCCAACAACTCCAGGTGAGATGAAGACATACTTTGCCCTTTGTATTCTCATGAGCCAAGTGAAAAAAAAGCAGCATTCAAGCCTACTGGTCTCAGAGAAGCGTCATTAGCACGCCCCTCTTCGCGTCCGTGATGCCCAGACAGCGGTTTTGGGCACTCTCACGATACCTTCACCTGTGCGACAACAACCTGCCACTTGATGACGACAAACTTCGAAAGCTGCGTCCAGTCCTGGACTATGTTTTGAAGGTGTTTGGCGAGTCGTATTCTCCAGGAGAGGGACTGGCGGTAGACGAGAGCCTCATGAAGTTCCGTGATCGTCTGTCCTCCATTCAGTTCAATCCGTCGAAGCGCGCGCGCTTTGGGATAAAGTTTCACAAGCTGTGCGAGTCGTCGAGCGGATACTGCCTGAACTTTTCTATTTACACAGGCAAAAGTGAGAAGACGCCGGCAACAGCTGGAATGTTATGCAGCGAGGCTGTTGTGATCGACCTTGTGGGAGACCGTCTTGGAAATGGTCACACCATCTCTACAGACAACTGGTACTCGTCACCGCTACTCTTCCTTCACATCAAGGAAGCGGGGTCTAACGCTGTCGGGACAGTTCGAGTTCATCGAAAGAACATGCCGCAGGAGTTGAAAAAAAAAAAAATGACCGCATCTCCACGTGGTGAATGATGTTGATTGGGGCGAAGCTCGGGTGGTGCTGATGATACTGATTTTGGTCATAGGTATTGCTGCTTGCTGTCGGCGTTGACGCTTTGCGCCGCTTCCCGAGCTCTCAACTCCGGGTCCGCTTGGCGTTTTTGACGCTGTGCAGCAGCTTCTCGCGCCCTGGTCTCCGGAGCAGCTTGCTGTCTACGTAGACGCTGAGGCGCTGCATGCCGAGCTTTTCGGTCCTTTTCATTCATGGCAGTAGGAGAATGTGTGGTTTTCTTCTTTTTCTTTTTTTAAGCAGACAGATGGGATGGCATCTCGGAACCCCCTACTCTTTTTTTTCTTCTTTTTCTTTTTTCATAATTTTTTTTTAATCTTTTTTTTTTCCAATTTTTTTTTTTGCCCTACACGAGCACATGAGCATGTGCTCACGTGCTCGTGAGCACGTGATCTCACGAGCAGAAGCACGAGCACCCGACGCCGGCCTACGGCGGACGGACATACGGACATGGCTAGCCCCTAAGGAGCTTCGCCCCTAAAAAAATCAAACTTCAAAAGGGTGACTGTCGCAGCCTCTTTTCCCGTGGACTGATGGCCGTGACATGGCAGGACAAGAAGCCCGTAACCTTGCTCTCTACCTCCCATGATGCAACAAACCTGACAGACACAGGAAAACAAAGAAAAGACAACCAGCCAGTCCTCAAACACCAGGTTGCGCTTGATTACAACAGAGGTATGGGAGGCGTCGACCGTGAGGATCAGCAGCTGGCTTCATTTCCCATTATGCGGAGATATGCCAAAGGGTACAAAAAGATCTTCTTCTACATCATGGATATAGCTATTTACAATAGCTATATACTCTGTGGAAAGACCACAGGCAAGAAGTCTAGCTATACGGGCTGGAAAGTTGACCTCGCCGAGCAGATCGTGGAGAAGACGGTGTTGCCCGGGTACAAGCGACGGGGAAAGCCATCAGTGAGTGCCTCGCCGATGCGCCTAGAGGGATATGAATGGGCGCATTTCCCTCGCCAGATCCCAGCCAACGCCATGAAACCCAACCCATTTAGGCGGTGCCACGTCTGCAAGGTCCAGGGCAAAAGGAGTGAGAGCCGCTGAGAGCGCGAAAAATGTGAAGTCGCTCTTCACATGCCCGTCTGCTTTCAGTTATTTCACACTCGAAAGTCTTTTTAAGTGCATTCCGTTTGCCTGTGATTCAGGATTGAAATAAAACAAAAGTTATCCTCCCGTGACTTTTTTTTTTGCGGAAGTTATTAAACTTTCCCCTCGGCGCCGCAGAAGGCACAGGCAGAGTGAAAACGGGGTGCGGAATACCACGCAGGAAGGGGCCGCATCATGGTGGAAGCGAAGGGGTTAAGAAGGGAAGCTGGCAATGAGCCTAAACTTTTTTATTTTTCGAGCTATCTGTATGAAATTTTCAGGGTACATTCATAGCACGTATATAAGAGTAACTGCTAAGCTTCATAAAGCTGTCTGTGCCCATGGGTTCTTAAGGTACACATTTTTTCAACATGGTTCACTTGCTTCCTTTATCCCAGGCCTGGAGAAATAGCAAAACATAATGGGAATGTGAAATTTATTACGGTGAAAGTCTTACATGTCTCATCGTTCAGTCGACCTTTAAAGTCCTTGAGCAAGAACATGTCGGCGACACGAAAAGTATGAAAACACGTCGGCGACACGAAAGGTACCAATGAAACGGCGCCAAAAGTGCGTCGTCAGAGAGAGCGCTCTCTTGAGAGGATGGCTATCACCGGGACCACAGTTTACGCCACAATCTGAGTGAGCCAATGAAACGGTGCCAAAAGTGTGTCGTCAGAAAGCGCGCTGTCTTCGGGGGTTCGCTATCGTGTTTACGTTGGCGCTTGGGCCTTCACCTTCAAGTGGTCTTAGGGATAACATAAGAGACCCTGTGAATTTTTATAAGCATTCCTGGATAGACACCCCAGGACATGACAGAGCCCTTTTTAATAATTTCCTTTCAGAATTTCTTTTTTTATGCTACATGTTGCTGGTCATATCCTCATCCATCAAATTTAATTTGAGTATTATACATTTTTAACAGAATTTTTTAAAAAAGGAAGCCTGTCATGCCCTCTCAAAGTTCAAAAACAAAATAAAAAAAAAAAAAAAAAACTGCATGCAAATTCAGTGAACTGTTTCCGAGATATTGCTGCGATAAGTGCCAATGCCAGCAGAAGAAAAATTCATTTCGAGAAAATGGCAGTTCAAAGTTGCACACATATTTTCAGCATTGAGCCCGTTTCACGTGGAGCGATTCTGCTTGCCATTTTTATTCTCATGCAGCGAAGAGCTTGTGGACACTGGACACAGTATGCATGCACAAAAGTCACTGTCCATGGTTTTCATTATTTTTGTTTCCTCTCGAGCGAGCAACGCTGCAAACTAAAATCACGAAAACCGCAAGCAGGATTGCGCCAAGTGAAACGGCTTTACCCGTGGAGCAGCTGGAAGTGTCTTTGCCTACCTTCATGTTATTCCACTGTTGTCTTTCCATAATTTCAACAACCCCAAAAAAAAAAACAGAAAAAAAAGTGGCGACACAATGAGCATTGGTATCACGCCGAGCAGAGGCAGGACGCCGATGCTGCTTCCGATGGTCGCCATGCAAAGAAGCTTGCATGGACCGCTTCCGTGCACTGAATGCGTGCACCGTCTGCTAATTCATTCCCCGCATCTCTTGCGGCCACAAAACATTCGGGCAAAGAATGCGAAACTACTAAAACAAAGGGCTGCAAACGAACGGCTGTAAAGACGGCGAAAACAAAAGTGGAGCTGATAAAGTGCAGTAACAAGCAGATGACGCGAAGCGGCGAGACGTGCCCTAGCGGCGTGGTAGCCATGGCAACGAAAGGAGAACAAACGCCGCGGCCAACAGTAGTCGCGCACTTCGGCCAATCACTGCTTCGCAATCGCGAGATGGGAAAACGCTGCTCACGCGAAAACTATTTTGACAGGCGGCAGAAAGAAGAAAAAAAAAACTCAGCTTAAAAACAAGATCAAGATGGCGGCCAACCGCCAAGTTGAAAGCGAGCGGGAATCGCTCAAAGTCTGGCTCGATTTTGCATTTTTAGAGCAATTTGGAAGCCGTCGGGACCTCATAAATATTTTTTATACATGTTTTCTCAGTGAATTAGGTACTGATAATTAAAGAGGAGGTAGTTTAGGAACATACAATCCAAAGAAAGTGGTTTTCCAGAAATCCATTTTTCGCTTCTTCCCTTAATTTTCATGATCACGTAAGTTTTGCGAATTTTGCAACTCGAGAAAATATAGTGAAAAATCAGTCTTGCAAATGTATTACTCCGCAGTAATGTATACATAGCGTATTGTTTCAAGTCGCGAAAATTGCATGCCCGCAAAGTAGGTAGTATCCACAAAACCCATGCTTTACAAAATTTGTCAAAAATTGAGTCCAGAAAAATAAAGTTGTTTACAGTATTCATCAAAGACACCTCTGTGGGCAATCTATTCCTCTCTTCAATGGTTACACTGAAAGCAAAAGAAACCCCCCCTTATAATTTCTTTTTCAATTTCGCTTCTCAGCTTCTCACTCACTTGTTGACCGGGGCGGTGATGCCGGCTCCGTCTGCACCCAGGCCCTGCCCCTCGGCCCAGCCAAGCCTCTGAAGCATCTGGTAGCCCACGTTTTGCTCCGTCAGCTTGAACTCCCGGTAGTCCGACAGGTCCGGGGGCCGCCCCTCTTTCAGGGCGTCATACTTCTCCATGAAGCGCTCCAGCTCCTCCGGCGGCAGGAAGTCCCCGATGTGGTGTTTGCCCTTGCCCATCACCGTCAGCTCGTCCGCACGGGCTGCAACACACCTTCGGTCAGCCAGTTATCCGACTGCTTGCCATCATTACCCGACCACATGCCAAGGTTGCCCGACTGTGTGCCGAAGGCACGCCACCGTCAGGCTGCTGTCGTAAGCTGGCCGCATATAAACATGAGCCACTGTGTGCCGACCACCTGCCAACGTAAGCGAACCGCGTGCGGTGCCCGACTGCCAACGATACCCAAATTCCCATCGATAAGTCGACCGCACACTACCCGACTGCGTGACGACCACCTGCCAACATGTGTCGGTCACGTGTCGATGTTCATCGACTGCCCGCCGACGTTACCCCAACGACACGGCGACATTAACCAACAGCCCATCGACGGCAATCAACCACACGCAGACATTATTCGTCTGCATGCCAACATTAGCCGACTGCATGACACGGCCGAGTCGATCTGAAGACGCTGGACGTGGCAGATAGAAGAATGGATGCACGTCCCAACTCGCAGGTACTACTCACCCCTGGTCTTTTCCATCTCCTTGGCTCGCTTCTTGTGCTCCCACGTGCCGCCGTCTGTCTCCTCGTCTGAGTCATACTCGTACTGCACCTTCCCCGACATTGCCCGTGCCTCCTGGGCACGCTTTTTGGCCTGCATCATCTCAAACAGGGCACGCATCTGCATGCAGAGAGAGACGACAGTGGTCTAGAGTTATTCCATAATCAGGAAAATACCAATATGCAGTTGGAAACCATGGTCCAGTGATGGAACATGTGTAAACGAGTAGCACAACTTTGTTTCTCGACCGAGGACCCGAGCCATCCAAGCCCAAGCAGACATCACAGAACGGGGGAAAGGAAAGGATCTAAAGCTTCCGTACTTCAACCCAAGTCAAGGCAAAACTAAACTAGACTTTGTTTCAGCTAAAGTCCAGATGCAGCCGATGCTACGAGCTAATGGGACGAATCAAGCAGCGTCAAAAGTGCAAGACAATGGGCCTTTTCTGTTCATGATTGGTTGAGCAATGATAGAACAGATAGACAAACATGACGAACACCATGATGGAGTGATCTTGACGCTGCCTGTTTCGTTTCACTCAAGGTGAAACAAAGTATAATAAGCCTACACACATATCGTTTCAAACTCAGCCACTAATTCATTTCAGAAACTTGCCACAATAGGCACAATACCACCACCTTGCTGTTCGCAAGCGCCTCCTCAAAATGAGATCAAAAAAGAAATGGACACTAAGCATATGAGTCTCCCCGAAAAAATTCCACAAAGGAAAGCCACACGAAAAAACCTCAGGATCCCAACTGAACTTGAGGACAAACTTCATCAGACTCCATTCTTGAAACCCCGAAACTTTCCCACTTTCAAACTCAACGACAAAGAGGGTTGACTGACACGATTTCCAGAGGTTTGCATTTCTGCAATTTTCATCCCTCAGCTGAAAAGAAAATTCTCGCTGAAGCCTCGGCGCGAAGGTGGTCGAAGCTGGTACAAGAAGAACCGTCGAGAAACGCCTTTCCGAGTTTTTCCTAGCGGCTACAGCTTCAAGGTCTTGCTACACGTTTCATCACGCTTTCTAACTGCGGCAGCATGGAGGCTCTGTGGAACTCTATTCTGCTGTAGTGAGCACAGTGTGCTACTATACTTCGTTTCAGCTTAGGGGTTACAGAATCAAAACTTGAAATATCCCCAGAATACTTCAAAACGGGTGAAATATGATCAAGATATCCATAAATGATAATCACACGCTTGTATTTTCAGCGGATGGCTATATTTTTCGTTCCAACCGACAAATTCTGGTGAGCGCTTCAAAATCAGCCATTGAGGCGCTTGCAACGCCACGGGCCCATGCATGGCCCAGAGTACCGTAATTATGATCGTTGTCATTAGGTGGCGCCTGCTTTATCGTCAACGCATTACAACCCCGCCAAGTGGGAATATTCGAGGCATGGTGTACTAGAACTGAAAGGCGTGCCAAGCACCTGCTCGCTCCTCGGTGCCTCCATCAGACACGCCGCGCTGTGGCGCCGCCACTGATGGCTTGCGACATAAAGCATTCCAACGAAGCTTGGCTCCCCCACCTACCATGTGGTAGGGGGAAATTGTTCTACGATTTCTTTTCTTGCATTTACGGACGAAAGACTGGTGTTTGTGATGTGGTGTCATAAAGGGGACCACGTCCACACAAAGAAATAGGAGCTAAAATTTCGCTTCCGTACCCCTTTAAGTACAGACGCAGCCGATGCTACTTGCCAGGCACGCACCCACGTGCAGTGCAAGCATTGTTTAGGGCCAGATGCTCATGCTTGTAGCATCGGCTGCATCTGTCCATAAGCTGAAACAAAGTATAGACTGATTGCCTGACTGACTAGGGACTGCGGACCCACCTTGCGCTGATCCTCCAGCTGCTTCCACTGGTCCAGGCTGAGGTCCGTTGAGCTGAAGACCTGCTTGGCGTACGCTATGAGTCCCGGATCTGGAACGGGGCAGAGCACACCGTCATGCTACTGTTCACTAGAAGTTTCTTTTCTTTTTTTCCTTTTTTATATTTTGCCAGAAAATGTATACCACAGCGATTCTCGCGTTCGCTTGCGCTTTTTTCTGAAATACCTGCGACCGACCACCAGGATTGCGATATCCGACAGCATGACACTCCGGTTTTTGCGACGTCGTTTGTTGCCACTTTGGGACCCCGTTCGACGCACGGGCGGAATAGGATGCTAAAGACACCAGTGGAAAACAGGTTCCGGGTACCGTACCGGAGGTGTTGCAACTCGAGCCCAGACTTCTACGCGAAAGGTGCGCGGAAAGAAGTCCGGGTGTAGCTGTCGTCGTTTCGTACGGACGTCATCTCGTTCTTTGAAAACGCCAGAAAGAGGCGCTGTTGGCAACGTTCGTGAGATATTTCATGACCAGTTCTCCGGGTGGTTGGCTAAAGGACCGATTAGCGAGAGATTTGTTGAAGACCTTTTACAGTCGCCGACCGATTATTCGGACTTCGCGGGGACCGAAAAAACGTCCGAATAATAGAGCAGTCCGAAAAATCGGCAGATTGAAAAACTTGCCTTTATTACTTCCAAGTGGGCTTAAAGGGATACTGAACCGAAATTTCGAGCTCACTAAACAAAGCCGGGCGGATAGGCGAGAAGCTACAAAACAAAAATATATCACTCATATGGCGATATATCTAACGGATCGTCGTATTTTTTGGAAAAGAAGTGCGAGATTGAACCCGGCCGACGAGGCCGACGAGACAAGGCACGTCACAATTCCCATTCTCTCTCCTCCTCGCTACATCCCGTCAAGCTGGTGAACCGAAGCGAGGAGGAGAGGAGCGAGGCCGCTTCTCCTCATTCTCAAATTCTCCCGGAGGACAGTTACGTCAAAGAACTCGTTTGATCGCGCCCTTCTTTTCCAAAAGTACAGCCATCCGTTTGAGATATCGATGTACGAATGATGTTTTGGAGTTCGTAGCGTCCGGTTCAACACTTCTGCTGCAGCCTTACTTTGCAAAATCCAAATTTCGGTTCAGTATCCCTTTAAAAAAGCCGTAAATGATGCCTCGTTTCAGGTTACACCTCCGTTTCCGTTCGGCAACTTTCTGTTAGCTTGAGAATCGCTGCCTTCTTTTCTAGCGTTATGGTCGAGTACTTTCTGCGCTTCTTAACGACACATCGTGGTGGCAGAACAACAGATGGGGCCATGACGTCCAAGCCAGCGTTGTCCGAACAAGAGAACAAGATGAGAGGCGCAAATCCACGAGCGCAAAATGGCGACTGGCGACGCGAAGGAACGGAAAAACAAAGCAAAACGATAATGATGATGATGATGACGTGCAGCTAAATGGAAAAAAGGGCTAGCATAGCGTCACCTAGCGGTAAAACTCAAGAGTACTCAAGTAGCGCTGCCAAGCCAAGCCAATCCATTTGCAGCCAATATAAAATTCAGAATGGCCGCTTCTCGATGGTGTTTTTCGCCGATCGCTCGCGACGATTTTGTCCGAATAATCGAACTTTCAGACTTCCAAGCTGTCCGAAACATTGGTCGTGAATATACACTATTTCTATGGGGTAAGTCACGGTTCCGCCTTTAGGTCCGAAATATCGAACAAGTCCGAATTATCGGAGTCCGAAAAATCGGTCGGCGACTGTATTACCCCGTAAAACAATTGCCCCCCCCCCCCCCCCCGCGCCCCCCCCCCGCCCCCTTATATGTCAATAACACAACATAAGGACCTCATTCAATCCCCAACTTTGTGATTTCCGTAAGACTTCATCCTCCCAGGAATTTTCGCATCAACGAGCTCAGAAGGCCTGGTGAAACGAGGAAACCAGAAGTCTCTTGTGAGCCAAGGGATGGCTGTAAACGGGTTCTATACATGGCTTCTACCGACGTCGCATCAGCTGACGTTGTGGTGGCCTTGCTGGTAGGTACACAGCTTCTGCGGTATTCATTTCCCACTGCCTAATTTTTGGCTCTCACCAGAGGCCCGATGCTACCGGTGCAAAAAACAGCCGGCGTCTTTAGCAGACAATCTTTTCGACTCAAAAGCGGATTGCGTCCCTCAGCAACGAGAGTTGCAGAACCAAAACCAGGTGCGGTAACAACAATGTATTGCAAAGCAGACGACATCAGTACCCTGAAAAAAACAGTCAAATTATTCCGACAAACCATTTTTTGAATCGATTATGTGTCCATTCAATATGCTTTATTAGTAAGAATAATAAAATAATGCATTGGCAACTGATATCAGAAAAGCTCGCGCCGCTTTTGAGTCGAAAGGATCGTCTGCTAAAGAGGCCGGCTCTCGACGCCGTATGCTCGTTTGTTGGCGGCAGTTGGCGTAACGAACGCTTGCACCATCTCTTGTCTTCCGTGCGAAACGGCGCCGTATTGTTTGAAGACCGGTGGTTTCGCTGCTTTTCCATAGGAGCTAAGCCTTTTTCTTTCTTTACTTTTTCCTCAGGTATGTTCTCTCTTTGAAAATTTTACAAAAAAAATAAAATGCACCATCTGTGGGTAACGCTGTACAAAGTCGTAGCTCGATAGGTTAAGAAACCGAATTTTGCAGTTGATTTAAAGAGCCTGGCCGCTCCTTGGGTCACCCAGTAATAGCTCTAACTGGATATAGCCTAGTGTCGCGCCCTCAGTCCAATCCAATCCAAGGCTTGGACTGTATTTGTCGGCTGTTCCCTTTGCATCGGGTAGCATCGAGTGAGTAGCGCCTGCGCTCTGCTCTAAGCAGAATTGATTGCCTATTTTTCTGCCCCCAAGTCCTCAAGTCTTTGCTCAGGACACTTGATGGCGTTTCAGGCTCATTTTCCCCGACTGGGCTGGCTTTTTGACAAAATCCCTGACAATTCCCTGATTTTTCCCGGTAATTAAAATTTCCCTGACAATTCCCGGTTTTCCCGATCGCTAGACACCCTGATGCAATTTGAACTCGATGGGCTTCAGATTTGGCGATGTTGTGGTGTGTGAATGGGTCCCAAAATATCAATCTACCGTAAAATTCCGGGAGAGCGCCCACCACACTTTCGCTGAAAACTGGGTTCGTTTAGACATGGGCACTTGTCCAGTCAAATCGGTCACCTAACATACATTTTGCAGAATTCCCAAGTTTGGCAAATCTTAATAGAGGGCACTTGAAGGAAGAAAGCGCTTCCGCGGTATTTTTTGGTACTGCAAAATCCTGTATGAACGCCCTCCCCCAAGAGGTCGCCCATCTTACTTTTCTAACTAGTTATCCATTGGCTAAAAATTCCGAAACATCTTCTGCCCCCCAACTCCTGATGGATAACTGCGCACAATTTGCGGTACCGGTATCTGTGACAAGTGAGCTCATGGCGGGTTCCCGCGCCGTCGTCGCACCAGTTCCTGCGCACACGTTACACCGTGGAATGCGAAACTGCCGTGTTCAGGATCTGCCGTATCAGGTCCCGCGTGGTTGATAAGGATGCCGTGGTTTTTATCGATAGTCTCTTTATAATCTTTTGCTGTCTCGTTTTCAAGGATCGCCCACCCAATATTTTCCATTGTTTATCTCTTCAAAATGGGTGGGCAATCATGCTGGATTTTACAGGAAGCCGGCCACTCCCGTGGCCCCGACTGGGAAGATCCGCCCAACCGGCTTCAACCGCCACTCTGGGCACCCTTAAGTCACTGGATCATGGGAAAGTAGCACCATTGCCTTCCCTCTCTCCTAGTCGGACACAAACGGATAGTAACATACAGACAACCAAACCTCGCAAAGTGACTGGCCAGTCGGCCTCAGCTGCCACGGCGATCGCCATTTGGCTCCGAAAGGGTCGTTCAGAACCAGTCTCGCCAAGATCGCCATAGAACATCGTCGTACTGAAAGCGTTCCTTGCCAATAAAGTCGCCGACCGAATTTTCGGACCTCGATAATTCGGACTCGTTCGATATTTCAGACTTAAAGGAGGAACCGTGACCTAGCCGAGAGTGCATATTCACAAACAATGTTTCGGACAGCTTGAAATCGGAAAGTTTGATTTTTCTGAGAAAATCATCACAAGCGATCAGAGGGAAATACCACTGAGAAGCGGCCACTTTGGATTCTATGTTGGCTGCACATGGATTGGCTTGGTTTGGCAGCGCTACTTAAGTACTGCTAAGTCCTAACGCTAGATGACGCTGTACGGCTTTTTCTTGTCTATCGCTGTACGTCATTATCATTGTTATTACCATTTTGCTCTGTTCAATTGCCATTATGGTCATGGACTTGCACCTCTCATCCCAATCTCGTCTCGATGAATCGTGTTTTCGGACTACACTGGCTTGGATGTCATCGCCCAATCTGTTCTTCAGCTGCCGCGATGTGTCGCTAAGAAGCGCAGAAAGTACTCGAACATAACGCTAGAAAAGAAGGCAGCCATTTTTGAGCTAATAGAAAGCTGCCAATTGCAAACAAAGGCCTAACTTGAAACAAGGCTCGCAGGCGTAACCTGAAGCAAGGCACTATTTACGGCTTTTTTTAACTTTGCTTAGATGTAATAAAGGCAGGTTTTTTAATCTGCTGATCTTTCGGACTGCTCTATGATTCGGACATCTTTTTCAGTCCCTGCAAAGTCCGAAAAATTGGCCAGTGACTGCATAAGCATCTTTGGCGTTGTGCGTGCGACCCACTCATCAATCATGCTCATCTCCCCAGATCCCTTACAAGATGCGCGCTTGTTTCGCCAGTGCGTGGATAACGAAATCTCGGTATTCGAGGAACGCCTCTACGAAGCTGCCCGTCACCAGCGCATTCAGACGGGCACACCAAGAGCCGAAGAGATCAATCAGAAACTGCTCATTCAGTGAACCAAAATGGCGACCCCAGGGGAGCTTGGTGCCACTCACCAAAAACCCGTCGACGTTACGTGTCCCCAACTCACCAGACTGCACGAAGGAAGGCAGCTCCGCAGGGGCGGCGTCTTCCAGGGCATCCGTAAAGGACGAGGAAGAGGAGGAGTTGTCCGAGGGCGCCCACCGGCTCTGCCGCTTGCGCTTGCGCGGACCGCCCTCCGACGGCGCAGCGTCTGCAAAGGACCGGCGTCTTGATCGGCACGCGCACGGCCCAACGGACGTTTTTCAAGCAGCAAGAGCCGTTTAGAGGTTCGTCCTCGAACCGCAAACGAAGGGCCGCCCGACTTGCATCCGCCTGTCAGAACACGCCGGCATCGAGCCGTCGTATCGGTTTCCATTGCTTTTCGCGCCCTGTATCGGGGGCAGTTTGCTAGTGAAGCAGCCGTTCTTCCCAACGGGTACGAGGAATTTCGAGGTCGCGCGACTGGCTTCGTAAGGGGGAAAAAGTACCTAGCATTCCAGCCGATTCCACTGGCAGACGCAAGCCTTGCCCATCATTTTCTGTATTTCTCGGTTAAAACGTCCTCCCCCGGAAATACCTTTACGTGCCGCTCCTAAAGCGCACGAATGAGATTCGTTTCACTTACATTTCAGGCCTGGTCACCCTCTTTCTGCACGCAAAATCGGACTTGAAAAATCGAAACGAGGACGAACTTACGGCAGCCATTTGCCTGTAACGCTACTCGGTGTCGACTGTCTCGTGCTACGCTATCAAAGCCAGAGCAACATCCCCAGTGCTCTAACGCTGTCGAAGTTACTTGCGCGAGCGCGTCGCTTCGTTTGGCGTCTTTTTCGCACAAGAGCACGTGCTCTCGCAGCAATGCTGAGCTGCAACTCTCTAGAAGCTACCCTAGCCTTGACAATGTATCGAAAAATATTTGACGCAGAGTTTTCTTTTATAGGTATCTTGTCTCCTTGAAGCCAGTCGTGTGATTAGAAAATTCCTTTCAGCCGCCGGGTGACATACCTGCATAGCCGGCAAACCGCCCCGGTGGCTCTAAAAGCTTCTAAGCCTTGAGGAACGCCCTTTCCTTTTCATTGATAGCCGAGGAGCCCCACCTAATCTCAGCAGTGATGCAATAAAAAAGGTGCAGAAGCCTGCAGATATTGTAAACAATAACACAGACATTCTAGAGAGTGTTTAGAGCAATGGATCTCACGCATGGATGCGTCGGAGACCCCTTGGGGACCCGTGAAGGTGATGGGGGACACCATGCCAGTGGGGAAAGGGGAGGAGGGGGAAGGGTATAAAATAAGACAACTAATTGCAGTGTGAAAAGGGCACCTTTTGCTGTTTGACAGAAGTGAGAGGCATTAAGTAAAAGAAGGAGTGCATAGATACATGGTAACGGCTGCACCCTTCATAACGGGTGGTAGCTTGCGCCACGTGGTAGCCAGAGTCAACAAAAAAATTAATTCTTTTTTCTCAAGAGGGGGGGGCGTGAGGTGTAGAGGGTTGAGGCAACGACTTTGCAGACCCCAAAAATGACATCGCGGACCCCAGTAAGTCTTCGGAACCCCGTTTGAGAAGCACTGGTTTAAAACATAGACATGCATCAGTGGGTGGCTCAAATCTACTAAAATGGGGCTTAAACTGGAAGTACACTTTACTTAAAAACACACTAAACCCAGGAAAAAAAGTTTTTTTTTTGCTTAATATTTATGTTACAATACATATTTCTCGATATCCGGGCAAAACCAAAACTGTACCCCTGTGGGATGATGATGATGGCATTTGCTCCCAACTAGTGTGCACTCTGAGGCAACTCTGAGGTCCAGCAAACTCAGAGCGCACACTAGTTGGGAGCAAATGCTACAGTTGAACCTCAATTTAACGAAGTCACCGGGACCTGCTAGTTATTTTGTTATATCGGGAACTTCTTAACATCGAGGAAGGGAGACCTTGCGCATAGGCTGCGCAGGGAATCCGAATTTGTTCGTTAAATTGGGAAATTCGTAAAATTGGGTTTCGTTAAATCGAGGTTCAACTGTATTATCATCATCCCACAGGGGTAGTTCCGGTTTCACCCGCATATAGAAACATTCACATTAAAACGTAAATATTAGGCAAATTTTCTTTATTTTATTTTCGACAAACAATTTTATTTTCCTAGGTTCAATGTTTCTTTAAAGGGGTTATGACACAAACATTAAATGGATAGATTATTCTTGAAATGGAATGCTCATAAGCTACTTAGTATATACACCAAGTTACGCGATTTTTAGAGCTCTGGTAATTGCAATAATCAATTTACGAATTTTTATCATTTTATCTGGCGACCAGGCAACACTGCCCAAGTTAGTCACACCATGATGTCCATAAACCACGTGATCATGAACGCTCTCTCATTCTAGGCGCCCCTACGATCGCCCAAGCTCTCCTCACCGCTGTACGATCAAAACCGCTCACGCAACTCGGTAACCCGAATGCTATTCTCGCCCTCGCCCCCGAGTTTGTTGACCTTCCACCTTGCATGCGCCTGCGAGATATTCTCGGACGACGGTGACCACGGCGAGTTACGGCGAGTTTGTCCGTAACTCGCCGCCGCTGGAGCTGGTCGCCAGCGAGTCGCAGTCAAAATGAACAGCTTCCAAAATCTCTTGATAGGAATCACTCTCATCGCTGCTGCGATCAATGTCGAACACTTTGACAAGGCAAATGATGCCATAGACGTAATTTAAATGCGAAGGTAAACGAGGAAGCTGAAGCTCGAGACGCCAAGAGAGCCAAGTCTGTGGGTACGTGCAAGGCGACGCCTCCCGCTCCGCCCGGATCCGCCCCTCAGAGGGACCCACATATAAACTGATTTATCCACGAAACTATCGCGCCATTTTTAAAACACATTTAGCAGGATTACAGGAACATACAATGGGTCCTAGCAGTATTGTTATCTCATTTTATTTTTGCCATGTCATAACACCTTTAATGGCCGGGACGTTTGAGAAAATTTCCAAACTCGAGGAACCCATAAGGGTATTCTGGGGAAACATTAGGTTCCTACGAACCCAGCTTGAAAACCTGTGCCCTAAATTACCAATATCCCCCCCCCCCCAAAAAAAAATATATAGTCGAAAAATGACGAAATATTGGGAAAGGTAGGTGCTGACAATGTTGATCATGCGGAACGGTGCCCTCCTGAAATGGCGACACCGGGAAGCCAAGCCAGGAAAAGGAAACCACTTCCCCTTCGGAACAGTCACTCCACGGAGCCGTTTTGGGAGGCTGCACGCGAAGAGGTGGCTCGCAAACTGGGACGTCAAAGCTTTGTGTAAGGCAGCCCAGCCCCTCGACTCACCCAGGCGGCTGGAGAGAGGCAACGCTCCGTCCTGCTGCGCTCTCAGCTTGGCCGCGCACAGCGCCTGCACCCGCTGCTCAAACTGCGCATACTCCTCTCCGGACTTGGCCTCCAGAAACCTGCGGCACATGCGTACGCTCAGCCGCCCGCTCATTCGATAGGATGAACAGGTGGGCTAGTCGGTGCATTCTGTGAAGGTAAAAGCGGCCGGGAACGGGACAAGCAAGGCGAGACACACAAAGTGCTACTATCAACTAAACTTTTATTTAAAAAAAACACAGGAATACATAAATGCACTCAAAAATAATTTTAGTACACATTAATACATTTCCGCGTTTTTTCTTTCCGCACTGAAGTTCAGTTGATAGTAGCGCTTTGTTTGTCTTGCCTTTCTTGTCCCGTTCCCTGGTGCCTTTATCTTCTCCCATTCATTCGCCAATCGACGAGGAAATCCCCAGAGGAGGGCTGGGAATTCATTTCGAACGCCCGGGGATCTTTGGATGTGCAGCCAAAATCTCGGCTATACTGACGAGACCGGTTATAACGAAGTCGGTTATACAGTCGACTCTCGTTAATTCAAAATCTTTTAATTCAAACTTTCGGATAATTCAAACTAACGTGCAGGTCCCATCCTATGCGTCTCTATGGGAAGAAACTCCTGATAATTCAAACTTTGCTTTATTCAAACAAATTTTCGGCCCCCCTAGAGTTTGAATTAATGAGAGTCGACTGTAACAAAATAGCGGCTACAGCGAAGCGACTTGTTGACTTCGTTATAACCGGTCTCGACAGTATGGTGCCTTCTCCGCATTAAGCCTCCGTCAAATTGCGAGCGCCTCGGCCGGGATTCGAACCCGTCACCCGGGCATCTGTAGGCCAGCGCTTTGCTTCGGAGCCGACGAGGCAGCGGGCAATCAATGAATCAGAATGAGCCAACCGGCCTTGTTTGTTTACCACCCGGCCGACAGTGCATGGAAGACAAGAGCTAGGGGGTCTGGTCGTAAGTCCATCTTTTGCTGCATGATCACGCTGCCAACCGTACCCACGCGCAGAGCGGGGCCAAATGGTGAAAGGGAGGAGGACGATTGGTCTGGTGAGCATGTAGCCCACCACCACACTGCTTTTTGCAGAATTGTGTTTTTGATGGCATATTGTTTGTCGGGCTCTAGGCAATAAAGGTGACCAGTTCTAGATGGAAAGACGACCTAGTAAACTCACAGCAATTTGGGCTTTAGTTTTCATCATTTTCTTTATTGATCTGCATGTAGACAATCAGTTACTGGCGTCAATTTACGCATTGGTAAAATGCAGAAGCATGGGGAATGGCTCTGTAGACGAGATAACTTAAGAAATACGGTTAAAGATATATCTGTGCCACACAAAACGACATCGGCCGGGGACATTTTGGCTGCCGAGAACCCGACGACTTGAGTGCCAGCTGCAGTTAAACTTAGCTACGAATACAGGTTGATATTACCACTTGATTGACAAACTTATTACCTCGACACATTCTGTTATAAGTGATTGGGGAACTCAATCTTCCACTCCTCTTGTGCCAGTAGAGAATTTCTAAGTTAAAGTTTCCTTTTATTAGGAATGAATGGACTCAGTTCATCCAGAACTCTCAGAAAGGGCCACGCTGCACTACTAATTTTAGAAAGAGCAAGCAACAACACTTTCCAGTACTCATTTTTCCCCAAAATGGCTGCTGACTAGAACAACCTCTCCCTAAGGCTGAATAAATAGGGCAATGATTCTTTCACACAAGTAACGGTGTATAGAGAAACCTTCTAAGCCCCGAACCGCTCCACTGATGACTGTAGCCTGCAACCCTGATCCTCAGCTCGAGCCCGCTTCTCATGTTATAGTCTTGCCGTCGTCTTCCAATGCTACACACAGCTTGCCTAACCTGTACACCGGATCATAACAGAGACTTTCTACCATGCAATATACTACTATAATTTTAAGATCAAGCTTAGCACTGCAATTGAGCCCAACCAACATGGAGCACATTCTCAGCGTTTCTCCTGACCTCTAGCAGTCTTCGCCGTCCAGCGGGCGCATAAGCAGACACCTCCGGGAGCAAGGTGCCAAAGCGCCGAGATCTAGCTCGACCAGATGCCGAAAGATGCACTATTTAGTTGCTCCAGCTGGATGGATGAATGCGTATGGGTGAACCCCATAAATTAGGTGGCAGCTCGCACCACCTAGCCAGTGTTTTTAACATCCACAATTAATATCTATATATTGTTTTATTTGTGCCATATCATTCATTACCATTAGACGCGGCGCTACAGCTTTTCTGAGCCGAAATAATTATCACTATCCCTACATCTTTCCAAAACATTAATGTTAAGCCTTTGGACGTCAGGCTGCTAAAAATAACAATCCATGCAACAAAAACGTCCCATCGCAATTGGGTGCACACACAATATTTATTCTTCCCTCGACTTACACCGCCGGTCAGGCAACTACTGCTCGGTTATTTTCACCTCTCCAACGTCTAGTTTTTCCTCGCTGTCCTGAAACCCCAATGCCTTTACTAAATCAGTTTAGCGTTCAGCAACTGCAGGGGGAAGCACTTTACCGCAGTACCAAGTGTTCAGTTTGCCGTAAAGTGACCAAATGGCAAAGCCAGAGAATCGCTTTCCTTTTCCTTTCGTCGCCAACTCCTCGTTGACGGAGGAGGGGTCACATGCACTAAATTTGAAGAAAGCGCTTGCTGGCAAGCAACCTTGTGGATACATGCTTCTCTTTGCACTCATGAAATGTAGATCTTGTACTGAAGCGTGACAAGCAGGTAGCTTCTTGAACCTTTGGAAATTGTGTGTGCCACTTTGGTACGTGTAAATGCGTTATTCTTATAGTGCGAGCGCAACTTCAAAGCGGCCGTGAGCAAGCAGACGACGCAGCAAGCAGACGACGCAGCAACCACAATGACCTAGCGTGTGTGCGCGCGCACACTTCTGAGAGATTTGGGAGATGCACAACAGCTCATGCGCTTGCGCGGTGAACCGGCCCCTCATGTCATTGCACCCGTCGCGTCTCCTGCAAGAGTGACGTTCACTTCCCCGCAATACTCGGCGTCAAAGGGGAATTGTAGACCGTTCCCGCAGCCCGCTAAGCACCCGGATAGCGCTCCGTAATCCGCCACAAGACCTTGAGCTATGCAGATAAGGCTGGCGGCGCGCATGCGCAGCTGCGGCGTTTTCTTCAGGGATACCGTAGCGGAGGAGAAAAACGGTCTACTACAGTTCCCTAAAAATTCGAGATTCGTCACGACGCTCTGCTCTGCAAACGGAACATTCACAGCTACTACAGCTTACCGGTAGGCGGGGTCCCCCTGGTGGGCGACGCGTGCATCCTCCTCAGCGGTGCGCCCGTTGACGGCCACGCAGATGGCGACCCGCTCAATGGCGCCGCGCACGCCCTGTGCACAAGAGACTGGCAGGGCCTCCCCTGAGACCTCGCAGTGCGCATCCCGCGCCCTGCAGGCACACCCACTCTCCACCGTCTTCTCAAGATGAAGTGGTTTGACGGCTTCCAGTCATCACTCGAACATCATTCCTGACGTGGCAGGCAATCTAATTCCCCCAAAACACAGTGGTTCTTAAGCTCCAAACACAGAAGTGGTCCCTTCCCTAGTCACCTGTCATTTAACGTCAGAGTCGTTATTTTTCCGCTCTAGGCAGTTTTCATGCTGAGGTGCATCCCAGCCATCCCCACTTCCCCTTTACATCGCGTCGAGTATGGCTAACTTTCCTGTCATGAAACCGTTCAAAGAGAACATTATAAATGCTAAAATACTCTCATTGGGAGTGAAAAAAAAAAGGCTGGAATGACTAGGCAGAGCAGCACGTTACAGTCTATCACTGAACTTTTTTAATGAAGGCTAGGGCTAGTGACGTAAACGAGTTTATCTTTCTTAGCCTACGAGGCTACCCTGTATGCTCCAAAAATTGCCGAACATTCCCACGACCAGAGCTTGCACGCCTACTTATCTGCAGGGCCAATCCCTGGGACATCTCGGCTAAAACTCGTGACCTGCGATGGGACATAAAGTGCGATGCTAGAGTCCCATCGCACATCCCATCGCGGAGCACCAGCATAGTCGGCCCCAAACAGTGCCTTATCCTTTGCTGACCTCCTTTTGAAAATCACAATGATTGGCTTTACGTGAACGCTGCAGGAAAGTATGCCTGCCACGGTGCTTTCTTTATAGAAGAATGTGCCTATTTCTGAGCGAATACAGTAGAACTTTGTTGATACGTTTTTCGGGGGATCAAAGAAATAAGCCGTTAAATCCGGGAAGACGTAAGGAACAAGAACGCCATTCGGGGGTGCTAGAGACGAGAAAGATGGCAACTGTCACGGAACAATTTATTTCGTGCAAACATCCGTAGGTGTGGACTCAAATCGGTTTGGAACTAGTAAGTAAACATTTGTAGATGTAAACTGAAATAAACATACTGTAAAAGTTTGAAGACGTCATCTCACATACATCCAGAAAAAGTTTGTCATTTCCACCAGGTGCCTTGGGCGACTGAGACGCGGGTGAGCGACGAAGTCCTGGGCTTGCTGAGGTGCTTGCTAAGGTCCTTGTCGTTGCAGTCGTGCACACCACTTCGGTACACCAAAGCCGTAAAAAAGGTCTCGCTGGATGACAGGCTATAGCGCACGTGCAGAAGATCGCGGCGCACTAAACGAGGTTTGACAGAAGCTTCTTTAAGCGGACCCGGAGGAATACTGGAACCTGCAGCACGTCAGCCGGGCGAAGTTGTTGCAGCTCTTCTCGAGTGTGCAACATAGAACCGCGCAGCAACATGGACCAGCAAACTAACAAAAACAAAACAAAGCACAATGACACACCCTGTGGGCTTTGCGGCCCACCCCTGCGCAAAAAAAAACACGCGCACGGCGGCCGGCGTGCGACGTGCGAGCAAGCCACATTCGGGTTTGGGCGGCCGGCAGTCGCTGGCGAAGTAAAAAGGCGTGTTTTGGTGTCTGCCTCATTGGTCCTTCTCGCGGGTGAGCAGTACGTACCAAACCCTCCCTTCCTATAACCCTCGTCGAGTTGGTCCTTGAAAAGAAATACATTTTTCATTGCCAGACTAAACCTATCTGAAACGTGGTTTGAATAAAAAAATCCGCAAGTGAAAGGGCGCTTTTGCGGTCCGCGCTTCTTCAAGTTTTTGGCAGGGCTTGACTCGAAAACCGTTCTGCCTGGCCACAACGCACCTTTTTTTTTTTTTTCTTTCGACAAGCAAAACAAGATGGCGCATTGTTTCCTTTCGTTGGTTTGTTTTGTCGCATGATTCTTGGTTTCACGAGTGAAGAAACCGATGGAAACTGTTCCCGGCAGACGCGCCGCAAGCTCCGGTACCCCTTCAAGTCCGTGCCAAGAAGCTTCTGTCGAAACTCAACTAGCACGCTGCGCTCTGTCCTTGATATCCATCCAGCCTTTCGTCCGGCAAGACGAAGACCCCCCAACGAAGTTGGGCAAGACGTTTGTTGCAGCCGTGGCATATCAACGTGTTGTGCGTGAGTATGCGGGGACGAGGAGAGGGGCAAACGCCCCTCTGCAAGCCCAGGACTCCGTCGCTTCTACTCCGACCCTCCTCGAGCAGGACCACATTTTTGCTATGCCTTGGGTTAGTAAAGCTAGTGGAGCTTTGCGCTAAGCCTCTCACGGTGTTTTGTCTCGCACGGCACCTAACAGCAGCATGCGATCCCCTTTTGTATAAATGCGATAGCGCCGCGATTGCAGAGGCAAACGTTGCATTAGCTCTTGGACGACACTGTCCCTGGGCAGTCGTTAAGTGGTTTGCTCGATCCCCGCTGTCAGTCGTGTGAATCGGCCGGTGCCGTCGGCACTATGTCGGCGGCTTTTTAGACGCAAGAACCGGGAGAGCAAACGCACTAAGCAGAAAATTAAAGGGGTACGGAAACAAAAATTGAAATATTCAAATTTCGTTTGGAAATGAGTCAAGCATGACAGATAATAACCATAAATGATAATCGCACGTTTGTATTTTGAACGACTGGCTATATTTTTCGTTCCAAACGGTGCACTCGAGCGAGCGCCCGAAGAGAAGCGAACGGAGAGTGCGATGAGTCATGGGATATCCGGCGCAAACAAAAACAGAAAGAAAAGATTCCCGGCATTCGTGACGTAGCAAGGCTGGCGGGGTTATGAGCTTTGCCCTTGGTGGCGTTGTCAGCGTTGTGGTGGTGTCAATAGCGTCAACGCGTTAAAACCAAGTCGTTCGAAGTACCCGTGGGGCGACGAGCGTGTGGCTGGCCCAAAGAGCACGTAGCTTCCACAGCACTGTCAGCTTAGGGGTGAACGGGGTGGGAAAAGCAACTTTTGTCCGAGTTTTGAGCGACGGGCTAATTTTCTAGGGGGAGAATGGCTGTTTCCGGGTGCACAAACGAGGGTCCGAGAAAGAGGGGAGTCCCTCCTTTCCGTCTTCTTGGACTCTTTGGTTCAATGCGCGATTTGTGAGTGGAGGAGGAAAGCTAAGAAGGAAAATGTTGAAATGCCAAAGAGTGGCGCTGCTCCGAAGGAATCTGCTACGTCACGACTACGTAGCAAGTTCCACAACGTTGCTAGATCACCTCCCAAATATGCTCCGCACCTGGTGCACCTGGTGGATGCTCCGCATGCATCCACCAGGTGCACATTGAAAGATAGTTTATTTAGCTTTAAAATTAGTTTTCTTGTGCCTTTCAACGGAAGACTGGTGTTTTTGAGGTTAGGGTGCAACATGCAACACATTAAAGCTAGAAAATGAGCGCTGGAATTTCGTTTCCCTACCCCTTTAATACATGTGTTTCCATGGGAACTCGGCAGGACTGGCGCTTCCGAATGTAAAAGCCGAGAAAACGCAGAAACTGAGAACGTATCAAAGAAGTCCCACTGTACTTTGCAAGCGATTGGCGGGCCTCCCAAGGATTTCTGCTGCCCTAGGTAGGATATCTGCCTAAGGCTCCCTTTCGTTCATTCTTTAATCAATTCACACATATGCCAAACTTTCAAACGAGTCAAACAGTTTGCCTAGGACTTTGCCCACCAGAAATGTCCAACGCAAAATTGATGTCATTGGCAAAACTTTGCAAGGGTCTATTTCACTCACTTGTAATAATTTCACAAATGTACTCAACTTCTTAAGGCCCCGAAAAGCTTGACTAGAACTTTGCCACCCCCCCCCCCCTCCAGCAATGCCCTAGGCAAAATCAACCCCCTGGGCAAATTTTTGCCTAGGGCGGCAGGAGGCTAAGAATGCTTGCGTCAAGCGGCCGGCCAGAGCGACTGCCTGCCTACCTTTGACATCCTCCTCCTCGTCCTCTTCCCCATTCAACAGAGGCGCCACAGCAGACGGCTGCAGGGTCCTGGAAAGAAGGGCAGTGCCCGTGCACACACATACTAGGTTCAGGGACGTGCAAAAAGGGTAATCTCCACCAGGCATAGAAGTGACAGCTTCCCCTTCATCAGCCACAGCGCTCCTAGTTCT
Source organism: Ixodes persulcatus (assembly GCA_013358835.2). Lineage (NCBI taxonomy): Eukaryota > Metazoa > Arthropoda > Arachnida > Ixodida > Ixodidae > Ixodes > Ixodes persulcatus. The sequence goes on from JABSTQ010011364.1 coordinate 721,034, forward strand.
CTGAATATCAAACTACCGTAATTTCCCCTATGAACACCCACCTATTTGAAGAGATAAATGGTTAAAATTTAGGGGTGTGCGAATACTGAATAGTAGTTATCAAATCGAATGCCGAATTGAATTAAGAAAAAAAAGCCGAATATTGAATCGAATATTGAATAGTGATTTTATTTGTAGGAATATTTCAAAGTGTGATGTGAATGAGATTATTATATGTGCAGAGTATGCGCCTGGTGCAGAATATGCATCTCGTACGGAACAAAAGATCAAATGTATAAAAGTTCTGGTGAAAAAAAAAAAAAAAAAGAAAGAAAAGAGAAAGCAGCTGTTGATGCATGTTCGACACTAAAGATCCAATTTTATGGTGCAAACATAATCTATCTACCCCAAGTGTCGCAAAAAATCGCAAGTTCCAGCCATGCCTGCCTTCTTTTCTTTAAAAACACGACCTAACACTGCGACATGTCATTTTTTTATGTTTATATATCTCAGAAAAGGGGCATTTTACAATATTTGGTCTCAATTTTAAGGAAGAAAAAGGGCACCCTGGATTTTATTTTATGTAAATAAACAGATAGCTGTTAAATCTGAGTAAACAGGCTCAAACAATGTAATATGAAGTAAAAAAAACAACGTGGTTAGGTGGCGCAAGTCACCGTCCAACAGCCGCTATACATCCATTCCTCCGTCCATCTATCTTGTTTTAGAGAGCCAAGATTTAAAAGAGGGAGCAAGCGAAAAGGAAAACCACGGAGACGGCTCCTGCGCAGATTGGTTGTAAGTGCGCATGTGTTGTGTTGTCGCATGGAAAGAAGGCGAGCAAACGGAAGAGCGACGACGCCTGCCCGATCTACGCTTTCGTTTTTTCGTCACCTTTTCGCAGTTCGTAATTCAAACGTGGCTATCGAACGGTTGGAAACCCTCTCAAATCTAGGCACACTATTTTTCCATTCTGTTTCGTCCCGAATCGGAATTTGCAGCTCGCAGTTCCAAACAAACGACGACGACAACTCGGCTGGTTTCATCGGCGTGGTTAACGTGGTTATCTTTTTGTGACCTTGCAGTCGCCGATTTCCGTGAATGTGCCAAGTGTGCTCTACATCGACGCTTCAATTTGAAACGAGAGGCTTTACTCGTGAAAAGAATTAGGCATGGAGCGGAATTCCGGCCTCGCAACAATTCCTATCTGGAAGCAGCGCGAACGGGATGTTTTGGTTGTGAATCAAGGTTAGATTGTGTCACGATCATGAGTAAATCTCCATGCTATAAAGTTTGTGGTGTTCGATACTTTTCTTTTTTCTAACCTGTGCATTAGACTTTTGGGACATGGTAAAACCAATAGGTGTTTCTCGCATGGTCTGTCTAACATCACGGCGCTAACATCGGGAGAAAAAACGGCTCTTTTGTCAGCTTCCGCCGAATATATTAAATATTCTAGTGACCAAATACTAGGAATTCGATTCGCGAATCGAATTATTCGGGAACTTGCTATTCGATTCGAATTCTTATATTCGAGTATTCGCACACCCCTACTTATAGGACCTTGAGTGTGCCAGTCGAGCGTAAAATGTTGTTTTTCTCGCGAATAAGGTCGGTACACGCAAAATGTACTTCCGCAACCTTCTTCGAGGTTTTGTGGTGGCCACTGCAGTCTTTTTATTTTTCTTTGGCTATTAGCATGTTACTTTATTATAAACTCGGTCCTTTTTTTATCTGACGGCGGGCACGTTTTGAATTTTTTTTTTTCCGTAAACCATTTGAATGCGAATGCCGAACGCTGCGACCCCCATAACGCCGGCGTCCAGCGATCACGTTAAACCGTTTGCTAGAGACTTCCGTAGTACGGACAAAGCCAGCTACCTTTGCGTCTACCCACTATGTCGAGCTTACAATCGTGGGGTCGTGGGTTCGATTCCCGTAGGGGCACGTTTGGAATTTCGCTCCTCCTTCTCTCTTTACCACTCTTTTGTACAGATTGTCCCTCGAAGTACAGGGTGCGGCAGCGAGGATTAACATATTTGGCGTGCATTGTAAAATTCGAATTCCAGCCGTACATACCTGAAATTGGGCATGCGAACGTAGTTTCTTGAGAAGTTTTATGTCTATTTTTTTAAGAGCTCAATTCTGAGGCAATGAAATATTAAACATAAAGCAACATCGAACGCCGTGTATCTTCTACGCCCTATGCCGGACGTTTGTCGTCTGCACACTGGTCTGTGAGCTTGCGTCCAGGTGTTCATTGTTCATATATTTTGTTAAAAGTATTAATTATCGCGATTATCTCGCTCATCGGCAGGCCATTGGTTTTTAAAGTTTTTTGCATTCAGCGAGCCACTTGGGAGCGAGCTCATTTACCAGTGTGCAGACGACAAACAGGCTAGCATAGGACGTATGCAGCCTCTGTTTTTGCTTTATTTTTCATATTTCACTACCTCAGAATTGAGCTCTTAAAAAAAGAGACATAAAACTTCTGGCAAACTATATTCGTGTGCCCAATTTCAGGTATGTACGTTTGGAACTCAAATTTTGCAAGGCGTGCCAAATGCATTGGTCCTTATGGCCACACCCTGTATATATGTGTTACACATTTTGCAACGGTTTTCGTGGTGTTCCGTCACACACTCCTCATTCAGTGTTAACATGTTCAGTTAATATGTTCAGTGTACAAACGGAAGTGGACTTACTTAACGGGAGCTGGAGCTTGGAGTTTGATGACTAGCCCTCCTGGCTGAGAACCACCGGTGTTACCGGTCGGAGCAGGTGGCACCGACGGCCCTGGAGGTGTTGAGGCCACGGTCGAAGACGCTGCGCCACCGAATCACGGTAAGTTTACACTGAACGTCTATGTTGCTCAAACTGCACATGAAAACCTTCGTTCCCAGTAAATGACCCAGGGGCTCGATTTTGGTCACTGCAATGAGCGAGACCTAATTTGGCTCTTACAAAAAAAGTTGAGATACCGCTTGCAGACGTTTCGTCTGCTAACACGAGCTAAGGCCGGCCCGTGTCTACCATGAAACGTCATTCGCAGACGAAAATGAAACAAGAGAACACCTTCGAGTCATATGGTTACGGATTCGAAAAAATTGAGCAGTCCTGAGTTAATCTATACAGTACGGTAACAACAATGGCTGCAACATGTCACGGCGAAGTCGCCGGGTATAGTCGCGTTCGCGCACCGTGGGGTGCGTGAACAAAAGTGTTCAGAACTAAAAAGATGTCTGACCATTTTGTTTCAAACGCTTTTGTTTCGTTTTTGTTCTGAAGAGTGTGAAAACACGCCTCCCGGCATGAGCTCTTGGCATTGACAGTGCTACAATGGCAGTTCATCAACTAGTTCTTCTCTCCAGAAACTGCATGCAGTTTCTGGAGAGAAGAACTAGTTGATGAAACATTAAAACAGCTCTGTTTTAATGTTTCCGCTTCACATGCAGCGGACCAGGGTTAGATTCCTGCAGGCGGCGGGCAATTTTTTTTTAAAAGATTTGGCAACATCAACGACAGACACCGTACACCCTGCTACAACATCAACAAGGACAACAACTGCAACATCAACTAAAACATCAGCTGCTACACCAACTAAAACATCAGTAACTACAAAAACTACAACATCAACAACGGCCATCATTCCCAGGGGTGGGAAGAGCCCATAACGAGTGCTGAGACGAAGTAATATCGGATGAAGCTGAAATTGTGTGTCCTTCTGCTACAAATCGAGCACTGCGGTAAAGTGATAACGGACGCAAGCTTAAATTGTGACAGTCGCTATTTCGCGTAAGAAGAGATAGACAACTCGTGATTCCTTTATCAAGTCCCAAACTGTTCTCCCGCAGCACACAGGTTGAAATCCAGCGGTGGACAAAGGAACATCTGGGGACAATCACATCACAGGCCATGAGACCCCCCACCAGCCATGTGTTGGTGAAAAGTTCTCACCACAGTACTGCCCAATCGTGGACTTGAGAACAGGTGAAAAATTTCTTATTGGCTGACGACAAATGCCCAACAGAAAGCTCTGACGGCTCATTCAATCAGCAGCCAAGAAAGTTCTTGCTTTCCCCAGGTATCAAAACTCTAACCCTCAAGAGAATCCAAGCAAAGATGAGTAACAATGCTACGACGGGCAGCACTATCCTTGCCAGCTGTTGAATGTTCCATATAGACCTACACGCGGAGCGGCTCTGTTTACCAACACTGCCGGAAGGCCGCGCATGCGCGGTAGCTATGTGGGCAAGAGCGCCCCGGCTCTCTGTGTTTTCGCCATTGCGTTGTGTGGCGTGCGCTCGTTGTTGACGTTGTAGGGACCGCTTCTAGCTTTATTTGTGAGTCGTATTTCCTGACAACGTATGTCGTATGCTATGCCCGACTATTTGAGCTTGCTACCCGAGCCTGAACGGCAGCGGTATTGAGGCAAACTGTGCGTGGACGGCGTTGCCTACGTGGATCCGTACGCCGTAAAAAAAGGCCTGCTGGACTTCCGACGTGAAGTTGCTGCCACCGAAGTCGACGGCTCACGTCGTCGTTTATTTAGTTTTTTTGCCAAGCCAGTTCACGGCCGACACGGTGCAGACGTACAAGAGTCTCGAGGCCTACGATTAATTCGAGTCGGTTTCCGCACTGCCGGCGGGATCGGCAGACTGTGGTTCTGCGGAAGTGAATTTATTAATTAAATAAATACACGCAGCATCTTGAAGTCAAGGTATGATATTTTTCCTACCCTCATGACCCCAAGGAATGACAAGCAGTAACGCTTGCATTCTGCAGTAACGCTTGCATTCTGCAGTCTTAGCGGTAACACGTTACATATAACGGCGTTACCAGGAACGCGTTACTTCTTTCAGTAACGTAGTAACCTACTCGTTACTTTTTTGACACAGTAACGAATAACGTGCTTACGTTACTATTTCAAGTAACATAGTTACGTTACCCGTTACTAGTTCCCAAGTCATAAAGAAATTACACTTTATTTTTTTCCGTGTTTTTAGGGGTCAAGCCATGTTTTTCTTTGCGTTTTTTCTCGCGAGTATTTAGGTGAAACCGTAAAAAGAGATAAAGTAATTATGTTCAGTTTCTGCATGAACATAATGTTTCTTGATATATGAGCTTATGCATGCATGTATCGTAAAAACCGTAAAACGTGTTAAATCATAATTAAAAAAGTAATGCAGAAGTAATGTGCGTTACTTTTTATCAGTAGCGGTAACGCGTTCCTTTTATTTGGAGGTAACGTAGCTCAGTAACGCGTACCTTTTATTCGCAAGTAACGAGTAACGTATTTCGTTACTTTTTTTCGGAAACGCCTACAACACTGCCGTTCTGTCGCCGATCCCCTTTTGCTGGGTAGCACGGGCGTAGCCAGCCTCCGACGAGCGCTTGGCCGGTACTTTGTGCGCGAACACCATGGGAACCAAATCCGGGTGGTCTTGATCAGACAACGGTTTCCCTGCACATACGCAAGCCTCGGGAACGAGATTGAAATGGAAGCCGCACTTGCCTTCAAGAAAGTGCTTGCCGCACAAACAGTCGTTCGCGCGAGGTGACCATCTTTTCGATCCACGGATATTATCCACCTTTTATGCCTTTCAGAATCTGCCGGGAGCTTGTGGAAACTCACTCCGCTACTTTTCTTGTACATTTCTGTGCGATTAAAGGCCACACAGCTTCGCGGCATGCTGAAATGCTATGACGCCCATGCGAAACGTGCGCACTTTTGCCCACACCCCCCGGCTCCGGCGCGATCGCAGCGCCGCCGCAGCTCCGTGACGTCAAGCCCGCGTGTCGGTCTATAGTTACTCGATCCTGGGAAGTAGCTACATTACCACCATTTTGGCCTCCTGGATCAGTCATTTTTCCTTGGCTTCTTTGGTCTGAATGAACCAGATTGGTTTCCTTCTCCAGGGATTATTATTGTTATTCTTGTCCAGCTCGCTTGCAACCTTACATTGGGTGCATTAAGTCCGTGCTCCGGAGAGCGAGAGTTTGGCGCTCCTTTCACTAAACGGACGGGAGTGCCACCGAAGACTGACACTCGAGCGCGCTCTTCGTGCAGCGAGAATTTCTCGGAGCGCGAGTGACTTTTTCGCGCTCCGTGAGGTGACGTAAACAAACAAGATGGTTGCGCTGCTGTTGAGACCGTCGAGACGAAAGGCGTAGCCGGACCGCTGCCCCTTTTCAGTTGATTAGCGCTTAATCCAGCAGGTAAAGATGATTTGATTTGAAAGCCAGGACAGCAATTTGTTGTTCCAAAAAAGGTTTGTTCGTGCATCTCGCCTGAAAATGAAATTCATCTATCAAACGGTAGCGTGCCGATAGCACAGCGACACAAAAGTTGTCGAATGAGGAGACATTCGGACCGCTCTGTCCCTTTTATAATGCTTAGCCCAGCGAATAAAGATACTTTGATTTGAAAGCCGAAACATCAGTGAGCGTTGAGGAAAAGGTTTGTTTGTGCGTCTTGCCTGAAAACGAATTGATCTATCGAACGAGCGTGCCGATAGCTTGGCGACAGAAAAGTTGTGATGAAAAGACGGTCAGACCGCTGCGCTGCTTAGAATGCTTAGTCCAGCCGCAGCGAATAAAGATACTTAGATTGGAAAGCCGAAACACCAGTTAGTGTTGCGGGAAAGGTTTGTTCATGCATACCGCCTAAATATGAATTGACGTGCTATCGAACGACGGTGTGCCGGTATCGGCGTAGCTTCCGTCTCACTGCGAGACGGAACCGAAGGAACCAGGGAATCTCTGACAAATTTGAGGGTTTCCTGCGTCAACGAGCGGGTTTAAGAATGTTGTTTTTAATTTAAATCGGAACAGCATGCACGGTCAATAAATAGATTGGCCAAGGTAACCTTCCACATACGTGCACGAAGCGAGTCTTCAAACTTTTCAGGAATATTAAACGTAGTGTCTAGAGCACCGTCCGACGGTACTCCACTCACGCGTTCAAGTGCCATCCGAAAGTCTCGTATAAAAGGAGTTCTCAAAACAAGTTTTTCGAAGCGGAGTGTAGCTTAGTAGTAAGATGTTTGTCTCATAAGCAAGCGATCCCGGGTTCGATCCCCAGTGTGGGCTTACTTTTTTGTTTTTGTTTTCTCGAACATTTTATTTTGCTGACGCATTTGGAGATATTTACATGTATTTTTTTACGATTAACACAGGAAAAAAAAAAAAACAAATGTTGTCACCGAAATTTCGCTGAACGAAATGGTATGAGACTTCGTTTCCGGAGGTGCATGGGGTACAGCGGGGCTTGGTTTGCCGGCCGGACGCCGCAAAGCGGTGCGTACGACGGGGTCAAATGGGTCAATAGTTTTGTAATTAGCAGCCGCATACTGTCGTCGTGAAGCGGCGTAAACGCAGGCGGGGGCTGGCTTAACATGCTCCCCAGTGATACACGCGCCGTCCGACTCTCTTTAGAACGGCACTTGTAGGTGCGATTGGAGTGCCGTCGGACGGCACTGCAGACACAGCCAATATTAAAACGTTCGTAGAAACTTCATAACGTCGCCATTATCTTTTGCTTTAGACCCTGCCGCTCCACATGGGCCTAATTATTTATCTTCGAAATATTTTCGGCTTCTGCCACCCGCATTCACGGTTGGAAGGAGCCCATGTGGCTCGTCGACAGTTTCTGGTGGTGCTCCAAAACTTACTCGATCTAACTCTAGGGTAAAGGTGGTTATCAAAAACCTACCCGCGTCCAGCGTTTCTCTATTTTTGTTGTCACGTGACATAATCCGCCAGGGTAACTCGGATCCATTCGAGTAGGTTTGGAACGCAGCCTCGGTGTGTCGCGCTCCTGCACGCTATGCATCGTTTAGTTGCTGCGCTCGGAGTATGAAACTTGGAGCATCGGAGTAGGGGTAAAGAAGCGCCGACTTAACAGCTTGCAGTAACAACAAACAAACAACTTCATACCGCCACCACATGCGGTGCTGATGCTTCGTAAGGAAATGACGGCAAGATATAATTTTCCTGCCAACAGAGAGGCACAAAAAGTTGATTTCATTTCAGGAGTTTGACAGAGATAAACCAAGTTGAGGAGATGATTGAGTGAGGCGGAAATTTCACGAGGGTAGCAAAATGGTGACTGCCATGGCAACAGATATGGGTTGGAGATCTAACCGAACAATCGCCCCTCGAGCCTTTTTGCTATCTCTATGCTTCCATCTGTTTGCATTCTTTTTTGCTGGAAAGGAAGACAATGGCACCGCTTTCCCAGAATCGAGTGACCTTAGGTTCGCAAAGCGTAATGCACGCACAAGAAACAAAAAGTACGTTCGCGACATCGCTCCCTGCATCCGTGTCGTCTGCTAGCGAAAATAGTTCTTAGCAAACATCAAAGCACGCACCATTTGAAGTAAAAAGAAAAGACTAGTCGAGAAGCGTGCGCTATCACACGATAAGCACTGCGTGCAAAATGGGCCATTTAAACGACAATCTTTGAGGCACCAGACGCTGCCATCGTTACGAGCGTTCAACGCAGTCGCCAAGGTGACGAGCAGCACATGCGAACCGATGCACCTCCGATTTTTTTTTTTTTAACTATTATAGGGTGCCGTTTTACCTTTCATGCTTTGCATTTTCCTGAACTGCTCCAGAAAGCTGCCATCGTTCTTGAAAGAATTCACCCGTGACGATTCCGCTCGATCCACGGGCTCCGTTTTTCTGAAATGGAACGCGATTACGTTCAATGCGACTTTCGATTCCATTTAATCGAACATCAACCTGGGATCCAACAACAAGGCTATCTCCATTTCAAGGCAGCGTCAACAACGAGGTGTCTTCTCAACTCGCTTACATTGTCGGCGTCGGAAGCGGCGGTGGGGGCTTTCGCGCAGCTGGTTTTAGGCCTACGCCGGCTGCCTTGGCTTGCGCGGCTTGTGCATTTTGAAGCTTGGCTTCAATCTCACGCTTCTTCTGCTGGATCAACAATTCTTGTTTGGCAACGGCTGATCCTCCCTTGGCGAGCTCCTTGAGTTTATTTTCAAGGATTTGATTGTAAATAGACATTGTGGACGGACGGAGAGACGGGATGCTTCGCACGAACGACCCCAGCCTCGTCGCGGCTGGCGGCTGCGGCTTTGGTTGGCTATTTCCGCTGACTCGTTGGCATGATTATAAAACAAACTCACTATTTATTTTAGTGTACCGTAACTCTTCATAATATTTAAAAAACGATGACTTTTTACTTTAAAAATAACTAAATAATTGGATAAATTTAGATGAATTGAAAATGCAACAGATAGGGAAACTTTTACGCTTTTGCGGCTATCCTTCAGACTTGGCATCGAGCTCCTGAGCCGTGGCAACACTGTAGACCACGCTGGTTTCGTTTTTCTCGCTTTGCCGTGGTCGGTACCGGTAGGTACTATCAGTTGTGAGTACAAGCATCGGAGAATTTAACACGGCGATGGACCTGAATATACTTGTACAGAGGGAGTCTGAAAAGCTAGATAAGGCAACGGTCATCGGCAAGATCAGGGCAGCGTTTAAACGTAAGATGTCCTCAGCGTATTTCGACAACTTTTGTGCCCAACTTTACCGCGACTAGCTGTAGGAGTCTGAGCCCTGTGGATTTTCATGCTTATTTTTCACAGTTGGATACGATGTGGTGGCTCTCAACGTCGTTGTGGGATCGCAAGAGCTGGGCACTAAAAACAAGGTGATGATGTTACTGCTAATCACACTTGCAACTGCAAGGATTTGTCCGCACGAGCAAAGACGTGGCAGCGGCCAGTCTATTCTCTAGCTACAAGTCTGTAGAGAGCTGCCAATAGATGCCGTTATTCTTCGGCAGCTCATAAGCCCAGTGCAGTGAACAGGAGGCGCGCCATGGTCGCTTAGAGTTCCTGTATATAGCTACCTACGGTAGCAGAGTTGCGCATTCAGCCTCGGCGGGTAGCCTTAGCCCCGGCTTTCCTGCACGCCCTGGATGCTTTGCTCCTCACGTGACTAAATTTGGCGAATAGCGGCGCCGCGTGCGCCGCCGCGTATGGAAAACAGGAAAGGAGGAGAAGAAGGCGAAAGCAGGGGAACATACGCCGGGGCGCGAGAAACGTCGGCGGAGCGACCGGAAAGGTGGCTTTCTTGCACGGCGCCGGGTGCTTTGCTCCTCACGTGATGAATCTCGGCGAATAGCGGCGTGGCGGCGCGGGGAAAACAAATGCGCAACTCTGGGGGAGCATATCGAGGAACTCTATGGTCTGCCAGTCAGTGCCCCTGGTGTCCGGAAAGGGCAAAAGTGGGTTGCTCTTGCCAGGAAACGACGTTGGACACGAGCGTGGCATCACGGTTTCAGCACGTCTTCTGGGAGGGCGTTGAGCCGCTAAGTAAGCTACACTTCAGAGTAACGACACTTCAGCCATGGATAGGATAACAGCTGTATTCTTTATAATGTGTGGTAGCTTCCGCCACCTAGCCTTGGTGCTTTAAACCCTTATTGCCAATTTTTTCAAGCCTTATCTGAAATCACTGGGAACACTTTTTCTGCCCCGCAGAAATCTTAAATCAGTCTGCGACAGAAAGAGAAGATATCGCCTGGTCCTCCCAATACCGTTTTTAAGCTCAGGAAGTTAACTATCGCCATTTGCTCCCACTCTACACACTACCTTTGTTTGATTTACCTGCATCTCCTGCACCGGTGCAGGAAAATGTATTCACACACAACCGGAAGTACACTGCCCTACACTTTTCTGCCCTGGTGCAGGAGGTGCAACTAAGTCGAACGACTACTATAAGCACCAAGATGGCGGCACCCACGAGATAATCGAGGAGTGGAGTGCCAGTACTCCGTAGCTTATGCCTAATTAGTGGCTCTATCCCAGGGAGGCGCACCACAGTTGGCTGCCATTCAGTGCTGCTGGCGGCCAAAAAGGGCAAAACTGGGTTGCTCTTGCAACGGAACGATATCGCCGCGTGCATGGCCGAAAGGGAACGCTTCTCCGTACTTTTAGAAGATTCGTGTTTACTCTTACTCGAGCGTAATATATAAGCAGGTCTTCCGAGTCTAGTAGATAAGGAGCCCAGCGTGGCCTTGCCAGCTCGCTTTCTTGCGGTCTTGCGCTAGCCAGCTGTCACGCCGACACCCCGACGCTTGCTACTGCTTTCTTGACGCTCGTCCTTTTGTTTCTGGCACAAGTTCACCGATTGAATCTTTATTTTCAGCTTTACGCCGGTCGAGCCTTTTTCATCCGCAACAATATTGGACACGAACGTGGCATTACGGTCGTGTCACGCTGCCCTCTTGTGGGAAAGTGGTTGAGTGGGCGTTGCAGTGTCGTGCTTGTGTCTGACAGATTCCAGAGCCTCCCTGCTACAGCCTCGGCCCGGAGGACCTGTCCGCCTCTCGGGGAAGAAAGCTGAGGATCCTCACGCGGCTGACCGCCGTCCTGTCTGAGAGTGCCCAGTCTCACAGGCTCGTAAGTTTCCTTTCAGGCAGACGCATAGAGGCCAGGGTGCTTCACTAAAAGGGACCATGAAAAGATTTTTCAACTTCCTCCTCCTTAGCTTTACTTTTCAACTCGAAAGCGAAAGGAGAAATAACGGGCTTGTGATGCGCTTGGGCACCGATGTGACGACTCCAAGCTTCCACCGTGCTTTTTAAGCGCACCATGGAACTTGTCACGTTCGAGTGATGATCAGCGCCATCACGGCACTCATTGGCCACGAACACGAATCCAAATATTCGTAGACGAATTGATTGTTGACGAGCGCACGCGTCCAAGTGTTGCAGGGCTCGTGTCCAGTGTGTTAGTTGGGGTCGGCTGACGTGCTTTGGGAACCGCGTCTGTATCGCAGTAAAGGCCCATTCAAACACTTGCACCCGAGTAGGACAGAGTGAGACAAGAACAATTTTTAAGTCCCTTGCTACGGCTTAGGACCAGCTCTGCAGCAACGCATGCGGTCCTAAGCCGTTGCAAGAGGCTTAAAAACCGGTCTGGTCTCTGTCTGTCCTACTCGGCCGCAAGTGTGTGAACAGGGCTTAAAAAGGCGGAGAGCTTTTGAAGGAAAAGAGGTGGCGAAATAGTCCACCATGTTTTCTTATTTTCATACCAAAAAGTAGGCTCTCAACTTTCTATCCTCTTTCTTTTGGCCCGCTAAACGACGTGCAATTAGTAGAATCCCAATCTAAAAATTGTTTATCCCAGCCCAAGATTCGTTTCATGGCTCCTTTAACTTACTTGTTTCAGATCGGTCGAACTTTCCGGAAGATCTCACGGGGCTTCTCGGCGAGTCCACCTTGCATTGTGCAGCGCGGTGAATGGACCGGTCTCGCTAGCCAGTTTCATTATGCCGTCGCTGCTGCTGCGATGCATATCGAGGAAACTTTAACTTCAGTCTCTGGACGTGCGAGAACCTCACTGCACGTCTGTGCGAGCAGAGCGTAAGAACGGCACGAGCTGTGTCGTGCAATGTCGCCTGCCTTAGTGAAATAAAGTTATGGGTCATCACGCATGCATGAAACGCTCAGCGAGATCAGTCTATGTGGGGTTGTGCCGACGTACGCCGTGCCAACTCGTACTCATTCTAGAAGCAGCAGGATCTCTTCTCTCTTACTACTGCGGGTTCAGAATACTTCAAAACCGGACGGACACATAACGGAGTCCATAGCACAGTCCTTAGATCACCTGGCTGGCAGACTTTTCATCACATTATGGGAAATTTTACACTACAGACAAGTAGAGGCACGCTGCCGACGTTGGGAATCGACCAGTCGGGTGGTTCGGCAAACCTAACGAATAGATGTGGGTTCGGAGGGGCCACCGTGGAGAAAGTCGTCATATACGTCTAGACTCTTTCATAAAAGCTCACGGACCCGATGAAAAGATGGACATTGGGAAATGCCATCCATGCTCGAGACCCAGGGGTCGTAGTATTTTGGAATAATTGAAACTCCACACACTATGTCTACTTCAAAAAAATTATAAAAATATTAAAAATGTTTGTGTTCTAAATAAAAAAAAATGCACTTGTTTCTTTAATTTTTACATGGATTAGCGCCGCTTGTGGTGGCAAACATTTGTTACGGCAGAAACCGGAAATGTTTTCAGATGAGTAAGTAGTGTATCTAAGGGTCATGCTGGTACATGCCATGTTTTGTTATTGTCCTGCCTTCCTTTACTTTTTAAAATTACTAAATTCTAAACAAATGTGTAGCGCTGCTATTGAGGGATACTCCTTTACCTGCCGAACATCTCTGCTGCTCGGCCTGGTTCTAAATCGTTCCGCTCTTTATTTTTGCCTGTTTCGCCCAACGGGTGCATCTTTTTGCTCACGGTCCTTTGTCCTCAATTTCCATTCGTTTCAGTTCCAGTCGCCCATTGCAAAGAAGTATGACATTATTGCTGTGACACCCACGCAAGAGAAGATGTTCCAGGTAAGGTGCTTCTAGTGCAAGATCTGCACCCATGTAGAGTGAATCATGGTAAATGTTGAATTTGTTCGTGGTTCTCAATCTGGCAACCAGGTTTCCCATATTATCGTAGCAAATTCCGAGGATACTTGCATTTGTTCAGTTGCCCATGATGCCAAGTAAGGTGGTCCCCAAGCTAAAGCACCATTTCAAAATATCCGGCATGCTTGGATGCACAGCTACCAGCTGAATGCTCCCTAGCGTGTACACTAGTGTTGACAGAATCTTCGGGACTGAATTGCGTTATCGCAACAATGCTCGAGAAAAAACATTGTTTGGCTCACATTCTTTTTTTTTTTGCTATTTTTTCTGAAACACCGAAAGATAGCCCACTTCTAGTAATTGCAGGGCCCTGGCCAGTGGTGACCTCAGCAAAAGATGTTACTTAACCACGGCGGGAGATAAGCAAACTTTGCTGACTGGGAAGCACAGTCATCTTTGGTTCATTGCCCCTTCCTGTGATCCCAAGTTTCGAGGGTCACAAAAGTTAAAACTATAATTTTTTTAACTTTTCTTTTTTTTTATGGCACTGAAAGTTAGCCCACCCCTTGTTTTCATTTTTTTTCCCACACAATTGCATTGTTTACATACAACCTATACAGGACTGCAACTGATCTCGTGCACCGTTCTGCGAGGTACAGTAATTCCTCGTTATAACAAAGTCAATAGGACTGCGAAAAAATTCGATATAAGCAGTAATTCAATAAAAGCGATAAAGCCAAAATCTAGTGCCAGCAGCCTTGAAGGGTGATGGGAACACTGCGGAATACTCCGACCGTATATTTAATCAAACAAACCTTGGTTTTGAACATCTCGCGGAAGCTTCACCGAGTAAAAAAATAATTAAGTGGAGTTCATCTGCGCATCAGTTCTCCTCGAACTGCTCCAGACATCGCAAGAACACTGTCACCGCCGCTGCACTCCACTTTGTTTCGAAGCAGCCGTAGGATGCTTCGTGTCTCCACAGTCATCGGCGTTTCCCCAGGTGCCTCTTCGACGTCGTTTTGTGTTTACCCTGGCCGCACGTAAGGTCTACGATCGCAGAATCCGTGGCAGGAACAACAGTGGGAACGTTCGCATCGACAGGTGCGAACGTATTGAAGTTTAGGTGGCTTTGCCAGTATGTTTTCCCACACTCCTGTGGAGATCCTTGCAGCTATGGAAATCGTTGTGCCGGCTTGGCAAGCATGCTCGCGAGAGAAAATCTGACATGCGCAAAGCAGTTGGCGATCTTTCATGTTCAGGTCACGGGCGCGCTTTCTCCTGCATGAAAAACTTCTTGAACCCGTCCAATATGCCTTGCTTGTTCTGCAAAATGGTGGACGGCGTCGAACAGCCAGTGCCGATATGTTGAATTCTTTGGTGATTTCGGACTTGGGCCGGCCACTTTTCTCAACCTCGCAGATCTAAGTGACTTTAGGTAAACACTCCCAATCTTCCATACGACGCACATGTGCGTATAGTATGCCGCAGGCACGCGTTGAAGGCTCTAAAAGGGATGGTCTCCCCCAAGCTCCATTGCTCCCTTGACCCGATTCTGACATCGGCCGCGGGCACCGTGAGTAGCGTCGGAACGTTGACTCTGCACCCACTGCTCCCTGCCCACGTCGGCGCATCGGCATCGGAAGCGGTGCTCTGCCAGCTCTGCGCACTCTGCCCTTCGTCACCCGTTTACTCTGTTTTCCCAGTTTGCCGTTTGCCTCGGTGGAGAAGGGGGAGGGAACGCAGGGATCTCTGTGTGCCTCCGTGTAGGCTTGCATGCTTTTGGCACTTCGGCCTTCGTAATAAGCGTGGTCGGCCGCCGAAACACTCCGTATAATTCGATTAAAAATGCGTGCATTGTGGCTGGGACCACGTTGAACTTCGATAAAAGCAATAATTTGAAAAAAGCGATTTCGTTATAACGAGGGATTATTGTATTTTCTTCCTTTAGGGGTGCGATGGTTTCGGGGCTGGGAATGTGGGTTTGAAGGGTTGTTCCCGCTTCCCGCAGCAACTGTGCAACCAGGGCGACCTGGACATCCTCAGTCTGCCACTGGACACCAAGTTGCCCTTCCTCGTGAAGCGGGCCCAGTACGGTGCAGTGAGTGCTCTTCCCCACTCTTTGGGGCGAGTGTTGGGTCCACGGCCGTTTCACCGTACAATGTACTACGACAAACGCTACGAGCCACTTTAGCTAATTCAGTGTGCCATGCGACTTCACACCCTCCCAGTCGCTCCATCCAGCCAGAATGTCACGTGACGTGCTATGCTACGGTTATCTCCGGTCACATGACATGCTCCATGCCGTGGCTTGGCTCCAACCGGAAGGTCATGTGACGTGCTCCGTGTTGTTGATTGGCTGCAGGCATGTGACATGCTCCGTGCCATAGATTGACTGCATCCAGGGGGTAATGTGACATGCCTCATGCTATAGATTGGCTCCAACCAGAATGCCACGTGACATGCTCTGTGGATTGACTTGTCATTTGACATGCTCCATGCCATGAATTGGCTCGAACTGGAAGGTTACATGACATGCTCCGTGCAAGAAATTGGCTCTAACTGCAACGTTACATGGCATGCTTCGTACCGTGGATTGGCTCCGGTCACATGACATGCTCTATGCCATAGATTGGTGTCAACTGGAAGGTAACATGACATGTTCCGTGCTATAGATTGTCTCCTGCTGCAAGGTCACGTGACATGCTTTGTGCGGTCGATTGACTCATCACGTGACATGCTTCATGCCATGAATTGGCTCCGACTGGAAGGTCACATGACATGCTCCGTGCCGTAGACTAGCTCCAGTCACGTGACATGTTCCATGCCATAAATTGGCTCCGACTGGAAGGTCCTGTGACATGGTTTGTGCCATAGATTGGCTCCAGTTACATGACATGCTCCATGCCATGAATCAGCTCCAACTGGAAGGTCATGTGACATGCTCCGTGCCGTAGACTAGCTCCGGTCGTGTGACATGTTCCATGCCATAGATTGGCTCCGACTGGTAAGTCACATGACATGCTCCGTGCCGTAGATTGGCTCCAGTTACGTGACATGCTCCATGCCATGAATTGGCTCCAACCGGAAGGTAACATGACATTCTCTGTGCTATGGATGGCCTCTGGTGGCTTGTAGCATCCATTGCGGTACACCGTAAGGTGAAGCAGAGTGTGGTCGGAGCCATTGGCTTCCTCACGGTTTCGAGTTCTCCTGGCAGCAGCATCCACATGCTTTCTGTCGGCAGGCAACCGGGCGAGGCGTCATGTTCGAGGTACAGTATGCGCCCTGCCTCCGAGACCCGGCGCCACTGAGGAACACCCTCGCCAACTGTCAAAACCTGCTTCACGCCGGCCAAGGAAAGGTAAGCGGCGGAGGGGCTTGAGGCCGCAGCAGTCTAACAACAGAAAAACTGACGCCGATTCTTCGCAATAACCCAACTGACTTGGAATGCGCCATACATTTGGGTCGACCCGTTTCAATCTATTTTGGCCGTTTACAGTGGTGGAAGTGCTGCGCCATTTGCGCCAAATTGCACCATGAACGAAAGTCTGCTACATCTCACGCCAAATCGGCACTTTCGCTCAGCATTGCACCACACCTGCGCCACGATGGGCTTAAACCAAAATATTAAAATAATTTATTATTGGTTGGCCCTAACATTTAGAAAAAGTAGAAGGAAAGAAAAATTGTACGAATATATTTCACGGCGGGTCTACTCGCCATATAATTTGTTTCATCTTAGGTCCGAGGCCGAGCACAATCAAAAGCTTGGACACATACAACCTCGAACACACATACTAAGAGCGCAACTGACGGGGGATTCACTGCACCTGATTGGTTTAACCGATGAACAAACACGTACAGGGAGATGAATGCCATGATGTCGCGCTTTTATGCTGTTTGATTCGTCCCATTGGCTCGTAGAGTCGGCCGTAGCGTCGACTTCAGGTGAAACGAAGTATAGGGATTGTTCGTCAATCGCTCTGGCCGGTTGATGCGCTGGCCAGTTGATCGCCGACATGGTCTAAATTGCCAGACAATGTCTGCGATGTCAGGAACTGAAAGTCTCGAGAAAACTTTGCAAAATAGTAGGATGGTGGTATTCTGTGATAAGACAGAACCAGGGTCTTGTACTTGTGGTGAAATCGCTTGATTATCATGTCTGCCGCATGCCTTCGTGCCATGGCTACAGAGTATTGTGGCACTTGCGTTGCTCGTGTCAACCTTCACCACATCCCGCCACACATCAGCATGCATGCATCGGACTTCACCTCTTTGCACCGGAGTGCTAGGAGCAGCGGCTGACCTGTTGAAAGGTTAGCGCAATAGGCACGAAATTCATTATCAGGGTTATTACAGATCGACCTTCTTTGTCTTCATTGCAGATTAATCTCTAATAATAATAATAAAAAGAAAACAGCCGAGAGAAAAGAAAAAAACAAACAAACCAGGTGTTTCTATTTTTTAATAAATACCGTAGTAGTTGTGCAGCTGTCGAATGAACGAGCAGCGAACTTTGATTTAACTTTGGTTCCAATGCTGCTGAAGAGCAGTGTCAAATTTAAAGCACAAGTGTAGGCTTTCATAATATTTATCAGTGGTTGTTTTTGTAGTTTATAATATTAGAGTCTTAAGTTTGGCAGGTTCATAAAACTTGGGTTACGCATTTTTTTTTGGTGTAGCGGATAGGCCGGTTTTTGCTGGCATTTTGCAGAAATTATATTTACAGGTCAATTAAACTACTGAGTGTAAAACGGGGATGGGAGGGAGGCTTTATCGCAACTGAAGGGTTGGGCTATGATTTATTTTTCAACCATTTTTAGTACCCGTTTTAAATGACCCCGCTCTGACCTGAGCATTATGACAAAAAAGAAGGCTATGTGTTCCTTTTGCATCCTATTTAGTTTTATCACAAAATGTGATAAGTAATATGCTCTAGTATCAAAGAGGAACTGTCAATCATTATCACAGGCAAACTCATTTAAAAATGCAATCACTTTTTTTTTTTTTTTCATTTTTATGCAATGCGTTATGAGACGTTGGCATCTGCTTTAAGAGCGTCAGCGGTTGCTCCAAACCAATATTTTGAATGCTCCAGAACCTGCTGCAAAAGGTTCAAATGCTGCTTCCATCACTTCGTTTAGCTTTGATTGTAATCTGTTGGGGGGCCGATATGAATGCGACACATTCTGCGTTCGTCGACTTATTCGAAGTACGATGGTAGGTTAAACTTTTTGCACCAACACGAGTACATAGCAGCAGTAGTGGCACTCCTCCAAGAGGTCTTGGTACGGGCTCGTCCGATTGCAGCGGCAAGCGCAGACATCTCTGCCAACGAAACTGAAACAGCTTTAATTTATTAAGGCCTATTCTCAAATACATTCTTTTTTTTATCACATTCGGTCATTTTAGGCGTTTTGTATTGTCTGAGATTTTGGGAAAATTTTGGCATAATTTAATGTGTCCAGGTGCGGTCAAAAGATGTAAATTCCGTCCTCTGAAAAGGTGTGGGGCGGGGGGGGGGGGGGGGGGAGGGGGGGGGGGGAATGGCGGCTAGCATCTTTGTGAGGACAGTCTTTTAAACTGCACCAAAATTCATTTTGTTTTATTTATTGTTTAGTGCACTTTGTCCTAGTAGAGGGCTAGTTGTACCCACTCCCATTTGCTTCGTGCCTGACATAGAAGCACAAGACTGTTTCAACTCACAAAGATCTACACTTGAAGGGATACTTCAACGAAATTTGAAATATACCCGTCGTCTTCACAAATAGGCTGAATATGATCCACAATATCCGTAAATGACAATCGCACATTTGTATTTTAAGCCTATGGCTGTATTTTTTGTTATAAACAGCCCACTCTGCCAAATGCTCGCAGAGGAGCCGGCGGAGACCACGTCACATCCGCTGCAATCATGACGTAGTTTGTCTCGGGCTTCACACAGGTGTTGCAAGACACATCACTTGTGTGTACAAGTGATGGTGCAAGGTTGCACCATTGAGTCAAAAGTGACACGTGCTAGGAAAAGATAGCTTACATTCTAAAGAATCTGCTGAGCGACTAATACCCGTGCCACTCGGGCAACTCGAATGCCATTTACAACGAATGACATTTGAACGGTCTGCCAATCAGCGCGTGACACTCCGAGCGCGGGGCGTTCCACGCGCGACAGATTGCGAGCCGATTCGTCGATCACACGAATGTTATTCGTTGTAAATGGCATTCGAGTTGCCCGTGTGGCACGGGTATTACAGCCTCTGCCTAGCCATTGACTAAGTGCGACCACTCAGCCAACAGATAGAGAATTTCGACTTTCCAGTTTCGCTAGCCTGTGCTAATCTAAATGTGGTTAGTGGGTCTTGGGGTACCTTTTTCTGGGTTGTTGCCATGATGTTGTGGAATGGGAATTTCGCTGAATCTATCTACGTCTTGAAGGGACACTAACAGGGTAGTATTTAAGCTCGGCAAGGTTTTTATTTTTACATGACATATGAGAGCCCAACTACCTAGATCACAATTTGCGGCTCGAAATTCATTTTCTTTCTGCCTGAAAACCGCCGATCGAGAACTGACCGGTTTGAGTCGCGCTCACTCTCTTCTCCCTGGTCATGAGCCATTTTCTATCGTTTAGACACAACCACCAAAGATAATCAGTCGTGGGTCATTGAAAGCACACACTCAAGCTAAAAGTACACAAAAAATATGATACCCATTTTTTGTAGCTTTTAGAAGCGCTGCAAATACGTTGATTGAAAGAAAAAAAAAAGTTGCACAGCCACTTGACTTTTGGTAACTTTTTCCTCCTCTATATTTCTTCTTCCTCCCCAGTCCAGTTACAGTTTCGGTTCAAGCAGTTGCATTTTGTGACTTTATTAAAAATATCTGTGACGCTTTAGCAAAATATTGAGTGGGTAGTCTTCTGACACCATAAAAGATCACCTGGCAGAAAATAAAAAAAATTTTGGGAGTTGTCAGTGTCCCTTTAAGAGAGGTTTTGAGCGCTGGGTGTACAGGTATGCAGACATCGGAGGTATTTCTGAAAAAGCTGGCCGTAGTTTTGACGCATGTCAACGCTTGTCACTACCTCCTGCAAACGATTGTTCCACAGACATGTAGTTTATTTGAGAGGGGGGTAAAGGGAGGACCAAAGCACAAGTACTAGCAAGGCCCGATGCCGGTTGTATGGGGAGAAAGAACGTAGAAAGGATGACAGGAGAAAAAAAATGTTAGCAGTGTTCATTCGTTTGCGGCGCATTAAAGTCTATCGTGTGCATGTCAACTTCAGTTTTAGTAACACAGTGCATAATGTTTCTTTTCTTTTTTTTGCAAAATAAAGATAAAAGTAAACTAAGTGCTGGCCTTGCAAGTGGTACTTTGCTTTTTCTTTGTGCTTACCATTGCCTCACCAGCAATTTGAGTCCACCGACACCAGCAACGTTTGCCTCAATGCTCTGCCAATCCGAGACAGCCGAAGTACATGGGAAGACGGGATCTCTGCCTCTAACGTCTATTACTACATGAACTCCACGACTTGAAAAGCTTGAAATGCGTCATGTCACAGTTGCATACAACATGTGGTTTTTTTTCCTCTCCTTAGGGCATTGTCATCACAAGTGGCTCGTGGCTGGTATGTGCTGCGTTTCAATTTCTCTCGCCTTCGAAAGAGGCAGACATGTCCTTGAGCTAGCATCGCTATTTCACCTTGCATTGTTCGAGGGTTTTGGAGGCACGACACATGTTTTGCAAGAAGTCTCCGGCACGCATGTTCTCACTGGAAAACAGAAATAGGGCCACAGATGAGGACGAGCAGAAGGGAACGGGACAAGCCCGTCCTTGTTCAAGCGCCATTTGTGTTTTCAGTGCATTTACCCAACTATACCCAACAGTTCAATTAATGGTGATGCTACGCTTTTGCAGGCCCAGGAACTGAGAGGACCCAACGATGCTGCCAACGTGTATCCTTTGTACTTCCCTTACTTTTTAAACTATAGCTCCCAACAATTACCGCGAGAGTCAAACGGTTCGTCTTTGACAAGACCGTGTAAATCGGTTTCTGAACGTATGGGGCCAAGATTTTGTACAGAGGTGGTCAAAGTTGATGCATTTTGTGCATCTAAATTCATTCCTGCCAAGTCTCCCGTATTACCCGGGAGACTCCCGAATTTTGACCAATTCGTACGCTTGCACGATTGACAAAAAATCTCCCTGAAAACACGTCATCGCAAAGACGGCTGGGGAGGCCCGGCTGTATCTCGCTAGCATGAGTAGTGCAGTATAAGTATAATGAAGTTGTCTTTATGTAAATTTGTTGTCAATATTGTCACGAATGACAAATGATGAGGCGGCGAAGAACTGAAGAAACTAAACGTTTAATGGGGCGAACTTGTGCCCAAAACAAAAATAAAGAAAGGCTAGTGTCGCAGTCGTTGATGTCGGCGAAACAGCAGGATCAAGCGCTGGGGCAAGACTGACTCCAGCTCGCCACGCGGAGCCCCTTTTGTACACGCGGGGCTTCTGGAACAATCGGCCTAGAAGATTCGGCTCGTAGAACATTCTGACCTAGAACAAGCTACACGATTCACGAATTTACCACAAGATCACATTACAGTCAACAAAAATGCGTACCCGCAGCCAGGCATCGAACCCTGGCTTTTTGCGTGGAAGGCAAGCGCCATAACCGTTAGGCCACGAGCGCGTTGCCTGCTTGGTCAGGTTCGCTCACGGCAATATTTCTTTTTCAAAAATCCCCCCCTCCCAATTTTCCCGGATTTGATTTCTCCGAACTTGGCAGGTATGGAAATTTCAATGAATGCACGGCAATGGTTCGGAGTAGAGTCTGGCTTTGACCTTGAGGCGACCTGAACAGGCTGGTGTCTCGGAGCTGTTCTTGTCATGCTGGGGATTCTCTTTGACGACGCTTCAGCGGATTGTTGTTCGGGCTGTCCGAGTGCACAGCTCGCGACGCTGTCTATGGAAACTGCAAGAGCGTCATCGTGCATGCAGGTGGGTCACTCGGTCCACTCTTCCTTTCTTCACGCTGTTGCTGCCGACTTCTCTTTGTTCAGGAAAGGCGGGGAGAGGGAGGGGATGGGGGGGGGGGGAAGGAGCATTGCATCACACATTTTAGGATGGGCTCGTTACAGAAAGGCAGCCCACGTGTTTTTTTTTTTTCTGCATATATACGGGTTGGAGTGTAATGTTGCATTTATTTTTCTTTTTTTTTGCCTGTGCTGGTTGTAAGGTAGAGGGGAAGGTCTCTTTATAGAGGCCCTTAGTGGCACATGGCTTACTCTTGATGAAGTAATGTTTCCCACAATTTACCGTTTTCCGAATTACAGTCGACTCTCGTTAATTCAAAATCTCTTAATTCAAACTTTCGGATAATTCAAACTAACGTGCAGGTCCCATCCTATGCGTCTCTATGGGAAGAAACTCCTGATAATTCAAACTTTGCTTTATTCAAACAAATTTTCGGCCCCCCTCGAGTTTGAATTAATGAGAGTCGACTGTATTAGGCTTAGTAGGGGGTGTAGCCGGGCTATAAGGCCGGTACTGTAGGTAACAATACAAAAGGGAACAGACTTTCTCACTTTTTCGATGTACCTACAAATTTTTGTAACGTGTCATAATCTCGACGAGGGCTAGAACAGAAAGTTTAGATCTCAGGACTACGTGCTTTTTAACAGGTTTGAGGTTTAACGAAGGTTGTGGGAGCTGTGAAACTGGAAAGAAGAAAGATGAACTGCTTCCTTTCATATTGTTGCCTATGGTACATAAAGGCACAGCTCGGTCAACACTAAGAAGAGTGCTGATGGAGCCAAGCGTTTCTTGGCTCCATTGAGTTGTGGAGCTAGAGCTCCC
The DNA here is from genome assembly GCA_013358835.2 of Ixodes persulcatus. NCBI lineage: Eukaryota > Metazoa > Arthropoda > Arachnida > Ixodida > Ixodidae > Ixodes > Ixodes persulcatus. The sequence continues at coordinate 744,294 of JABSTQ010011364.1, forward strand.
CAAACGGCGCTTCTGTACCCATTGTGGGTTCTTTTGGCGCTCAAGTTCACACAAAAAGGTTCCATCTCCTTTCGACCAGCGCAAAGAGAGAAAGGGGAAGAGGACCCAACACTCGCCAAATGCTCTGTCGACCGGCGAGCCAAGGAGAGCGACGCCGAGGCATTATCTATTGATGTTCAAAGAACTGGTTTCGAGGGTTCCTTGGAGGAAACATGCATCATCGGAAGGAGAGTGAAGAAGCTTCATTGAACGAACTTGGAGGCAGAAAAGAAGCCACAATGGGTATTAAAGAGACAGTGGGGGAGCACAATCTATGTTGCTGCAGCTCATTGGAGCCTGCAGGATCCTATACTCGGCGTCAACTTTCTTGTGCTACATTTTCAAGACTGGCGTAGCTTCTGCAGTGCTCCAATGTTTCCCTCGCACGGGAGCACACACGAATGATATGCAAGACAAAGCCATGTCCTCTCGTGGCAGTGCGAAAGCCTCGACAATGTGGCACAAAATAGTTGATGCAGAGTATAGATTTCCTTCTCGAGGGGGTGACCGCGCTCACTCGAGCATGTGCTCACACATTTTCGTACAAGAAGCCCCTGAACCGGCGGTTTCTGGAAACAATGAATTCTGTGCCCTCCGACGCATCTAAGGAAGTCTGTTTTTGTCGGCGCAGAAACCAGGAGCAAGGTGAACCGGGCCATCATCTTCTCGCAGCCGATAGATGAGGTCTCAGCAAGAGACCGCTGGCTCCTGGAGTCGTGCAAGTTGCCAGAGTCTCAGGACTCCGTCCCGTCCGAACCGCCTTGCAAAAAGAAAAAGTGCAAGGCCACTTAGGGGAAAGCGGACTTTCCACCGACGACACTAACTGCAACAAAAAGAACTGAGATAAACATGTTCACTACTGATGTTGTGGATTGTACTGCCTGCACACTCGTAACCACTTCTCTCTTGGATAGAAGTTACGAAGAAATTAGGGGCCTTGCGTCATTTTCTGGCTAATCCAAACTTTGCGTGAACTGAGCGTGGCACCGTGCAGGAACATCGATTCCTCGAAATTAGTACCTGATAAGGACAGATTCAGTTTGGAAGAGGCTAGTTCCGTAATGTTCCCGATTAGACCTTTTGCAAAACATGTAGCGCCTTCCATGGTGCAAAAAGAGGAAGTCTGGGAACTGGCCAAAAGGTAGAGCCAGTTGTAGCAGACGAATGAGGCAACGACGCAGGCAAGCAACTGCTGCCAGAGTAGATATATGTAATGCAATATCGCTTAGGATCCTCAGCACTTTGGCCTTGATCCGCCTCGGTGTGGCTCCATATTGGCGTATAATAGGCGCTTTTCAAGACCCCATCGAGCAACATTGGCAGTTACCATTTCTAGGGGACGAAGAGCGTGATTAGATCAAAGTCCTTGCCGAACACCGACGCAGTACCCTTTCTCGGTGCAATCCAGGCCAAATTCATGCCAAATGACGAAGCAGCCCTCGTGCGCAATAGATATTCCGAGCACGTGCCCAGACAATATCGAACTCAGATAACTGACGCAGACGAATATGGTGAGCACTTTTCAAAAGTGTCAATTATGCACCGACTCAGGTTTTCCCACTACAATTAGCTATCAAGCAACAACAGACGGACGTACACGATCTCCAGGTCTGATGGGGTGCCGTGGTCGCGTCCCGAAACAGGTTTTCGGAAACCACGCATGTCGCGGCGGTTTGGGGGGCGAGCCGGAGGGGTATAGGCAACCGGCAATGCAGTTTGGCACTACACGTTGCGCCATCTAGCGGCTGCGAAATAAAGAAACTGGGTAGGCCAGGCCGGGATGGGTTGCAGGGACTGCGGGCGGGCGCATTTAGAAACCACGTGTAAATGTGGTGTTTCGGATCGGTGTGAGCCTTTTCCAACCGTTTTTCGTAAAAGTAAGTCCTAACTTCACGTCTCTATAACCTCACCAGGTTCCTGCGACATCTCGCCTACTCCTAGAGTTCCCCCAAAAAATAAACGTCGCTACTACTGCGTGAAAGAACTGCCACAGTCGCGAAGGTGACTCAAGCGTCAAACCTTACCGCTTCCCTTCGAGATCTTGGGAAGCGACACGGTGACAGAAGTGGATTACTGCAGTGCGACGCATCAAGTAAGTGAATTTTACATTAATTGTTGAAGTGAACGAAAATAGATGTGGAGGTTTCGAAAGTGGTCTGACAAACTCGTTTTGCAGACTAGTCGGCAAAATAACATATTTATAGACAATGTTTTACGAGTCACTTGGACAGCCACATAGAGAAATACGGTAGGAACAATCGGGCCGATTGTTGCTTCGCTGTGACGTTGAGAATCAGGCGATCAGGTCTTCAAGCGAGAGGTCCGTCTGCCCATTCCAGCATTCGTAGTTGTACGCGTGCATAGCCGTTCGGCACGCGCGGTCGCAACCAAAACCTTCCAAACCTGCAAAATTTCAAATAGTGGATTTTCGTAGCACAAAGTTTTGTTTGTTTCGCCAACCAAATTTAATGCTGAGTTTGGTAACAAATGTGACGGCGTGCAGAAAACAGGATGCAAAAGTTTTTCTTTGGAAAAAGCTCATGCGAAGCGTACATATCCTCACACATACACTTTGTTGCCTGTCGCCTCTTTACAGAGGCTTGTGTACTGTTCTCTAGCATGCAAAGTTTGGTTCTAATTACCCACATTTTATTCTAGTGTGGGGGTGTTGGAAGAAGAAGAGGACGGCCGAGCGAGGCGCGAGCGGGGGCCAGCCGGCGAAGAAAGAGGAAGAGCGTGCTGCACGAGGCTGGGGCCGGAACGATGGAGCCGTTCTGGCTGGTCTGGCCCATGGCGAACCCCGGAGAATTCCACCAGCGAGGTTTGGATCAGGACCGGCGGAAGCGGCGAGCCCTGACCATACCGGCCTAGTCCATGACGATCCCGGAGTGGTTCCGCAGCGAGACTGGCTGTTTATAGCCCGGAACAGCTAGCCTACGCAGCACTGGCGTGGGAAGGACGATCCGCAGGCCTGGACACGGGCTCCAACTGTGAGCTCTGAACGACGGGCGACAACTAGGGTCGGTGGGTCCGGACTGCCAGCTCTCGAAGACGGGCAACCGGGTAGTACGCTGCCTTCTCGTTGTGTTGTGTCACTTCCTGGGAGACGAGCGAAGCACAGACCGATCGGGCGGCCACAAGTAGTGAAGACAACTTAAACTGGTGTCCAAATGACGACTCTACTGGGTGGCTCAAGGAAACTGCAGGCTCTTTAAATCGACCGCAAAATTCGGTTTCTTAACCTATCGCGCTACGACTTTGTGCAGTGCTGCCCACAGATGGTGCATTTTTTTTGTAAAATTTGCAAAGAGCAAACTTACCTGAGGAAAAAGTAAAGAAAGAAAAAGGCTTAGCTCCTATGGAAACGCAGCGACGCCACCGGTCTGCAAACAACACGGCGCCGTTTCGCACGGGAGACAAGAGAGGGCGCAAGCGGTCACGACGCCAACTGCTGCCAACGAACGGGCAGACGACGCCGAGAGCCGGCATATTTAGCAGACAAGGAACTGCAGTTGCTTGTTGTTACCACGCCTGTAATTGTTTCTGCGACTGTCGCCGCCTGCGGAACGCGCGCTGCTTTTGAGTCGAAAAGATTGTCTGCTAAAGACTGGTTCTCGACGCCGTATGCTCGTTCGTTGGCGGCGTTCGTTGCGCCATCTCTTGTGTCCCGTGCGAACCGGCGCCGTGCTCTTTGAAGACCGGTGGCGTCGCTGCGTTTCCATAGGAGCTAAGCCTTTTTCTTTCTTTACTTTTTCCTCAGGTAAGTTTGCTCTTTGCAAATTTTACAAAAAAAATGCACCATCTGTGGGCAGCGCTGCACAAAGTCGTAGCGCGATAGGTTAAGAAACCGAATTTTGCGGTCGATTTAAAGAGCCTGCCGTCTCCTTGAGCCACCCGGTAGAATATTCTCTAAACACTTGGACCTATCAAGGCTCCCGATGGTCTTAAAAAACCGCATAAAAGAACCAGGGACATGGGACTCAGGTGCACATGGGGACTGCTGAAATCGGGGTCGCCGCCGCTCGCAACGGCCCGACGGGCAGACTGGCCGCCCCATTAACAGAGACGCCTCCGCTTGTGGCGCTGAATGCACAGAGCCGTTTATACTGAGAGAGTTTGGCCTTCTTAAGGAGATTTTGACAGCCTGACAACCACAGCAGCGTAGTCTGACAACCGGGGGATGACTACTTCCGTCCGCCATATTGTGGCTCTGACTCATAGGAACTCTACGCGATTTCTCAGGAATGAACAAGACAAAGAAGTAACGCCATATTGTGTTACCGCGAAATCCGCTTGTTCTAGCGGCCAACAAGCTCCGCCCATTGGCCAAACTCTCTCAGTATAAACGGCTCTGTGAATGCAGTACTCGTGGCGCCGCCTGGCCATTGCCGGCTGCCTATTGGGCGCGACTGTGCCGACTGTGCTCTATGCGCAAACATGTACGCAGCGTTGGAGGAAGTGCATAGATTGGCCCCCCACGATGGACGGATAAATGAATGTGGCTGAACCCATTTAATCGGGTGGTGGGTGGTGCCACCTAGCCAAAGCTTTTATTTGAACAATTAACTGACCTCCAACTAAAGAAGAAGAAAAAATCGAGTAAGGTTAAGTTTCTTTAACAGTATACTTTTAAATCTAGAAATAATTGATTTCCAGAATGCTGTGCCACTGGTCGCTAAGCTGGGAATGAAATAGATGGGGAGAACAACAATGCGAATTGCTTTGTCCATGTTTCCGATGCAGCGCTTGGCCGAAGTAGCAAACGCTGCATCGGCGTTCCGCTGGGGCTCGTGTTCGATCGGTGCAACACGAATGGACCTTTTCCGAGAAGCGTTCTGCGCACGCGCGAGCGCCCGATGCCAAGCGGCGGAAGTCGGCACGAAAAATCAAGGAAATTCGGAAGGAGGCTGTAGATCAGCGAGTAGAACTCGTAATTTCCGCATAAATATAATTGTGTTACACAAAAAAAGAAAGTGGACGGAAAGAAAAACACGACATTCGGGTCGTGTTTTTCTTTCCCCTCTTTAAAGTCGCTTTAGGCACGCGCCGCAGCTCAGTGAGCGAAGAAACTGGTAGCGTAGCTCCAATTATCGATTGGTAGCGCAGGTAGGTCACTTCCTCGATTTTTAGTGCGTGCAACCACCGCCTAGTGCCGTCGGTATGTGGAAAAGGTCATAGAGTTATTACAATAAACGCTAGAGGCTCAGCTGGCGCTAGTGTGCTGTTGCATTTTGAAGCAGACAGCAAGCAGTCAGAAATTGACTTCCGGTAATGCATTTCTATGGGAAAAAGCGAGTGCATTATCTCTCTGCGCTCGATTATAAGAGCAAATATCACGAATAATTTGTACGTACTAGGCACATTGTAACATTTCTCAGTCACGCAGACAAAATAATTGGTCAGTTTCAGCATTTTTATTTGAAATTCGTGGCATGAAAAACGGTGTTAAAACCGCTTCGTACGTGTATTTATGTGCACTGTCGGGCACTGTTAGCGCGAACACGGCGTCGACGCTTTCCAGCATGGGGGATATACGTGCCAGACGAACGAAGGACATCTGGAAAACCAAGAGAGACGGCAAGAACTACGCAGTAACACTGGATAAGTAACTCCTTGTGCACGCATACGATCAAAATAAATTGAAAGCCACGTAATATAGTCCGATTTGCAATAAATAGGTTCTGCTTTATTCTTTCTGCTCATGAATATGTGCAAAGATGCTTGTTCAAATCATCAACCGCACGCACCAAATCTTTGCAAATAGGGAGAAGCCAGAGAACAGGTGCCCGATAAAAACTGCCCGACATAGGAAATAATAAAAAAGCACACCTTTCGTAGTCCACGTACTTTATTTCTTACATTCGAATGTTTTAATTTTAACCATTCGTAAAGATGCACAACGGAGTCATTTTCATTGAGTGACAGGACGGGCAAGCAAACCTTGAACACACTCTACATTCTTTTCGATCATTAGTTTGCTTAGAATCGTCGCTCGTTTTCACATACCTTCCTTGATACAGAGGTTTTGGGCCTGAAATAGAGCGAAGTTTAACATCGTTCAGTGGTAAAGAAAAATGCTGTAACTAAAGCAATTACACTTTCACAGTACCAAAAAAGGTACATACTATCCGGTACAACCGAAATGACAAAAGTTATTCATGTTACTTTCCGGCGAAGAGACAAAATTCACGCGCGTTTTCCCATAGGGATACACAGGGAGGCTGGAAATGTACAGGGTGGAACAAGGAGACGGTAGGCTCTTTAAATCGACCGGAAAATTCGGTTTCTTAACCTATCGCGCTACGACTTTGTGCAGCGTTGCCCACAGATGGTGCATTTTTTTTTGTAAAATTTGCAAAGAGCGAACTTACCTGAGGAAAAAGTAAAGAAAGAAAAAGGCTTAGCTCCTATGGAAACGCAGCGACGCCACCGGTCTTCAAACAACACGGCGCCGTTTCGCACGGGAGACAAGAGATGGCGCAAGCGGTCGCGACGCCAACTGCCGCCAACGAACGAGCAGACGACTCCAAGAGCCGGCGTATTTAGCAGACAAGGAACTGCAGTTCTTGTTGTTACCGCGCCTGTTTTTGTTTCTGCGACTGTCGCCGCCTGCGGAACGCGCGCCGCTTTTGAGTCGAAAAGATTGTCTGCTAAAGACGCTGGCGCGCCGTATGCTCGTTCGTTGGCGGCGTTCGTTGCGCCACCTCTTGTGTCCCGTGGGAAACGGCGCCGTGCTCTTTGAAGACCGGTGGCGTCGCTGCATTTCCATAGGAGCTAAGCCTTTTTCTTTCTTTACTTTTTCCTCAGGTAAGTTCGCTCTTTGAAGATTTTACAAAAAAAAAATGCACCATCTGTGGGCAACGCTGCACAAAGTCGTAGCGCGATAGGTTAAGAAACCGAATTTTCCGGTCGATTTAAAGAGCCTGCCGTCTCCTTGTTCCACCCTGTAGACTGCATGCTGTCTGCTTCAATTTGCAACCGGAAGTCCCGTAGACACTAGCGCCAGCTGAGCCTCTAGCGTTTATTGTAATAACTCTATGGAAAAGGTCCATTGAACACGATTCCCGGTGGAATGCTGACGCAGACTTGCGTCCATTGGACCTTTTCCACATACCGACGGCACCAGGCGGTGGCTGCACGAACTAAAAATCGAGGAAGTGACCTACCTGCGCTACCAATCGATAATGGGAGCTACGCTACCAGTTTCTTCGCTCTCTGAGCTGCGGCGAGTGCCCAACGCGACTTTAAAGAGGGGCATCCGTGGCGTCCACCCAAACGTCGTGTTTTTCTTTCCGTCCACTTTCTTTTTTTGTGTAACACAATTATTTATATGCTGCAATTACGTGTTCTACTCGCTGATCCACAGCCTCCTTCCGAATTTCCTCGATTTTTTGTGCCGACTTCCGCCGCTTGGCATCGGGCGCTCGCGCGTGCGCAGAACGCTTCTCGGAAAAGGTCCGAGGAAGATGACGCACAGAATCCAGTCTGCGGACTTCGTGTTGGATAAACAGCGTGCTCCGAGGAAACGAGCTGGACAAACGCGCCTAGTTCAATCTCCTCGCCGTACCACCAGATCCTCCGCGACGCTTGCAGGGGGACTGCGTTCGCATTAATCGCCGTCGCTTCGTTACACAAGGTGTCGGAAAGCTGTGGAATTCTGACTGCTAAATCCTATGTAAGCTGTCTGCAACAGGCAGCTGTTTTCGTTTTGCTGTTTTATGCAGTTGTTTTACACCCGAGCTAAGTGTCTGTTTCCTGTATTTGTTACAACATGCATGAGCTTCCGAGTACGACAACTCTCCACCGTTCGCAGGTCCTCAACTCCCAAAAAGGACTGGCAACCTCTTCGACTATTCGTCCTCTGCCTCTACAGTAAATGCACCAAGGTGTCCATCGAGGCCAGGGGGGGGGAGGGGGGCGGGATGTTTAAAAGCACGCAAGACTGGCTCGGACCACGCTCCACTCATGCCCATCACTCACTGCCGTGCTCAGGTGGGCGACATGTTTGCTATGCCTGTGTTTTGTGGCTGCCCCACAAAACGGCGAGTTGAAAAACTATGAAACTTTGTCCTCACGGGACACGACGCGTAAGGACACTTAAAGGGGCCCTGCAACTTTTTTACTGGTTTTTAATTTGCACCGAACCTGAGTGCACTGAACGTAGTAACTTAATGAAACTTTTCTTTTCTCGAATAATAGTAATTGAGTAAACTACTAACTACTGTAAAAGGTAGCGAGTTACTTTGAAGTTACTTTCGAAGTTACTTTTTTTAATATTTTTGTGGTAGCAAAAACGAACAGCAGTTTTGATCCGTAAAAAAACCTGCAAGCCTAAAATAAATGCAGTCATCTTATGGCTTGCGTTTTCCCCAAATTGGTTTATTATCTCGCAGAAGCAATTCACTTTCAAAGTTTTTGATAGGAGAGTTTTCTCCTTTTCCTTATAACGACGTCCCCAGTCAAACTAAAAAGACGTTCCACCGACGCGCTGGAGGGAACGGCAGCGTTGAATTTGTGAAACAGGCTGTGCAGGGTCGGGTAAGCGAATGTCGGCATCTTAGGTGTCCATGACGAAACTTGTGAGGTTTGCCTCGGCTAGAGGGTATTTTATAACAAATTCTACTCTTTTTTTTTTCTTCAGCAAGTTGAGATTGTTATGACTGGCCCCTCTTTATTCCCACGACGCTCGGAGAGTAGGCTGAGCGAGTGCACCTGACCGTCAAAGGTTCAAGTCTCGCGCCATGACGATGAGATCGCCCGGACGTCTGCGCGTCTCGTTGCAGTGCTAGTGCTACGCTACTATATATATATATGTATATATATATATATATATATATATATATATATATATATATATATATATATATATATATATATATATATATATATATATATATATATATATATTGGTTGAATGGAAGATGAAACGAAGTATACTTCGCCGCTAGCGCCGGGTCCACAAAAGGATCTCCTAAGGGTGACTCGCAATCCTCGCTGGCGACTACAGTATCCTGAAGCGCCTGACACGCCTGACAGTAAATCGTTTTGAACAAAGAGGTCTCCCTGGCGTGGAAGGTCGGCGAAGGATTACGTGAGCAAGCATCGTCGCTTGTTTAGTTGCAGCTGGAAGCGGGAACGTGCTCCCATGAATGGATTATCTGTGTCTGCGTTTGTGTGCGGGGGAGTCCGGCTTTGCAAGAGCGTATGCGCTGGCGGCGAGACAACCATGGGAACAGGCGCCCAGGAACGAGGTCATCCCAGTGGAGCCTCCCGTGGAACCCCCCAACCGCTTGAGGCAGAACTCACTAAAGGCAGACAACATGAAAACAACAACAACCCTCGGAGTGTCCCCATCTTTCACGGTTGCAGCTGGAGGCGCGGCACCTGTGTGCATTACCGGATTAGGTCAATACCCGACCAAGGCTTGTTAAGTATCTCTTCCTGCGCTCGTGCGCGCCGGTGCTCGTCGCCACCTTGGCCCAAGGACGCCTGCGATGCCGTTTCTGGGAGTGGAATGTAAGGGGGCCCCTTGTTCGGGAATGCCACTTCATCTGCCAGCGTCTTATTTATTTCTGCGCTCAAACTTTCGTGATGAGCAAAATTAGCACTAAATTTTGAAAGTAGTTAGTAATTTGAGTAGAAGTTACCTGAAAAACGTAGTTAAATAAAACTACTAATTACCCAAATAAAGTTGTAATAAAAAGTTACCAAGTTACTCGGAAAAGTAGTTAAACTACAGTAGTTGAACTACGTCCAAGTCTGCGTGTGACCATAGATCAGTAATTGTGACCGCCAGCCCGGGGGGGGGCTTCTTTAACGTGCTTCACGCAGTAGTGATCACACGAACACACTGTTTTACGATACTCATCCAGTTCGAAATGGCCAGGGGCGGGCAGGAGGTTGAGGCTCAGAAAAACCTTGAAGCGACCTGGCAAACTACCTCCCCAGACCTTGCACGCTGGTAGTAATCCGATCGAACGCCGCCCGAGTGACGCTGGCATATAGTAAGTTAAGTTTGTAATTGTCCTGGAGGTTTATTTTCTGGGACGGAAGAATCGCCTCGCAAAAAGCACAGAAGCCGACACAACTCGAGGTCGAGGAGCGTTCTACCATACAAGTGACGTCGGAAGAGGAAAAACGGGGGAGGGGGGAGGAGGAGGGGGGGGTCTCAGCCCCCCTTCCCCCCTTCCAGATATTTCGGACTGTTAAAGAAAACAATACGGGGAAAGAGGGCGTGGTCGAGCTTATTTTAATCTGAAATTATTTATGCCTATGTATGGCTACTGTCGCTCTTCACTGCATAAAAGATCGCGTAGATGGTCATTGTTAGAAACTCGTTGTCAGAAGGCACTGCTCGTCACATGCTTAGTGGTTCGGAAGTTCAAAGCTATGTCTTTACGACCTAAATAACTGTGCCAATAAAAAAAAAAAAAATTAATAAATGCGGGGATAAAAAGTTGGAGAAAGAAAAAAAGTGAAAGCCGTTTACAACTCCCTGTAACGCCGAATTGGAGCGCAGCTCTTGAGGAGGAGGAAGGAAGGGTAATCAGGGGAGCGTATACCCCTCCTCCTCCCCTCATTCTTCAATCTCCTCCGGGGGGGGGGGGGGGGTTACGTGACCTCGGGGGGGAGGGGGGCCCCCTCCTCCCCCCAGGTCACGTGACCCTCCTCCCCCGAGGTCGCGTGACCTGGGGGAGGGGGGTCACGTGATCTGGGGGGGGGGGGCATGTGACCCTCCTTCCCTCCTCCCCCAGGTCACGTGACCCCCCTCCCTCCCCCCGAGGTCACGTGACCCGGGGGGGGGTCACGTGACCTTGAGATGACCTTGGTTACGCCGACGCCGACGGCGACGCCGCTCAAGCCGGAAACAGGCTCATTCACACTGGAAGCGGATCCGCGTTCGCAAAGCGGTTGCGAACGCGGTTGTATAAGGATTCAGTACAATTGCACGCGCATTTGATGACATCAAATGCGCGTGCAATTGCACTAGATCTTTATACAACCGCGTTTTCAACCGCTTCGCGAACGCGGATCCGCTTCCAGTGTGAATGGGGGGTTAGAGCTGCGCTCTAAAACTATCAAGAACTCGCCGGATGTGTTGTATTCTTGCATATTCAGAGGTTCAGAACTTAGAAACAACTTTCTCCTACCAAAATGTGTACTTTGATGCGGCAGAATACAACCTTACTACAGGCCAACATGCTTTCGCTGTGAGTGCGGTGAGCATCTCGCGCAGGGTAGCGGCCACGGTGATCACAGGCCGAGTGGAAGAGGCCGAAGAGGCCGCAATAGCACTAGGGATTGTTCAAAAGAGCACCAACACCATTCTAAGTGATTCCAAAACGGCCCTTCGCAATTTCTCGAGGGGACGTATCTCCACCACTGCATACAAAATTCTTAGCACGATGCCAAACGATAGGAAGGAAGTGGATCTGGTATGGGTCCCGGCCCACATGGGCGTCCCGGGGAACGGGTCCGCTCACCAATATGCTCGAGGTTTTGTCAGCCGAGCAGGTGATGGGGACTTGGACGTCGGGGCCCCACGAGGTGAGGCGATACGTATCAGGCCATAACCAACTATTACAGGGAGCTTAGAGTGAGCCTGCCTCCTCCGCACGTTTCGCTCAGCCGAGAACAGGCTACCACGTGGCGGCGGCTGCAAACGCGGTCGCAGCCAAACCCGTGGACATACGCCAATATCTTTCCCGATCTAGTAAACCCGTACTGTCAACTATGCGGCGAGCCTGCCACCTTAGACCACATAATCTGGGACTGCGCGAAGGATCCGCCTCCGGCAGATCTAGTTTCATCTCCCTCACTTGAGCAATGGGAAGCTGTGCTGGCCAGCCCGGACCTGGACGTCCAGTCCCGGGCCTTGGCAAGAGCGCAAGAGGTCGCCGACAGACTTCAACTGCCGACCATGTGGAGCAGCTGAAGGAACCGAAGAAGGTCACCATCTTACTGACAAATAAAATTTTTTTTCTCTCTCTCTCTTGCATATTCAGAGGTTCAGAACTTAGAAACAACTTTCTCCTACCAAAATGTGTACAGGCTAAAAGAAACACGTCCCAGGATCGTGAAGCGAAAAAAACATGTTTTCTTTTAATGACGTGCTGAACTTAAACAATATTAGAAATCTTCTCCCATGCGTTAATTTATTGAAAAAAACAATAAATACATTATTTTGTATTCCGCAGATGGCAATGATATGTACTGTCTGTGGTGTTAATTTAAATGCGATACCTCAAACAACGTAGACGAAAATAAATACCAAGTTTAGGGCATAATTGCATGTAGATACATGTTTGGACATTTCTTCGAAACTCACCTTGAATAACAATAGTCATATCTTAAGACGACACTTATCTAGGCTATACATAGATCATTCTTAAAAAAAGTTTAACATTTCTACCATAAATAGCTTCGGCTACATCGCGCTTCAAATCTGGCACAAACGATAATCGTCAAAAACCCGTCGTCCTTCCTCGCTCCTTCGGGAATTTATTTCTTTAAAACTAAGCATGCCAGAACATTGAAATAAACGGCATTGTCTTTCGTAAAGAACGGAACACCGCATGTGAAAGTTCGAGAAAAAAAAATTACGAATGTACAGAGCGCGACACTGTTAGCGCGAACAAGCGATCGCCTGTTTTTCCAGTGTTTCCCTTTGAAACCAAGGGATGTCATCTAAGTTACGATTGCTACCAAAAGAGCTCATTTAGCTCTATAATGTAAGCGATAATAGTTCGTTCTCGCTAATACTATTTAGAGGTAAAAGGCGAAAATGCGCCGGTGTTGTGTTCGCGATAACAGTGTCGCGATGTGTACCTCTCTACTTGAATTCAAATGAAACCGTCCGCCGGTCTTTCGAAGTTCGACGAACGTCGAACTTTTACCCTAAAAGTTCGAAGTTCGTCGAACTTCTGACTTTTCAGGATTCGAAAGTTCGAAACTTTTCAAATTCTATTGATAAATAAGTTCTAAAGTTCGAAAATTATCGATTTCCTTAGCATAGGAAATTCGAAAGTTCGAACAGCTTCGAACTTTTTAGTGCAAGAAAATTCGAAAGTTCGAAAATCATCGAACTTTTTGGTCATTCAAGTTCGGAAGTTCGACAAGCATCGAATTTTGCAGTGTGATAAGTTCGAAAGTTCGAAAAGAATCGAATTTGTTTTAGCGTAATAAGTTCGACGGTTCGAAAAGCGTCGAACTTCTTAGCTTAACAAGGTCGAAAGTTCGACTTCCGTCGAATTTTACGATATAGAAATTCGAAAATGCGAAATCTTTCGAACCTTCCGAATCGCCTGATTCGATCATCGAAACTTTGATTCGAAAAAAGTTCGCGGCATCCCTACATTCAGGGAACATTTTTTGAGGCGTATATACAAGGATTCTACAATTACGGTTTGCTTAGGAAACAGCACGGATGAGCCGTACAACAAACTTATAGACCCTTTTGCTGTTTACAAACATGAGCTGCCTCCTGCGTCCCAAGCGACTTCCGGTCGTTCCGTGCTTGGGAGCCTGTCGAGCCTGCTTATTTCACCAGTGCTAGAAAGCATAAATGCTACACGTACATCAAAGTTGGAGATTTAACGAGGGCCATCGGCTGGACAATTTAACGTCTTAAAGGAGAGAATTTGGTTTACAAGGATATTCGAAAATGTTTAACATATCTCGTGGTTCTTCGTTCTCTTGGCGTTCACCTGGAGAATTGGTGGTTAAACGTTTCATCGACATTTCAAGTTAAGCACCATTCTTTTTATGAACCGGAAGTTCTCTGGGACGTCAAAGACTGGAGCACCGCCTGGTGGCGTTTGCAATGAAAAGGGTCTATATGGGTGAAAAAACAGTGAGTGCGCAGGCGAGCTGGTGGATGTTGATCATGATGTAGAAAACCCGAGACTGTGGTAAAAGTAGGGAAACTTGGACGTTCGTTTCCCCTGTCTTTCTTCTTCGACCAAGTTTCCCTACTTTTACCACAGTCTCGGGTTTTCTACATCATGATCTATATGGGTGTGGTAAAGCTCCTCACAGAGCAAATGATATTTTATAACCGAAAGATATTTTTAGAAGGCACAGGCACAAGATTGCCGCTTTCCCAGCGCACCAGCCTGAGCAGCAACTAATGACAGTTTACTCCTACCTGTCAACTTCTTTCATTCAAAATGCTGCATACTATTTGTTTCCTATTGAGGTTGTCACTGGCCGGTCTTGTCCATTCTCTGTAGTTGGTGGGTCTGGCTTCCGCGGGTAGTTCGTGCGTAGCAGCTTGTCTTTGCTTGCTGATGCCCAGACAGTCCCATATAAGGTGCTGGCAGGTAGCAGGTACGCTGCAAGTTGTACAGTCTGGGCCGGGATCGAATTCGGTGAAGTGAGCTTATAAAATCGAGCACGCCATACATGGGGTCAGGGCTGTGCATGTCTGGAGCCTTTGGATGCATATCCCCTCTCCCACCTGGTGAAGCCTGGTAAGATGGGGCAGTCGTCCATGGGCGGTAGGGATGCCAGGCGTTGTTTCCTGGCTATCCGCTCCATCTCTTTCTGTTCATCTGGGTCCGGTGCCACGGGTTTCTCTTTGACCGAAGAGGAGGCGAGTCCTTGTGAGGGTATGTCATCTTGTAGTCTAGCCCTCGCGGCCTCGTTCGCCTCTTCGTTTCCTTGAATTTCCATGCGTCCCGGAATCCATGACAGTTCGAGCCGTCTTCCTTTAAGACGTAGTGTTTTTGCTAAATTCTTGATTTTTCGTGTAATATTGTTCTTGCTGCCTATGTAAAGGCATTCTTTAACCGCTTCCTTCGAGTCGGTGAATACGTACAGGTGTTTGTTGGTGCTTTCTACATGAGCTTCAATTGCTGGCTGGATGGCGAGCAGTTCTGCTGTTTTTGTGCTGGGTGTCATTGGTGCGAGCTTAATCTCTTTTTGGAGGAGCTCTCTACTAACCAGGCTACGGCCGTTCTCCCGTCATTGCCTCTAGCTGCGTCCGTATATAGGATTTCGACGTCTTCCTGTTTCCTAAGTCTTCCGAAGTCTTCGAAGTGTTTTTTCACTGCAGCTGCGCGACGTTTCCTGTGTCCTTCACCTTGATTCATGGGTATGGGTTTGAGGGAGACGACTGGTTTGTCCTCCCACGAAGGCTGCGATGGTTGGTTGCTTGGAATGCACCACGTCCTTCTGCCTAGTTTCTCTAGTATGATGTGTCCGTGCCATGTCTTCTCCAGCCTGTTGTACTGACTGATCTTCGTTTCTTGTGTGATCTCTTCGATGGTGTTGATCTGAGCTGCTTTGTGCAGTTCCTTGATGGGCGTAATTTTTGGGCAGACCTGTGATTACCCTCATGGCGGACCTGTTGAGAACCTCGAGTTTCTCCTCTTGCGTCGCCGTGAGCTTAAGATAGTTTATTCCGTACACTGCTCTGGAGACGAGCAGCGCTCGGACTAATCTTCGTAGCAAGTCCTCCTGACATCCCCATGATTTGCTGGTAACCCGTTTGAGGAGGTTGAGTCCGTCCTTCCACTGGGCCTTAATTTGCTTCTGCCAGCTTGTAGCTCTCCCATCTTCGTCGAAAGTTAGGCCTAAAACGTTGATACTGGGTTGTGGTTGTGTCGGAGCACCGTTAAGGAATAACTGCATGTTATGCTTGCCTCGGGCTCGTTTGCTAGTTATGGTCATATAGGCAGTCCTTTCGGTAGATATCTGCAGTCCCGTTTTTTTGTGAATTTTTCGGTGACGTTTAGGGCCTCTTGAAGTATGGCCTGTTCTTTCAAGGCGGTTCCCTTAATGTTCCATATAAGGTACGTGACATCATCAGCATATATAGTAAATCCTAGGCCATCGACCTCTTGGAGTTCGAAGGCCAGGTCCGTCATTGCCTTGTTAAATAAAGTGGGGGATATTACCGCCCCTTGGGGGACTCGATGTGGTTAGGTTTGAGGGTTCCTTTGACGTGACCGATGATTACGTGAAACTGCCTGTTTTTCAGGAATGCCTTGATGAAGTTGAGTATGCGTCCATGCAGTCCTCTTCTTTCTGCTGCGCGGATTACTGTGTCGTGAGGTATTGTGTCAAAAGCCTATTTTATGTCGATGGCGACCATCGTTCTGGGCTTTGCATTGGCAGGGTTTTCGGTTATGTCCTTGTGTATAAGCGTCAGGCTGTCTTGAGTCCAGAGGTTGGGACGAAGCCCCGTCTACATAGGGTGTAGTTTTCGGTGTGTTTCGAGGATCCATGTGATTCGAGCTAGGACCATTTTTGTCTATAAGCTTGCAGAAGTTCGACGTTAGAGAAATTGGGCGGAAATTCCGAAGGTCGGATGGAATTTTGCCTGGTTTTGTGATCGGAAGAACAGTGGATGTCTTCCATTCTGTCGGGATAGTGCCCTCTTCCCAGATCCTGTTGATCCAGTCTAGAAGGTCGGCGGTGTCCTTCTCAGGCAGGTTGCGTAGTGCCGCAACCGTAACTCGGTCTGGCCCAAGTGCCGTGTTGGCCTTTGCTTTGGCGAGAGCTGCCTGCAGCTCTCCCATGGTGAATGGGAGATGCTCGTCGGTCGGTACTTCGATCTTGCTAGGCTCGTAGTGGTCCGCTGGGGGTGCCGTTGCTGGCTGCGGAAGGAATATGTCTCCTGTCAGTTCTGCTACCTCATCCGTGAGACCTAGACTGAGGACTAGGTTGCCGCTGGTACCTGCGAATTTAATTTTACCCTCCATGCATTTGTACGTGTGCCATACTTTCTTCAGGCTCGTTTTCTCGTTGAATGAGTTGCAGTGTGACCTCCATCTATGCCGGTTTAGCTGAAGTGTGTAGCGTCTGGCTTTGGCTGTGGTTAGGTTAAGCTTGATTTGTAGCTGTTTGGAGCACTTCTTCTTGCGGTAGCGTTGTAGGGTTTGTAGCCGACTTGCCCATAGGTTTAGGAGATGGAGGTCCGGGGTTTGGGCGTCGTCTTTTATGTTATAGGTTTCCATAGCTTGCTCGAGTGCCGTCTGGATCTTTTGGGCTAATGTCTTGGCCGGTGAGGTTGGCGATGACTTTTCGAAAGTTGTCCCATTTAACGTAGTGGGTATTCCTCCGAGGTGTTGTCTGGATGTGTAGTTGGATGTGAATCGGAACGTGGTCACTGTCCATGGAGTCTGGCGAGGCATGCCAGGACGTTCGGAGCCCCTTGGAGGCCCATGTTAGGTCCGGCGACGTGTCGGCCTGCGAAGGGTTTTGGGATATTCTTGTCGGCGTGTCTTTGTCGTTAAGGAGTACGAGATTGTGAGTCTCACACAACTGCTTGATGGACCTTGCTCTCCTGTTCGTCGTTTTGTATCCCCACATCGTGTGCCTGGCGTTAAAATCGCCACAAAGAATCGTTGGTGTTTTGTCCGCTAAAAGTTGGTCGAGCCATTTGCAGTCTTTGTCTTCCGCTATAGTTGGTCTGATATAGACTTTAAAGACATTCAGGGTCTTGCTACCGATCTTGATCTTGATGCCGATCACCTCTTTATTATTATCGCTGATATTTGACGTGTCGATCTTTGCGTGGTGTACGCGTTTATGAACCAGAGTTGCAGCTATACCACAAGAACCGGGCGTGGCTCCTTTGTGCCTTGTTATGGTGGGCGTTGTGAATATGACGTAGCCCGGAAGTGTTATATGTTCTCACAATCCGCCTCTTGCAAGAGAATCATTGCTGGTTTGTCCACTCCCTTGTCGTGATCTCGAAGTTTAAGTTCCGCGGCTTTGGTTTGGAATCCTCTGGAGTTCCATTGCATGATATCCAAGGCATATATTTCCTTTTGCCGGTGTGATTGCGTTTCTTTTGATGTGACTGATTATACATTGAGCTTGCTCAATAAGGTCCCTAACATTTGCTTCATTTCTATTATCGCAATCTCAACGGAGGTCATTCTTGCCTCTATCTTGCTTTTCCAGAGGGCGAGCTTTACGTTTGCTGAGGGTGTTTGTGCCTCTTTGTTGGATGGCGTGCCAAGTACCACCGGTGTGGCGGTATCGGTGAAACAAAAGGGAGTGCTCCATGCTCCCCTACTTGGTGTGGTTGGTATCACTGGGGACGGGCCCGGGGCCCCTTTTGGGGGGGCCGGTTTGTTTGTTTTGTTCCCTTGTGGAGGCGTGGCTGTGTGCGTCGTTTGCCTCTTCGGCGGAATCCTGCGCTTGGGACAATCGTTGCTGGTGGCCACATGAGAGCCCCCGCAGTTATGGCATTTGGGCTGTAGCTCGCAGTCGCTGTCCTTGCTGTGGTCGTGTCCACACTTGTCGCAAAGGCTAGTTTTATTGGAACAGACGTCTGACTTATGTCCGATTTCGTGAAAGTTGAAGCAGACTACGGGTCGTGGTCTGTACGATGATACTGGGTACGATTCGTATAAGAATCGAACGTATTTTGGAATGAACTTGCCTTCAAATGTGATAAGGACGGTCCTGCCGGATCTGCCTATCACTCTGGCCGCAACAATCTTATTCGTTCGACAAATGAGGTCTTGCATGAGAGTTTCGGGCGTTTCTTTATTGTCGGAGCCGTGTAGATAGATCACTCCCTTGACTTAATTGCTAGCCATAGCCATGTAAGGTGTGACTTCATACGTCTTGTCATCCTTTTTGATTTCTCCGATGGAAAGCAGCTTACTTGTGATAAGTGGATTCTTTGTGGTGATTGAAATCGTGTTGGATTTCTTGCTCATATGTACCGAGAAGCAATCTTTGTTGCGCACGCCGGTCTTCTCAATAGCGGGACAGATGTCTCTCCCGGTAAACCTATATGCTTTGGCATTACAAGTTGGCTTGAGCACAACTGTCTGCGTGGGTGCAGTGTGTGATGTAGTATTCTGGGCGTTGTCTGAGCTGCGGTGCTTGCGCCTATAAGAGGGCTGCCATTCACCGTCGTTGTCTTTGTCTTCATCTATTGGCGTCATATACATGGGTTGCACGTGACGTCATATCCTTCCTCCTTTCTGGTGGCCAAAACCCGCTGTTATACTTCGTTTCACCTAATGTGCGAGCGAAGGCAGAGCTGGAAGCGCGAGCACGAAAGCTCCGTGCCTTCAGGCTTTGCTCGAGCGCGCGAGCTGGGCAGAAACGCAAAAAGTGCTGGTCTCGCGCTTCTAGCTTTGGCTTCGCTCGCAGATAAAGTGAAACGAAGTGTAATGAATCTGTGCTCACTCGTTTCTGCTCGCTCGCGACGCTGGTGTACTGCTCGTAGAATATGCACAGTAAAGGCTACGCTCGAGGAAGTTCGGCCACCAGAAAGGAGGACCAAATTACGTCAGTGCAACCTATGTATTGTTTCCAACGTCGTCGTCTTTCTCGGGTGGATTTGCCGCTGCTTTGCCTTCGGAAGACGTGCCCGATTTGTTTTGAAGAAATGTTTGAATTTCTTGCTTGTGAGCCATGTACTCATTTAGCTCTTGCTTGAGTGACATGAATTCTGCTACCTCTTCTTGGTTCTGCAAAAACGCGTTAAAGGTTTTTCGCAATTGGTGAAATTCAAGGTACATCTTCCATTCTGCTGGGCCCACGCCCAGTGGTGATTGCCCTGAGCTTTGCATCGCTGCAATGTTTTCAGTTGAGGGTGCCGGGTATGGATTCCTGGCTGCCTGGTTCATTATTTGTGTCTTTGTGATGACGCGGATCTTGCCATTGAATGCCCTTCTCGGGGTGCAGCTCGGGTTCAGGGAGGCCTGTTCCTCAGCGTCCGCTGGTGAAGCGGGATAGCCGTCTACGTGGCATTGTCCAGGTTTGACGATGGGGTCCGGGGTGGAACCCCGTGGGGTTCGGATTTCAGCCGAACGTAGGAAGTTAGGCCTAGCGGAGCGCTCTTCTACCTGCGACCTGCGTCGGCCATGTCCGAGCTCGTTCTCGAGGAGGCTACGCGAGGGTGTTGACTAAGGTGGCGCCATCTCATGAGAGTGTTGTGCAAATTTGTCTAGTCCCAGACCTACTTCGCCATTTCGCCGCAAAGCGCCGTGTCGATAGTTTCGCTTTACCACGATAGAAGGTACAGCTGCACTCTCCTGGACGCGCCACGAATTACTACTGAGATTAGGGTGGGCCAAGGTCGGGACGCGCTACCTGAAATCGCCGGTGAAACATGGTTGTATAAAAATATTAATTGCGCGCGCGCCTCAGAACCTTGCGAACTAAAGATCCTAGAAAATATCACGCGCCTGTCGTTCAGTACTAATCTCCAATAAAAGTTCCTACAAAAAGAGTTCGAGCTTGGGAAAATTCGTGACCCTAGCAGTAGCCATATAAAGAAAATTTCATATTTCAACTCGCCGCTAAAAGGTGGCGCTGTTATCTTATTTAGCTTAGAGTAACTGTATAGGCTCTGCTTGCAGAGCCAGAGTAGCGCGTTCCTTTTCCTTTCGCCGCCATCTCCGTATTGGCGGAGGAGTGGTCACGTGCGCAGAACTGGAGCCGACCTTCGTGCGGAAAAGCGGCCTTCCAGAGCGCCGAGTTTCGGAGGAAACCTATTTTCTGCTTTGCGTTCGCAAAATATAGATCCTAAACCAAAATCGAACGAACCGAAAGCTTTCTAAGTCATTGAACATTATGTGTATAAACTGGCTACAGTACAATCACGTTTTTTATAGCGCGAGCGATGTTTTGGGACATTCGTTTTCAGGGTATGTGAAGCAGACGACACGGACGACGATCGCGTTCCCCGCGTCTGCGGCTCTCGCGGAGTGATACGCGATACCCAGAGCCGTTTATTGAGAGAGTTTGGCCATACATTGGTTTGAATAGGCGAGCATCTCGGGCCAACCACAGGCCGCGAAACAGCCCCTAGCGGTGGTCGCGTGCTCTAAATTTGTGCCACGACTATACTTCGTTTCACCTTATGTGCGAGCGAAGGCAAAACTGGAAGCGCGAGCACGGAAGCTCCGTGCGTTCAGGCTTTGCTCGAGCGCGCGAGCTGGGGAGAAATGCAAAAAGCGCTGGTCTCGCGCTTCTAGCTTTGGCTTCGCTCGCAGGTAAAGTGAAACAAAGTATAATTTGAGCCGTGCCGAGCGGAACTCCGCGTCTCAAGACGCTCGCGCACCCCACCCTTTGCACTGCTTTCTTTCAGCCAGTCTCAGGACGCTGTTCTAGCAGTGGAGACAAAGGCATGGGCACGAGCGCGTGGCTTTGGAAAGTACCTCCTATGCACGAGGTCTCGTACAAACAATAGCGTTTCGCTGAGCTAGGCTCACGCGCCTGTGCCTTTGTCTTCACTGTCGACATTTGTGAGATGGAGTAGAGGTCTCCTGATTGGTCGACGCTGTGTCACAAATTTAGTTTACGCTCTAAGCGTGGGGGGAATATTCGGCGCTGGCGGCGGCCTTTGCTCCGCCTATTGTCCAAACTCTCCTAATATACGGCTCTGGCGATACCGAAACGCGACCGGCACATCCGGCCATCTTGGCGAGTCGGCGAGCTCTCGTTTGAAAGCGGGGGAACGGCGTTTTCGTCAGCCGCTGCGTCGTTCACCGCATTAAATTTTGCATGCGCGCAGAAAGAGCCCCGTGAAAATGAAAGGCTGTAGTTTTACCAAGTGCACAAATCACGCAGACAGCGGCAAGAGCTTGTACCGGATTCCCACGGCGAGACACGATGTGAGACGCCGAATCGTCTGGCTTTTTCGTATGGGAAGGAGATCATTTTTAATCATTGTCTACCCTTTTACAATACCCCAAAAGATTTCTGCAGGCACCATTGCGGTGTGGATAAACATGTTTTAGAGACTGTTAGTGCTGTGCCTGTTCGCAATTTCTTCAAGGGACCATGTCGGTGGCAGTAAAACAGTTTAATAGGTTCAGCAAAATGTTAAAAATAGAAAGGAAACCGAGATGTAGGTTGGTGTCACACACTGAAAGTAGACAGAGCTCTATCGCCCTATTCTCGGGGCGGAATATACTGGTCAAAAGGAAAACAGTCAATCTCGGCATCATTCTGGTCCCTGCAACGAATTGGACAGCGTTTTCAAAGACTTATCTGCAATGAAAGTGGAACGTCGGTGGACTTTTTTTTTGTATCAGGCAGTTGCGCACCTTGCGGCATTTCCCAAAGTTTGGAGCACCGTCTAACATTTATTATTCGCGAGCCCCTAATGTTTGCGATTCAAGCGAACTCAAAATTTATCCCAACTTGAAAGCATGCGAAAATTCCGGTCTCCAAGAGCTCTCAATTCGGGCGTCTCAAATTCGTGAAATGACAAATACTTCGGATAAAAAATTAAAAAAAAAACTTGTACACTATTTTAGCATGAAAGTGGAGGTCCTCGACATTCCTCAGATTCGCATATAATTGGAACGCACGAAGGTAAAGCACTGTTCCGTCTACATAATATCAAATAAACTGTCTGCTGAAAAAAAAAAAAAAGTCACAGGCTGAGCAGCGGCACTTGCTCTTCGATTAAACACAAGAGGAAAATAAGTAGGCCTGCGTTCTTTTGCTTCTTGCGATCGCTCGAGGGGAAAGGTCCTCCAAAAGTTGGGCAGACAGCGGGCTCACGACGCTATCTGCGTCCCAGCAACAGCGACTTGGCGACTTCACTTCACACGCGACCCGCGGGACCCGCGGGTGCCTACGCGGGTGCGCTTTTTGCGAGAGGGAGACAGGAAACGACGGGACAACGATCACGGCGCATGCGCAGCTCGTCGCCGCACGCCGCACTATTTTCCTTCCGCAGCGCGCCGCTGCACTACACTGTAGCTGCACGCCGCAGCACGCCGCCTCGCGTCTGCGCCTCCGTGCCCCTGCAAAAACCGACCGTGGCTTCCCGCAGTGCTTGGCTCCAGAATGGCACCATTGCGGTACTCTGCTCCGCAAGCGGAGCATATACAGTTACTCTAATTTAGCTTGGTCTCGGTGGGCGCCAGCAGCCCAGGTTTCAACGGTGAGTTTCCCAACTGGGTGTTCTACTGGGTGATTCAGGGAGCGGCAAGGCTCTTTAAATCAACCGCAAAATTCGGCTTCTTACCTAATCGCGCTACGATTTTGTGCAGCGTTGCCCACAGATGGTGCATTTTTTTTTGTAAAATTTGCAAGGAGCGAACTTACCTGAGCAAAAAGTAAAGAAAGAAAAAGGCTTAGGTCCTATGGAAACGCAGCGAAGCCAGTGGTCTTCAAACAATACGGCACCGCTTCGTACGGGAGACAAGAGATGGCGCAAGCGGTCGCGACGCCAACTGCCGCCAACGAACGAGCATACGGCGCCAAGAGCCGGCGTCTTTAGCAGACGATCGTTTCGACTCAAAAGCGGAGCGAGCTTTTCTGATATCAGTTGCCAATGCATTATTTTATCATCCTTACTAATAAAACATATTGAATGGACAGATAATCGATTAAAAAATGGTTTGTCGGGATATTTTGACTTCTTTTTCGGGGTACTGATGTCGTCTGCTTTGCAGTTCCTTGCTGTTGCCGCTCCTGTTTTTGTTTCTGCGACTGTCGCCGCCTGCGGAACGCGCGCCGCTTTTGAGTCGAAACGATCGTCTGCTAAAGACGCCGGCTCTCGGCGCTGTATCCTCGTTCGTTGGCGGCAGTTGGCGTCGCGACCGCTTGCGCCATCTCTTGTCTCCCGTGCGAAGCGGCGCCGTATTGTTTGAAGACCGGTGGCTTCGCTGCGTTTCCATAGGAGCTAATCCCTATTCTTCCTTTACTTTTTCCTCAGGTAAGTTCGCTCTTTGCAAATTTTACAAAAAAAGTGCACCATCTGTGGGCAACGCTGCACAAAAGCGTAGCGCGATAGGGTAAGAAGCCGAATTTTGCGGTCGGTTTAAAGAGCCTGGCCGCTCTTTGAATCACCCACAGGGTTCATGCGGGTCCTTGAAAACCCTTGAATTTAAAAGTAGCATTTTCAAGGCCTTGAAAGTCCTGGAATTTTTCCAGATCCTTGAAAGTCCTTGATTTTCGAGTTTGACGACGACATTTAGCAGATGTTTATGAACGCCTGGCCATACTGGAATCAGTTTCGGTTCCGAAGGGCATAGCCAGATCCACATCCAATCCACTCCTTTATGTTATTTCCGGCACGAGATCAGAAGTTGGCGGCGTAGCTCGAACGTAAACTGGTGTGTAATGTGTGCGGTCGGAATTACTGCAGCAACTGCAAGTGAGAAATAATGCCAGGGAAATGCAAGTTCCAACGCTCGTGGTTGAGCAACGACAGTATTAGGCACTGGATTGCACCGGACCCGCCGAATCCAAATCGGGATAAATGCAAGACTTGCTCGAAAATGTTCGACATCGCTGCTATGGGAGAGTCGGCGCTGAAAAATCACATGAAAAGCGCCAAACACGACGCAAACGTGAAGGGGAGGTGAGTAACCCGATGAAGAACTTCTTGGTGCCCTCTGTAGGTGAATCGTCCGTGAACCCAACATCTGTGGATCCAGTGCAATCACAGTTGTCGGGCTTGGACGGTGTGTGCAAGAAGCATGAGCTAGTGACTGATGCAGAGATTCTGTGGACACTAAAAGTAACTGAATCGCACTATGCCTACAAGTCCTATTCACAGACAAGTGACTTGTTCAGAAGAATGTTTCCCGACAGCGAAGTCGCTCGAGCCTTCTCTTGCGGAGAGCAGAAGTCTTCGTACGTCGCGTGCCATGGTCTCAGACCTTTCTGCTTATCTTCTTATCTTCAATTGGCAGGTCGGTGTGGAAAATATGAAAGATATTTCCTACATCTCTCAGCGAATTGTATGTAATGCTGTAAACAATGCAGGAGGCATCTTGAATGTACAAATCACGAAGGAACTCGGGACGTCTGTGGCTTCTGCAAGGCACCATTACCGTGCTTTTTGGGAAGCCAAGAAGTAGCGGGAGCTTGAAGATGCAAGGCAGGTGAAAAGGCGCTGCATTGGCGAAGAAGTTCGAAGATTGAGAAAGAAGAAGAATGAACTGGAAGTAGCTGTTGCTGAATTGACGGCTTCAGCAGACAATTATGCAGAGAAGACAGAAGCCTCGAGTGACCTCACATGGATCATGAAATCCAACAGCCTCGGGAAGAGTGCTTTTTCTGGACTTCAAGTTCAGAATTTCCTGTGCCTTGCTTTTGGCAATGTGAACTACCATGAACATTAGCGAGTGCTTGTTTGGTGTATATTTTTTGTTTAACATGTGGGACACGGCAACGTATGTTGTTAATGTGCTTCTTTGAATCTAGCGTACAAAAACGAAGACCCCTTAATATCTTGTCTCGTGCAATAAATATTACATTTTTAACGCATTTAGAATTGTGTTTTGTCTAGATAAGGCTCTCAACATGGTCCTTGAAAATATACTGGCTGGGCCTTGAAAGTCCTTGAAAACCCTTGAATTTTTGTCTTCGAGTCCAGCATGAACCCTGCACCCAGTAGTAACGTTGATTGGTGGCAAGTGCGTATCCGCTGCGTTTTTGCGTGGCGAGGAGGAAAGCAGGCAGAGAGGTTGAGGCGCTCGCAGACAACGCGTTCGTCACCTCCTCGCAGCTCGTACTGCAAACGCGTCCCATGCACCACGTGAAACTCTGTGTAATGTAGGCTCTCCAAAAGTTTTCGCACCGCTTAACTCGTCTGCTGGCTACAGTGCCCCTTGCCGTCCCCAAAATTTTCTTGGCGGAATTTTTATCGTGAAATTTAGGCGCACGACCCATCTCGCGGGGGAAACGTGCGCAATTGATGTAGTTCCAGCAACCTGAGTAAAAAATAAAAAAAATAACATGAGTCGGTTATTGTGACGAAAGAATACGCACATGCTAAATTAACCGAGCACCAAGGAGAATGCAGGGAATGGTGTTCCGCGCGCCTCGCGTGCCGGCGTCTAAAACAAATGGCATCTTCCAAGCGCGTTCGTCAACGCTTAATTTTGGTTCTTTACTTAGAATCTTTTATACGGGAAAGGCGTGCGCGTGCGGCGCGTGCGGCGGTGCGAGCGTAGAGTTTTTGCAGAACCGTATACACGTTTGCAAGCATGGCGTCCCGACTGGTGCCCCATGCGTTAAAGCGCGTGCAGCATGCGCGTGAAGGTGGCATTGGCAGACTTGCAATTTCACGTGCTTCCTCACACGAGCAGGACCATGGCGGTGGCCAGATTCCCTATTTGCAATCGTCTATAAGGAGTATTCACTGGGCGCCATATTTGTGGGTGATGTCTAGGATGCATGCTCTGAACGAGCCCACAATCATAGGTTGCTAAGACCGGCAATCTTGAGGGTGCGGAATGCACGTTACGCAAGAACTGTGGAAGCTCACCATCAGCACGCGCTCAGCAGTGTTGCACACAGCTATGGCCACCAGTGAATACTTCCTATATGGAGAGAGTTTGGCCATTCATTGGGCGCGTTTAGTAGCGGCTCCCTCGCCTCCGAACAGAGTAACTTGAGTCAGAGTCCTCGGAGCGCCTACTATACTCCGTTTCCCCTTACGTAGTACAGCAGCGAAGGCTAGAAGCGCGAGCTCATAGCGTTGGCAGCTGCCTTTAATGCACGAGAGCTTGTGCCGGTGAGATGCGCCCTAGAGTAAGGAGCTCGCGCTTGTAGCCTTTCCTGCGGTACATCATAAGGTGAAATAGAGTATAGACGGGAAATAAGGGCGCCGTTTGCGCCACGCGGTCGAGTGTTTGCGCATTTTCGTTTCCGTCAAATTAGCGCGCAAACATCCCGCCCCCCCCCCCCTTCCAAAAAAAAAAAAAAAAAAAAAAAAGCGCGCGTTATGGCAGCAGACGACAACGCCGCCAACGCGCTTCTCCAGTTTGTATAAGGAGTATTCACTGGGCGCCATATTTGTGGGTGCTGTCTAGAGCGCATGCTCAGAACGAGCCCACATTAATAGGCTGCTAAGACCGGCAATCTTGAGGGTGCGGAATGCACGTTACAAAAGAACTGTGGAAGCTCGCCATTAGCACGCGCTCAGCAGTCGCGCACACCACTGTATCTTTTTCATCGATTAAATGTTCGGTTCCACACATTCCAGGTCCTGCTCCAATTAACTGAACCTAACCTAGCCAAGACCATTGGAGTCCGGGTGCCAACAGCCACCAAGGTCCTCATGACGTTGTGGCTCCTGGGAAATCAGGAATCGTACCGTGGCGTCGCTGACAGGTTTGGTGTTCACAAGAGCACCCTCCACTTCGTGGTCTCTGAGATCGTGTTGGTGTGGGCGCGGTGTACACCCTCTGTAATACAGTGGCCCACGCAGCTTGCCCAGGTGGCCAGCCACTTCGAACGCAACTGGAGGCTCCCAGACGTTGTGGGTGCCGTGGACGGTTGACGGCGTGACGTCATGCCCAGCGATGCCGGAAAAAGAACCTAATCCCAGACTGCCTTGCGCACCGACGCGCTCTCTCTATGCATTCAACGTAAATCCAACCAAGCTCTAATAGGCCTCCTGCGCTGAAGCTTTGAACGTATCGTGGCGCCCTCCGGTGGCGGGCAATAAAATGTCTGAGTAGTGTGAGCGCGTGATATCCTCCGTCTCCTTTTCCTCTTTGTATTGCCTTTGACGCGCCCCAAGTGAACGTGCCTGGTGACAGTTGACAAAGAAGCCGCCCTCGTGCCCGGCCCGGACGGCCCGTGCGTTCCAGTCTGGTGCCGGTCGCATGCCTGTCAAGCCTTCAGCCTTTAATTAAAGGGGCGATGCAACGATTTTTGTATTTCGCGCAAATACCGCTTAGAACGGATGCCTGACGTTAATGACCAGTGAAATACCCATTTGTTTTTCACCACACGCAATCGAAGTCGCAGAAAAAAAAATAAAGAAAAACGAGCATAGTTCACCCCCTCAACTCGCAGCCAGAACAAGCGGCCACGTGATCTGGAGCCGATTATATGCCGCCAATGTTGATCATAGCCATGCGCTGGGGTTGGCAAGGCACAGGACACGCGCTGAGTTCCAGACATTGTTATGGTTCGGCTGTTGTCGTCATTGCAGCGATTGGACACAGGACACTACCCGAATGCTTCTCGAGCTATCGATTATCACGATCCCAAGTCGAGTGTCCACGCCATGCTCGGGTCCAATCTATGAGCCGCATTCAAATATCGTCACTGGGCGGTACTGCTACCGCCCAGCTACGTCATCAGGTTTTGCGAAGGAGAGATTGAATGAAAACACTCGGTTTTGTCCTCGAAATTACAGCGGAACAAATGAGTTTCTTGGTCAGTGGCGTTGCGTGCGAGTATCCTTGAGTCCCACTAGTGCCAGTAAGCTCGTGTAAAGTGAAAAACATTCCAATTGAATATCGTTGCACCGCCCCTTTAAGCATGCCTGTCAAGCATGTTTGCCTTTAAGGCGGGGGTCCCACGGCGGCCATCTTGAACAAGCCATTAGTTCAACCACTAGATGGCGGCACTCATCCGTGTGGCCTAGAGTGTGGCCAGAAAACAAGCTCGTGGCAGTGATGTTCCTCCTCTGCTCTTAATTTCCTCCTTTCTGCTGCTCGCCCGTGCACGTTCAGCTCTCAGCGCGTGCTCCCGGTGACACAAATGCCAGCAAACGTGCCAGTGGTGGTAGCAGTGCCCAGTTCGCACAGAAGCGGAGCCCAGCTAGCTCATCGACCCGATCGAGAGTGCCTAGCTTGAGATCGAGAGGCTCACAAGCCAGTAGCTATCGTTTTAACTATTTAAGAATTAAAAACATAGTCAATCAATCAATGAAGAGTGGTATCAAACGTTAAAGAAAATATATAAGACATGCCATGTCAGCATTTCGTTAATGAAAGATCTTTTGCACGACAAAAACGTTTAAATTCATTTTCGCTGTAAGTCAGAGAGCAGCCGACATAACAGGTCAATGAGGCCAATCAAGCAGTACCAAAAAACACTATGTCACGGAGCTCAACAACCTATAGTGCGTTTGTTGTCACCGGTCAAAGCAATCAAGCGCAAACCATCCACTATGGACTTGCGCTTTTAGTATGCGTGTTTGTGCTTGTGTATCTTATAGTCTTTGACTGCATTTTGATCTATAATAAAACAAGCAATAGCAGACTTTTTTTTTCAAGACGGGTGTTCAAAAGGGCGCTTTATATAACTCATCATTTTGATGGTAGTTTGATTAAACTTGAATACCAATTATCTGACCTTATAAATAACCACCCTAATATTGTTGAAATAGTACGCCGAGGTCGAAGACTCTGCATGTCCAAGAAAAGAGTAAAAGTGTATTTTGTAGCCCAAGTTCCTATAAACAAAGTAAATGAACGACTTTCGAAACAAACTTTAGTACATTTCGGTCTGGATGGGAATTGAATCCGGGCCACCGGGGTGCGAGACGGGCACGCTTCCCCGACTCCACGGCGGCTCCAAGGTCCTGGCTGACTAAGGTGTGCCTATAGTCGGTTACAAGTTAAGAAGGTAGGAGAAGCTCCTCCCACAAGCGTGGTGCGCCGGTTTCAAATCCCTCCGCAATCGAAAGATGAGTTCACTGGAAACGCTCCTTGTTCCGCTTCAATGGATAGATAATGGTCACAGAGTGGTGCCAACTTGTCTCCGACCCCCACTTTTTAAGAAAGCGACCTTTGTATTCATCGGAGAAGGAACCGAGCCCCTGAAAGCAGCCTTTGTATCAATCGGAGGGGGAAGCTAATCCCCGAAAGTCGTCTTTGTTTCCATCGGAAGGGGGAAGACTTAATCTCCCTCTCGTGGCTTCCACAATGCTAAGTCAAAGTCGAGAAATAAAGCAAATATGTACAGAAAGGCACGACCCTCCTCGCGCGTTGGCCGCAACGTCACGGAAACGATGGGACGCTATTGGATGCGGAGGTGGCGGAGGGATATATGATTCTCTTTGAGGGGCATTTGCCGCTACCTTCTTGACTTGTAACCTACTATAGTGCGCGCGACATTGCACACGTCCCGTCGCAACCATCTGGCTGACTAAAGGTGTGTCCAAGTGCGTGCGTCATTGGGCACGTGACGGTGCAGCCAATGGGGAGAAGGTGGCGCCACGTCATGAGTGTATAACATGAGCGCGCTGTTTCCCGCGCGTCACACACCGAATCAGCAAAAATAACGCATGTCGAAAAAATAAATCGAAAACTTTTCACCAAAAGGACTGCAATGCTTTCATATTCCCACACGTAAGCAATCAAAAGTGTCTGTGCGGAATTTTCTTTTGTATTCTTTTGCCGCAACCCTTCAGACACATGTATGTCTGGAAATGCGGATTATTATTATTATTATTATTATTAACTCACGCACACAATATTTACATTTATTTTTACATGTTCACGGGAGAACCGCCAAGTGGTCTGGACCATCTAAAGTTCAGTGTGTCTTCACGTTCCTATAGCCGTCTGCACGTTCACGTTCAAATAGAAAAACACCGTAGACCGTCTTCTCTTTTCAAATGACAACGAACCGAAGCAGGCACGTAGCCTGGTGGGGGGGGGGGGGGGGGGGGGTGGGGCATGGGGCCCGGCCTTCCCCCGAAATCTTCCATTTTGCTGAGACCCCCTCTCCCCCCTCCACCTCATACAGCATTTTGTCATGGGCGGCCCCCCCCCCCCCCCCTCCCCCCCCCCCCCCCCCCCCCCCCCCCGAAACAAAATCCTGGGAGTGAACAGGCATGATCTCTTACGGCCATTGCACCGGGAGTAGTAGCTCCCTGCGGCGGCAGCTTGGAGGGGTCGCTGTAACCCTACCGCTCCTACAGTGCTTTAATTCCTTCTGAGAGGCACGTCCTTTTCACCGTGTTGTCCTCTTTGCTCGGGGGTTGAGTTGGATAAGTTTCTAGAGTAATTGGACCTACAGGTCGTGAGGCCAGCTGCCTACAGGGACTTATGCGGAACACGTCTTTCTCTTCGTTTCCTTAAGAAACAAGTTTGTATAGAAAAGAATTTAATTATTGTAAGCCAAAACTTATTTCAATCTGCTCACTACAGTTATTTCAAGCAAGTATAATTGCACACATTTTCAATCGCATTGGTCGGGAACAGTTGTTCAGGATGGCTCAGGCGGCGTTGGGCATGGTTGTGTGGTCGCACCCCTACGCGGCTAAAGAAGTTCCATTGCTCCTCGGCGAGAGTGAAGGCCACAAGGAAACCGCTCTCTAGCCCGGTCATGGAAGAACATGGCAGGGCAGCACTCAGCATCTCGCTTGATTTTATTTCGCAATTAGCGGCGAGAAGTTTTGGTGGCGCCCTCCTGTGGTTCCCCCTTGTGACGTCATTACCTTGCAAACAACAAGTTCGATGGTGTTTGTTATTAGCATGGTGGAAGCTTGAAATCATTGCGCTCTCAAAGGAACACTACCAACACCGTCAAAATTAAAGTTCTTTCACTCCTCTTATTCCGTCGATGATAAATCCCCTTTCCGGACCGTTTTCTGGAAAACAGACCGTTTTCTGGAAAAAAAAAAAATAAAGCACTCAACCCAACTTCGGTTGGGTTGTCATCATCATCATCAATCCCCTTTCCGACGTCATAGTCAGCGTTCGGCCAATCGTGGAAGGCCGACCACAGCGACGCTTTCGGTCGCGCACGGGGCTAATACTCTCAGCTGAGACTGAGTGAAAGAAAGCACTGCAAAAGGTTGGGCGCACGACTGTCTTGAGACGCGGCTTGAGTCCCGCTCAGCTCGAGCGCTGGTTTTGGCATTGCTTTCTTTCGCAAAGTCTCAGCTGGGACGCTGTTTCTAGCTAGTCTGACCTGGCTGCTTATAATTAGTTGCAAAGGACAAGAGTCGTGGTTGGTGTAAACGCAAAGTGGAAGCCTGGAGTCGTTGCATTATTAAACCAACACCATGAAAGTTGATCGTCTGACATTGTTCTTATTTGAAAAAAATGAAATAAAAATTAATCCAAAGAAAGACGACCGTAGTGAGGGTTTCACACATGTGCAACGCTTTTGATAGGGCACTGCATGGAAAGGGGGTTTATTAGACCCTTTTCCTGAGCCTCAGATTTGAACCACGATGACTGGCTGTTTGTTGCCTTACCATGAGGACCAGTTACTGCGGTTTACACATAACACTCTCCGTAAGTTTTCTACAAGTAGAGTAACGTTAAAACTGAAAATCTACAATTCCTGCACGATGGCGAACAAAACAGAACCAGAGCGGTTGGAAAGCTGGAACCTTAAAAAAGAAAAATGTCGGGTAAAAATCTTGAGTGAAGGAAAAGAAATTCCCCTTTGTCGTCACCATCATATGGAGCTCAATATTCGCACCTTTCGTGGTGTCGAAACATGGCAGGGAGCATTGAATAGCTTATTTATAGGCACTAGATGTTTTCGAGAACTTGCGCGTGACCCTTGTTTTTTTCTTTGTTTTCTTGCAAGATTATTTACTCATTGCAAGAACGAGGAAGTAGCGCGAGGAAATATTTGAGAAAAGAATCCTCTGCACCAGGGACAGAATCCCCCCAGCGCCACTTTTCCTGAACTTCTCAACCTCGAATTTCAGCCACCTTTCAAAAGATGGCGCAAGTGCGCGTCGTCTGCTACAGCATAGGTTCTTTTTATTATTTAGGACAATTAGTATGCTTTAAAAAAATTACAATCATAGAAAGTGATTTTAATTAAAACGAGAAAAGCACTAATCGAAGAATCGTTGCTTAAATAGCTGCTCTCTTCTTTGAAACCGGTTTCTTGCGTACAGAGTCGAGCTTCAAAATAGTCCCATGATTTAAACATATTTTAAACAAATCTGAATATGAATACGAAAAAATCACGCTTCTAGTGAACCAGCTCAGTTCCTCTAGCATACAATTAAAAAAAATTAGGTCAGATGCCAGAACGCTGACTGAGAAAACCAAGAACGCGTTAAGGGAATTTTTAGAAATTTTACCATTTTCAAGTTGTGTTTACAAAAAAACGGCTGGCGTTGCACTTCTAATATTTTGTATTCTGAGTTCCTATGTTTACCACAAGCATGCCCTTAAATGTCGTTGCTGCGTTATGATGTGAAACTGAGTTACTAGACTTCAAAATCACATAAAAAAGGCTCTTTTTGAATAAATATTAAAAATGTGAGCGTGCTAATTAATGAAAACACGTATGCACGGAACTAAACGAGTCCTTCTTCTATTCAATAAAAAAATAAGAACGCGTCTTGGATGCATTGTAAGTCTAGAAACTTGGAATGCATAGAGGTATGTCTTTGAAAATATCAAAACTTGCACTTTTTGTTTTCTTATTGTGCGTTAAGTTTTGGAAAATGCGTATCATATTTTGCACTAAAGGAGTGATGATGAATTGGCTATTTATTGGCAAAAAGAACGAAATACGTAACACGCGCACAGACGCGACATTTGCACAGCAAACAGGAGCGTTAGCAGAGCTGCCACCGGTATTATAGTTGGGGCCGTGGGACCGCCGTGCTGTGGCTATAGTCATGCACCCTGATCTTTCGCCAGCCCTCCTTGAAGATCAGTTGCCTTTCAGTCAAAATATTGTCATTGCCGACATTTTGACACAGCAGAATGAAGTCTTCGCCCGTCACGAAGATGACTTAGGCCATTTTACAGGCATGCAGCATCGCATTGACCTGTTACCAAACGCCTTGCCCTACAGCCGTAGCCCATACCGATATGCTCCCGAGGACAGACAGTTCGTGGAAAAACAGATAAAAAAACTCCTGAACCAAGGTGCTATTCTTTCAGGATCTGGCCCATGGGCTTTTCCAGTGGTCGTAGTGTCTCGCGGAGACAAGAAACGTTTGTTTGTTAACTATGCACCTCTGAAAGAACACACGATCACAGTGGTGTACCCCCTGCCCCTTGTGGATCCAATCACCCATGACATCGCTGGATGCGCGTACTTCGCTACCACGGACTTGAAAAGTGCATGCTGGCAAGTTAGCCTCCGCCCCCAGGACTATGAAAAGACAGCTTGTTGTATTTTGTGTGTGTGATTCGTGTTGCGCGAGCTCGGACGGCAAGGAAAAGAAGAGAAGGAGGTTTGGTCGAACCGAAGGAACGACCTGTGTGTCTGTCTTCCTTGAGGTTGTCAGTTATTAATTCCATCACATAACAATTTGGTGCCGAAACCCGGGAAATAACTACAACCAGGACATGCCGCACCCGAGTCAGGAAAGTGTCGACCGCCTCAAAAGAAAAAGGACCACCCTACGCGCCGCCACAACGAAAGTGATCAACGAGATCGGCGCGCTGCTGACCTCGGATCCGACTGAAATAGGTGAGCTGGAGGAGAAGCTTGACATTCTTCTCCTAAAAGAAGCCTCCCTAAAAGAGCTCGACAGAGAAATCGAGCCGTCGGTCGAAGATGAAGCTCTAGCAGAGGAAGTGAGTGGCGCTGAAGGGTATGCTGAACGCATCAGCGTAGCCAAAACACGAGTGAAGCGGAAGATCAAGGAACACGAAACGAGGAGCAATACAGCGTCCGGTTCTTTGACACACGGCAGCCACTCAAGACAGCCTTCATTTAACAACGCCCTGAAAACAGTAAGGCTACCGAAATTGGAGATCGCTCAATTCGGAGGAGACATTCGATTATGGCCCGGCTTCTGGGGCCAATTCAACGCAACGATCCATCAGAACGAGTCCCTCTCCGACATTGACAAATTCAAGTACCTGAAAAGCTGCCTCGTTGGTAGGGCTGCCGTCGCGATCGAGGGACTCCAATTGACAACCGAAAACTACCAGGTTGCCCTGGACCTTCTTACACAAAGATTCGGACAAAAGGACCTAATTGTCGAAGACCACATGTCGAGGTTGTTGGCTGTTAGAGCGGTTCACGACTCCAGGAACGTCGAGAGACTCAGGACGCTGTATGACCAAATCGAAACGGGTGTCCGCAGCCTTGAGGCCCTCGGGGTCGAAGAGAAAACATATGGAGTGCTGCTCCTAACGGTTTTACGTAAAGCGATACCAGCCGATATTGGGCTGGAGTACAGCCGGAAGGTAAACGCGCAGTCAGTAAACCGAGAGAACGAGTTGCGAGGGTTCTTGAGTTTTTTGAAAGGTGAGGTGGAGTGCCGCGAAAGGATGCAACCGGTAACTGAGGGAACGGTACGCCGGCGGAGCGACAGCGCAGAGGGACCCAGAGTTGCATCGGCGGCGGCGCTTACCACAACAACCGAGGCAGACAATAGATGCGTGTTTTGTCGCACGGACGATCACGGCCCGGACAGCTGTGTTTCTGGGTTGTCACTGGAAGACCGAAAAGCCGTCCTGCAGCGAGAAAACCGCTGTTTCCGTTGCACTAAAAGAGGGCACTTGTCACGAGTATGCAGGGGCGCCAGATGGCTGAGATGTGCGCGGTGTGGCGGACGACATGTCACCGCCATGTGCAATCCCAACGTGACAAGACGCGGTACGCAAGCGGAAAGGGACGCAGCGATCACAGTGGTGAAGGAGGTAGCGGGAGGAGAGGTTTTGCAGTCATCACTCGGAATCCAAGACAAAACAACCGGACGAAGCAAGAACCAGGTGCTACTGCAGACAGCACGTGTGTGGGCCGAAGGTCTTCAGGGGCGCACGCTCCTCAGACTCCTGCTGGATGGTGGCAGTCAGCGCACGTTCGTTC
The DNA here is from genome assembly GCA_013358835.2 of Ixodes persulcatus. NCBI lineage: Eukaryota > Metazoa > Arthropoda > Arachnida > Ixodida > Ixodidae > Ixodes > Ixodes persulcatus. The sequence goes on from JABSTQ010011364.1 coordinate 779,781, forward strand.
GACGCGACATATCAGAAAGGCTGCATCTCAGGATGCTGGGCGAGGAGGACGTCAGGATTTTCACCTTCGGCGGAAACGCAACGACAAATCCAACGAAGTGCCGCCGGGTGGAACTTTGGCTACGGAGTCGGTTCGACAGGAAAGAAGTCCGGGTGGAGGCTCTCGAGGTGCCTTGCATCTGCGCTGACCTCGTGATGGCCCCCTCGGAGGTCGTGGTGACACAGATGAAGATGGAGGGCATGAACATCGCGGACGTTACACCTGACAATGCCGTCGAGGACGGAATCGGGCTTCTGATCGGGGCCGATCATTACTGGGATGTAGTCACCGGAAGCGTGAGGCGCCTGAGACCGAAATTGATGGCAGTGGACACGGTGTTTGGATGGACCCTGCAGGGACCGTTCGGAACAACAAAGTCTAAGGCAATTTGTTCGACGGCCACGAACGTGATGAGGGCTACCGTGAGAGGAGGAGATGGTGTAGTCCACCAAGGGCGTCTGCCGGAGTCGCTGTGCGATGGCCCAGTCGGACGGCGGAGGCGCCGACGAGGGGCCCGCCGACGGCCCCATCAAGGGGTCCTACCCGCCCTACCTGCCCGAGCTGCCCGAGCTCCGGGTGATCATCGAGGAAGCCAGCGGCGTCGAGGAGCCGGCCGAAGGGGACGACGGGGTCTCCCTGCTCGGACAGTACACGAGGGCGCTCCCGGCCCACAGAAAATCCACGCAGAGGCTTCCGTCAACGTTGAAGCAGACAGTCGGCTACCGGGTCTTCGACCACGACGAAGTGAACGAGGTCGACATCATTATCAAGAAGCGCCTGGAAGAGGAGACGGTCGACAACGATCGCACCTTCAGCCGTCGCCTGGATGGGGCCCACAAGAAGCGCTTCGCCGACAAGCAAACGTCAAGTCTTCGTACCAGGAAATGGCGCCGGGCCCAGGAGAGACGAGGATTCTGCGGCGACTGAAGACCGCCTGCTTATGCACCTCTGGAGGACGTGCACAATCAAGGAGACGTTCATGGGAAGGGATGGCAGGTGCGTTCCTGCATACTTTTGTTACCCGGGGGAGCAGAACTCAAGCGACTGTACAGTTGTTGTACCCCTTAGAATTGTGTAATTAATGAGCTTCGACAGCTCATCCGGGGGAGATTGTTGTATTTTGTGTGTGTGATTCGTGTTGCGCGAGCTCGGACGGCAAGGAAAAGAAGAGAAGGAGGTTTGGTCGAACCGAAGGAACGACCTGTGTGTCTGTCTTCCTTGAGGTTGTCAGTTATTAATTCCATCACATAACACAGCTTTCATCGTTCTGCTGTTGGATCGTTGTGTTGCTGGAGTTTGATGAGTCGGACTGAACGTTTGCCCCGGCCGTCCTTATTCTTGTTTTAGTAATGTGAATTTGGCTTCACCCAAACTAAGGGACTCGGTTTTATAGATACGGCGGGGAGTGAGTGTGTTTGTCTCTTTCCTTTTGTCTTTTGCGTACTTTTGAAGCCTTTGCATTCCAGCGTCAACCATTTACCTTTATTTGAGGTTAGCTGTGAGTGAGGGACTATACGTTACTAAGGTTAGTCTTTGTTTTGCGTATTTTTTTAATATTAGCTGATAGCCATTGCCTTCTGCGTTCTTTTCTTCTTGTTTTGTTGTAAGCAGTTTGTTTGTTTATTTTGCTCTAAACCAAGAGACTTGGTCTTTTAAAGGGATTATCCGGTCAAATTTCGTATTCATGAAAACATTTAGACCTCATTGTCAATGGCTGTAGGAGCATCTTCCACGACAAATCTGAATTTTGTGTGCTTCCCTGGAGGAGTAATTGTATTTTAACCCAAGCGTGCATAAACGGCGTTTTCCTCTTCCACCTTCAGGGAAGCGGAGTTTCTGAGGTAACATCAGGCAAAGAACGCGCCGAACTGAAGTGCACTTCGAATTTTGTCCTCCGCGTGAGCGGTACGACGTGGTTCACCCTCGCTGCTGCGCTAGATTTTTTTTCTTTTTTTTTTTAGAATGAAAGGGTATTTTCGTTGTGCGGTTGTCACGCTCCACACTTCTCCGCGACATTTACAGTGGCGAGTAATATGGAATGCTGCGGTGCGTCGGGAGCACTGTGTTCCCTCGGAGGAATGAGGCATAGGATATGACAATTGCAAGACTGGTGTGACGTCACGTCAGGCATGGGAGTGCAGCCATTGATACTTGCGAAATTCGGCATGGAGTTTCGTTCAATTACCCGTCGTTGATTACACTAAATTGGGGTGTCGTTTAATGGAATAAAAATGGCCTATGTTAATCATTAGGCTCCCACCAGGTAACCATCACGAAATCTTAAGAACTTCCGGTTTTCACCGGACAATCCCTTTAAGGCTACGGTGGGATGTGAGCGCGTGATATCCTCCGTCTCCTTTTCCTCTTTGTATTGCCTTTGACGCGCCCCAAGTGAACGTGCCTGGTGACAGTTGACAAAAAAGCCGCCCTCGTGCCCGGCCCGGACGGCACGTGCGTTCCAGTCTGGTGCCGGTCGCATGCCTGTCAAGCCTTCAGCCAGCCAAGCCAGCCACCACTAACTCGCTCTTAGCCCTATTACCTAACGTTTGACTTTAATGTAAATATACTTTCCTTATTCCTTTCCAAGACTCGGCCCTCATATCTTACAGTAGTACAAGTCCGGCAAGACCCCGCGGTCCCGCACAATAAGAAACATGTTCGGGCGACTTTTTACCTCTGTGCGCTGGTGGTAGTTGTGCGTTCCCGTGGTTACGATTCAAAATATGTCAACCCGTAGTCGTCACCGCTCAACGTTACCCCGGGAACCCGAGCTCGCTTCAAGCTCTCCTTCGTCCAAGCAAGTCGAAACCGGGAGCAACATGCGCGGCCTCGATGCGTTCGAAACGTCGCCGTCGACGGTACTGTTGCGTCGTTAACTGTCAAAAACGGGAAGAACCCCGGAGTGAATTTGTACAGATTCACATTGAAACCGTGCGAAGTCGAGCGAAGGAAACGATACTAAGTAAGCGAGACAATTGTTTTTCTCGCCCTCCAGGTTCACGGCCACTCAATCAAGCGGCCGTGGCATGCATCGAAACGTGCGTCATGCGAATTTTACGAACAGGAACACGAGTGGAGCCAGCTTAAGACGCATGCCAATGCTACAAGCGCGAGCTGCGGGCTTTCAGTGTCTGTGTCAAGCACGTCCGCTCGTGCAGTGCAAGCACTGCCCAGGGCCACATCATCGCGCCGCTCGTGCTTGTAGCGTCGGAAACGAAGTATACATCGAGCATGCATGCGCGCACCAACGCACCACAGAAAGCAACAAGCATGTGCTGATCTTTTGTTGCGTGAAGCTTACATCGCAGATGTGCAAGAAATGCTGCAAGAGCTCGTGAAGCTGCGTACGGTCCTTTGTTTTTCTCCTGCTCCGGGTGGTTGGCTAGCAGACACAAAGCGTACGGGCTTTCGCCTTTCTGTTCTAGCCGAGCAAGCCATTCGGGGTAAAACTTCTCTGCAAATAAAAATTATAATTGTGTTCGATGCCGCGCTTGCCTCCCTCCCTTCCTCTATTCTTATTTATTTATTTACGTGTGCGAGTGTTTGTCTTGTATGGTGCCACAGACCTACGAGTACGGCCACTGGCCTTTTGTGATGACCAAACTCGCCTCAAGAGTTTAAAGAAATATCAATTAGCCCCGAGAGCGAACACAAGCGTCGCTGTGGTCGGCCTTCCACGATTGGCCGAACGCTGACTATGACGTAAGAAAGGGGATTATCATCGACGGAAATAAGAGGAATGAAAGAACTTTAATTTTGACGGTGTTGGCAGTGTTCCTTTAAGAGCGCAATGATTTCAAGCTTCCACCATGCTATTTACAAACACCATCGAACTTGTTGTTTGCAAGGTAATGACGTAACAAGGGGGAACCATAAGAGGGCGCCACCACAACTTCTCGCCGCTAATACCAACGATGTGCTCGGCCGACAGACAGACAGCCGGTCGACGCTCAATCGCTTGCGTCTTCTTTCGCGCATTTTCGAGGTTGGTCATCACCTAATAGCCTTGGCTGTACGGAGGTTTTGCTTACAAGGTGCGTTAACGTATCTCGTAATGCTCACCTCGAGCTCGATATCATAAGAAGCTCGCTGTCTTTGCGAGTGACAGCACGCCGATACCAGATTTGCGGCTTCTTGTACAACGTAGAAGCAGCTTGCATCGCTGAGTTTATTATTCTCTTTGCGAAGTGTTGAGGAACAAAAGCAGCTTTCCATGTTAAAAATCGGCTTGATTCCTTGCCGCAAGACAATCGCACGGAAGGAATTCATAGCTCCGGCTACCGTTTGCACGCGGGAAAATCGGAATGCGCAAGTTTGTACTACCCAACACCGATAAACGAATCGTAGGGGGCGCTGCCAGACGGTTTTTCTGCAGCGCCTCCTGGGCAAAGCAGGAGGCCTATCGGTCCATTTCCTTAGGCTTAGGCCACGTCTGCTCCGTGCCTGCAATCTGCCTCGTCTGCTCGCTGTCGCGGCTGGCTTTTGATACGATCGGCGCACCAAAAGAAGTTTCTATGGGAACCCGCATTTTCATCACGGCAGAGGTAAACCAACACCTTCTCGAAGGTATTGGTTCAGAACGCCAGAAAGGCGCCGAGCTCTGATTGGCTCTGATTGAGGGATAGTGGGTAGACCTCAAAGAAAGTTGCCTCGAGGTCGACACACTATCCTTCAATCAGAGCCAATCGGAGCTCGGCGCTCTGACGTCACCACAACCCCTGCAAAAGAAGCAGACGACGAACTTGTGCTCCGCATACGAATGAAGTAAACATGCTTGGAACACACCTGAGGCACGTACGACGCAGATAATTTTGTAATCACGTCTGCAGCGAACACACGTGTCTTCTGTCTGACGCACGAGCAAGTGTGACGGCGGCTTTAATAGAGACGGTTTAAGTAGATCGTTCCGATGACTCCGATAACGATACGCGATACCTCCGCCGACGACTTTTTGCGCGTACACCGTATCGTTATAGGGAATCTCATTATCGGGATATAAATCGGAGGTATCGGAACGATATGCTAACACTAAAGAGTTTTAGGGAACCGTTTTTGAACATCCGATACGGTACACGATGGGCTTTCCGGTACCAACTGCGCATGCGCTACCGCAGAAGACTCGCACATGCGCAGTTCGTAACCGGAGGGCCCATCGTATCGTATCGGACGTGCAAAAAACGGTTCACTAAAACTCTCTACTATCCATTAATGCGGTATGTACGTTCAACCCGCCCGACCGAGTGTCGAGGATTAAGAGTGTGAAGATCTTTTTCTTCAGAGTGCAGAAAGTCCCGTCGCGGTCTTGTAGACACCCACGCAAAGGGATGGCGAAAGCGAGTCCGCGAGCACGCATGCTGAAAGAAACTCGAGCTTTGGGCGTCCTTGGTCGCCCGTTTGTCGGTTCTGGCGCCGATCGTCGTTCCCGGTGCTTCTCCGAAAAACGAAACCAGTTTGGAGTCGCCCCAGAGGAAAGGCGACAAAACAGCCCGATAACGTCGCCGCCGGTCACGCGAGCTGTTGAGCGACGTTGGGCAATCTGCGAATCCGCTAATCTCCGCGTACAAAAAAAACTGTGCCAACCGACATCGTTTTGTTTTGCTTATGGCGCAGATTTGTGCCGGCTTGAGGGCGCATCGAGGGCGCTCGTTAGCTTGACGGGGTGCGGTAAGGAGATCTAACATTAGAAAAGCAACCACGAAGGCGAACAGAAAAGAATACATTGAAGATGTGTGCTTCATCTAAACACCCTTTCTGCTTGCGTGTGGGCTTTCGTCTGTGCGCGTCTTGTTTGCGCTGGTAGCTCTTTTTCCAAACAGCGAGGACAACTCACAGTCTTGTTGCAAGCCTAGTGGAGTAACAACTGCTTATGCCCGAAGTCCCTTGGGGATGTGCATCTCGTCTTTCACGAGTAGCCAGGGGGTGTAGCCAGGCGGGATGGGATTGAACCGCTCTCTTTCCTACGAAATCTAATCGCCGGTACAACCTTCCCCCTGCCCCAAAGAAAGGAGAAGGGAAAGCTTTAGTGAATTGCACCTGCACGCTTACTGTTCAATTGTTAAGAAAAAGCTTGTTTAGACAACGGCAGAACTTTAGAACCCATGGCCTTGATGCACATTTTCGTGGAAAAAGAAGATGGCGCCTTCGAGTTTATTGCTACCGTGTTCCTTCTATTAAAACCTGCATTGCAAAGAATGTTGCTAGTTGTTAAGAAGCATAAACTCTGACGAGGCTGACTTATGCTGAGGCACGGTACGCATAAAATTTTGCTGTCCTCAGCGGGGATGATGGAAGACGTTAGATTCTCGCTGATGACATAGTGAGAAACATCTTGACGGAGTGTCGATGGAGAAGAACGGGCTTCATATCTTTTTCTTCATAGTTATCGCTTGTAGTTCATAGTTATCACTTGAAGAACTCCGCCTGAATGTAATGCTGCGTTAGCGCGGTTGGGATAAGGCGACAAAGTTTTATTTGAATGTTAAAAAACCAGAAACGTTTTTCTGGAACCTTTCGATGGGAAAATGGGTGTCATCGAAGGTCCCGAATACACAGAATCAGATAACTTCTGAAGAAAAAAAAAGTACAAAGAAAGTACGTTTTTGTGCCTCTTTCTTTGTTAGGTGCCTGTGCAGGCGCCTAACGGAGAAAGCGGTACGGAAATGGTAAGTTTCAGAACGTACCGTTATCTGATTAAAGGCTGGTTAACACCTTTGTCACTGCTACGTTTGCAGTAATTAAAAAAAAAAAAGACACCAACGACAAAGTTATGGGGCAAGTGCTGATCGTACACAAGGTGACAGCCGATGCAGGAGCTATGGATTCGCGAAGCGATCATGAGTCACGGTTATTCCAAATCCAGTGTGTGTTTCGGTCGCCTCTGTCGGTTTGGTTGTTGTGAACGCCACCGTCGCAAATGGGTGAACCAGCCTTGAAAAGTCATAGGCGATTTTCGGAAATTTTCGTTGTAATAGACTCTTTTCAAGAGTCCGTCGAGCAACAGTGGCGGTTGCCATTTATTTAGACTTAAGCTAGGTGGCGCAAGGTACCGTCAGTTACAAAGGGTATAGCAATTAACATCCATCCATCCATCCATTGGGCACGAGGCGTGTGATTGACTCCGAGACCTCGCCGAACGCTGACGCAGCATTCGCGCCGAATACATGTTCAGAGCACGTGATCAAGCAATGGCGGACATGCAATGGCGCGCACTCTTGAAAAGGGTCTGTGGCAGGCATAGAAGCAGACGAATACATTGAGAGGAATGGCGTCGTTTTCCGGTTTAACGGACCCTATTTTCTCGTTTGAAATATTCTAAAATATTTTATGATACTTAAAACCAGGTAACTGTAAGTTCTGATACTTTGGCATCTTGTCCGAACCTGCTGGTGCTACATTTCGGTGGAGCGTTTGGTAGACGTAAATTATTTTTGCAGTGAAAAAAAAAAAAAAAAAAAAAAAAAAAAGCTGGAAAGGTAATGCCAAAATGTCTGGGGCGAAGTGGTTAATTATTTTTTTTCAATCGTTAACAGAGGGAGAGGGATAAAAAACAACATTTTCACATACAAATTAAAAAAAAAGAAGATTGCCAGGTATGAATTTTCTACAAGCAACAAATGAGAATTAGGGACTAACAGGTGAGACTCTTTCAATTCACAACAGAGACAAGAAGCTGGCAAGTACGATTATCAACTGTCAAGGAAGAACGAGAAACTGATATAAAGTAACACTTTCAACTTCCAACAGAGAACAATGGCCTACTGTATAAAACTGTCAACTGACCACAATGTACAATTGTAGAACATAACTGGTGGACATGTACAACTCTTTCAACCGACTACAAATTACAAGGCGCTGACAGGTATCATTCCACTGACAACAAAGCACATCAAACAAAGAAGGTATACAACTCTTTCATAGCCAACAAAAGACGAGGGACTTAGGGGTGCAAGTCTTTCGACTCATGACAAAATACGACTGATTCACAGGTCCACTGGATAAATAAATAATAAGCATTGCTTACAGGTATATGTGTGAAATACACCTTAGAATTGCCAAGGAAAAGAAAACGAGTTTAGTCAAATTTGGTAAGAACTTAAAAAGAAACACACACACACAAAAGTACTTACATACATAATTTAAACCAGAGACGAACGGACGACAAAAAAAAGAGACAGGCACACGCGTCTCCTATTGAACTATATGTAACCTTGACCAGGTCGCCTGTTTATTAACTTAGTCTGAAAGGAGCAGCCGACGTTTCGGCAAAAACAAATCCACTCTGAAGCCTAGTTTCTATTCCGCAACTTACTCACCTTTTATTTTCGCTCGATCATTATCAAGCACCCACAAACAGGGCATGTCTGCAAATTTGAGTATCCAAACGCTTTCTTGGTATGTCAGAGAAAAAAAAAAAAAAAAAAAAGTGCGTATGGTGACCCAGGATGATGAGGCCATAAAAGACCCAAGACGACAATGCGATCTTTGAGCTCGTGCGTTGCAGCCTTCGGTTTCGTTAAGGTGCGCCTCCTGGGGCTCCAAGTTGTAGACTCCGCGACAAAGTCGGCGAGATCGCCGAGCGCCGCGATTGGCTAGCGCCGCTGCTTGACCTTGGCGCTGGCCAATAGCCACCCGGCGCCGACCAATCGCATGAGTCGGCGATCTCGCCGACTTTCGTTGAAGAACTCGTGTGTCGTTCACGTCGTGGTCTGCTAAATTTAGAGGGAACATTTCTCCGCTAAATTTAGCGGGAATTCACAGTGTTGCGACATTGGGACGTTACAGTTTCCCGTGACGTCATGTCACATGACGTCGCGAGTTTCACGCCTAACTTTGGTGGAAGATTTTTTCCGATAAATTTAGCGGAAATTTAGTCTAACATGACGGAATGGTTCCACGTGACCTCACGGTGTTACGTGATTTTATCAGGGGTGTAAAAACGGGAGCAGAACGCGGGAAATCCCGAGCCCTGACACCGGAAGCCCCGAGAGAAAAAACGAGAAAGAAAGCGACAGAACAGCAGAGAAAGGAAGCAGACGAAAGGTTTGGCGTGCTCGCTTTGCCGGGACCAGCTGAAGCTGCTCGAGCGCTTGTCAGGAGGAGAAATAAACTTTATTGTATTTTAAGCAGACGAAAGCTTGTGGGACGTCCCCAGGTGGGTAGCTGCCTCAGTCCAGGATGCCATGGTCCCGCGCTGCCAGTCTGGACTAGTCCCCAGGTTTTGAGCTGGTCGGCTGGTCCTCCTACGGCTCCGCGGTTGGTCGGGAAATGGGGGGCACGGAAGTGTTGTGCTTGCACTCCCATACCATATGGTAGAGAGTGTTAGGCACTTGACAGTGCTTACAGTCGTAGTCATATTGAGCTTGGTCCATTGCGCGAAATAATGTGCCGTGCGGGAAAGTGTTTGTTTGTAGCTGTCGAAGTGTCACGGCGTCCACTCTGGATATTGTGGGGTGTGGGGGAGGGTAGGTTCTCCTTCCTAGTCTGTCAACTTTATTTTTATTTAGGGCGCGATTCTGGTGTTTTCTTCTTCTTTTTGTGCAAGGTAAGCTAGAAAAAAGAAATCCAAGCGAAAGCTTTACAGGCGATGTTTCGCTGTGGTATGGGAAGCATCGTGACTGCCAACTGAGGCCAGCGATGTCTGCGCACGTGACCTTTCCCATTAGATTTTTTTTATCAATTATATGAATTTAAGCTTTAAGATCACAGCCTAGACGCAAAGTTTGAATAAAGATATTATTATTATTATTATTATATCGAAGACGCGTGACGTTGAAGTGTCCCATGAACACCGTTCGCCAACTTTAAGCACGGCAGTGTAACTGTGTAGGGCTGTGTGCAGCATCTCGGCTGTGACCGAATCGCGGGTCATGGTAAAGAACCGAAAATGTTTTGCCGTCAGCGTAAAGGCCTATATATACTGCGCCTTTCAAACGGTGCCACGGTCTCGGCTTTCGTTGAGCATTGACACAAATCTACACCATCGTTTTTTGTTGTTTTTGTTTCGTTCGGACGAAGGTTGACTCGAGCAGCCGGATCGGGATTCCTATTCCGCTCTCGGCCAAGAGACGCTTTCGCAAGCAATTTCATTCGGAAGCCGCGGGGAACGGGTTTTTTCATTTTCCCATTTTTCTTATCGCTGGTCGCGGGTAGGCGTTAGTCGTGTAAGTTGCACGTGATCACGTGCTTGAGGGAGAGAAGGAATCTCTTGGATCGCCGCCGCCTTGATCGCATCGCAGGCCGGCTCAGTTGGACGACTTGCGCGGGACGACCAACTTGGTAAGTGCCGACTCCTCATTTCGACGGAACTGCTTCATGAATAGATTTTCGTGTTTTTTGGGGTTTATTTTTCTTTAAATTCGAAGGTGTTTTGTGTGTGTGTGTTGGGGGGGAGGGGGGTAGTTCTTTTTCAAAGATTCGGTGTTTTGCGGTACAAATGTCCGATGTCATACGAAAAATTGGCATTTAACCCTAGTGAAAAAAAGTCCAATAAACAGGAGAACATACAAGGTCATGTACGCCTTATATAATTTCTTCTATTATAACTTATTTTTCTTATAAACGGCTTATATGATGTATACAAATTCTGATATGTTTATTACACAAATCATATACGAAATGTTTCCTTTTTCAATAGGGTTAAAGGAATTTTGTCTTGAAGAACACAGAACAGGAGTGTGAGATTCCCCAGCACGAAGGAAACATGCGCGTAATTCGAGTATTAATTTTTCTTTTTTTAGGAGAACGTAACGAGATAAAGGGTGTGGTTCTCAGAGATATATATTAATTGGGGACAGTTGAGTGCTGACTGCACTTTGGGAGGACAGCCGAAAATAAACATGTACATAAAGATTCCTTTTTGTTAAGCTGGAGTTTTTTCTTTAATACAAGGACAGCTCCAATTCGAAAGTTTCCTGTTTTCCTCGATTTAATAAAACCGGCGATCGGGGGTAGGTTTCGTGGTTTATAGATTTATATACCGAAAACACGAAACCTACTAATAAAAAAGAATGTAATAATTTGCCGGATTTTGTAGTGTGCATCAGTGATCCCCTATTTTCCTAACAATGCCTTAATAATATAAATTGTTCCCACGCATTTAACGCCGCCTGGCCCACATATAGAATGTATTCGTTTTTAAATATTTAACTTTTGTGTGTGTGTGTGTCAATGTTCCACATTTAAATTTTTCTACGCTGCCCCCCCCCCCCCCCCCCCCCCCCCCCCCGTTTACCTTATATAATTCCCGTGCTGGGGCACTTCAGAGCTAATGAATGAATCAGTCCATCAATGAGTGCCCATAGAAATGGTTTTGGGTTAAACGTTTTCGCGTGCGGGTGGCTTGCCCTTCGCTGCATTTTCTGTCGGCAACAAAACGGCGTTCTAGCGCGTTCTAGCGCAAAGGGTTTTCCTCCGGCTTAACATAATAAAACAAATCACAAAAACACGCACGTTTCGCCATGTTGACGGGTGGCGTCTTCAGTATACATGCACTGGCCACGGCAAAAAGGGCAACGGAGAAACGTCTGTATGTTTTTGATATTTGTTTTGTTATGTTAAACCGGAGTAAAACTCTCTGACATATGACTTCCCCCGGATTTCGAAATACATTTGCGTTTAAGCGCGTGTTCGTTTGATTCCTTCCACTGTCTCCAAACCCATAGAGTCTAGCTATACTGTGTGTCTGTAGCGTAAATGTAGTAATGATAAATATAAAAAATAAATAAATATCATACAATATAAATAAATAATAAATGTGTGTGTTCCCGAACCCTATTATTTAGTAGGAGCAGGCGAGACCTGCACTTTCGCCGAGCCGGTGTCTCAAGTGCGCTTTTGAATCCAAAACTGATGCGACGAGGAAATTAAGCGACCGTCGGCGACGCGGGGAGCTCCATGATTTCATTTATTTGTACCTCACAAGCGCCTTACATGAGGCTGAAAATTCAGGAACTTTAATGTAAGGAAAACATGAAAGCGCGTAAAAAAAAGAACAAAAGAAGCACGTTATGGCAAAGTAAAAAAAAAAAGGCTACTGAACACTGGTAAGGTACACAAATAACGAAAACACGTATCACATAAACACACGTGTCAAAAAAACACTATGTCAAAGTACAAAAATTAATATGGCGGTAACCGTGGCACACTAACATATACATCAATTCACAAAGTACGAAGCACGCATTCTTGAATTCGTCAAAGTAATTAAGAGCTATAATATCGGCAAGTAGTTTGTTTCAATCGTTTATCGCCAACTGTAACGGAGATATTTGGAAGAGTTTGGTACGAGGTTCCTATAATAATCGGAATGAACCAACTCGCCCAGATTTCTACACTTCCTATAATAATATTTTATGTTGATGATCTAATCTAGGAAAAATTACGATGTGGCGGCTTGACAAGTTCAAGCCTCAGAAGTGGATTATTATAATAGTGGTCATGGAGAAAGGTTAGTTTCGAATTTTTTTTTTCTGGTAGAGAGGAGTTGCAAGTCGGCTTCATTTTTCAGCTGGGACGCTCGTGTATCCAGAATAATCTTTAAAATATAAATGTAACGGTCTTGTTTTGGATTGATTAAATTTCTTGAATTAAATAGCCTTTGTGAAGGATTCCATACGGGAGACGCATATTCCAGCTAGGACCGAATATATGACTTGCAAGCAAGTAAACGAACGTCTCAAGGAGCCAAATATAAATGTCTTCTCATAAAGCCCAATGTCCTACTCGCCTTGCTGCCACATAATTTACATTGTCCTGCGAATGTAGTTTGTAGTGCAAAATAACTTACGCGTATTTTGTAATTATTTATTTTCTCAAACGATAGGTTGCTTATTGTGTAGTTGAATGTTGCGATGGGCGTTTTTGTAGTGAGTGTCGCGAGTTTTGATTTTGAGACATCGATATTCATTCGCCGATGGTCACACCTCAAGGAAAGAGTGTGGCAATCCTGAGGGCTTACAAAACAGATAAAGTCACACACGCACACACACAAAAAACCTGTCCCGGAACGGCAAACGAAACTCGTTAGACGCACGTGCGGCTATACGGTCTTGCGATATTGTATAAGGCAGTGCTTCTCAACCACTGATGTTACGCGGGCCCCTTGTGGATCGGGGGAGACGATGGAGGACCCCGTTCGTGGTGCGGGGAAGGAAAAGTGATTGGTGAATTATGAAAGTGATATAATAAATGGATATAGCTAAGGGCTAATGTGAACTAGACTTCTCTAATAGACATATACACGAGAAAACTACCCGAAAATTGGAACGTTTATTCTCAATCTGATAAAAGACAACTTTAATTGCCGAGAGGCAGGGCTTCGCGGACCCCAAGGATGTCTTTGCGGACCCCAAAGGGTCCGCGGACCCCCATTTGAGAACCACTGGTATAAGGAAAGAAAAACAAGGCAAAGGGATACTTTTTTTTTTAATTTAGGCAAAAAAAGGTTCTACTCGAAAAAGTGTTTTGTTTTTTGTTTTGAATTACGTGAGCGCTATAAGTTTGCTACCAATCTTCGAACGCACCATGCTGATTTTCTCGGCCTTGCGTAGAACTTGAGAGTGCGTGAAAGGGTAATCAAATAAATGAGCAGTTTTATATAGTTTAATGCTCCTGACTTTACGGTGGTTGAGTTCTTCTATGACTGGACGTAAATAAAATGTAGTTTATTTTCATCAGGTGGACTGAGCGTTTTTCTGCGTTTTTTTTTAATGTGTAGAAATGGTTACAGCGACTAAACACGTTGAGAAACAAATTACGTTAATAGGCAAGAAGTCAAGGCACAATAAAGTGAAGTAGTTTGAATATAGCAAATTTATATTCGGTTGCTTGAGCCTTTCTTATCGCACATTATCAAGAAGAAGGTTTTATACTGACCGGTTCCTAATATTTCCATCAACCCTTAATAATAAAATTATCTTAAGTTCCGAATTATGAATAAAGCTTTTGGCTTTTATTGTCCTTACCACCGCTTCGCCGTAAAATTGTTAGGGGTACAAATATTGGCGACTTTTTTGTAAATACCGAACCACAAAACCTATTAAGTTACAAGGAATCAGTATGCGGAAAGTAGAACAATACTAATACCATGTGGTTTTTGTGAATGTCGCGTTGTGTAACCCAGTGTTTATCGTTGCTGGGATGTTTATTCCATCAATATTAAAAAGAGTACTGCACGCGAAAGAATATATCTAGTTCTTGGGTCCTTACCAAGAATGACAGTACTTTCAACCCTCGTAGGGCAATACAACCGAAGTTAAAAGTGGTATTGGCAACGTTAAAAGACGCACACAGCATAAAAATCATACAATTTTATTTACATTAAAGCAGTTCACGCTCTCACCGAAACCGCGTGTTCCGCCACGCAGCCATTTCTTGAAGGCACGAACAACTCGATTCCTGGATTTCCTTTTGATGGCGTATGTATTTTTGCGGGTTTTACCAAAGCGATTGAAGGACCGTTGTTAGTACGAAAGCACACAAAGAAGCAGAGACGGCAAAACAGGTTTTACCATGGGCACGGCCTTGCCTTAGGTATTCTCGTACTCGTAATATTTACGTGGAAACATTGTACCAGTCATGTCTCGTTAATATGGACACCTCCGTTGCCCCACAGAATCCTTCATAATTTGAGTCGTCCACATTAACGAGACAAAAATGGACGTATAGTTCGCGCACGAGTATTTACTGTATAGTACAGCGGGCTATTCATACTAATAGGGTCCGTCTTAAGGAGACATGACTGGACCAAATGAGAGCCCTTAAAGCTACGCCTTATACTCCGTTCTCCCTAACTGCTACCAAGGCCACGAGCACTAGAGCTCGAGGTCGCTGCTTTGAAGCGTTCTTCCGCAGAACGAGCACTCACGCTAGAGGTGCACATCTCAAAGGAGTGCGGACTAGATCGCAGCTTAAGGGTGGACAAAGTATAGTTATCGAGATATGTAAATACTAGTTGCTGGTAACTGGCTTCATATATTTTTTCTTCTCCTAGGTACCTGCCCCCAAAATGCTGACTGTAAGCCTTCTCACGCTGTCTCTAGTGGCCTATGGTGAGTCCGCATTTACTCTCCTGTGATTGTAGTATATGTATACAGTTCGTTTCACTGTAAAGGTGTACTCGGGAGTTTTCTTCATGAACTTCGATTTGCCTGAAAAGTGGCTGAACGCACCAACGAACATCGCTGAAATAGTAACCCCCCAAAAATTAGTCCAAAATAGTTTTGTTTTTCAAAGGTTCTGAGTTTAAAATTTTGGTCCTCATTGTGTTTCTCAAACCGAAAGTCTCTACTGGCAACAATGAAAAAGTGACGCGAGCGGCTGGTAGGGAACCGTAGAATTTGTTCCCAACTGAGTGCAAGCAGTTTCATGGTGTCAAGTGAATGATTTGAAAGCTCGCTCCAGCACCCGCGCAGCATCAGGAAACAAATGTTCGGCATAGTCAATCTTATACACTATCCGCTCGACCTGCAAGCAAGCTCGCCACTGACGTTACGGCACTGAAAAGCACGGGTATATTTGAATGTTGATCTTGACATCCTTTTCATTTGTCGATTACACAGAAACTGTTCTGAATAGACCCTTTTTGGAATTCAGTCTGGCAACTTTGATCACCATCATCATCTCAGTGTATGACATCTGTGCCGTACTAATGGCGGCCTTCTTGAGGCTAGTGAAGGAAGAATTGGAGGATACTACCAAGCGGAGAATGAATGAGGCTTGTACTTTCAAACCGTCAGTAGAACACAGCGCACCAATTAAATACAACAGCAGCGTGCACGCTTATTTCGAAGTGTGGTCCAATCAATCTCTTGGCACAAGTTTTTTCTCTAAATCCTTTTGATGGTGGAAATTTAAGTAAGGTGCTTAAGGGTCGCTGCTTTGTACTGGTCAGTGCTTGTGTTCACACCAATGAAAATGAAAGAAATCAAGAAAAAAAAAGAGGTGATCAAAGTTGTCGTGATTAGTTTAGCCGGCCATGGCAAACCCACAAACACAACCAGTGCCGTGACGACGCACTTTTATTTTGCGATACTCGATTGGTTTTGTCGTGTCTTAGTTTCTGCCGCATTTTAACGTACGTCAAACGGTGTATGGAGACATGTCTTGTAGCTATGCAGTGCCCCTGCAAGTTCATTAACCTTGCAATGCTGCGCGGAATGCCAAGTTCGTCTGCTCTTTGCGCAGTTGTCGCACTGACGTTGGAACGCCGAGCTATGATCGGCTCCGGTTGGAAGAATAGTGGGTAGACCTCAAGGCAGCTACTGCATTGAGGTCTACCCACCATCTTTCCGATCAGAGCCAATCAGAGCTCGGCGTCTTTCTGACGTCACTGCAGTCTCTGCCCTAGAAGCAGACGAACTTGCACGCCATATAGACCTTTTTCAGAAGCGCGCGCCATCTAGTAAATGCTGCGCAAATTTTTCGAGTTAACTATTGTTTGGGCAAGCGCTCAAGGCGCGTATTGAGTACGACGGTGGCGACAGTGTTCGGCGTGAACTCGGCTTAGCTCGTGCCGAGAACGAGTGCGTTCGGCGAGGACTCGGATCCGATCGGGCACTTTGTGCCCAAGATGGATGGATGGATGGACGTTAATGACTATACCCTTTGTAACGGGCGGTAGCTTGCACCATCTAGCCTAAGCCACGGAAGGGTGACCGCCAATGTTGCTTGATCGTGTTTAGAAAAAAAAAAGGGGTCTATTGCAGTGTCCTTCTTGATAAACTCGTCTACGGGATTGATAAAGTAATCGCAGAAAGAGAAGCTGCCCTTCCCACCAACGCAACTGCAGTCGGCATGCACAGGCTGGTCTTTTCAAACTCGGCCTCTGAGAATAGATGCTTGGGCGAGTTGGATATTCATGATAAAGGAGAAGCGCTAAAGTAAACTCACTCACACGCACACTCACACCAGAAAAACGGTCACTCACGCCGCGCTGACTTTCAACTCAAATTGTATTTTCGTCGTCTTTCGTCTTCTTTTACCCGTATTAAATTTATCTTCTCACTTCGTTCTCTTCTGAAGAGACAAATTTAATACGGGTAAAAGAAAACGAAAGACGACGAAAATACAATTTGAGTTGAAAGTCAGCGCGGCGTGAGTGACCGTTTTTCTGGTGTGAGTGTGCGTGTGAGTGAGTTTACTTTAGCGCTTCTCCTTTAACGGCCTCTGACTGTGTTTGATGAGTTCTGCTGCCTGTCCATACAAATCGGGTCGTAAAGTCAGCTTTTAGCTATGCTACATGGCTTGCACTGACGTCGCATCTGCGGCCATTGTCACTCCTTCTATGTATCATTTTTTCCCCCGGTTTCGGGGTGAAGTGTCCTGAAAACTTAAAATTATCGCTAAATATTTTCAAGTTGGTTGCCCTTTTCGCGAACAGTAGAAATTGACATTCATTTAATAACGACTGGCATTCAAACCTCAATTGCAAGATGACCCACAAAATTATTTATTAATATTTTAATTATCAAATTCAGTTAATTAATTCACTGAACGTCCTAACCCGACAAACAGAATAAAGCCTAAATCATTTTCTCCAGAAAAAATAAAACAAAAATCTGTGTAAAAAACTAACACCCTGTATAGAACACGAGGAAGCTGCAAATGTAGATGACTTGCATTGAGGGTATGCGCTTTCTAACACCTCTAAGCTCGTCCCACTTAGGTTCCGGTCATAACCGAAACGTTTTTGCAAAAGAAGTTCCGCTTAACCAGGAGGAACCGTGTTCTATATACTTCGTAGATTAAACATAGCAATGTTTCAGTTAATTGTAAATGCTTCGTAGTTTATACAGATCAGTGTTCCAGATAAGTGATTATTGTAAACAAAAAATGTAACCAAACAACCACTTTCTGGAGGCATTAACCGGAGTAGATTTTAAGTGAAGCTGGGTGAGTGGAACGACAATCCACGTAGCACGTAGCACAAGTTCCAAATAAAAAACAAATAGAAAAAATGAAAACAAAATAGTAGCGAAGTGAACCGTTTTACGCATAATCCCCAATCAACATAGTAATTTGCCTCGTTCTAGAAAAAAAAGTTATGTGGAACGTTATCTAAACTGGAACTTATGGGGAGCTAGATTAAGAGTACCTAAATTGTTTACACTAAGCCCATACGTCGACGGGTACCGGCTAATCGTTGGTCCTCTTGCGTGCTTCCAGCCTCCGCTGTGGCCACGGTCACCGATGCCAACAACTTCATGGACGCAGTGCTCCACACCAGAATTCCGGCACTCATCACGTCGGAGCCCATTCTTTTCCCATTCGCGACCATTCCTCCTTTCAACTTCACGGTACGTTGATCCAGGCCTGTTATGCTCCTTTACGGGTATACCGCTGGGACGGTCTTTCCATTTTTTTTGTTTATGTGTTTTACGAACTTACATTATCACCCCAGTCTATGCACACTGGGTGGCACTATCAGCGCGAACTTGACATTTCCACCATTTTCCATTGCACTTCAAGGAAAAGTATATTGGCGGACACCAAATTTAACCACCCAAGCCGCAGACACGCCGCTAATAGAACACACAAAAGACGCGGTTTTTGCTGCTGGCATGATGACAAAATTGTCTGCAGACACGCCGCAAGCATATTCGAATTAAGCGGGTTTGCGTGCGGACATGCCGCAATCATATTCGAATTAAGCGGGTTTGGTTGTGGACACGCCTCAAGTATATTCGAATTAAGCGGGTTTGGTTGCGGACACGCCGCAAGCATATTCGAATTAGACGGATTTGCGTGCGGACACGCCGCAGACATATTTGAATTAAGCGGGTTTGCTTGCGGACACGCCGCAATCATATTCGAATTAAGCGAGTTTAGTTGTGGACACGCCGCAAGCATATTCGAATAAAGCTGGTTTGCGTGCGGTCACTCTGCAAGCATATTCGAATTAAGCTTGTTTGCTTGGGAGGCACGCCTCAAGCACATTCGAATTAAGTGGGTTTGAGTTATACGAATGTGGGCTTTGAACATGTCTGGTGATAGTTTCTGTCTGACCAATGTGACAAGGCCGTCGTACAAGGAAGAAACGCGCCTCACACATCGTCTCCATACTGTCTTTTGTATTATGTATTAGCAGCGTGACCCCGGCTTTAGGTTACACCCTGAGAAGTGCACTTCCCACCACACTGGTAGATTTAATGATAGCCCTTCGATTAAAAAGAACAAGCAAACAACAACAACTCACACCCCCACAAATTATCAATTGTTTGTTCGCTCTATACAGTGTCATGCTGTGTACAGTCTGTGTGTAAGTAGGTGCATATTTTCCCGAACTTTCGGCAACTAGATTTGATTACTTCCAGAGCCGCAGCCGGAAATCTGCTAATTACTGGGAAGGATTTTGCGAAGCAATTATGCAGCCATCAAAAGCTCAGCGCTAGCGTGACGAAGATGGGGGTAATGTTTAGGGCACAGGAAACCGCAAAGGCGACAGTGCATCAATATATTTAGTAAGGGTGTGCGAATATTCGAAATTTCGAATACGAATCGAATATTTTTCTTATTCGAAACGTATTCGATTCGAAAATTGCATATTCGGAAGTTCTCGAATATTCGGCCAAAGCCGAATATTCGGGAAAGACGGCGAATATTCGCACATACTGCGAATACTCGAGCAAGTAACGAATAATTTGCCTGCCACACATTACCCTATAAATACGTTTATTCACCGAGAAAGGCGTATGATGCGTGCGTTTTTAGTCTGCGTCATTTCTATCTGTCCGATGGTAGCAAGACAGAATCGGTTTTGGTTTCTTTTTCACCAATCCCTTTGTTGTGTGGCACTTGTATAGCAATATGTGATGTAACTACGCGTTCCATAAATAGATACAATAAAATAAACCTCGAGAGTGAAATATAAATATAAAATAAATCTCGAGAGTGTTATCTAATATAAATGTTTACAACAACTCCTGACACACCCGCGCAGTCAAAACTAGGGATGTCGCGAACCTGTCCAGGTTAGAGTTCGACCAAGTTAGAATTTTTCGAACTTTCATCGTGATGTTCGACAAAGGTTCAAGTGAAGTTCAACTTTCGTGCGCATGCGCCAAAATTAAAAAAAAAAAAAACTAGTTGACTTCACCTGGCGGAGGAAAAGTTCAATATTTGTTGGATTTAATGGCATCACTGGTTCACATTAATAACGAATGAAAGCGTTAAAAGCACATATTTTTGCTTTTATATGGTGTAAATTTGGTAACTATTTTATGAAATATAAAGTAAAGTACTTTCAAAATTATTTGTTTCCCGAAATTCGAAATATTCGTGTAGCAGCCGGGCAACACTGTCTATATGTGGAACTTCTTCAAACTTTAGTGAAATTTCGCAGGTTTCGCGAGTGAGAGGGTCCTTTTACTGGCGGAAATGTTGTCACGGCGCGTAGGGAGCGCTTCCTTTCTGAACACGTTGAGCAGTTAATTTTCCTACACGATAATTTGTAATGAGTGCATTACTAGAAGTATCTTTATCCTGTTGCAGCCCTGTAAAATGCAGTTTAATTGATTTATTTTAAAAAGGCAATAAAACCTGCGGTTACCTCTTGTTTTTCAATTTTTTATTACTAGACACATATTCGATATTCGATTCGATATTCGAACCCCGTTTTTTGCCTTATTCGTATTCGATTCGTATTCGAAAATTTCAATATTCGCACACCCCTAATATTTAGTTTTATCCTTATCGTGATAGTTCAGTGAGCGTGCATAACGTAGTTGTACAATTCAAACTAGTCTTCAAAAATAGTTAACCTAGACTCACAGTGAAGAAGAGCGTAATTAAGTTCAAATACAGTTACATTCTTAGGCGTACAGTTAGATTTGTGAACAAAAAATAACCAGGGTGCTTTGAGATCGCAATTTTACGGCGGGTAATTGATCTACGCGCACTCGACGGACTAGAAAAACCCAGAATTACAATCACGCGTGACTTTCTTTTGTAATTAAAGCTCAACCAAGCAATGCGTGTTGCCTGTTTTCTGAGGTGCATACGTCAGAAGAAGGGACGAGTCGAAATGTCTGGTAGCATTTTTATCAAGGAAGAAAACCTAGAGTGATTCAGTTTTGAGTCTTCTAAAGCCTTAGTGCGCATAAACTGAGTCTGCGCCATAATATAAGATGCAATTTCAAAGACCCCTCTAGTACTCTTTGAAGTTCCAATTACTTAAACATATCGCACGACGCTGACGTGTGCTGCGGTTGCTAATCAACAGCTCAGTTTTCAGCGCGCAAAAGATATTGGCGCAGTTCCCACCCGATTTGGCAGTCCGTTCATGGCAGAGTTTGAGGCGGCGACAGCACGTTGCGCTGAATATTAAAACCAAACCAACTTTGATTTGTGCATATATCTGTAATTAATGCCGGAAAGCAATTTTGCTACAGTTACTGAAAAAATTAACTAAGGTAGTTTATCTTACTGTTGTAAAGTATTCCAAATGAGTGAAATTGCAGCTACTTAGAAAACTTCAATAACGTTTACTTAGTTAATTTACCGCTTTGATACAAAACACTAAAATGCTGATGCGCCAGTTCGCAGCAGTCCAATTTAAAACCTCTCGTCACATGTTGGTGCAACGGAAGCAAAGACGAGTGTCCTGACGTTCACATTTTATTCCCAAGTCTTTTTTTCTTTGCGATTATTTGCGACACCTGCACGTTTTGGTTCCATATGCTGATACCCATTTTTTTTAACAGCCCCCCCCCCCCCCCCCAAAAAAAAAAAAAAGAAGGAAATTTTTTTTTTTTTTTTTATAAACACGCAAGAATGATTCACACATTTACGTTTGAGTATGACCGCCCGCAATAAATCAGGTGACGCCATCTATCGGGTAGGCCTGGAAAATTTTTGATCCGCGTATATTTTACGCATCGTTTTTCCAACGCAGGTCTAAAATAATTCGGACAATGTTAGCGATTACTTCTCAAAAATAGCGCGTTGATCTGATATCCAATACACTGCAAAAACGTCAGTCTAGTTATAGTACGCAGATCGGACGCGTTCCAGGGCCACTTCGTAGACGGCGGCAGTGTGCCTGTGTGTTAACTATTCTCCCTTCACCTTTCAGGGGCCCTAAACTCGTTAAAACACAAAGTTGGAGCCGAAAGTTCGCGGAGCGCCCCGATTGGATGTTGCCGAAAAAAGCGCGAAGCCATCGTCGTGATTGGCCAATCGGGTGCGGTCCATCAACTCCGTCCCCAACTTTGTGTTAGACGAGTTTATACTTCGTCTCACCCTAGCATGGACTAACCGCAAAGGCTGTGCTAGCGCGAGCGGCCGGCCTTGACTGCCTTGACTAGAGCACTTGCTGCACGAGCACTCGTGCAGCCGCCGCGGCTTAATTCAAAGCGACTAGCTCGCGCTTTTAGCACGCGCGGCTAACAATAGTCCATACTAAGGTGAGACGAAGTATAGATGCCCAGCGGAGACTAGAAACTTCGCCTTCAGCGTGAACTCGCTGGCTTCCGCACTGCTTTGGTTGCGCGTGCCTGCGCGTTCACACTTGTGCTAGCAAGGGCAGAAACCTCGCTTTCAGGCAGCTGTGCATGGACGTTGCCATAACCGACTTTCAGTCTCTGTTTCCTTTTATTCCGTTCGCCTTACTTCATTATTACCACAGAAGGACAGGTTATTGCCACTTCAGGTGCTCCTGTGCCCATGTCCCCGGCATAGTCCTTTGTGGAGGCTCGTCAACGCCCGCTTCAGTGGCTGGGCATCTCAGTAAGACAAGAGAAGATCGGCAATGGCGGCTCAATCTAGCACTTGTTTAAAGCCTCCATAGTCGTAATCGGTTTCTAGTGGTTGGAATGTAGTCGATCGCAATCAAACGTTAAGGTCCAAACCAACCTTCACATCTTCGTGCTGTGAAACGGTGCTATGGCAACACTCACTGAATGTCGTCAGGATACCAGGCTCTATGGCGTATACGCTTAGAGCCATGGTCTCACTGCGAATACATCGGACGAGAGACAGTCTCCATCAACTGCTTGAGGCGTGTTTATTCCTTTGTTTGACGGGGCTGTCGGATTGGTCATGAAAATAAAAAAAAACCTGTCTGCATTCATGTTTGACGTATGCATGCTTAGAATATGTCTGAGGAGTCTCCTCAGATAACCTTCCCGTCACGTCTGCAACGAACACGGTGCTTTCGTATGACAAGCAGTGTGTCTGTGGCCCTAACCGGAAGAATATCGAACCGAGCGAGCTCTCCGGTTGGCGTATGTCGGTGGCGGACGTGTCGGATGTCGGCATTGTTTTTGTGCCGACAGAGACAAAAACAAAGAAACACCAACAAAAAAAAAGTACGGGAAACGTACATGCACGGAAGCTCTGCGTAGCGGGTGATCGACTATCCACCGGAAGGTGAAGAGAGAGCGTTGGTTTCCGACTCGTAGATGGTTCCCCAGACGCTCGGATCTGCTTGGATCCGCCTTTTGGGTGTTCAGTTAAAAGGTTTCGAGATTTTGTTCCATGTGGTGCCATTTGCGAGCAGCATCGTCGGGGGGAGTCTGCGGGGAAAGGGGGTGAGGGGGGGGGGGGGGTTTGCAGAGAGATGTGACGTGACGGGCAAAGCGTTGCTAAGAAATATTTTGGGTGTCATAATATTTACCATTTCAACAAAGCCCCAAACAACCAAATAGTCCTCCCTGAAAAACGTTTCTGTGTGTGTTTTTTTATAAAAAAATAGTTACCCTTGGGAGCAAGGGGGGGGGGGGGGGAACTGCCGCGGACATACGGGCGACAATCGCATACCCTTCCAAGGTCATCGCTTGGGCGATCGCGGGTCGTCCAAAAAGCTTTTTATTGTTTGGAGGAAGACAAGAGGAAGACAATCAGGGGTTTTAGGGCCCTGATTGTCTTCCTCTTTTGTGACTTTTGACAGAAGGACAACGAGAGGCTGCAGAACAAGCGCACGATTCATTTCTCTTGATGAATGCGTTCTGTCTATGCATGCGTACTAATTTCTTTTTTTCCTTTTAGTAGTTGGTTGTTCTTGGCTTGACTCGGGTCCCAGTGGGTGCATTGTCGTTGTAGGCATACTAGTTTTTTTTGTTATGTTAGTGCTTGCGTTGATGCGATATCTAGATGACGAAAAAAAAAAAAAGAATAAAAAAAAGTGCTACAACAAAAAAGAAAAAAAAGTTTGTTGTTTTTGCGGTCCGAAGCGTTTACAAAGCCCGGAGCACCTCGCCTTCGTTCCCGTGACATGTCGCTCGCTTTCGCAGCAGTGTTACCTTTGGTAACACTGCGCTTTCGCGCAGTGTTACCAAAGGTGCAGGATTGAGAGCGTAACCCAACACTTGAAGGAGAAGGGGAGCTCTCCTCTTTTTGGGACTCTCTTTCATGGGTCTCCACGTCGCAATTGTCCTACAAAAGCAACTTTAATTTATTTCACGCTCGTGGCTTCCAAGTACTGAGCGCAGCTAGTGAGATAGGGTATAGTTATAGCTGATTAACACGATGCATATTTCTAACGCACAATAGTTTTCCGAAATCAAGGTTTCGCTCAAATGGATTTCAACAAGAAAAAGAAAACGTACGATGGCATCTTTTGTACACTCATTACTTCAATAACACCGAGTCGCCTCGTATCCTTTTGTTTTTCTTTCAGTGTACTAATTTCTTTCTGCGCATTACGGCTGTTACGACGCGAATTCCGTCTGCTCTCGAATTTGAACTTAGGCTCAGATCAGGGACGGACCAGTTTAAATCAGGAAAATTTAATTAACACTGTAGCAAAGTAAATCTATCATATCGATCGGAAATACGATTTGACACATTCCATAAACACGTACTGTGCACAGCGAATGCAATTGCGAGTCAGCGTGCAAAACGCCGCCACACAACGCTACCATAAAAGCTCAGCGCTAGCGTGACGAAGATGGGGGTAATGTTTAGGGCACAGGAAACCGCAAAGGCGATAGTTCATCAATATATTTAGTTTTATCCTTATCGTGATAGCACAGTGAGCGTGCAGAACGTAGTCGTACGATTCAAACTAGTCTTCAAAAATAGTTAACCTAGACTCACAGTGAAGAAGAGCGTAATTAAGTTCAAATACAGTTACATTCTTAGGCGTGCAGTTAGATTTGTGAACAAAAAGTAACCAGGGTGCTTTGAGATCGCAATTTTACGGCGGGTAATTGATCCACGCGCACTCGACGGACTAAAAAAACCCCGAATTACAATCACGCGTGACTTTCTTTTGTAATAAAAGCTCAACCAAGCAATGCGTGTTGCCTGTTTTCTGAGGTGCATACGTCAGAAGAAGGGACGAGTCGAAATGTCTGGTAGCATTTTTTATCAAGGAAGAAAACCTAGAATGATTTAGTTTTGAATCTCCTAAAACCTTTGTGCGCATAAACTGAGTCTGCGCCATAATATAAGATGCAATTTCAAAGACCCCTCTAGTACTCTTTGAAGTTCCAATTACTTAAAGATATCGCACGACGCTGACGTGTGCTGCGGTTGCTAATCAACAGCTCAGTTTTCAGCGCGCAAAAGATATTGGCGCAGTTCCCACCCGATTTGGCAGTCCGTTCATGGCAGAGTTTGAGGCGGCGACAGCACGTTGCGCTGAATATTAAAACCCAACCAACTTTAATTTGTGCATATATCTGTAATTAATGCCGGAAAGCAATTTTGCTACAGTTACTGAAAAAATTAACTAAGGTAGTTTATCTTACTGTTGTAAAGTATTCCAAATGAGTGAAATTGCAGCTACTTAGAAAACTTCCATAACGTTTACTTAGTTAATTTACCGCTTTGATACAAAACACTAAAATACTGATGCGCCAGTTCGCAGCAGTCCAATTTAAAGCCTCTTGTCACATGTTGGTGCAACGGAAGCAAAGGCGAGTGTCCTGACGTTCACATTTTACTCCCAAGTTTTTTTTCTTTGCGATTATTTGCGACACATGCACGTTTTGGTTCCATATGCTGATACCCATTTTTTTTAACAGCCCCCCCCCCCCCCCGCCCACAAAAAAAAATAAAAAAAAATAAATTTTTGTAAACACGCAAGACTGGTTCACACATTTACGTTTGAGTATGACCACCCGCATTGAAACCGGTGACGCCATCTATCGGGTAAGCCTGGAAACGTTTTGATCTGCGTATATTTTACGCATCGTTCTTCCACCGCACTTCTAAAATAATTCGGGCAATGTTAGCGATCACTTCTAAAAGATAGCGCGTTGATCTGATATCGAATACGCTGCAAAAACGTCAGTCTAGTTATAGTACGCAGATCGGACGCGTTCCAGGGCCACTTCATAGACGGGGCCAGTGTGCCTGTGTGTTAACTATACTCCGTTCACCCTTCAGGGGCCCTAAACTCGCCAAACACAAAGTTGGAGCAGAAAGTTCGCGGAGCGCCCCGATTGGATGTTGCCGAAAAAAGCGCGAAGTCATCGTCGTGATAGGCCAATTGGTGCGGTCCGTCAACTCCGTCCCCAACTTTGTGTTAGACGAGTTTAGAGGCCCAGCGGAGACTAGAAACTTCGCCTTCAGCGTGAACTCGCTGGCTTCCGCAGTGCTTTGGTTGCGCTTGCGCGTTCACACTTGTGTTAGCAAAGGCAGAAACCTGGCGATGAAGGCGGAGCTTCTAATCTCAGCTTATGTGTGAACGGAGTATAGACGCTTTCAGGCAGCTGTGCACGGGCGTCGTCATAACCGACCTTCAGTTTTTGTTTTCTTTTATCCCGTTCGCCTCACTTCATCATTGTCACAAAAGGACAGGTTATTGCCACTTCAGGTACTACTGTGTCCTTGTCCCCGGCATAGTCCTTTGTGGAAGCTCGTCAACGCCCGCTTCAGTGGCTCGGCATCTCAGTAAGACAAGAGAAGATCGGCAATGGCGGCTCAATCCAGCGCTTGTTTAATGCCTCCATAGTCGTAATCGGCTTCTAGCGGTTGGAATGCAGTCGATCGCAATCAAACGTAAAGGTCCAAACCAACCTTCACATCTTCGTGCTGTGAAACGGTGCTATGGCAACACTCACTGAATGTTGTCAGGGTATACCAGGTTCTATGGCGTACGCTTAGAGCCACGGTCTCACTGTGAATACGTCGGACGAGAGACAGTCTGCAGCAACTGCTGGAGGCGTGTTTATTCCTTGTTCGACGGAGCTGTCGCATTGGTCATGAAAAAAAAAAAAAAAAAAAAACTCTCTGCAGGCATGTTTGATGGATGTATGCTTATAACATGGTTGAGGCGTCTCCTCAGATAACCCTGCCGTCACGTCTGCAACGAACACGGTGTCTTTCGTATGACGAGCAGTGTGTCTGTGGCCTAACCGGAAGGATATCGAACCGAGCGAGCTCTCCGGCTGGCGAATGTCGGTGGCGGACGTGTCGGATGTCGGCATTGTTTTTGTGCCGACAGAGAAAAAACAAAGAAGCACCAACAAAACAAAAGTATGGGAAACGTATACATGCACGGAAGCTCTGCATAGCAGGTGATCGACTATCCACCGGAAGTTGAAGAGAGAGCTTTGGTTTCCGACTCATAGATGGTTCCCCAGACACTCGGATCTGCTTGGATCCGCCTTTTGGGTGTTCAGTTCGAAGCTTTCGAGATTTTGTTCCATGTGGTGTCATCTGCGAGCAGCAGCGTCGGGGGGAGTCTGCGGGGAAGCGGGTGGGGGGGGGGGGGGGAGGTTTTGCAGAGAGATGTGACGTGACGGGCAAAGCGTCGCTAAGAAATATTTTGGGGCCATAATATTCACCATTTCAACAAAGCAAAAACAACCAAATAGTCCTCCCTGAAAAACGTTTCTGTATGTGTTTTTTTTTTATAAAAAATAGTTACCCTTGGGAGCGGGGGGGGGGGGGGGGAAGAGAGTCGCTTCCCCCGCCTTCCTTAAATTCTTATATCCACCGCTGCCCCCTATACTCGTGAAAGTTGAGTATGATAGATGCATTACCTAAATACACCTGTGTGGAACGGTTCGTTGCACCCTGTTCGTTAACGTATTTAGACGACATTTTGTGTACGACTGGATAGAGCTCGCGAAAATCCTGTATTTTCTTGACAGGAATAAAAGAAATTCATCGAGTGATTCAACTTGTCGTTATTTACCTTTGGAATTACCATGCCAATGAATCTGTCATTTTAAGGCAGGGAAGGGTATGGTGTGCGTGGAGTGACAATAGACATAGACGATGCTAAGTTCAGTTCAGTTTATTAATTCTCAAAGAAACGTTCATGAACTGTATTACATAAGAGGGATCAAGTAAGCAAGATTTAACAGTGAGTGTTGCCAAACAACGGTGAGGTTAATTATGAACAAGAAAAATCCTCGTACCGGAATGTAGTGGCAATAAAGCTGGGTATCGATTAAATGTCTTGACCCTATTAATCGCTACCATTTAATCGATTAACCAATCAATTAGTTTCTTCTGTTGACTTTCACGAATAACATAAAAAGCGTCAAGATACAAATTTTGTTTATACTGTTTCTTGCTATGCCATCAATGACGCAGTGTACTGCCTTATTTGAAACTTGACGCTGTACCACCCACAAAACAACAGCAGCAACAACAACACGGGGAAGTAACTTTAAAAAAATAAACTATTCTTGCATTATGGTCTCGAGTCTAGACCTTATAATCACTCCGGATCGAAATCATATAGCGCGTGCTAAAGTACTTCGGCGAGGAATAATAAAACAGTACTGTTTCGCGAAACGGACAAAACGAGCACCAAGTACTCAAGCGGACGTTTTTACTTTCTCCTCGAAGTTTGTAACTCGGACCCCAGCGGATTAACTGTTAAAAAGAATCTCGATTAAAGCAATAATTCAGTTATCGGAAGGTTTAATCGACCAATTTTACTCTAAGAAATCTGTACCCTATATACTTTCCCGCAAAGCACCTCGGATAGCCAATCGCTGCAATCTGCGGATGGAAGCTGGGCGAATGACGAGGCTGAACACTCGTTGAGACCCAAATAGTCAGTTCGCGCTGTGGCACTGAGCATTCTGAAACGCCGCGCTCAGTGCTACCGCGCAGACAGTTTTTCTAGGTTCAGACCAGAACTTACTTAGATTGACCAGGACCTGTTCAAGTGGGTTGTGGTCTAAACATGGTTTCAGCCCTGTCATTTTTCGAGGGGAGTGAAGCGATTATCTTTCCTAAACTCCTACGCCATTCAGCACGCCTGCCCTATAACCATGCAGCACTCCGAAGAAACGCCTAACCTGGCCCCAGCTTTGCAATCCTATAGGGGCATAACTTGGGCCTAATAACGTTTTACTCTAAGGCGTTAGCTAGTGCCAAAGTACTTTTCATTGTCTTTTCTATTACTTTTTTTTCTGGTTCACCAAATAAATGCAAAAATAACCGAAAAAAAAAAAAACTCTTATTAGTGAAACGACGTGCAGTGAAACCAAACTGTGGCCTTTCCTCGAGAACCGAGACCCAAGGAAGCCAGGTGATAACCGAATAACCAGGCAGGGAAACCTAAAGCAGGGGTAACACTGCTCACATATCACAAAAAGGACAGTCTGCAAACGTACGAGTCATCGCACTTTCCGTGGTTCGAACGCCGCGTGCCAAGGTTTCTCCTTGAACTTATTGCCATGCGGCATTCAAAGCAGGGATCTCGCGTCGACTCGCGTTCGAATCTGTATGCAGACTGTCTTTTGTATGATGTGTAAGCAGTGTGACCCCGGCTCAACTCTTGCATTTATTTGTCTATTTAGGGTCGACATGCCCAGTCTCTGGTCAAAAAATATAAAGTAAGTTTATACATTGGCTTTTTAGAGCTTCCAAGGCTCCCAATTGCAAAAAAGAAAGGGACTCAAATAATCGTGCTATTTGGGTGGGTGGACGTAATATGATACGGGTGGCGTCTCTCGTTGTGAAAACAGGTGGCCGGAACCAACATCCTGACGAACCGGGAACTACAAGTGAACGTGTCCCGGGGTGAAATCCGGGGCTTCAGCACCGAGGTGAAGCGTGTGGGAGACTGCATGCCGCCTGTGCTCAGGGAAGGCAAGACCTCCATCAGGTGTACCCTCAACTTTACCGGAATCAACGCTACCTTCGACACGCACGTAAGCATCGAAAAAAAAAAAACACTTTGCTTTGCCTAGTTTGAACTAAAGTCGCTGGATCTCGGAGAGTAGCGCTATTGCCTTCCCACCTGCTAGATGGACACAAACGAATACCAACATACAGACGACAAAATCTTTCAACGTGATTGGCTCATCGCTGTCGGTTGCCATAGTGATCGCCATTTTGGACCCTGTCAAATCTTCGAGGCTTCGCAAGGGTCGTCAAAACCAGTCGCACCAAGATCGCTATAGAGCATCATCGCGTACTGAAAGCGTTCCCCGGCCAATATGAGCGTCTTTGGCACTGTGCATGCAATAAACTTATCACTCATGCTTATTTCCCCAGATCTCTTACAATTATGTTGCTTTTTTTGCGCGTTTCACAGTACAATTATTTTTCAATGCCCCCAAGCACCGACGTCGCGTGTGATGCCGTACATCTTCGTACCGCCATCACACGCAACTTCAGTCCTTGGAAACATTGAAAAATAATTTTACTGTTTTGGAACAGGCAAGAGGAGCAACGTACGGGGAGCTTGCCGCTACTTTTTCGAGGATCCAGTGACTTTAGTGCTGGAGGCTGGTGATTTGAAAGGTGTGCCCTACCGTTCTCATCCTGCCAGCAACTATAGTTTGCTGATAAATTGACGCAAACTGTTTGACTTTTCAGACGCGGGGTGACAACATTGTGGCCTCGGATAAAAACATCTGGGTCCGCGCTAGCGTCATCGACACTACGGGAGAGTTTGAAGCCGTCGCCGAGCGCGGCAAGCAGGGCAATGTTCACACCTTCCTTGTGGACAAGATTCACGTGAAGGTCAAGAACGACAAGGCGCTCAGCCTGAACGACAAACGCAAGAAGAAGTTCAGACAGCATTTCGAGGACAAGGTTCTCACCGTGTTGCCGCAGATATTCTACGGCGCCTATCTCCATCTGCTCGGTGCAGCTGTGGGCTCTGTTCCTTTCCCTCATGTTTGATCAGAGAACCCCACCATTATTTCGGTTGGCGCTTGAGGTCACGCTGCTACGATTAAATTGGGCTTAAAATCAATAAGAGTTTCTCTCTGAATCTCGACGTCATTTACAATTAGGAAAAGTGAGGATCCCGAACTTTAGCTTTAAGACTAGCTTCATTCAATGTATTTGCCTCCTGCAATATGTAATGTGCCACCTGAAGTGTATGCTTCAAAGATCGCTAGATGTTATAGGAATTTGTATTGGAGTAGGATTTTATAAAATTATATATACAATGAAAACAAGCGCTCTAAGTTCTCTACGTTGCATGCGATGCAAATTCCTCTTGATATGAAATAAAGCTGACAATATACATGAAGTGTTCTTGAATGGGTGTTGTTTTTTCGGCATTCCAAGACCGACGAGTTGGTACGCCCGCGCTCTGATAGCGAATGCTTGTGAAGGATTGTTTTATGTGGGTTGAGGAGCCCCTTCTGCAGTTCTTATGCTGCTACAGGCTATAGTGGTTCGAACGCTGACTCCCTAAAGTCGAGATCGCACTGCAATACACCATATAAAAAATAACAGGAAGATCCATTAGTAGATTATTAGGGAATGCGTTAGCATGACCCTTGAAAACGCCTCACATGTCCCCCTTTGGGAAACGCAAAGGCTGACCCCTTCCCTTTTCTCTTTTGGCTTTCTCTTTTGT
The DNA here is from genome assembly GCA_013358835.2 of Ixodes persulcatus. Lineage (NCBI taxonomy): Eukaryota > Metazoa > Arthropoda > Arachnida > Ixodida > Ixodidae > Ixodes > Ixodes persulcatus. The sequence goes on from JABSTQ010011364.1 coordinate 811,549, forward strand.
TTCCATTATTTCCTGCTGCCTCTTTTTGTCCTTGTTACGGGGTCAGTGTTAGCATTTCCTAAAGGCGAATGTGTGTGGCGTTTCCAAGGGTCATGCTAACTCATTCGCTAAGAATCGACCAATGGATCTTCCTGTAATTTTTTTCACCCTTTTTCTGTACTCTGCCTGTCAGAATACGGTCATCCATATCACTCATAGATACGGTTATTTATATCACTCGTGGAACGAACCACATCCATACCACTCATGGAAGGAACCGCACCTATATCACTCGTGGAGGGAACCGCATTAATCGTTTTAACTACACACAGACATCACAGCCCACGCACAGCTATTACGGAAACCCAGAGCGAAGAACAACCGGCGACAACAGAGCGGCAACTGAGCACGCCCGCATTCCACCGCGCCGCGGCGCAACACCTCCTAGATAACAAAACCGCCGTGCTGAATGAGATGGCGTCTCAGAGAAGGCCAACGCTGGGCACAGGTTGCACACGACGATTGAGCGACTCAAACTTGACTGGAAGCCGAGCGCTGATGCAGCACTCGTTTCCGATCTGTGTTCAGCGTTGGTCTTCTCTAATGACGCCATCTCATTCAGCACCAAAGCTTTGTTATCTCGGGGGTGTTGCGCGGCGCCGCCTCCTCTCTGGCTCCGCGCCAGCTGTGCGCGTCGCTTTGAAGAAAACGAACTGGCTCGTTTTAGCGAAATCCCGGCGGTGTCTGTCAGTTTGTCTGCGCCAGGGAGAGAGGAAGAGGTTGACGCGTGCTGACGTCAGCGCTTCGGACCACTGGGAGGGACGCACGAGTCGCCCTCTCTCCCTTCTCCTCCCTCTCTCCCCGGAGGTGACAAATGAAAGACACCGTAGGGTTTTCGTCAAAACAAGCGTTCTAATGCTAACGCATTAAAAAAAGAATAGTCTGCAGTCTGAGGCGTATATTTTGTTTATATGTCGGTCCTGTCACGTTGTCCGTACAAGAACGGTATTCTAATATGTTCGAAGCTTACATACGTGGGAAGCAAAGATGCTTAGAAGGTGCTTGATGCGCGTCCGAATACAATTCTGTCATCATATCTGAGGTGGACACCCTGTCTTTTGTATGATATGTGAACAGTGTGGCTGCGGCTTCAGTTATGCACTAAGTTTGGCGTGAAAACACTTGCCGCCAAGTATAGCGGGAAGTGTTTCGTGCTAAAATTTCAAACTTAATACCCCCCCCCCCCCCTCCAAAAAAGAACAAAACACGGCGCATTTTTGTGTTTTCTTAGGACTGCGATACATTCTTTAATGACTTCTGGAGAAGAAACGAGTGTCTGCACGCGGATCTTACAGTTAACTTCGTTGCACGAACACCTGAAGGCCCCAAGCACCTTCCCTATTCCCGTGTTCGCGCTGGCTTCTTCGCCAAGGAAACACATAAGAAAAAATCGTCACAAGTATAATAAAAAAAAATGCGCGAAATGACAGTGACAATGGAAAGACACTTAACTGAAACACCTGTGGTGATGATGGTATTTTTTTATCATAACTTGTTTTTTTTTTTACAAGTGTATAAGATGGATACATCATCTGTCTTCCGTGGAAGAGAGGACGTTTTCGTATTCCATTTAGAGAAGAGGAAAACAAAACCAGCCGAATAAGAAGGTTAGGAGAGGTTTAAGCGCAAACAAACATGAGTAAACTTATTAATGTATGAGCTTACATAAGACTGAACAATAATGATGCGCTTACACTTGATAGAAATAGAGGGTAACTCTCAGATTCACACAGACGGGCTTCGTTCTCTTAGTACGCTTGTGGATCTGATTTGGATATGTCATGTGACGCCTCCTAGGTCGAAAGGCCGCTGTGCTAGGTTTTTGATGTCACATGCACTAGGCCAGCGCGGAGTGCTGATTGTACGTGGGCACTATGGTGCCTGGATCGCATCTCCAACTGGTGTGTTTAGCGTCCTATCCCGCCCATACATCAAAAGTGGTCCCGAAGTGGCAACAAATGACGTCACAGAATCCGGGGTGTCATGCTGTTGACTGTCGCGATCCTGGCGGTTGGCCGTAGAAACGCTGGCGAAAAGCACGAGCGAACGCGAGTGTCGCTGTCGTCACGGCGTCCCAGGCGTCCAGGATCGCGACCGGCGACAGCATGACACTTCTATGACGTCATCAGGCGGAAATCGAGGGACCACTGTTTTGGGCGCGGTAAACACACCAGTCGGAGACGCGTTCCTGGCACCATAGTGGGCACTGCAAGCCGCGCGTTGCATTATGGGGCGTTTCCCCTAATGCAACGCGCGGCTTCAGAAGTGACGTCACGACATTTCCCATAATGTGACGTTTCCCATAACGCAAAGCGCGGCTTCACGAGTGGCTTCAAGAAGGAGGAGGAGGGAGGGGGCGTAGGAGGGAGGAGGAGGAGAGAAGGAGGATGAGGAGAGGAGAGGCAGGAGGGAGGAGGAAAATTGGGAAGGAGGAGTGCGGAGGATGAGGGAGGAGGAGGAGGCAGGAGGAAGAAGGAGGAGGAGGAGGAGGGAGGTTGAGGAGGGAGGAGGAGAGGAGGCGGAGGGGAGGTGGAGGAGTAGGAAAGGAGGGGGAGAGGAGGAGGAGGAGAGATGCCAGCTACCCGTTTTGCAGGCAAGTGATATCACCATTCATAAATCACAGGGAGACACGTATGAAAACATGGTGTGCCCGTTATCGAAGTGGCCATCTACATGGCTATGGGTCTGTGCTATACGCATTTAGGATCTCTGCTGTACCCAAAGGAGGGGAGGAGGAGGAGCAGAGAAGGAGAGGAGGAGGAGAGGGTACGGATGAAGAGGAGGGGTATACCCTCCTCTCCGTACCCTCCCCTCCTCCTTCTCAAGAGCTGCGCTCTCATTCGTCGTTACAAGGAGGGGTAAACGTCTTTTATTTCTTTAAAGAAACCTGTAAAGCCTTGAAAAAAAAAAAAAAAAAAGACTATACATACGTGTGCACGCTGCGCACGTCGCAGCTGCCAGATAAAGTCATCTCCTCGTCTTGGTTACATGCGGCGCCACCAGATGGCCCCTCGATACGCCACTAAGTAGGGTGCCTACATGTCTGTCTGTCTCAGGGTGAAGACATCCATTGTTGCCTTGAATTTGCCAGCGCGTGACTGCTCTCGCGCACTCGGTGCGTGACTTGGCGGTAAAATGGCGTCTATTGCATCAGCCAAAGCTACGCACTCGAGCTGAGTGACACCGGATTGCGCGCACTTCAAAATACATAAAAACACGATTGTTCGGAAAATTGGCTGAGATGTCACCACTCAAGCAAAAGCGCGCGTGTGTATGAAGGCATTCTACGACTAAGGGGAGCCTGTCGAGAGCCCGGTTTCCCATGCTTCTCTATGGAAGACATGCTTGTTTCTAAAGTCATATTTTGGTTGCGACTACGTCATGTAGAAATCGGCACTTGCGCTACGCGTGTTGATTAGACACGGCATTGTCATTAGCTCTAGTTTCGTGTCTCGACGGCAACGATAACAGTTTTATGAACGCACTGAAGCGGAGAGATCTCTGGCTCGGCGTTCAAGCCAGCGTTCGTCAAGGTCAGACCAGACGCTCCGAGCGGAAAGAGCGCGTGCCCAGGTGCCATGGGAACGAGACACTTTTTGTTGTTATTTTATTTACTTATGCTTTCTTCAGTTGCGCCGTCTGCTCGGCGGAGACGCTGTTGGCTGAGGCTACTCGAGCGCGCGTCAATAGAACTTTATCTGGTCGATCGCGTCGCAGTGTTCACCGTGTTGTATGTCTTCATCTATTGCATATATCTTACACGGTTCTCAAAAATAACTCTTGTCACCCGCCGTCGTGTGGGAGGTCACCACGATCACTTGCAGGGCGTCTTGCTGAACTGCTGTGGGTTGATGCCTGTCCACTGCTGAACGTAGCTGCGCATGTTGACCAGGTAGGTCTCAGTGGACGTGTGGTTGCGACACAGGATCCAAGCGTACTCTGCGATGTCACAAAAGAGTTTGAGCGGCACAACTATTTTTAACGTAAAATATGTTTTAAATGTGACAACATTTTTTTGGGGGGAGGGGGGCAGCTTGTTTTGGCCGTAGTTTTTGTTGTTTACCAAGTTTCGTTGAAATAAATCATAACCAAGCTCTAATTCAGCACTCTTCCGGGTTGCCAACGCATAAATAGAATCAACCAATCAAGGCCCGCATCGTTCCTGATGCAGACTCTGGTTCGTGTTTGTTAGATTTGTTTTTGTCATCTCTCTCGCCGTCATCGGTGTTTGTGTTCAGTTTCATGATGCCCATCAGGGTAATTTTTTCTTTTGTCCACCATTTTTGACCTTCAACTATCCCAAAGGTACAGCGTGTCTCGTCTAAAAAAATTAGTGTTATTTTTTACCGCCAAAATAAAGTAAATTACGCATCACCGAGCGTTCATTCTCCGTCCTCCCAAATGTAAATCTAGAGTCCCGAAACAGGTGACAAAATTTTAGAACTAACTGTTATTTAATTAAAAAGTTATGAGTTGTTTTATAAAAATTTCAGTTGAAGATGGAGCCAGTTTTTTCCCGTTTTCGTTGAGTGGAGCCATTATGCTTCATGCATTCAAAAGCCTCCGTCCTTTTTCTTATAAAAAATTTCAAAAAATCACTTCTAACGTTTTAATAAGAAAACGTTAGCTGTAAAACTTCGGCGTGTGGTTCACTCCGGCAGCGCTACATTTTGGCAGATAATGAGCGTTCGGCGAACGCTCATTTTGTTCCGTTTGTGTTGTTGAGGAGGGCGTGGTGGTGGAATGTGGTGGCGGGTGGCCGTGTGCATAATCGGTGAAGGTTTTTGGAAGACTAGCGTATAAAACGTTATGTATAAATAAAATTGATTTATCAACATTCGGAACGTGCTATGTGTTTATAATGCATTTAATGCAGAGGTACAAGCGAGATAGACAAGAATGACAATAATAATCCCTTCAGAAGGAGAAAAAGGGGAACAAAGTACAAACAGAAATCTCCAAACACAGCTAGGTGACTGGTGCGCGACCGAAAAAATCCACCTGGTCCTTGTAGCGAACCCGGGACCACTCCATTTTCATTTAACGTCAAAACAAAAGCTAAAAAAATGTTAGCGAACCCGGGACCACTCCATTTCCATAGAGCGCTCTACCAACTGAGCTAACCAGGGTTTAGACGACAGTAGAGCAAACGGTTTTTATTAGCTGCCACCAGTCTAACACCACCAAGGGTGAACGGCTTGCATTTTGAGGTTATGATTATGATGTAATTAATGCAAAGGTACAAGCGAGCTGGACAATAATGACAATAATAATCCCGGGAGAAGGGGAACAAGGGAGACAAAGGACAGACAGAAGTGAGAGACCAAAACAAATTCGCCTGGTCCTAGTATTGAACCCGGGACCTCTCCATTTTCAGTGGAGCGCTCTACCAACTGAGCTAACCAGAGAGGTTAGACGTCAGTAGAGCAAACTAATTTTTTCGGTTGCATACCAGTCACCTATAGCTGCTGTGTTTGGAGATCTCTGTTTGTCCTTTGTCCCCCTTGTTCCCCTTCTCCAGGGATTATTATTGTCATTATTGTCCAGCTCGCTTACACCTTTTCCTTAATTGCATTATAATCATAATCATAAAATGCAGGCCGTTCACCCTCGTTGGCGTTAAACTGGTGGCAGCTGATAAAACCTGTTTGCTCTACTGACGTCAAAACCCTAGTTAGCTCAGTTGTTAGAGCGCTTCACTGGACATGGAGAAGTGCCGGGTTCAATTCGCGACTCCAATTCACTATAGGTGGCGCCACTCGTTTTCAGAAATGGCGGTTTTAGTGAGGGTCGGAGATGCGTGCCGGTATAGGGGGTATTCACTGGCGGCCATAGCTGTGTGCGCGAATGCTGAGCGCGTGCTGATGGCGAGCTTCCACAGTTCTTTTGCGGCGTGCATTCCGCACCTTCAAGAGTGCCGGTCTTAGCAGCCTATTGATGTGAGCTCGCTCTGAGCATGCGCTCTAAACAGCACCCACAAATATGGCGTCTAGTGAATACTCCCTATACCAGTTGCCGAGCCTGTCTACTGTGCTGGCTTCACTGAGCTACACACATTATTCCCGCTTATACGAGGAAGCTAGGGTGTTATGAGCGCAGGTCACCTCTTTATCCTGGAAACAAAAACGATGTTTAGCGCAATATTTACGCCAGGAGGAACGTTTTCATTCTGGAACGAAACCGAAACTAACCTCTATTTTGGATTTAACTTCTCGGTATAGGTGTTAATTTGGGATTCTTTCATAACTCAACATGTGTCTCACAGCGTAATTATTGAACTAAAGAAGTTGCTCGCGGAAAATTTATTTTGCGACGTATGTCTCCGATTCAGCACTTCGAGATATTTTCGGAGAGTTCAGTGTCTCATTAAAGACAAAGCCTTTCATACCCCTTAGAGGTAACATAGAATATTGCATTTGTTGAAAAAATCAGTGCTGATATTTGCGTGTTCTCGCTACATTTTCTTGCTCGGATAATTGTCATGTGAAATAACGAACCCCGGGCCTTTTAATGGATTTGAGGGTATTTAGATGATTGATTTCTTTAACATTATTCCAAAGCAGAAAAATAACAGAATCATTCCGAATTTTACAAAATATCGCCACGGATGATGAGTTTGGAATATGTTCACAAGACGTAAAAGTTAAGAAACGCTGTTCTTACTAAAAAAGCTCAAATACGGAATCCGATTCAGACAGCAGAAGTGTGTGTGTGTGTTTTTTAAAGCAACGCGTGACGCATAGGACTTTATCTTACATCCAGCGCTTGACTGTTTGTCTATAATGATAACAATGTGAAAGTTTTTATATATTCAAAAGAAACAAAATGAAACCTTTCTAGAAATACTATTATGGTTAAATGGTGCATTTTTGTGATCGTGGCGTTTATTGCATTGCCACAATTTGTATTAATAATAATATTACAATTAAAATATTTTATTACGTAGTTTTTCAAGCTCTCACATAATTTGTTGCTTATGATCTAATTTCAAACGCGCGAACAAGTATGGCACTCAAAAATGTGTAAATTATCGTCACTGGTGCCAATTGCAGCATTTTTATTTAACAAGTTATAAAATAAAAAAAAAATTCTAAAATCAATGAAACCATTCTAGAGCAAATTTGAGAAATCCATGTAAAATTACACAAATTGCAGTGTGTAAAGCTATCAAAGTCGCGACCTTTGACAATCGGCAAAACTTCCAAAGTCGCCGTCAATCCTCCCAAACCAAATGCCCCAAAAATTAAAGAAAAGCAACAAAAACAAACAAACAAATTCTTTGTTTTGTTTAGTTACTAAATTTCTTAGAACATTTTGTTTCTTTATATTTACGCGCCGTCGTTTTGCCAATTTCAGCCTTTGCAGTTCGAAGGAACGCTTACCCGCTTGCACGTCTGCTCACTGCAGCACGTTTCGTTGGCGTTGGAAACCGGGCAAACGGTAGTGAGTTTTACTATTGTGTCTACGAGCGAACGAAAGTACTGTGTGTTTGCGTTACGTGTTCTACAGTGCGCGTGACCAAAATTGCGGTCTTGAAGCATGGCGACGACGCGCATGCACAGCGTGGAGCAGGCAACTCCAACGCAACCGCACAGCGCTTGCGTTTGCTTCTATGCGTAATACTAAAACTCTCGAATAAGCTACAATCCCATACCGGCTGCAGCACTACATTGAGACAATGAAGAGTGTTATTTGCATTCGGAAATGACATTACGCGAGCCATGATCGCGAGCAGTTCCGCCGTGCCCGCTGAGCAGGAGAACCGGGGGACCCTCACTAGAGCGCTTCCCGTTTCCGCCGCGGGAGGGCGAGCAACGAGCTGGATACGCGAATACCAGGACCAAGCGGATTTTTTTGGTCGCGCATCAGTCACCTAGGTGTGTTCGGAGATTTCGGCTTGTCCTTTGTCCCCCTTGTTCCCCCTATCCAAGGATTATTATTGTCGTGCTATCTGTGTTTATTTTTTGTCATCCGTTTGTTTGCGGTTTAAATTTTGTGTAAATAAACCCGTTTTATTACACCCTCGTGAACATTCTGCCAGCAGTGCACATTGCTCAAGCTCTTATACAATACATACTCGTGTGAAGCCAGAAGAGCTGTAGGCAGCGGTACACGATGGAGCAGTTTTCGTAGTCTGCGTAGAGAACCCAGAAGGGCCGCTGCTCGGGATCTGAAATGCAATCGCATTGACCTAAATACAAACCAAGTGTGGACACGGAATACGCGGAATGTGTATGGGGCGCCTGCCATGGGATGCTCACTTTGTGCCAAGAACCGCATGGTCATTTTGGCCGGTTCTGTCTGGTTGGTGATGGAGAGCTCGCCCAGCACACGGTTCAGGTGGCCACTGCGTCAGGGCCATTCGGAGGGTAAACAGAAAATAACTGTTGTTACTGGCACTGCGGTGCAAGGACAGCGTCTTGTACTCCCGCATTGAGCAGAGTCTTACACGATGAGTTTGGTCACTAAGACGAGTCGGGCATGGTAAGTTGAGCGGCGAGCGACATACTTTGTTTCAGCTTAGGTTCAGACGCGGGTGATGCTACGAGGTAAAGAGACCAATTAAGCGGCGTCAAAAGCACAAGGCACTGAGGATTTTCTGTTTATGACTAGTTCAGCGATGATGTAACATGTACAGAAACACGATGAACACCATGATGGTGCGCTTTTGATGCTGTAAGATTGGTATCATCAGTTCTTTATTTCGGCTGCGTCTGGACGTAAGGTGAAACGAAGTATAGTATGCCTAGGATTGAGAGTATTTCCAACTGTTCGATTGGTACAAACTGGACAGAGCGCTTCATAGTTCGATCTCCTCGATAATATAGTTCTGGACTTAGGCGGTGCTTTTTTTTTTTTCTAAGAGACGCTGCTTCGAGAAAGCTGACGCCACGTCATCAAAGAGCAAGTGTCATGCATCAGTTGCTAGGAGAGCAGCATATGCCTGCCTGGCGTGTAACTTTCTACCGAAGGCGTCTTACGTTCACCGCTTGAGGCATCTTGTTGTGAAGGATGTTCATTGTCCACGCAGCTAATAGGTGTTATTTGCATTATTTGTTTTACAAATTTGCTGTCGAAGGAGTCAGCATGTGCGGACATTAGCTGAACAACTCTGCTGGAAAACTGCCACAGGAACCTGCTTTGAAGAAGTGCCCTTCAAGCCGTACTTCGGATCCGAACTATATGCGATCGCAGCGCCGTTAATTGGTTCTGCCGCAGCGGTCACTGCGGGAATTATACATTATACTGAGAAAAAAAAAGAAGAACAAAGACATCTTACCTGCGTCTGCGAAGTAAACTTTTGCTTACCCCCTTGTCTGAAAATGGATCACGTTCCGCCAACTAACCAACAAACTACAAGAGAACTAACTGAAGCGGACTGACCGCAATGGGAGGCTCTGTAATTGAACCTACGTTCCAGTGGCTCGGTTCAGGTTACAAGGGCGAGGTCCCACACTGAGTTGTTCAGTAGCGTTGGCATGTGCTGCTCGCAGAGCCACAGTTACCCTCTACTTCAAATCAAATCAAATCAAATTTATTTGACACCACATCGTACAAGGATGGTGATGTCGGGAGCACAGACAAAAAGCCACTGGAGTGTGGCTTGACGAGGTCTGTGCCCCCGATTGATCTAATTAGCGACAGCGGCTATTATACAATAGTAAACAAGGAAGAAGTAACAATCTATACAGCAGTTTGCAAAACAGAACTTAGCATATGTTAGGCCAATAATGCAGTGAAAACAAAAACCGGAAAAACAAGATTTTATAAAACGAAACATAATAACATAATAACATCAAAAACACATTTACTTTCTAATGAGTGTGGGAATTGAGTAATGATGGCAGTGTGTAAAGAATTGATTGAGTACCGTAATTTGTACGTGCAAAGGGTATATTCCAGATTTCACTGTGACGTGTGTTATAGCTGCTAGTGTTTCTTTTTAATTTCGATAATTGCTGAATAAAATTGTTATTTTGTTTTCTTCCCGCATAGTATCTCTTGAGCAGCAAGTCATTATATAAAAACTGTACAGCACAAACATTAAGACACTTAAAAAGTGGTTCTGTGTGAGCATCGTAGGCTGAACTAGAGATAGCGCGAACGGCTTTTTTCTGTAGTAAGAATATTTTTGAAGTGTTTGCCCTGGTTGTGTTCCCCCAAACTAAATGACAGTAGGTGATGTTCGAGAGAAAAAGTGAGTTGTAAATAATCAATTTTATACTAGTTGGTAGAGAATATCGCAGTCTTGTCAGAACTCCAACAACGCGGGCAAGTTTATTTGCAACCATTTCAATATGTTTATTCCAAACTAAGTGTTCTTCAAAGAACACTCCTAGGTTTTTTACTGAAGGAACAATATCCACATTTGAGGTGCCAATCATGAGATTGGTTTCAACATTTACTTTCTGGTTTCTAGGCCTAAAAATGACAGCCTTTGTTTTAGATGTGTTTATGGTTAAGGAATTGTATATGCTCCATTTGTCTAGCTTGCTTAGTACATTATTTGCCTTGATCAATTAATTCTTTAGTATTTGTAGATTTAAAAAATAAGCTAGTGTCGTCAGCGTAAATAACGAATTGGGTATTATCGTCAATGTATGTTATGTCGTTTATATAAATGTTAAATAACAACGGTCCAAGGATGCTACCTTGGGGTACCCCAGATTGAGTGGGTTTAATAACTGAAGTTTTATTGTTTATAACAACTTTCTGGCAGCGATACACAAGATAACTTCTTATTAAATCTACAAATATCCCCCGAAAACCATAAATTTCGAGATTTCTTAGTAGGGTCTCGTGGTTTATTCTATCGAACGCCTTCGAAAAGTATATAAATACCCCTAGTGTGAGTAATTTTTGTTCTATTGCAGAGATGATAAGTTCTTTTTGAGTCAGAAGTCCTGCCTCTGTTGAGCGACCTTTTCTGAAGCCGAACTGAGAGTCTGTTATTATACTATGTTTTTCAAAAAATGAAGTCATTCTAAGATTAATAATTTTTTCAAGGCACTTTGAAAAAACGGGAAGAATTGATATTGGTCTATAATTTGATAATTCATTTTTGTCACCCCCTTTAAATAGGACGCTCACCTTAGCTAACTGCATATGTTTTGGAAATACGCCATGCATAAGCGAAAGATTATGCACGTGTTCTAAAACAGGGCAAATTATATCTAAGACGTGTTTAACTGGGCGAATTTGCAGATCATCGGCATCACAGCAACTACTGTTTCAGAAGGAAAGAAATATCTGATGAATTTCGTCAGCGTCAGTAGGTCTTAGAAACGCGCTTTCACGGTTTCTGGATTTTAAGTATTCAAGGCTGAGTGGATTATGTGTGCTGTTGGCCAGTGATACAAAAAAGTTATTGAAAGAGTCAGCCAGCAGCGTTCCTGATACTGGTAGCCCGTTTAATATAAGCTCTTGAACAGACTGTGTATGCTGCTGCTTACGACCAAGTACTGCGTTCAGTCTTTGCCACATAACATCACTACGTTTCATTATTTCGGCGTTGAAAAGGTTATGAAAATAAGTTCTTTTAGCGTGTCTGAGGAAACTAGTCACTTTATTTCGAAACACTTTAAATGCACGTAGATCCTCTGAACTCCTTGTGTCTAAAAATTGTTTGAAAAGACCATCTTTTTGTTTTATAAGTTGTAATAAATTATTTGTTATCCAAAGCTTTCGCGCCTTTTTATTTCTTGATCTTTTGTAACGAAATAGCTTCACATAAACGGACTTAAATAAAGACACAAACGTGTCGTAGGCGTCTTCAGGGTTATTTTTGCTATAAACTACTTCCCAGCTAATCTGTGATAGCTCGTTGTAAAATTTTTCTAATGTAAGTGGATTTATATCTTGAAATGCAATGTGGTGCATTTGCTTAGATGATTTTATTATTGCTTCCTGATACGTTATCAGAAAAATGGGCAGGTGATCACTGACATCAGCACCTATCACACCGGAGAGAACTTTCTCAGCATCTATGTTTGTAATAAAAACGTCAAGCAGCTTCTCGTTGTTTCAATCGTTTTGCAAAGCAGAACGGCGACTTGCGCGAAATCAACGGCACCTAGCGGCTAGAACAGAAATCTGTAGCGGTAGGCCTACTCGCCATCTTTCTCGAGCGAATCAGATATTCACAGCGCCCGGCGGTGTAAAGGCCAAGCCGTGAAAGTAGCTTCAGAAACAGGCGATGAAAAGTCGCCGATAGTGCAATACGTTCAGGGCGGTCACTCACTTCGGGAGCACTGCGGTGTTTGCCGTAGAGAACTTCCCTTGGCCGTCGTAGTAGTACTCGGCAGCGACGCAGCTGAGGCGGGGTAGTCCACGTCGATGGGTTCGTTCAACCTCGAACCACTTACCGGAGAACTGTGAAGATGACATAGAACATTTCAGAGTTCCATTAAAGGGCACATTGTGATTGCGCTCTGTCCATGTTAAGATGGATCGCAGGAGACGGCACGAGCCAAGGAGCCAGCTATACTCTGTTTCACCTTATGATATACCGCAGGAAAGGCTACAAGCGTGAGCTCCTTGCTCTAGGGCACATCTCGGCGGCACAAGCTCTCGTGCGTTAAGAGCAGCTCCCAATGCCATGAGCCCGCGCTTCTATACTTCGTTTCACCTTATCTGCGAGCGAAGCCAAAGCTAGAAGCGCGAGACCAGCGCTTTTTGCGTTCCTCCCCAGCTCGCGCGCTCGAGCAAAGCCTGAACGCACGGAGCTTTCGTGCTCGCGCTTCCAGCTTTGCCTTCGCTCGCACATAAGGTGAAACGAAGTATCGCCTTCTCTGCGGTACAACATAAGGTGAAACGGAGTATAAGAACGGCGACGCGCGAAAGCACTCGGAGTGCTGCGTCGACCGGATGGCACTGGTATCGGCTGTGCTTTATCTCACGGTGAGATGGGAAGGTGCCAGCACGTGGCAGCATGCGCTTTGAGGAAACTTAGGCAGGCTTTTGTACTCGTATCTATCCCAAGAACCAAAGTAAAGGAAAGTCCGGCTCCTCGAGGAACGCTACTAATTTCCCCCTTTGTGCGTTGGATTAAGGTATGTGGTAGGTTAGATTAGCTTCATGCTATTTTACCAAAACGTACACGTTTCAAGTGCAAAAAGAAATCGTATTTTTCTTCCTTAACCAAATAACGCAAGAACTACTTCGCGCAGTGCACGAATGATGCGCAAGACTTCCTTTTGTCTTGATATGACAACGATTGCAAGCGCTTGGCACATTCGCGCCAAGGATTTCGCTTTTGCGCATTCCTAACAGCGACCCCACGGATAGCTCATTCGGTTAAGCACACGTCTCACAATGGTGAGCTAAAATCCTGCTGGGGTACTGAAGTCCTCTTATATGGTTCCCTATGGGCGTTATGCTTTTCGTTGTCGTTTTTTTTTTGTTACAGCCGGCTGTTACAGCCAAATGTTACAGTGAAACGTTACAGAACTCCATATAAATCGGCTGATGAAACACATTCCGCGTCAAAAAAATAAACCAAGAACAAACGAAACGAATTCTTACCTTATTCGGATCAAACTTGTCGAGCACCCTGACTAGGGGACACCCGCCAATCTCAGTCACCTGACACGAAACATGCGGTAATAACGTAATTAAAGCTACAACGATGCTGCCCTTCATCGTGGCCATGACGAATTACTTTTGTTACGGCTATTCTTAGCAGGATCCACTCGTAGCTGTCTGCCGCACAAGCGCAGAGCCGCCTACAGCGGAATGCTAACGCCGCATTGAGCTCAAAGATAACGAAAAAAGAAGACAACACAGATGGCTTTTTTTTTGGGTTCCGTAGTTCCTGTCCTGGTATTGCAGGAACCATGGTTCGCTGTGTACCTGGGCGGATTTGGAGAGGAGGAGGGGGGAGGGGGGCTAAACAAACAAACAGTCTAATGGGCGGGAACGTTGTTGCAACAACAGCGTGCGTTAAATGGGTCAATGATCCAAATGATATAATTAGTGCCTAGGGACCACGTCTGTAGAGAGTCCGGCGTGGTTCGTTTCTGTGTCGTCGATGCTGCGGAGAAGCTGCAATCGCCCGAAAAAGATGATCATGACCTCCTATACCAGCGCAAGTAACGGTAGTAAGCGTGACTCAATAACGTGTTGTGTATAAAAATGACAACTGTGAAGTTATGATGAATAAATAAAAGCAAGCAAAAACACCAATGATGAAGACGCGGGGGAAAAATACTGGGACGAAAATCTTTCCACAGTGCATATCACTCCCAGACAGGCATCCCACATGAAGCCTAACTGTTTTCCATGTTATACCTATCCGCGCCAGTGAATCATATTCATAAAGTGCATGAATATAGATGTAAGTCTGAAGCTTTTAAGAGTTCATTTTGTTTCTTCAGAAACGGCTAGCCAGTGGAACGGATTCGTTTTTGTCTCAAGTTTGTCAAACGATGCCTTTTATTTTGATGGGTTTAGTTGACTAATCTCATTGTGTAAAAAAAAAAAAAAATTGTAGGAACAAGTTTTACTAATTATGGAAATATTCATGCATAGGGACTGCAGACTTTATACTCCGAGAGATAGGGTTTCGTCTATCGTTTGATTTGTTTTATATGCCATGAATGTGAGGAATGCTTGGAACGTCGTAACATAATAAAACATGCTTTGAAAGTCGCGAAATATAACAAAAATGCTTTCATTGCCACGAAATCTGGTGTATTTCATCGTATCTACTTGGTGCTTTGTTCATAGCTTGTTCAAGATGATTACCCATTCATTTATCTCTCTTGTGAGTGTGTGTGTGTGTGTGTGTGTGTGTGTGTGTGTGTGTGTGTGTGTGTGTGTGTGTGTGTGTGTGTGTGTGTTTATTCAACCCGTTGTAATGCTGAAAGGCGGAGAGGGTAATAAATGAATAGATGAATAGATAAATAAATAAATAAATGTTGCTATATTTCAATATTGTGCACTTACATTAGAAAATAGAGTAACATTTTTTTTTTGTGAAAGTATAGTTTTAAATATACTTTGCTTCCCTTACTACAAACATGCATAAGTTTTAAATCTTGAAGGGCAGCGTACATTTGAAAATAAAAGGTGAATATCATCTTTTTAGGGCATCAATGTTACGTATCTGCACAAATGAAAACCCTCGGAAATGTGTGACAAAACCTAGGGGATACTTTTTAAGAATACTATAATTATTTCCTAAAGTCTGCGCTTATTTGGCAGTATTGTTTCAAACCTTTCCGGGAAAAAAAATCAGTATTTTACCCTTTGGTCCTGATATTTTTCTTGTGTGTGTGCAAAGTCAAGGTGTCGAAAAAAAAAAAACTTATATACAAAACATATTGGGAGAAGGTAACTTTTCATTCCCAATAACGCATACAATTCTTTTAGACCGAATCCGTGTGGGTCGAATTTTTGCCAGGATCGTTTGGCGCAGTATGATCCAATAATGTATCTTGTCTCGCGGTAAGACGCTCAAAACTTTTTATATATGAAAATGTAATGAAAAACATTTCAACTTTTTTTAATCAAGAAATGACCAATTAATCTTTCGAGAAAGTGCTCTGACTTTTCGGAGTTATTGCTATACATTCACTGTAGTCACTGCCAGTTTAAAAAACGCAGGGCGTCTCGAGCCTCGTGCATCTCATTATCGCTCAGCAGCCAAAGCGAATGCGGCATCTTCCGATAAAAAACGTCCACCAACCAATCACGAGGCAAGCAGCGTGAATTATCATAGTGAGCCAGGCCCTGCGATTCATAAACTGTCAAAGACTATAGCAAAAACAAACAGACCTCGAGTTTTTTTTCTTATATAGGAGAAGAAATCTTTTTTTCTGTGCTTCACTGTGAACTTAACCCCTCAAAACTGTGCGAAAAAAACGTTTTGAATAGACAAATATATTTTGTTTGGTTCTACACTCTACAAAAAACAAAAAAAAAAACAAAAAAAACGTGCGTTTACCTTTCCGCACAACACTCAGAGAACCAATCAGCGCAACTTACAAAGGCAGCTCAGCGAATGACGATGCCGAAACATATGTTTAGACCAAAAAACGTGCAAAACGTCATGCTTGCATTGCTTACTGTCAAAACTCAGGCTGAGCCTTTTGGTCTAAACATATGTCTCGTCATCGTCATTCGTTGAGCTGCCTGCGGAAGTTGCGGTGATTGGCTCTACGAGTGTTTTGCAGGAAAGTAGACGCACGGGCTTTTTTTAGAGTGTAGGATAGTCTGACCAAAAAGCCAGAAACTCTGGGCGTCTACATTTGTAACTGCACCGAATCTTAGCGTGGGAATTGTCGTTTACATCGAACGCCTCATACTACGACAATGTACATTTAGCGAAGTAGAATTAAGCCCTGGCCTATTTACTATATCGTATGCCTTTGTATGTACTTGTAGTGTTGAGGCTACATAAATATTTATTACATCATTTTAAAATACTCCAGTTAGAACCACCAGCCCCGACGAGATCGGTTCCTAAAATCTTCCTGTCTCGAGATCTGCCCTTCTTCTTTGTCCGCTTCGGTCTGGCCTTTCACTACATACTGTTTCTTTTACTCTTTTTTATTTTTCGGGGGATAGTGGCGAACGAAAGTGTACGAGATACGCATATGCTGGCGCTTCGTGCGGTGTATTTAATTCTTAAACCTTTGAGTGCCGTGTTTTGTTTTCCTGCATGTTGAGCACAAACTTTGTTCCCACGAAGAAAAACTGTAGCATGCTTTATGAAGTATATTTCTTTTTAATCGAAAACACGCTGGTTATGGGCGCGAAATTAATTGCTGTAATAATGAATACTGTTTGTTTGTATATAGAGCCGGAAGTTAGTCAGCCTCAATGGGAATTTGGTGCCTCAAGCTGTAGATGAGAAATATAGCCAGTGCAGTATAACGGCTGACCTGGGGTCTTTAACGTGCATCACGCCGCAGTGATGCACGACCGCACGCCGACACGATGCTCATCCAGATCGAAACGGGTACGGGTGAGGGTGGAACCCGAGGTCTCTGGGTCCTGCAGTGCGAATCTGCATGCCTCCAGCCTAAAATATATTTTTCTCGAATGATACTTTTCGGGACGGAACTATGCACAGTGGCATCCCGGCCTCGCACAAAAGTGGGGCTTTCTTATTTAGTTTATTACTAATTTCTAGATCTCGGTGTTTGCCACAAAGCGCGAGGTTTGAATGACATAGATTCGCCTTTCTGGAACAACGAATAATCAAACCGAGAGAGAAGTTCATATAAAAACAAATTTCCACATGCGTCGGCAGATATGTTATTGCAAAACAAAGCATTCGTTTCTCTACGTGTAAAAAATAAAATTGACAGCCCAGTTTGACAGAGGTATAGGGAAAAAATCGAAACTGAAACCTGCATGGGAGCTCGCTCAAGTACACTATAGTCGGTGGCAGGTCAAGAACGAAGTGGAAGCTCCTCCCACCCCTTTCCACTTCAGCGGAGCGAACGGTGGAGAGGAGGTCGCCTCCTCTCCCGCGTTCGCACTTCTAAAGTGGAAAGGGTTGGGAGGAGCTTCCACTTCGTTCTTGACCTGTCACCAACTATAGGGTGGGGCACTCAAAAAGGTAAATAAAATGTATCTGCCTTTCGGCAGCCTGAATTCTTGTTTTCGTCGAGTTTCTCTAGGTGGAGCTTACACACGAGAACATTGTTTCTCAAGCCGTCCCCGCTCATTTTAAAGATTGCAGACTTTCTTTCACGATATACAGGAAGGAGTATGTCTAATATACCACGTCTTCCAGCCAATGTGGATCGCAAGTTCGCCTGCTCCCTTTGCAGGGGTTGTGGTGACGTCAGAACGCCGAGCTCTGATTGGCTCTGACTGGAAGGATAGTAAGTAGACCTCAAAACAAGCTGCCTTGAAGTCTACCCAGAACCCTTCAATCAGAGTCAATCAGAGCTCGGCGTTCTGACGTCATAACCCCTGCAAAAAGAAGTAGACGAACTTGCGCTCCGCATAATGAAAGGATCGGTTGATGATGATATTGTATGTCTTTTTTAGGCGGTGATACGAAGGATAGCAAACAGAAGCAAAAAACAACAAAGCCACTCGCCTCCTTTCTGGTTGCTGTCAAATGAGGTATAACGCGATAGTACGCGATGTAATGCGCCGAGGCTTAGCAATATCACCTAGAGGACAAGGCACGCGGATGGCGTTATTGGTAATGGATCCTCGACGCGCCCCAAGCGGCAAACACCATGAAGCTCGACGACGAGAGGCGCCGCTAAGCGGCAGTGGCGTCCGTTTTGGCGCCGCGGCGTGCCCAGCTCTGCGTCGTTTCCGCTCCAATTCTTCCTGAATTGAATTGGCGTATAATTATGCACTAATTAAGTTTTCCCTCACTAAATTTAACCGAGGAAATTCGAAGTAAAATTAAATGAAACTTTGGGACTTTTTTTTTGTGCCGAACCAACGAAGGGTATCCGACACCTTCACAGTGGTGGACTTTGGATTAATACGCACCGCCTGGGGAAAGGGGGGGGGGGGGATCTTTCGATGGGTAAACCGAAATCTCGGTTACGCCGGCGCTTTCTCCGCAATAAGCCTCTGCCATATTGCGGGCGGGCTCGCCCGGGATTCGGACCCTCACCTGGGGATCCGTAGGCCGGCTCATTGTTTCGGAGCCACGGAGGCAGCCCGGAGGAAATGGAATTAGTCTAGAATTATATACCTAATTAAGCCGCAATGTACGGACTTTCACGATTTGATGGTTTAGTCTTCCGATAATGTTCGCATAAAAAAATAAGTAAAATAAATGCTGCACGCATACCATTTTTTCTTTTGATAGCGAACTGTATTTCTTTTCTTTACATTGCATTTGCTTGAGATGAGTGTTTAAAAATTGATAGCAAATACAGAAAAAAAAATCCTTTCGCTGAGCAGCACACAAGTCAACCTCAAACCAACCGTCGCAAAAAATGTCTCTCTTTCGCCAACAAGAACAGTCACGCAACTCAGAAGACAGATCCTGGAAAACGGGGCAGTCGTGTATGCGTCACTTTGTTTCGAAGTGTCCACAACAAGTCGCACGCACGAAAAGGCAAGGAGGAAAAAAAGAAAGAAAAAAGTATTGAGTATCGCGAACGGATGATGAGGGAACCTCTCTTTCTATTCAAATAAAAAAAGGGGGCGGAGTGAATAGAAAAGCAATAAGCAATCTCTCTCGATGAGTACCTCCTGCGCCCGTCTAACTAATGGTTGTATATCGTATATGTCGAGATTAGATTGCTTCGTAGCCTGTTTATACATTTTTGTTGCTTTAAATGTGCGTACTGTGGATCGGAAACAATGTTAAGTTAAAGCGGAAAAAAACATTCTTTAAAATAAAAAAAAAGGGGGGGGGGGAAGGGTTTCGTAATAGCGGCCGAGTTGTAGTTTCTTGCAGATTTAGAATATCAGGTCAAGCTCCTCTTACAAAGCTCTCTGCTTGCTACGATTGGCGGTTTCTTTCTCTCGTTGCCCCCTCTCAAGCGTTCGCTCTACTAAGGTGGAAAGATTTGTCGAAAACATATCCGGTAGTGCTGCGATGGCGGTTATGCTCCGTCGGTAATATATAAACGGTTTGCGGACATGTTCGGAGCGCACTACTACATATGTACAGAGTAAGCGTGCTTCGAAAATGCGCGGACAATTCTGCCGTCATGTAGGCAGCAGACATCGCGTCTTTTATGCGATTCATCAGCACTCTGATTGCGGTTTTAATATGGCCGACGAGGGGCAGGTTGGTCACAAGTGCTCTGTCGGCGTTTGACTCCGATTTGTGTCTTTGCTGATTGAACAGGAGCCACAGTCAAACGATGACGCAGCACTTTTTTCCAAACCGTGCCCCGGGTTGACCTTCTTTAGGTGATGCTGGATATTCAGATATTCAGCACTACGCCTTTCTCACCTAGGACGTGTTTAAAGAGTAGAAGGTTTTGCTTGAGGGGCTCGCCTTGCTAGTTCCAACCTGCAATAAACTACACGACCAAGTGCTTTTGGGTACTACGTTAACAGGGCTGAATGATCATCTATATGACCATACGAGGGGGGAAAAACACAACGTTTTCTGCATTGTCGAAAAACCCTCCGTAGCCAAAAAAAACACATTTTTTTATCCCTTCGTGCGCGACACCAAAGACTCACGTGGCAATAGCTTCAAAGATGCCTGGCCCAAGTTTTTATTAAAAGCATGTGCAACAGAAACAGAGTTCTAGGTATCCAAAAAACAGTCTCTTTCTAGTCAGCATCGCGCGCCAGTTTAAAAAAGCCCTACCGGAAAAACCTGAAGAGGCGTTGTCTTTACATAACGTCGGCCATAGGGGGAAGAGAGGGCGGGGAGGGAGAAGGAGGTGGGGGAGAGGTTTTTTCTTCTTCGCTGAACTGACAAGGATGCGGCGTCTCGTCTCCTGCAATGAGTGGTAAGAAGATCACTAACAATGGCGGGGTAGCCCTGAGAGTACCCTCCGTCGGAATTTTCGCGTAGCAGAAAGACGGAAACTGGCCTCTCCGTTCGCAAATGGGATATACAAGTGGTCGATCGAAAGCGCCGGCGGCTCGTGTCCGGTATACAGTGCAACAAGAGTCGGTTTCTTTTTCCGCCATGTTTGACGTGTGTGTGAAGTGTTCTCTCTGGTTCGGCAAACGTCGTGTAGTAGTAGATAAAGTCAGCGTCGTTCCTTCGAAGCACCAGGGTTTCAGAGGATGATGTAACACAAACCAAAACGAGTTTGTAACAAGCGACAGGTTTTTTTACACGTCAAAAAACTTTGCGCACATTCCAGGCGTCGCTGGATAACTTCCTTTCTCGCAACTAGCTTTCATCCTTTCTCTTACAAGCATCTGAGTAAAACGGAATCAACAACCTTTCAGTTAAGGTTTTTCCCGCTTCTGGGAACGACTTTCGGCCCGGCCACGTGGGAACATGTTAGGGAGTTGAACCTATTGATGTGAAGCAGGGATCGCGCCACATTTCTCGAATGAGCAAGCTAACTAGCGGTTACAGTGACATTTTCCCAGTGCCATCATGGTCTATTTGACAGTCATGCTCAAAACAGAGGCTTCCTACCAACGCTAGCTGGCTAGGTGCAACTGCAACCAATCATCCATAATATCATTTAATATTTTTCTGAGAAACCTTTCGTTTAGGGCAGGAATCATCCTATGAGCAATCATGCTCATGGAAATTGTTGTATTAACAAACACGTGTTGCTCTCCCAATAATCGCTGCAGGAGCATCAATCGCTAAGAGAGCAGCACTTATTCGCCTGACATTGGCTAGATTGTTTATTACACACTTTTTATGTTGTTCACGTGACAATTGCTAGGATTTTTACCCGACAATTGCTAGGTTTTTTACGTGACAATTGCTAGGTTTTTCACCTCACAATTGCTAGGTTGTTCAACTGACAATCGGTACGGTTCTCACCTGATAATGTTTGGGGTTTTTGCCTGACAATTGATAGGTTTTTCACACGAGACTTGCTAGGCATCTCACCCCAAAACCACTAGGTTTTTCACCCGTCAATCGGTAGGTTGTTCACCTGATAATTGCTAGGTTTTTTTTTCACCTGACAACTGCAAGGTTTTTCGCCTGACAACTGCTAGGTGGGCCACAGTCGTTCACCCAACGATTGGTAGGTGAGCGAGAATTTCTGGACGAGCCAAATATCCGACAGAACGCGCGTACCATGTGGATGTGGCACGGTCCCCACAAAAGTATTGGGGAGCCTGAATTGTGCCTGGACCCTAAGCCGTTCCCGAAAGGGGGATAAACCTGGAAGCGGCGGTTACAAAATATGACAAAAAAAGCACGTTGTCGCGTATGCATAGCGGTACGCCTATCGCTTGTGTGTGTATCCGTGTCCGTGGTTGGTAGCGGCCTCAACCAACCAACAATGAGGGCGCGGCTACGGGAAAAAACAAAAATTATTTGCTACTCATTGAGCTCTGCTTTGACAGAAGACAGGAAAACGGACCGTGGAGCGCAAACAGACCGACAGAACAACCGAGGGCGGAGTGGCGTTATGTACAAGTTCGCGCGGCGCACGCACAACCGATGGAATATTGCATCGGTGTTTTTGTTATTAATATTTTTTTTCGTCTCTACGCCCCTCCCCGCAGACGCCACTTTGTTTTGAAGCTTGCACAAGGCTAAGGGGTGCTGATTAGAGTCGATATTCAGAGGAAGTGTGTGGCGAATTGACCGCGTTCCGGGTCTTCCCGCGGCCGCGAGCGTCGAAAAATCGAGTCTGTTTATGCCAACTGTTTATAAATATATTATATGCGTATGTATATATATATATATATATATGGGCCAATTTGTATATTGGTGACGTAAGCTGGAGGGTATGGAGCCTTTGCTTTGTTGCTTTCGACATTTTCTTTAAGGACGCGAATGGTGCCGATGCTTCTCGGCTGGGACTAGCAACATTTGAGTCGTCGGGAAGTGAAAACAACGGGTGAAAAGAGACAATAGACGTTCGGCAAGGACGACCCCCTGGGCGCTGCCATCTTGTTGCTGGTGTGTTCTAGATTGCCTAATAGTCAAGCCTTCCTAAGGCGTGCCCACAGTTGCCAGTCTTGGCGTCCAGATAGGGATATTTTTTTGTCATTCACGGTGGCCAGACTGACTTTCGAACCGTGGCTGCTTGCAAACGTCTATATGATAATTTCTTCGGATTACTATGACGGAACACCGTGCTGTTTTGTTCTCTCCCGAACGTCGGTAGGTTTTAGTCTCGTGGCCACACCAATGATCGAAGCGGCTGTTCTTTGACTCCTACGGTCACCGACAGAGAGAGAACGACAGGAAGGAGTTTCAGTCGTCCCGCGTCCAGCGCGAGCTTCCTGCCTTCGGTAGTGCTTCGGCGTCTCGTGAGCGTCGAGCGTGCACGCGTAGTCAAAGCACGTCTGAAGGCACCGAGCACGTGCTCAACGCTGACCACCCGAAAGAGACGCCCTGCCGTTCTTACTCTGCCACTGATTATAGCGCTCCATGGCTGAGGGGCGGTGTATAAACTCTACATTGGTGCAACGTATGGGCAACTTAAAAATTCGGAGGGGGGGGGGGGGTGATAACACTCTGGAGCGTTAACCCCTGGAGTTATAAAAAGAGTTTGACCGGTTGTTGTTCTCAACTATTCATCTGCAGTTCCTTACCAAACCTGTCACGGCCTATTTAGAAAACGATATTGGGAAAAGGGGTGGAGGGGCAGGGAGAGAGGCGCGCGCGCCAACGGGACGACGAGATAAACCAGAAAGATAGAGAGAGAGAGTGTGTGTGAGAGAGCGAGATAGTTTTTTTTTCTTCTTCTTTGAAACCAGGGAACACTCGTTGCATGTTTGAAAGCTGATGCAGTTCAATGAAAAGCAGGTATTAACCCATAAAGGCACATAGGAAATAAAATCTGTTTGTGAAGGGCTCCAGAAAAAGCCTCTCCCGGCAGATATACACACCTGTTATGTACACACGCTTCCGCAACGCACGCGCGCCTCGCCGCACGCGCACGCGCGAGCGCGTGCACTTGTTCGAGCAAAAGCGCACGAGCGCGCGCGCGCGCGCGCGCGGCTGCAAGTGGGGGGTTTTGGGGGCGCGCGTGCCCGGTTTTGTTTCTCAGCAACCGTCGGCTTAATATACTATATTATGTAGATATTTAACGCGAGAAGCAAACTCTGTTGTGCTGAGCACTGTATGCATTTTTTGTCTTCTTCATCCGACCCTCCTCCCCCTTTCATGCAACTTTTTTTAAACTCTCCCGTATGACCCCTCCCCACTGGGGGAAGCACACGCGAGTGCTAACTTGTAACCTTTTTGTTTTCTTCACCACGGCCGTGTGTGTGTGTGTATCTTTGTTGTGTGTGTGTGTGTGGGTGTCCTCGAAAAACAAACAACATAAAATCACGAGTTCCATACGCCGTCTTGCGGTGCCCGCGGGGCAGTTCACACGGAGGGCAGAGACGATTCCCGTCGGAATGCATTGCGAAGTGCACAATTGGAAGAGAAAAAGGTAAGACTCGCGGCGGCAGCAGAACATGCGTTTTTTTTTTGTTTGTTTGAGTCTGTCTCACCGACACTTCTGGTGAAAACTCGAACTCTCACCTGAGAGACGAGCTCTTGAAAGGTTTACCCCTTTCGCAGAGATATCACACGCATGCGCAGTACACGTGTGGCGTGTGTGTGTGTGTGTGTGTGTGTGTGTGTGTGCGTTTTTTTTTTCTGGTTTTCTTTTTTTGCAGGTGCAGCTTGCTCGCTAAGTTAAGTCGCTCACCTCTAAGCTGAGGTCGTGACCGTGTACTAGAGTTTTGTTTTTTTACATATATATATATGTATATATATATATCCCCACTTTTTTTTTCGTCTTAAATTCAAAATTGCGGCAAGCTTTTCCCCCTGCATTGCAGATGTGGCAGTTCAAAAGCTACGGTGGTGCTTTTTTCTGTATCTCTCGGACGTATGGCCGGATGCAGTAGTAGAACAACAACAAACGCACGACCTCGTTTGCGGTAGTGCGCCAAGATAGAGAGATAGAGAGAGAGCTAAACGCGAGAAGGGCTGGGGAGGAGGGGGGCTCTGTGTGTTGTCGGAGAGGAAATATGGGGGGGAAGAAGGGAGTTGGTGGGATTAATTGCAATTGGGTAAATTCAATTGTAAAGTTGAGTCCCTTGGGTAGAGTACGCTAGAACCGCCTGTACCTCTGCAGCTTCCGTTGACGACAGCCCCCACATTTCGGACGCCGCTACACTGCGTGTCGACCGTCGGACGTATCCCTCGGAGGATCGAGGTGTCGGATCGAGATGGAGGCGTTTCGTGTGCGACAGTTTTCCCCCTCCCCCTGCCTGTTCGTATTTTTGGACCTAGGTAAAGCGAGAAGGTGGATGAAGTGGGGGGGATGGGGGGAAAGGAGGGGATCCGAAACCGCGCCCGCGACAGCTCCGCTCCTCGCACCCCCGACGCAGGCCCGCGCCCTTCGGACAGACAAGGGCTCGACCCTCTACGGAAAGCGGTAGTATAGTTAGCACTTTGTGCGGACGACGCGGCAACAGCAACGGGTGGGCAACCGCGGATCGCCCCATACGGATGGAGCGCAAAAGTGCGTCGACGAAGCGAGCGACTACGGGCGGAACCTCTTTTCTGTGGCGTCGGGGGTAGGCGTTGGAGCAATACCACATGGAACACAAGGCCTGCGCCTTTCTCATTTTGACGTCATCACTAGTGGCTCCACGCAGGCCGCCTAGCTTGCGTCAGCGTCTCACAACAGACGCAACGCTAGAACGCGACGACGCCAAAACGAACTCGTCCTTGCGGTGACTCTCGTCCAGCGTGTTTGCCGCTCGACGGGGGTCGCGCAGGCCTTGTCTTCAAGGTGACGTCAGTTGGAGCGGGCCCGCGGTCGCGATCGGGATCCCCCGCCCGGGCCCCGAAGCGTCAGCGCCGGGGGGGGGGGGGGGGGGGGACGAGGCGTCGCCTGCGGGGGACAAGCGCACGGAAGCGATGTGTAAGCGGCAGAGGCAGGGGTCCTACTCCTGTCACACGTCTGTGGAGCGGCTGGCGACGCTCGGCGAACGCGAGTGCAGCACCACTCGATGCCCGTTCCTAGTCACGTGACCGTCACTCTCGACAACGATGGCGGTCGTCTGTTGCTGGGCGGGACCACGGGGGTCGTCGTCGCCCACGTCGCCGCCGCCCTTGTAGCGTCGCCAGGCACGTTGAATGACACGGGCACAGTACTCTTCGCGCTGGCGCCACAGCGTCGAACTGACCGGTTCGTAGTCCGGCCTGTCTAGGTGGATGACCGTCTCGGTGATTTCGACGGGCTCCTCGATGACATGGCCCTTTCGGGCAAAGAAGTCCCTGGTGAGCGCGTCTAAGATGTCCACGCAGTACACCATGTCCCCCTTGCAGATGGGGATGTCCAGGGCAATGAGCTTGTACTTGTTGGGCTTGGGGATCTGGAGGGGTTCTTCCAGGGCGTTGACGAAGTTGGTCAGGTTGGAGTACGTAACGTACTGGGTGCCCTTGGGGTCGAACTGCTGCCAGATCTCGTAGTACATGTCGTAGTCGTCGTCCGTGAGTCCCTCTTGAACGTCTTCGGTGGCCTGACTGTAGTTCTCGAGGATGACGGCGATGTACATGTTGATGATGACGAGGAAGCTGATGATGAGGTAGGAGACGAGGTAAGCCACGGCTATGCCTCGTTTTCCGCAGTTGCCCTCGTTGTCGTCGGTGGGGCGGTTGCAATCCCTCTCGTCCATGATGGCAGCTAAGACGCCATCCCAGCCTGCGGACGTACACATCTGGAACAGCAGGATCATGGATTGGCCGAACGTCTCAAAGTTGAAGTTCTCGTCGACGCCGTAGCGGTGCTTGACGTGCATGAAGAAGGACATGCCGAAGATGGCGTAGATGAACATCACCAGGAACAGCAACAGGCAGATGTTGAAGAGCGCGGGCAGCGACATGGCGAGGGCAAATAGGAGCGTTCGGATGCCCCGTGCCCCCTTGACCAGCCGCAGCACGCGGCCCACCTTGACGACGCGCACCACACGCAGCAGCGTGGGTGACACGAAGTACGTTGCTATCAGGTCCTTGAGCACCGTGCCTGCAAGAGTGTACGAGCAGAAGCATTGCGGGGAGCCTAGAAAATTATCAGAGTTTAGTCCATCAACAGCTGCCTGAAGGGCCTTAGCTTAGTCCTAATGGTAAGACCTAAAGGGTAACTGCAAAAAAAGTGTTTTTTTTAAACAGCCTAATTGGGACAAGCATGTCACAAAACAGATGTTCCGCGAAAAAAATATTTTTTTAGCAATATTTACGCCACAGGACGTAATTTAGTCGGAATCAGAACCTCTCCACATTTGAAACTCCCGCTCTTTCGACCCCCGCGGAGGAGAAATACGCCCTGCCCCTCACTCTTGGATTTGCTTTTTTGAGTTGAACGACGCAGCGTCTCGACTTCCGGTAAGATCTGGCAACAACGCACGTTAAACATGGCGCCGGTATTGTTTTGGTTTGACGGTACGCGAGAAGATTCGTGGTTTGCGAGGACATAACAAAGACGTGACCGGAGAAGTGCCCCTGTGATGTTCCCGGAAGACGGAAAGTATCATTCGTAATCGTCGTGTGTGCTTTGAGAGCGAAGGGAGTCACACAAGCCAACGCTTACGACAGCGCTGCGTTGACTTCGGTGATCTCGTTCTGTTTGGTGCAACATGGCGATGCGACAGAGAACTGAAACGTTCGTGGTGTGTGTGGTGCGGTGCTCGGAAGTAGACACCCACACTAACACGGAGCGCAAATTGGTTGTTGTGGGGTTGAGGTTCAACGGGTTCAGTTCCGTCGTCGTCAGCTGATCTAGTCAAACTGGTCCGGGAGGACGGCAGCGAGCGTTTTAAAAGTAAAATCTTCCTTCGTTCGGTTTCAAAATGTGGAAGATTCCCGACGCATACCTTGAGTACAAAGCTGCGGGCGTTTTCAACAAAATTACGTCGTTTTAATTAACAATGAACTCCGAATCGTTGTCCTAAATCTGCCGTTTTTACGCTTCGTGTTGGACTGCGTTTGCACAGCGAAGTGTTGCGCTCATCGTGCCGTTTGAATAAATTTGGACAAGATTTCCTACCTGCCCACAGATGCATGAACTGAGACCATTTTTTACGTAGTGAACATAGTGCTTTTTTTGTTATTTTAAGAAGAGGCGTTGTGCATTTATTACGGTACAATCGCATGAAAGTTCAGAAATTGGGGAGGGCGAGCAAGCCTTCCGAATTTTGTCTCTTTGCTCTCTGGCACTGCCCCTAGTTTCGAGTTTCAGATTCAGTAGACATACCTACTAGGACGTACAAACTGCTCTAACGCAGGTAAAAGACTGGGAAGTCGGGACGGTGCGGACTCCGTGTTTCGCGCTTTTCGCAAGGTGACTGGGGAAGTGCTTTTGCAAGGTACGCGGAATATGCAACCGATTTTCTTATGCCCGTCGTTTGCGTCTCTCCAGCAAAACGAATAAGATAATCTACAAAGCCGCGATCACCAGCCAAGATTTACGATAACAGTACACATTTATTCAAACAACTTTACGTAAGATGGTCCGGAAGCCGAGAAAACAAATCTGTCGGCTAACGCAGAATTCGGACGTCCGAAGGCTTCTGCGGACAGCTATTACGTAATAACCTCGCTGTGCCAGGTTTTTTACGTAACAGCTGTGTCTAGTCCACCGTGGTCTAGTCGCGGACGTTCGATGCACCCGGTGCGAATCTCGACGGCCTCCGGAGCGATATGACGAGAACGTAACTGGACACGTTTGTCGCTGCGGGAACGCCCGATTGCCTCCAGCCAAATAGCATTCCTTTCGGGGCGACATGGCTGCTGGAAGGCTCGCTGTCGGGATCACTCATCTGACATCTCCAAAAAGTCGACATTTGCACGCGCAAGCGAAAAAAAAAAAAAAGCACGCTAAGCAAGCAAAGAGGAAAACGAAAGAACCGCGCTATGAAAGCCAAAACCCCGCGTCGCTTCTTATCATTAACACCTGCGACAGCTGCTAAACACACACTACTTCACCTCAAGAAGTCTCACTCAAGCACCTGTGTCAGCACGAAACACTGATCACTTCGGCGAGACAATTAGTCGAGGTAGGCGAGACAGGCGGGAGCAGAGACTTCGGCGGCCATGAAAGAATGGCGAAGCTTTTGTTTGTTATGGTATGAATCCAAACGGAAGTGCCCGTCTTGTAAACCTTTTGTAAAGAATAATAACTCTCATCACATGGATTATTCTTTAAACGTAAAAATATGCCGCTCAAAAAGAAATTACAACATATAACAAAGGTTTAACAACCAAGATCTAAGCTGTCAATCAAACTCTTAGCCAATGAGAAGTATAGCAGCCGATTGGGATAAAACGTCACGGAATCCCAACTTCGTGGCGCGCGATTTAAAACGGACGAAATAGCCGCAAACTAAAATCAGTCTCACGCAATAAATATTGCTGTAAATTTTTTTTCTCGCGGAAAGACTCTTTTTTGACATGCTTGTCCCAATTAGGCTGTTAAAAAAAACGTTTTTCTTCTTTGCAGCTCCCTTTAAAGGGTAACTGCAAAGAAAAAGAAGTGTTTTTAAAAAGCCTAATTGGGACAAGCATGTCACAAAACAAATCTTCCGCGAAAAAACAAAACTTTTCTAGCAATATTTACGCCACAGGACGTAATTTAGTCGGGGTCACAACTTCTCCCCATTTGAAACTCCCGCTCTTTCGACGCGCGCAGAGTGGCTGTTATACGTCACTCCGTGATGTATAGCAGCTACTACGTGACGTATAATACCAACTTTGTGGCGCGCAATTTAAAACGTGCGTAATAGCCGCAAACTAAAATCAGTCTCGCGTAATAAATATTGCTGTAAAAAATTTTGTTTTTGGCGGAAAAATTGTTTTGTGACATGCTTGTCCCAATTAGGCTGTTTAAAAATACACTTTGTTTTTCTTTGCAGTTACCCTTTAAGACTTGGGTAGAAAAGAAAAAACACAATGAAGAGGGAAAATTAGAAAAAAACATCTCAATTGTTTCTTTATCCCAGTTTCAAGTATCACCTTCATGATAAACTTATGCCACCTTTCATGCGTTTTGACTGTTTAAGGTAAACTTGGTATGTTTAAATTTTTTTTTTATATTATGAACACTGGCCAAAATAGCTTAACTTCTATAGTTGTGCAGTCCTTGACTGGCGGCAGCAAAGATGTGTATTCCATCTACAATTTTTTTTTTACCCACGTTTTTTAGATTGATGTGAATGTTTGCCTAGCCTGTCGCTGGGGATTTAACAGGATGGAGGTTAGGTGGACATGACACACAGCGAAGAACCTGATAATTGTCAGACAGAACACATTGGTCTACGTTTTACCATGGGATCGCTACCAGGAAGTAACTAGGAAAGTTTAGTTGCGGAATCCTCTATACTCACCCACCCAAGCATCTAGATATAACTACACATCGTTAAGACCGGAGACGAACGGACAGAATGGGGACAGGACACACGTCTCAAACTCAGCTAACAACTTTTATTAAAACCATCGCTTGTATACGCCTTCTCCCGCACTCACATCCGGACAAATGCGCACGTCCATTCTTCCCATTTCCCATCCTTTCCGTTCGTCTCGGGTCTTAACGATGTGTAACCTAAACCAGCTCGCCTGCTTACTAGCTTTATCATCAATAGATATAACTTACGGTAAAAGTTTTGGGGGGAAACAAAGTTGCACCGTCAGGCACTTACTACCCCGTGTTAAGTGTTATATTTGTAGTATGGCAATTTGACTGTGGGCAGCTTGTTATATATCTCTATTGTTTTATCAAAGAGATGACAGTAAAAGGGACTTGTTTTGGCTCGGCAAGTGACGTGACCAAGTACCTTACTGCCACATGTTGTTTCAAGTTCTACTATATTTCAAAACGGATACCAATGTTTCCAATGTTTGGGTAATTATCTGAAAAGTTGTTTCGTTTTACCTCCACAATGTGTGCACCAGAAAGCAATTACGTAAAGACTATTGTCAGTATCTGGGGTGTAAAATGACATAAGATCAACGATAAAACAAGCTCATCTTCGGAAGGAGCGCATAGATAACGAGGCAATGTTCACGGTTCGTGTAGGAGTTGTTAGTTATGCTTGGGGGACAACTGATTTCCTGAGCACAAATTCACCATTAGGACCATTGTCTTTCTCACCGGTCGTAGATTAGTAAGGTATAATTGTAGCACCAAATCCTTAAAACCTGCCTTTATTATCCTCCCATCAAACAGGAGCCGTTGTACAAGTCCTTGCAAAATACGGTGAAACATAGCAGTACAATAATGCACAGTTTGAAGCTGTTACCTGTAGGAATGCGTGCATATATAAATATAGAATCCAATAGTTAGATTCGGCTGTACCTTTTTTCCTAGTTCAAACCAAGTTGAGAGGCATACATTCATGTAGTGTCCAACATTAGGGTAATAACCACAACTTCAAGGTGAATCAAACGCGACTGTGCCTAATTGCCTGACCTAATTTATTCAATTCGGGCGAATTGAGTAATTCCGTTGTAGCTCACCAAATGGTGACCTACCATACCACGTCACCAATAACGCTGTAGTATCGATGCACGACAACTTGGAACACGCAAGTGATCTATTTCTCTATAATCGCTTACAACTATTATTTCTAACATTATTATTAGTGTTGCTGATTGTAATTTTTAAAATATTCAAACTCTGAACTTATTTAAATCTTGCTAGACTTGAAAACAAATGTAAATCAGCATCTATTTAAAGGATATATGAAAAGAGAGTTCGCGGTAGGAATATGAACCATTCCTAGTTTCACGCTACAATGGACCTTTTCCACATACCGACGGCACCAGGGGGGTGGGGGGCTGCAAGAACTAAAAATCAAGGAAGTGACCTACCTGCGCTACGAATCAATAATGGAAGCTACGCTACCAGTTTGTTCGCTCTCTGAGCTGCGACGCGTGCCCAACGCGACTTTAAAAAGGGGCGTCCGCAGCGTCCACCCAAAAGTCGTGTTTTTCTTTCCTTACACTTTTTTTTGTATAACACAATTATATATATGCTGCAATTACGTGTTCTACTCCGCTGATCCACCGCCTCCTTCCGAATGTGCTCGATTTTTCGTGCCGACTTCCGCCGCTTGGCATCAGGCGCTCGCGCGTGCGCAGAACGCTTCTAGGAAAAGGTCCGATATTATCGAAATCGGGAGTTTAGGGAATGTTTTTTTTTGCTGTTGTTGTGGAAACCGGCGCGTGCATTTACTTTGTGCTTTACGAACATAAAGTGTGTTTTCCAATTACTGGTTAAAAAAAAGATTTAGTGAGAAAAAGTTTGAGGCGTGAAATGGTTGTCGCTCGTGGCGGTTTATCTTAGCAATTGTTATAGTGACTTAAAGCTTACGAAATGTACCGTTTGGCGATTCTGAAACCTCCTATTTTTGCTCAGAAGCCGATGATATGGCGGCATTAACAAATAACAGCGCCGAAAAAAGTACACCGAAGCAAGAAACGCGAACGTAATATGCCAGGCCGTGCATTTCTGAAGTTGTCGGCGACAAAGGTAAGAAGGACGGCTTACCTAGAATTGAGAGAATGACAACTACAAAGTCGAACATGTTCCATGGCTCCTTAAAGTAGTGCCAACGCAGGGCGAAGATCTTGAGGGTGCACTCGGCGGTAAACACGGCAATAAAGAAAATGTTGAGCCGTTCCAGGATGGACTCGAACAGCTTCTCCTGCTTGTAGTGGTCCATTGCCATGACGGTCATGTTGAGAACGATGAAAATCATAATGGCCATGTCGAACATCTTGTTGGTGGTCAGGTCGAACACCATCGCTTGAAGTTTGAACTGCAAAGGAGCGATGTGGAAGGGGGAGAAACCGTTCTATTTCGCACGAAACACATTTTTTGGGGCTCCTGCGAAACGGGGTTTAAACGAAACGAGAAAGCGTCACGTTCAAGGTAAAGTACCACTGTCGTCAGTTTCCCATGAAAACTGCTAAATTATGAGGGAGATGTCTCGTCCTCCATACTTAGCGGACTTAGTTTACTTTACGTATAAGAATTTTGTCAAGCAAGCCCAAAACACTGTGCATATACTATGTATAAAATAAATTATTGTCCGATTGTTTTTTTTTTATTCACTGAATATTGCTTGGTCGCGTTGGGCGTTATTTATTCTAACCCTTCTGAAATTAAATTGTTTATTTTACAAGTTTAAGTTAATTTTTAAGACCTCTATATAATAGTATACTCACATAACGTATACATGCCACATTAGGTGTTTTATACGTTATATGTAAATCATAGACTTTATACCTGTTATAACGCATATCATGCAACGTAAAATTTAGACATACTAATGGATCTACGCTTAGAGTGCCAGCACTCAATTCACCGACGATTTTCTTGTGGGCGACGCGTGCATTTGGTGCTCAGCGCTGGACAGGTGCAAATGGCGAGCGGCACGATTCGGAAACTCTGCTTTCGTACATTTAGTTACGGTATCAAAAAGCAGAGGATCTATTTTTTTTTTTTGCGAACTTCTTCAGGACTTCTGGAATACAGAAAACCGTTTTCTCCGAATTCAAATAAAGTTTCAGGGAACTTGGCAACAGTGATTTTAAGTACCAAGATGACTTCAGTGGCGTTACTCCAAAGCGTAGCACATTTAGCCGATCTAGTACGCTCATAAAGCGTATTTTTAGAAGAGTTAGAATTTTTATAAAATTCTTAATAACTCATGAAACGCAATATATTACATTGAACCTCACAGTTCAAGTACGCGGAAATAACGTTTCACAATTCTAAACACGAATCGAGCGAGCCGTCTCTGCCAACTTACTCGTGGCCTTGGGATGGCCTTGGCCGGTTTTTTAGAGCCCATTTTCTTCATGGCGTTGTAGTACTTTTTCTGATCTTCCGTCATGAACATTTCTAGAGATCCTCCGGCCTATGGTGACAAGAAGAAGTAAAAAAATGAAAGACGTTTACATTTTTCCGTAATGCCGAATTAGAGTGCAGCTCTTCAGGAGGAGGAGGGGAGGGTATGCCCCTGATCCCCCTCCGTACCCTCCCCTCTTCCTCTCCTCCTCCCCTCCCATATAGCGGAAAAGTTTCGCTAAATTTTCCGCTACATTGAGCGATAATTTCCCCACTAAAGTTAGCGGGGAAATATTCCGGATAAAGTTTGTGGGAAATTTACCAACATTTTCCCGCTACATTTAGCGGGAAATTTAGCGAAAATTTTCCCACTAAATTTAGCAGAAAATTTTCCCCGCTAAAGTTAGAGGAAAAGTTTTCCGCCAAATTTCGTCAAAAGTTTTTCGCCAGACTTAGCGGAAAAATTTTACCCTCGTGACGTCACGCGTGACGTCATTATGGAAAACGTCTCATAATGCAACACGCGGTTATGCCGACGCCGCTCAACCCGGAAACGGGCGCCTAAAAGCTGCGCTCTAAAAAAAAAAAACGAATTTGTTTTCGGTTATCCGGTTACACTTTACACTCTAGGACTCGGGCTCTCGGGACTCGGGAAATCCAATCGCAGCAGTGTGCGGAGGGAGTGCAGTGAACGACAAAGCTGAAAGTATGTTCAAAGTTCCAGGACAGTCTAGACGCTGTTCCACTGAGCGCGGTGATGCTCAGCGTAACAGCTCAGTCAGTTCTTTTGGGTTTCATGATATATGTTCAGCCTGGTCGTTTACCGAGATCCCTCCGTGAATTGCGGCGATCTGACTCTACCAACTACTTTGCGGGAAAGTGGACACTCCAGATTTCTCAGAGTGCAATGGCTACAGGCCCCGCCCCGCTGGACGAGAAGCTCACCTTCTTTTTTTGTTCGTTGAAATTGTCGATAATCACACCGATGAATAGATTTAGTGTAAAGAAGGAGCCGAAGATGATAAAAAAGACGAAGTAGAGGTACATGTAGATGTTTGCTTCGTATTCCGGCTGGTCCTCTTTCTGCAAAGACAAAAGAAAACAAATGTTGGTTGTATGAATGTACAGGGTGGGTCCGATGGCGCGTTAGCCTTTTGAAGGAATCGTATAAATCGATTTATTAACGCTACTGAGCTACAATTTAGTACAGAGGTGCCCGAAGGTGATACCTTTTTTAGTTTCAAGCATGAAAATATAACCTTCCCTCAGTCAAAAAGAAACAAATTTGTTCCTATAAAAGATTTTGAGCTAATGTTTTAATTTTTGCGAAATCACCAAGCAAAATTGTGGCTCATTGTGGTTTTAAGTAGTACGAAAAAGAGGTGGAAGTAAACTAAAATAAAATTGGCTCATAATTTACCTATTTTGTGTTGCTGAAACAAACTCCATAGTGGCCCACCATGTCATTTGAAGGTGGCAGGCTGCTTTGTCACGTACAAAATATGTTCCTTTTTGTCGATTTCTACTGAGACGAACTTATATATCGGTGAAACAATACGTTATCGTATTACACCTAGGTGCTCAATGTGTTATAGCATTGAAGTTTGCATCTCAGATGTCCAGTTGTCCAGGGTAACGACGCCACACACTAATATATACTACGAAGGGTGGAAATCAGCATATCCCAAGGTTAAAGACTCTCAGGATGCTAACGAGGCCTTGACAACATCCTGGGGATATATTTACGAGTGGAAGGTTTACAAGCGACATGCACCAGATACAGTTCTTATATGTAAATGAACTAGAAATTCCGACGCCGTGAAGCACGCACAAGACAGGAATCACCACCCTGTTGAATGCTCCACTGCCTTATGTAATCGACAACTGAACGATACCCACTCGCAGGTGAGCGCTTCCACCATTAGAAAGGTCATAAGTATGTTGCTTTGTTCTCCGTCAGTATTTCACATTAAACGTAGTGTCTTGAAGCGGAAGGAAATTTATCTGATAATCAAAAACATTTGTATAGGCAATAATTATTTGATCTACTCGCCTCGCCAAAAAAACTTCAATTAAAGCTGTCTGAAGCGGATGTAAGGCTTCTTCACTACATTGCAACGCAGCAGCACGTTTTGCTACGAACTTTCTACACCCATCAAAATGAAGGGTGTTTCATGATACAGCTCCCTATTTTAGGATTGCAAGTTCGTATTACATAACGTAAGGGTGCTGAAATAAAGTATTCATGGGTACACGTTCTTGGAACACTCTTTTAACAGCCTTAATGTTGTAAAAAAAAAATATTGAATATGTACGTGTGATGTTCACTAGCTGCTATGGCTGAGTACATTGTGCTCAGTGCGCATTGATGGTAAACTTTCACAACGTTCTTATTCGTGTATTCTACGTAATGAAGGGTATAGTTCTTAGCAGACAAGTAGAAGCTTATTGTGAGCATGCGCTATGAACAGTGCGCAGAAATATGGCGTCCGGTAAATAACACTTATATATTACTTGAGTGCGCAGCAGTGATTTCCAAAACCCTCCGTTTTTTTCCGTCTGAATGTACGGAATCAAGTGCAGGAGACAAGCTACGACGTTGGTAATATAAATGGTCTTCGGTTTTCGTCCCTAACCTTAAGGCTCATAAATGCGGCAAGAATTTTTTTTTTTTCGAATTGGCTTAAGCGATGCGGAACTAAAAGTAACGGAAAACATGACTGATGATACGGCACTTATAATCGTTGCATTCCTGATATTGTGGTAGGTATTGCGTCAGATATGATAGGTGAGTAGACACCCGTTATGATTGATAAGGCTGCCTTTTCAGAAATATTACCCTATAAGGAAATCTTAAGCAATCAAAGAAACACCTCTTATATTCATACCACTCCACTTATCTAGATCTTTTGCCCTACCGCTAATTAATTATTGACGGCACATTTCACCAATTTTACGAGGTGAACCTGCGATCAAGAAGGCAGCCATCGATAAACGTCTATGTTACCTTAGTAAAATAAACGCTAGCCGTCAAAAGCACATCATTGTCGTTACAAGGTATCCGTAAACATTTCAAATGTGCGGATGAATCGGACGACTAAAACAAGGACGATGGCAGAAACGGTAAATAATATAAAAAAAAAAGATCTATCGGGTATTTAAAATAAAATCTAGATAATATCTAAAAAAAATCTAGAAAGTATCTAGTTATATCATGTAGGGAATCGACATCTCCAAAAACATCGAGCAAAGAGACTGCATACCCCTCCTCTTGAGTCAATGGCGTTGTCCATGATGTCAGTCCAGCCTTTGAACGTTGCCTGAAAGAAGGAATTGTCCGTCCAATCAATGTCCATCAGTAATTTGTACTGCATGTTTTGCGAAAAAAAAAAAAAAAAAATTAAGCGCCTGTAAGACCGTTTTTTTTTTACTTTTTTTCTGTACATTGCATATCTTCGATTGAAATCGTTATCTTTGGTCGATGTATGGTACCCGGAGCGCGTCTTCGACTAGAGCGTCTACGGCGTCCACAAAAGTGGTCCTTTGATTTCCACCTAATGACATCATAAAAGCCTCATTCTGATGCCTACCAAACACCTGGCGGTGGCACAGCAACAGAGTTAGGTGCGGCTTACACCTGTATTGCTGTAGATCCCTCTGCATCCAGACGGTCGATGAAAACCAAAACAGACACGATAAAGGAGGCCGTGACAAGAGCGACCCTGGCGTCCGCTCGTCTTATTTTTTGTCAGAACTTCTAAGACCAATAGCCGATGTCAACGACATCCCGCAGCGTCACAGACAGGCTCCTGTGACGCAATTTTGTAGCCACTTCGGAACCACTTTCAAAGCACGGGTGCGGGACGGGACGGCAAAGACGCCGATCGAGGGACGCGCTCCAGGAACCGCGGACGAGGGCAACCTACCACTTGGAAGAGGGCGAGGTAAGCGTTGAGTACGTTGTCGAAGTTGATCATGGGGTTGTCCCAGGTGAAGTTGTTGATCTCGCACGAGTGGCGGTTGGGCACGAAGGAGCTGTTGAGTCGCGTGCCGTTGCCGTCGACGCAGCGGTAGAACTTTCCCGCAAGCATCTGGACTCCCATGATGGAGAAGATGAGCCAGAAGATGAGGCACACCAGCAGCACGTTGAAGATGGCCGGGATGGCTTGGACGAGGGCGTTGACTACAACCTGTGGGTCGTCGCCAGACCACACGGCGAGGAACGTTCGAAGAGGGACGGGGGAGAGGGAAAACAGCGGTCGAGTTAGTGGATGAGTTTGGGTCACATGCCGAGCTTGCACGTTCGTTTAGTGACGATGGGGATGAAAATGTTTTATTTAGTAGAGTTACTGGCAGCTAGGAACGGCCGGGCATGCAGCTCAGTTGCTCTTTAGGGAGGTAAGCAAAGCGCGTTTGCGGGCCAATGAGTTTAGTCATTGGCCCGCATTAAGCTCCCCAGTGTGTGGCCATTATGTTTGGGGTTCATGATTAGTTCTTCCGCATTGTTATTGGTTGGGTTAAAGTGTTGCGCAAAGTTATTGAGTGATTTGATTCACTAGTTTAATTAGTCGTAAAGTGTGGCCGCTAGTCGTAAAAAAGGTTCATACTAGTTAGAGACAGGGCGAGTAGAAGATGAATTTAAAACAATTCTGCGAGGAAACGTATGATATATTAAAAAAAAATAACCCACTTAAGAAGAACATTTGTCAAAAGAACACGAATCAGAGTTTTTCGTGGGGTCTGCACTTCACTATTTAATGATTAAGTAAGGTGCCTCTAGGGTACGCTCATAATTGTATTGTGAAGGGAACGGCAGAAACGAAATCTGGCTCCGCTGTGCCGTTCGTGACCTGCCAGTAACTCTAGCAATTCAAACGAGAACGTGGATTCTTTTTGTGCCTGCAAGCAGGATGTCTTGGTGTGCGTTCAGTTATATGATTAGTCAAACTTTAGTTCCTAGCAATAAGTAGAGAACAGATGTGAGAGTACCAAAAATTTCCAACTGAGGCTGTTAGTTAGGCTAGACACAAGACTGCATAATTCATAGACACGTACAGAACATTGTGCTTTGTAGAAGTTCACGCATATTTTATCCGTATAGTTAAGCATAATTTTCATAATTAGTAAGAAGGCAGATTTGTTTGCATTTATTGTCGCTTCAGTCGATGTCCTTTAATTATTATAATTGAACAAGTGCTTGATTTATACATCATCTTTCCCTGACATCTGTAGAACGTCCTTTCAGCAGTAGATACTGTTAT
Source organism: Ixodes persulcatus (assembly GCA_013358835.2). Taxonomy (NCBI): domain Eukaryota; kingdom Metazoa; phylum Arthropoda; class Arachnida; order Ixodida; family Ixodidae; genus Ixodes; species Ixodes persulcatus. Next base: position 850,256 of record JABSTQ010011364.1, read on the forward strand.
TAATTTTGTTTTAGTTTGCTTTTGTATGTGCCATCTCAATCTGATCAACTGTTTATTTTTGTGGGACAGAAAATATTTAAATATTTTAATGAATCTTATTATACCCTTAGTAGCGCATAAACAAGGTTCTGAGTTTCTATAGCCAGTATTGAGTGGAAAGATAGTATAGCTAACACTAACGCGTACTTCTATATATCCCACATAGTCTCATAAATGACCTCTTCGTACCTTATGTAGACGCTTAACACTAGATTTTTGGTACTCAAACATCCAGCCTCTCCAAATAGATAAAAGGGTGTCGGTTTTGTGTCATGCCATGCGACAAGAAACGAGGACAAGGTTGAGTTTAGTTCTAAGTTTGTTTGAGAATAATGTTGTTTTCATTAGTGGCGCTTGTTGAGTGCTTGTTAATTTCTAACTAGGGTTGATGCTAGTTAAGGTGAGCACGCAGCTAAAGGAAAAAAAAGTAAAAAAACAAAACAATGTAAAACGAAAGCCTACTCGTTTCTACTACGTCACCATGGTTCCAATTCAAGAACTGGCTCGGTCATTCAAGAGGAAGGATGTGCTCGAAAGTGACTCATGCTTTCAAGTGCAGAATGATTGGAAATGGTTGAAGTGGCTTCGTTTTTAGGTGGGTTGTATCACGTGCCTGCACATCACACCTTCCACTGGAACATGGTAGTTCTAAAGGGCACTTCGGTCGACAAGAACATAAATTATAAGGGCTTCTGGGGTAGAAAGGAGCAATCCCAGAGACATAGGTGCGGTAGACTTGCACAGACTATCATGCAAAAAAAGTAGTATTTCGGTGTGCAGAAAACAAGGGGTGCTGAACGTTTCTACAACTACTGTCGGCAAGGCAATTCAAGTCATGACGAGGTGAAAAAGGCATGAGCAGATTTAAATGAGTGAGAGTGAAGGAAAATTGTGAAAGATAGGAACGAAAAACACTCGGGGCGATGAAACGACGTTAATAAATGGTGAAGATGATGTGCAATGAAACGAAGGTTTCGTGAGCTGGCACGCGGAACTAAGCACACCTCAGGAAGTTGTGGGCCTCAGTTTGGCTCAGATGTCTTGAATTACCTATGATTATTTTCTGTTCGTCGCAAAAAGAGCGTTGCATGGTTATCGCTGCCAGCTCCCGAATCGAATGCGATGGTATGATGGGGGGTAGGAAAGATAAAACATGAAGACACACATGCAACGACAAGACTGGAGGCACGAACAACAAAGTAAAGGTGGCTCACCTTAGGAAGACGATGAAAAACGGTAAAAGGAATATCACGCAGTTGTTTGTCCCCAATGTTAAAAGAAAATGGGGGCTTACCTGGTTGGGTATCGAGCTGTGAGTCCTAGCAGGGCTTACACACTGCCACATTGACACATGCCGGCAACGGAGGCATGCGACAGAGGACCAGATGCACACATATCTAACATGCAAGGTCGTCGCTGTGATTTTTTTCATGTTTTATGAATTGTTGTCTGCCAACACCCCACTGTTCAGTTTCCCGTTGTTAAAATATTCACCACTGTCAACGTTTTAGTGAATTCATCAGTTTCAAAGTATGAACCAGGCTATCGCAAGGTCCTGCAAGGATCATTGTCCCCCCCCCCCCCCCCCCCCCCCCGCCCCCTCAGAAAGAGTGGGCAGTGCGTGCAATTGCCGTTTCTTGTGCGTTGGAAGTGTCCGAGTGTGTGTGCCGTGTGATCAAATGAACGTGATGATCGCCCGGTATTTTCCACAAGGCAGTGCAAGCAACTCTAGTGGTTAAAAAAATCACAGATTGGATTGGTCCAGCGTTTTTGCCAGACGATGCAGCATGAACCACGACAGAGTTAGTTCGAATACACGAAGGGTGCAAGGTCTAATTTTACCTGTACGAGTTTGTTGCCTGAACACAGTGACCTGCCACACCGGTAGTTTCAAATCTAAAGTGTTCCGTTTAAAAAATACTGTGATTAACCGGTAGTCATTCATTCGAGCTAACTATGTCGTGCGCCGTACACATTTGCAAAAGAACAAACAAACAAGATGTCACACGCAAATAAAAGATGGCCACAACCGCACAACCAAAGATTCCCTGTTAACATCAAAAGCTGCCAGACCAGTATTCAGAAAGCAAGAGGTGCAAAAGGCCTTGCAAGCAAGCACTATGTGCACAAGGCTGTGAAAAAATACTGGAGAGTAGTACGGTAAGGTACTGAGGAAGCAAACATTGGAAGTCAGTATTGCGAAGATGAGGAAGTTTCTAAATTTTAGGAAAATAATTGCAACTACTCCCATTAAGATAGATGAGCTTCTGAACATTTTACTTTAGGCTTCTAGACATCTCATAAACATCTCCTTTACAGCAACATAGATTGTAATTATACCGTTATATTTAGACTCAATAGATAAACTCAGTATAGTTTAGTAATAAAGAGATAAACTTTACAGGGAAGTGCGCTTGTCTTACAAGCTGTGCTCTACTGAAAACAACACTGACTTAGAAAAGTCGGGTGTCCTCTTGTAACTTTCGCTCTACTACTCTTCTACATCGTATACTTCTCATGCCACACAAAGTCGTCAGGCGGAACTAATTGAATAAACTTGAAAGGCAGCTGGAATAAAACAGCTCGGCGAGAGGGAGGGAGAGCACTACCATGTATATAAGGGACAGATGCAACCCGAGCGCACTGCTACGAGCAACAAAGCATTCAGGTACGGTTCTTAGGCCAGGCTAACGCCATCATGGTTGTGGCTCAAAACATTCATACGCTATAGTTATTTGTAATGATGTCCATCTTCTGTTTGGCTTACACTTAGTGTTTTAGCTAAAACACCCTGTTTGGGGCTAGTGCTATTTTTGTTTCGAGCGTCATTCAACGCGCTTGATTTTATTATACCAACCAAAGCATTCCTTATTTTTGCACTCCCGTTTTTTTAGTTAGCTGCTTCAATTACGCGCTCTGCTTACATAATTTTGTCTTAAGGTTGTCTCTTTCACAACATTAGCACTAAAAACGAGAAAAAAGTAATAGTGGAATCGAAACCCTGGCGATTTTTTTTTTATGAACTTAAACATGCTTTGACAGTGACAACACTTCTGTTCTTGCACATGGACAGTGGCGGCTCTAGGAAGCACTGCCAGGCACTACGAATCTAGGTGCTCTTCTATACAAGCGAGCCGTCCGACACCCAAACAAAACAAAAACAATTCTGGCCGGCATTTGTCTAGCACTGGGCTATGGGAGAGGGTGCTCTGCACGCGCACACCGCAAGAAATAAATAAAAAAAGCAGGCACGCCGCATTATCGCCATCAATACTACAACCACCGTCACCGTCACCACCACTTTCACCATGAACGACCACCACTGCAAACGCACACAGTCACGCGCTCACTCACCCTCATCCCTTGGAACCGAGACAAAGCCCGGAGGGGCCGGAGTGCTCGCAGCGTCCGCATCGTCTTGAAGGCTTGGATGCGGCCGGCGCCGAACGCCGTCGCAATTAGATTGATCACTGATACCTGGCGAAAGGAACGTGCCCCATTCCGTCGGTGAGGGAGACCCCCTTCGATCGAACCCCCCACCGGCACCAACTCAGACAGCACAGATGTCTTATCCACGTCCACGGGACATCCATCGGACGTAAGGACATCCTGAAGACGTCCGCACGTCCGCAGAAGCATGTGTGCTGCCGAGGAACTCCCGGGAGACACGTGCCCCATTCTTTCGGTGAGGAGGAGAACCTTCGATCGAATCCCACACCGGTACGGTATCAACAGAGGCAGCACAGATGTCTTATGCACGTCGACAGGACATTTATGGGACGTTAGGACATCTTTGACGACGTTTGCAGGAGCATGTATGCTGCCAGGCAACTCCCGGATATAGAGGGACAGCCTCCTACTTGTACTTACCTTCTGATTTTGAGGAGGGGGGTTTAACCCTGCTAGGAGGACATTGGGGAAGAAGGGACCGTGGAGGGTTTGTAGGCCTGCGGTTGATTTGGCTCGGGGTTTAAGGTGAGGATGAGGGCCACCCGACGTTTTTTTTGGGGGGCTTTAGTATACTGCTGGGGGAGTGCTCGGGGAAGGACAAGGGATCTGCTCATTATATCTCTCTTGATTAAAGTGTCCCGCAAATTTGTGGATGGATCGTTGTACGCTGTTGCTTGGGTGTGCTTGTTATTGCTGAGCTAGTTAGATGTACGGTACGTTTGAGCAGTTTTGCGCTTGTAATTAGGGACACTATCTTGTGCGTTTGAATGTCATTACAGGCTGCTGGTTTGTCGATGGTTTACTGCATTTCAATGTTTGCTGACAATATTTCCTGATTATTTTTTAAGCTGATTTTTTACCTTACCGCGTAGTATAAACTTACTGAGGTACCATCTTGGGTGCTTAATGTTCTAGACGGCGGTGGCGAGTTGTCGGACGTTTTCCCATGTTTTGGGCCTTGACTGGACACCACAAAAAGGACGGACAACGAAGACACCAGACAAGTGCATGACGGCTTGTTCTCGCAGATACAATTCTCGTCCTTTTGGTGTGGCTCAGACTGCTTACTTCGTCCTGGGAATGCCATTCGTGAGTGTTTATTGTTTTTAAGTTCGAATCAACATTAGCTGAACAATCACTAATATTGGATGTTTGCGCCTTCCATGAAGGTCCACAACCTTTTGCTGTTCATATTTCAGGATCTAGAAAGTCGTTTCTTGTGTCTCAGTTTTCGCTGAAATACATGGGATATAGCAGTCTTCTGTTAGGGCTTTTAGAAATTTTCAAAGTTTCTTTAAAAATTTGAACTCCGGGAACGTTTAAATTAAGAGCGCTTCTTCGCTAATCTTGAAAAAGGATGAACGGGGTTAGTCTAGGACAAATTACGTCTCATAACGTTGTTAACCAAAAAAATAATCTTTTGTTTGGTAATTATGCCTTGCCTACTAGTTTGGAAGGTTGGAAGCATATATTCGGAATATACAAGAGGAGTGGGTGCTTTATGAAGGCATTTTCCACTGCAAGTGTCCTTGCAGTCTTCATCAATAAGAATTATAACTGTTCCAAGACATCCTTTTAGGTTTCTCAACTCATTGTTTTCTATAATTTATTGTAGTAATGACTTCTAGACATCTGAATAAATATTTATCGAAGACGTTTGGAAATGTGTTTTCATGACATCTAGACAAATACTTTGTAGTAATTTAATTAAATATGTAATAAATAGGTATAGAAAAAATATTTTTTGAACAGCCGAATAAACGTATTCTTTACGCCTAAATAAACACTTCTAAACTTTCAGATAAACGTCTTCTGAAAATCTACAAAAATGTCTTGCTGACGTCTCAAATAGAACAAGACTTCTACAGCTCATTCTAGCTGTTTCAAAACGTCTATGAGACATCACGCTCTCAGTGAGATAGGAGTTTAGTTTTGAAGACTGGTTCTTTGATAGTGAGCCTTCTGTGCCACTTGGAAAACGGACGGATGCTTGCGAGATCAAGCCGCTACTGCTTCAAGCCATTCGTGGCGCATGCCTCACAACGGACAAGACGACAGCACCACAGGACTGACAATGGCAGCCATGACATATATGCGGCTCTATGGAGTGTGCTGAGCACCGATGAAAATGGTGTGTGATTGGTATGTTGTAGAGTCACTCAGAGATTGGGCTGGAGTTCAAGATGGTCAACTTCCAACCATAAGTCTACCCGATACAGCAGAAAGTCAACCAAGTGGCAACGAAGGAAATGGACTGTTGCATCAACCCTCCTCGAAATCGCCAGATGTCGGCATGCCATAAAGTTGTGCTAGCATAAGCTTTTGCACGCAATTAAATAAAATCAGCATTCACGAAGATTTTGTCCTGTAAAACCTGGGTAGCTTGAAATGGTGGATTACCATCTAATCCCCCTTTTTAATTAAAGTGACAAACGATGTTGAAAGTAGTGGTGACTAGGGTTTGGAATATTTTCTGTTTAGGCATATATAATGATCCTGAGAATGCATTTTCAGCTTTTTTTGCACCATTGAAGATGGGAATTTTATTTTGGGTTGCATTGGTTTTCTTGGTGGAGCTTAAAAGTCACTTTCTGATACTGTTTGTCTGAGCTGCATGGCCAACAGTTACGTTTCTGGCAGCAGTTATCTACAGTTAACGCATCAAATTTTCACGTCTTCAAAGCATTTGTATGTTATAGGAGTAGCATATCCGTCAGCTGTCATAAAAAAACAAAGACACTTAAGTGATGCTATTGATCTCCGCTGCTTTCTTGGGTGTCTCAATACTCCAGTCAAAATAGACAAGATTGAAAAACACCTTTGTGCAGAGAGCTTCACTAGAAAGATGCTACCAATATTAGCCTAGTTCGGGTTTGATAAATTTTAGGCTGCTTGTTCTCCAGCGCCAATCCTCTAAGACACCCTACGTGATGTGATCTCCAGAAGGGTGGGATGAAGGTCTGCTGTGTTTGCGTTGTTCTACTTACGCGCATGCCCTCCAGGCGCGACATCGCCCTCAGTGGTCTGAGCGCACGCAATGTACGCATGGTTTTAAAGGCAGGGATGCGTCCGTAGCCCATCAGAGATACGGCCATGTTAAAGAAGGACACCTGGGTCGGGGGTCGAGGTAGACGCAGGTTGGTTGATTGGTGGGAAGGTAGGTGGGGCGGGGGGGGGGGGGGGGGGTAGAGAGGCAGATGTCAACAGGAACACCGCGCGGCGAGAGATAGAGCGCAATGCGCTGCTTCTTGTTCGCGTTTTGTCAATGCTTCCCTGCGTAGTCGAACCATGGTCATCACCCCAACTCAATTCTGCGGATGCTTAGCTGTTGGGCGTGAGCCTTTCAAGCTCTGGCCTTATTGATGAGGCAACGTGATGGCGCTGTGTCCTGCGATGTTAAGTCGAATACCTATTTTAGTTAAAACATTACAAGCTTGGTGTGCGTTAAAAAGCATTGCGGAAGCCTGTTGTAAGCATGGGCTCTTTGCCAATGCCCTATTGTGGAATTGTTTTGCTCTCCAGCATGTCATGAAAAAAAAAACACTCAAAATGCGTGTCTGAAAAAGAAAACGTACCGAAGTTCACGCAACTTCCAGGGACACTGTTTCTGCGAACCACAGAATTAGCTAATAAATTTGATTTTTAGCTCGAACAATTTCAAAGCAGAGAGATATTGCACAAGTATGCAATTCTTATACACGAGCGAACTCGTACCTGTACTGCTATTTGTTATGTTAGTCAGAGCTAGCTACCACTTTGTCACATTTTTGTGCTAATGACCGTAGTTCGACTACAACCGCAATCCACACCGCGGTCAAAACACTCCCGTTTAACAGAACCTGCTGTTATACTAGATTCCTACTAAGAAATCAAATTTTGTATGCGTCTTGCAACAACGAGATCGTAAACACACTTTAAAAGTACCATGAGACAAAATCAGTAGTTGGAGAACTCAATTATCGCTTTCTTTTGCATAAGATGAGGCCCCTTGAGCATCACGACATTCTGGCAATGCATCTTCTGCGGCCAGCAGCTATTGTCAGCAGGTGTTTTCTTGTTTCGCTGCTTTTGAGACTTCATTACTTTTAACCTATCGTTTGATATACCTCAAGCAGTAACATGTGGTCAAATTATTTATCGCCAAAAGATATTGTTTATCTGTGCGTAACTAATTCAATATCATTGAATGTGCCACCAACATGTGTTGGCTTGTTAGCTGGAGGGAAAGATTTCGCGAGGAAGAAACAAAAATGAAGTGTCATCAATAGATATTTTTGTGCAATAGTAGGAATACCTATAATATATGAGTAGGATTCCGTGTTTTAGGAGTTTACTTTTCGTCAAATTCGGAGAGGGTCTTTCGGAGTTTATTTTTGTTTGATTCCTAATTTTCTGATATTTCAAGTTTAATTACGCAGTGTGGCTCATTAAAAATAAATGAATAAATAAATAATATATGGGTGTAAACGTATGCTAGATAAAAAAAAAATTGAACGCGCTTGTATCAATTAATATTGTTTTCAGCTGGATTTGGCGTTAGTGCCATTGCCATTGGCAATACTAATTTGTCCCACGACAAAAGTTGCGCACATATGTTCCTTCGGTAAACGTTGATACTTTAAAATCAATAAACTCCATGAGGTAGTCGCTGAAACGCTCCTATTTATTCCATCCTATTCTATTCCATCAATTTACCCCGCGGCCGTGCGAGGTGGAGTGGTAAAGAATCTAATAGAGAAGTTTTAACTGCCCCTCTTACCAATTTTATGCAATCCCTATGGTCCATAGATTTCACTGTTGCAAAAACACAACCTCTCTATCCTGTAAAGAACATATAGTATGGCCAAAACTGGAAACCAAACTAGTGACCAGAAAGTACAAGGACCTCTTGTCCTGAAGAACCTTGACGAGATAAGAGGTCAGACCCCCTTTGACAATGGCGCGAGATTTTTAGGATAACTGTGATGCCATTTCCCAGGACTATTGACCCTGTGCGCTGATTAAACTTAAATGTAAAAGTCCGTCGTATTTTTTTTTTTGCACATTACAATTTGGAGTTTATTGGATAGATCAGACTTGACAAAAATGTTTTCGGCGGGTGTTTTTCGTAGTTTTTCGGATTTATCCGGAAGCACGGAATCCTACATATAAGCCTCCTGGCCCTGCAAAGTTTATTCTAAATACTAGCAGGCCAAAAGCTCGAAGGCCGTTTCATGGTAGTTTTAATCAAAACGCCATTACAACAAACCTGTCTTACACAAAGGAGATTGCTGCCTGCAAGTTGGACTCACTTTCTTAAGCACAATATTGACTTTCTCTTAGAACAGAAACATGATTTTCTGCCATCTTACGTCTACACTGCGAAGGAAGAGTCCGAAACATTTCATATTTTAGTAAAAGTAAAGTTATACAGAAAAAAGTCCGCACTTGCACCAGATGAATATACTAATTATTTAGAACATTATAGTATACCTAGTAACTACAGCTACATAGTTGTCTTGTACTAGCTGATGTGGAGATTGGAAGATATCATCTTTGTAATAATCAAATGCTTCTTTATTAGTTCTTTTAGATATTGCTCAAATCTAGACGTGTAGTATGTGGGATCTCAGTGAACAATTCATTGACTGGCATAGTTAACGACTTGCTCATAGTTTACATCAAAATTCTTCCACTTTTAATATTACCACGATATTGCTTTGTACCCTTTCCAAAAAGAGCGCCCGTCACGTGACAGTCATGTTGCATTATTAGTGAAATTAGTGTACATCTGTTTCTTCAGATACTTTAGTCAGTTGCAGACACTGTACTGTCAAAAGCAGCTATTATGAAGCTACAGAAGTTTATATATATATATATATATATATATATATATATATATATATATATATATATATATATATATATATATATATATAAGCCTACTGTAAACAGTCCATTATGTCTTAGGTCATTATAGACAAATTTTTATTAATGGTGTGAGAAAAGCTTTAGATTGGGCCTGATTTTCGATGTGTTTGTCATATCATTTCACATAAACAAAGACCACAAATAGGACAACTGGCTCCTGAAGTGATGGAGTTAACTATGACATAACTGGGGGTGGATCAAGCTGGTTTCTCAGTTTTTACGTACCGAGCTAAAAAAAAGAAATGTAGACCCCCAAAACACGCTAATATAAAACTTTCTTGCTTATATTTTGAATTCTGGGGGAGTGGGCTCTATTTAGACAAAATCAAATATTTCCAATGTGGCCTTAAAAAGCTAGGTTATTGCAAACACAGTAATACAAAGCCGAGAGGAAGGTTAATGTGGCAAGAGAAGAGAGAAGATAAAGAGAGAGAGGAACGCAGCCTCTTACCAGCACGATGACAAAGTCTAGCCAGCACCAGGCATTTGTGAAGTATTTCTTGAAGCCAAAGGCAACCCATTTGAGAAGCATCTCAAAGAAAAAGATGACCGTGAAGGTCTTGTCCATGTAGGTGAGCACGGCCTTTAGTAGAGGACGATCCTTGAGGTTCACATCCTCCAGGGCCTGCACCATGCACACAAAAAGGCTTAGAATAAGACTCTGGTTTTGTTTTACCACAAATGAACGTCAGGGAAATTCGTTAAGTATATTAATGTCGAAGAATAGGAAAGGGCATCTAAGCTTGGATATTGAAATAACTGTTACATGATTAGGAAAACAGAGGCACTGAATTGTTTTATCGTCCTTGGTCTTTGTAGTTCAAGTACCATGGTTAGATTCTTGGCTAACAAAGTCGCTGAACCTTGTAAGTCAAATACCTAACCATGGTACTTGGCCTATGACGGCTTTGTTCTTTGATGATCAAGAAAAAGACAAAGAAAAAAATGACCGCATCTCCACGTGGTGAATGATGTTGATTGGGGCGAAGCTCTGGTGGTGCTGATGATACTGATTTTATTGTTCATAGGTAGTGCTGATGGTGCTTATTTTTTTTATTGCTCATAGATAGTGCTGAGTTCCGGGTTGCGTTTCGACTTCATTATTACTGCTTTATGATCGGTGAAATGCAGAGTCATGCATGCAAAGTGTAACGCGACTATATACGCATTTGACCGCAGCGCCCTCTCCTGTATAGACGTTGAGCGGCTACATGCAGCGTTTCATTCATGACATCCCCAGCTCTTGAGTTACTACCACATCTCAGAGCCCCCTACTCGTCCCGCAGTCGTGGCCGAGTGGTTAAGGCGATGGACTAGAAATCCATTGGGGTCTGCCCCACACAGGTTCGAATCCTGTCGACTGCGCGCACTTGTGAGCACGGACGGACGGACGGACTGACGGATGGACAAGGCTCGACCCTAAGGAGCTTCGTCCCTAAAAAAAAAAAAAAAAAAAATCAAGGTAGTTTCAATGCTTGTGATGTTTTTTTTCTGGCCTTTCTAAATTTTATATTATATTCTCTGCACCAGTTTGCTAGAAACATTCTTTTGTATTATGCCCTTCTACAGTCTGGAAGTCTGTCTTAATTATACTCACTAAATACTACAAATGTAATAAAAATATTCCAAGGTGAATATTTTAATAACATGAGGGAACATGAGCATATTCATAGACAGTTACGCTCGTGAAAGGACATAACATGCAAGGTTATTATATCCTGTGCTTCTTAAAACTCGCTAAGCTAGTTTTCGTGGCACTTGTGCGCTCCACATCACACTCATGGCTTGCTAGAACAAAAATATTGAGGGGCCCAATAATCATAGTAACAGCGTGGACTTGTTTTCGTTTAATTCGGGTGTCCGGTATTCTTCGTTCCCGGCTACTCTGCCTTCTGGAAAAACCGCTTTGTGAGCAAACATTAGGTGATAACATAAAACGCGACAAGCGGGAACTACACGTACAAAGTACGTGCAGGCCGCTTTGCTGCCGAGCGCACACAAAGAAAGCCCCCGAGCAGCCGCCGACCGCATGCTCCGCGCTGCTTGCTCTATAGAGGCGACATCCCAGGCTTGGACACAAAAACGCTATATGACACTTTAAATTATGTGCATTTAAAATGAAAAAAAAAAAATCAATTTTAATATTATAGCTATTGACAGTCTAAGAAACACACGGCGTGTCTCGGGTTTCTGAAGCTTTCCGTGACTAAATTGCCCGAGTCCAAGTATAACGACTACAACCGATACCGACAGGCTTCAAACATAAGCAGCGTGCACGCGAGGGTACCTTTGGTAGGCTTGCACCCTTTCGGTGCTCGTAAATCAAGTGCGAGGGACACCTTTCGCGTGCGTGCTGCACGTGTTTGAGGTCTGTCGGCGTCGGCTTTTTCTGTTTTTAGGGGCGAAGCTCCTTAAGGGGTATCCACACGAAGGAGAACTCCGCGGACGGATGTCGTGACGTCAACAACCCGCGAAACTCCGTCCCGGGCTCCGCCGCGTGCACCTGCGGAGCTTTCGTGCTGACAGCACGAAGCCTCCGCGCCTCCGCCACGGAGGAGAACGGCGCCGCGAGGCGTCAAAAAGGGATGACGTATGTCTCACGTGATGCGCGCTCCGCGGAGGAAAGGGGCGGATTTCTCCTTCGTGTGGATACCCCATTAGGGGCTAGCCATGTCCGTCCGCCGTCCACCGTAGGCCCGGCGTCGGGTGCTCGTGCTTCTGCTCGTGAGATCACGTGCTCACGAGCACGTGAGCACATGCTCACGTGCTCGTGTAGGGCAATAAAAAAATTGAAAAAAAGATAAAAAATTATGAAAAAAGAAAAAGAAGAAAAAAAAAAGTAGGGGGTTCCGAGATGCCATCCATCTGTCTGCTTAAAAAAAGAAAAAGAAGAAAATCACACATTCTCCTACTGACATGAATGAAAAGGCTCAAAGAAAAAGAAGAAAAAAAAAGAGTAGGGGTTCTGAGATGCCATCCCATCTGTCCTACTTAAAAAAAGAAAAAGAAGAAAATCACACATTCTCCTACTGACATGATGAAAAGGCTCAAAGAAAAAGAAGAAAAAAAAAGAGTAGGGGGTTCTGAGATGCCATCCCATCTGTCTGCTTAAAAAAGAAAAAGAAGAAAAAATCACACATTTTCCTACTGACATGAATGAAAGGCTCAAAGAAAAGAAGAAAAAAAGAGTAGGGGGTCTGAGATGCCATCCCATCTGTCTGCTTAAAAAAAGAAAAAGAAGAAAATCCACATTCTCCTACTGACATGAATGAAAAGGCTCAAAGAAAAAGAAGAAAAAAAAAAAGAGTAGGGGGTTCTGAGATGCCATCCCATCTGTCTGCTTAAAAAAGAAAAAGAAGACAATCACACATTCTCCTACTGCCATGATGAAAAGGCTGCAAAGAAAAAGAAGGAAAAAAAAAGAGGTAGGGGGTCTGAGATGCCATCCCATCGGTCGTCTTAAAAAAAGAAAAAGAAGAAAATCACCACATTCTCCTACTGACATGATGGAAAAGGCTCAGGATGCTGCGGGGTTCTGAGATGCCATCCCATCTGTCTGCTTAAAAAAGAAAAAGAAGAAATCACACATTCTCCTACTGACATGATGAAAAGGCTCAAAGAAAAAGAAGAAAAAAAAAAGAGTAGGGGGTTCTGAGATGCCATCCCATCTGTCTGCTTAAAAAAAGAAAAGAAGAAAATCCACACATTCTCCTACTGACATGAATGAAAGGCTCAAAAAAAAGAAGAAAAAAAAAGAGTAGGGGGTTCTGAGATGCCATCCCATCTGTCTGCTTAAAAAAAGAAAAGAAGAAACCACACATTCTCCTACTGACATGAATGAAAAGGCTCGGCATGCTGCGGCTCGGCGTCTACGCAGACAAGCACCACCAGAGCTTCGCCCCAAGCAACATCATTCACCACGTGGAGATGCGGTCAATTTTTCACTCTGTATATCCGTTCATCCTAAAGGGGCCCAAAGGAGGTTCCTGAGATCGCCTAAATATGGCGATAACTCACTCTCAGTGCTCTAAACGTGCTAAAAATTGATAAATCATTACGATGCGCGGCCGACTTCCCTATTAAAAAAAACAATAAAAGATTGAACAGATTAAGGTCATCTTCGGCGATGGGAGGAGCATTGTTTCGGCATCCAGGACGACATGTCACCAATGAAAACGCGACATTTCGTTGAGATTGCAAACGCTGTAATTACGAAGTGTATTATACGCTTTTGTAGATGATAAAAGAAAATAAGAGTAGTCGAAAAATGTTAACTTTTTCGCGGAGAGGGAACATAACACTGCAATGAGTGTCTCAAAAACAGCTCGAAATGTTTTTTTTTTTTTCGTCTTCTGCGGGAGTGATGTGTCCGGTCGTCAGCCCTCGAGCGCGCGCTCGCTGGGTTGAATCGTGGCCATGGGCTGTATGGGCAACAAGTCGCGAGCCTTCGAGATATCACTCCGCGGTTCCCCTCGGTCGGAAGCTCGTGGATCCTTCGTTTGCTATTGTCTGGTAGTGGTCTTGTTTTCGGAACATGCTCCTCCCATCGCCGGAGACGACCTCGGTCTGTTGCGATCGTAGATTTTTTTTTTTTTTTTTTAATAAAGAAGTCGGCCGCGTTTCGTCATGATTTAGGGATTTCAAGGATGCTTAGAGTCAGAAGAGTGAGTTATCGCTATATTTAAGCGATCTCAAAAACTTCCTGAGGGCACCTTTAAGCTGAGACTTCAGCCAACGCTACAAGCGCGAGCTAACCCGTGCTCCCAGCTTTGAGACCTACATTTCTGGCGCGAGTGCTCGCGTTGGGAAAGAACTCCTCAATGTAACGACCTTCACTCACTCGTGCTTGTGACATTGGAAGGACTCGTGCATAAGGGTTCTGCAGTGTCTCACCAGTGCCAGGCTGCTGGTCAGAATGAGGATGACCACGACCGTCTCGAAGTACTTGTGCTCGACGAGGCCGTACACCTTGGTTCGCACGATCTTATACTTGAGCCAGAGGGGCTTGCTTTCGTCGTAGCAGCAGCAGGCCGCGAACCGGGTGTAACAGCAGTCCGGACAGCAGTCGGCGGGTAGTTCCGGAATTATCACGTCCGAAGTGGCCGTTTCCAGCTTGTCCGTGTCCACGTCTTCGGTGTCGGGGTTGGCCGCTTCCTCGGCCGGTGGATCTTCGCCTGGTGTGTGTGTGTGTGTGTGTAGGGGGGGGGGGGGGGGTCACATTGGTAAAACAAAGATGTTGCTTATTGAAAGCGTGCCTTGTCTAAACTGATTGAAAGCGACTTCCAATCAGTTTAGACAACGAGAAGAGAAGGCGGTAATAAACCCAATGGTCATGAGGTCTCAGTAGTGAAAAGTTGTTCATCAATGCTCACACCAAGCCTCCATGGCCATTGAAGCACAAAATTACTTACCACTCTCAATGTTTCTACTGATTAGCAGAATACCTATGATTTGCATACCTAATTCATGGGCAGGCATTCAAGAGTAACCCCGCTCAAAAGTCGAACCAAAATAAATAACTGATATCGATTTACGGAGACTAAATACGAGCACTGCCAAAATATTACACTAACGGGAAACCGCTGATGCACTCTAAAGCCGTTATTAAATATGATACACAAGCCTCTCAGCGGGCATTCAGCGGTTCACTGTTTGACAGCGGACGTAGTCTGGTTGGATGCGTCGAGGGCGATTGCGGTGTCAAAAACAACTTAGTGCCCCGAAGTCATCTTCGTACTCAAGAAGGTTACTTGTACATGCTGCCACCTCTTTCGCCGTTTTTCTGCTGCATTTTCAATCGTCCCAGCGGACGATTTCTGCTTGTTACGCTATGTTTCAGAGGCCCTAGTTTGCAAAGTGCTCCTCGACGATCCAGCACGAAGATTATTGACTCCCTGCTCGCTCAGGCGCGTCGAGGGGCCGAAGGCGGCATTTACTGGCGGCAATAGTTTAGTAAGGCGGCAATCACTGGCGGCCATAGTTTAGTCCGTTCCTGCTCAAAGCGGGCTTGCGATTAGCTTCCACAACGCTTATGTAACGTGCATTACACCCCAACAAGATGGTAGCTCTTTACAGAAGCTAAGAGAGGCCTTGTTTTGAGCCTGGGTTCATCGCCGCAAACGAGCTTTTCGGCTGGCAACTTTATGAATCTGTATGAATATTTGTTGCAGATGTCTGATATCTACGAAGCCAAGCAGTAAAACAGCGGTATCATCGTACCTGACTCGTCGAAACTGCTCTTGCGACTAGGACAGTCGTACGTTTTGCGGTACCGTGTTAGGAACTTTGCGTCACACGATAAGCATGCAGCTGATCACAAGCGTTGCCCTCAAGCTCGAGCCGGTAGTTTCGGTTTCGCCATAGACCACCCAAAAATAATTTGAGATAAGATATCTACAAGACTATGTAGGGCATCAGAAAAAATTACACCTCATATTTAAAGGGACCCTTCTTTCACTAAAAGCAGTCGTAAAAACGAGAAGATATACCGGATATACCGGAGTTACCCTTTAAGCAGGCAGAAAAAATCACTGTTACAAAAAAAAAAAAAAACCGTAAATGACGAGGCTGCACTCTGAAAAAATACGTTCTTAAAATATTCTTCGACGCCCCAAGGACTCTTTCATCTCGTTAATAACGGTTTCGCCTCAAGCACTATTACCCCATGGCGCACTAGAAAGGCAACTGGGCGATGAAGGACTCTTTCGCATTAAAAAAGGAGCTAAAAAAATAACCCCTTGTAGGTTTTTAGAAAGAACCCTTTTAAAGGGTGGTTAAAAGAACTTCATAGTGTGCAAAATATGAAGAAGCCAAAAAGTGTGATGAAAGCGTTTTGACTATAATTAAAGTCTGAAACGTGGAGGTGATTACGATGTGTCATATAAACATTTTTGCAGCAGCTGTGCATGAACGCCGCCATAACCGACCTTCCGTTTTTGTTTCCTCTTGTTGCGTTAACTTCACTTTATCATTACCCGAGCAGGCCAGGTTATTGACATTTTAGACTGTACTGTTGCCTTCTCCTCAACATTTGCCTTTGTGGAGGCATGTCAACGCTCGGTTCATTGGTTCGGCAGCTCACTAAAACAAAAAAAAAAAGGTTCAGCAATGGCGGCTGTAACCTGGCGCCTGTCTAAAGCGTCTATACATACGCCCTGCCCAATGTCAAATCTAAAATATAATATTGGTTTTGGTCAACACTTTTTTTATTGTCCCGTGATTTGCCGAACACATTCAGTAGATTGCAGTGATTGACTCTCAAAATGTTGCGTGGTTCAGTAGTGGTACGGACATTTTTTTGAACTACAGGTGCAGATGGGCTCAGTAACAAAAAGTGCAGCAATCTTTGCTAGGCTGAACGAGTTTGTTTCGATCGTTGTCCCAGAATAAGGACCGCGTAGTTGCGTCCTGAACAATTTCATTGGCGAGATGAAAGTTCGAATGCTTGTTTTTAAATAAACTGTTTGTGAGTTATTTGATTCAAGGTTCTCTTTTTATTTCTTGTGTCACTAGAAGTAAAGACCCACGTAAAAGGTTTTACGAGAGGAAGAAATAGAGCCGTATAGTCGTACCTGCCAAAACAGTCGTCGCAAAAACAGGTTCGACTGTCACGTGACCACGAGGCTACGTAATTGTACTAAGATGACGTGACACCATAGTAAAACGTGACGTGACGTCCCGATAAAAAATAATATAATTTTATTGAACATAAAAATAAAAGCAGCACGTAAGCCCGCTCTACTTAGCAGGTGAACATACGCTTTGTCATTACGCATTAGTGGAAATGAGGGGAGGAGCTAAAAATCATTAAAAACCAACTTAAATGACCGTGAGACAATTTTTGTAGTTTAGCCTTCTTGTGCTCAGAGCAATCATTTCGAGTCCGTAAAAACAAAAGCCCATTATAGTCCATGAGAACTTAAGAGACGCAGCGTGTAGCGAGTCGAGATTATCAAATTAGGGAGTTTTCGTAGATCGTTTTCGCCGTTCCGCAACGCTCTCCGCAATCCACTACGATACCCGGAACTCTACAGCCAAGGCTATCGGCGCGCAGGCGCAGTAGCGGCTTCTTCGTTGTGGAGGGAGGGCTTCGCGGAGGGGGAAACACGGTCTACGAAAGCTCCCTATTATGGCTCCACAGTCAATGAGATAGCGGTATCAACCGATAAAAGCGTCAAACAACGAATCACGAAGCAAGAAGCGTGACCATGATAACCATCGCCCAGCGTTCCCTAAGCAACGAGCCACAGTCGTCGCGCGAGGCAGAGTATGGTCGCCTAGTACCTCACTCTAGAGGCACTGGATCAGGGTGTAAGATAGACAGGTGGGGAAACGAGAGCCAAATGAGCGACCGGATTGTGTACCCCTCGGTTTTCTCTTTCTCTGTGGCGCCATCTATGTGGGGCACCGCGAACTCTCACTCCGGGTGGGCGACCGGTGGCAACCTGCTAAACAGACGGAGATGGTTTCTCGGGGATTTTCAATGGAGGACTGTCGTGCTCTCGGTTTATTTTGCGCACTCTCCCATAAAGTTCCATGCAAATCCAGTTCCAATTTTTTTCCTCTCGCCGCAGCGCCATCTGTCGCAAATCGGGAGTACCCGCAAGCAGACGAGTACACAATCCGGTCACGGCGCTGCGGTAGGCATCTATGGGCCGTTTCCCCACCTGTCTATCTTACACCCTGCACTGGATCCTGGGAAGGTGTACCGCCAGCCTCCCCGCATTGTTGCCATTTTCGGTCCATGGAACGAATTGTTTCTTCATTACCCCTCTATTTTTTGTAAGCCGATCGAAATGATCGGTGAGAGGTTGTTTCGTAAAGACTTGAGTTGAATACCGAGATTTTTATTACGGTATCCACACACAGGGCAAACAAGCGCGAATTTTCGCACCGCCACCCCATGTGGCTTCGGTGCTTGGCGGCATCGAAAAATATTGTGCCTCTCTTAAAATAGGCAAGAATAACATTATAATTATAAGAGATATTGCCGCGAGCGCAGCTGACCAAGCAGGCAGCGCGCTCGTGGCCTAACGGTTATCGCGCGTGCCTTCCACGCAGAAAGCCAGGGTTCGATTCCTGGCCGCGGGAACGCATTTTTGTGGACTCTGACGTAAATGTTCTAGTAAATTCGAGAATCGTGTTGCTCTCTCGAGGTCAGATTGTTCTACACAATCTGACCTTCTACGCCGATTCTTCCAGAACCCCACGCGTGTACATAAGGGACTCCGCGTGGCGAGCCGCAGTCAGTCTCGCCCCAGCGTTCGACTCTGCTCTACGCCGACTTCGACGCCCACGACGCTCTGTTATTATTTTCTGTACCCTTTCATTTTTGGCACAAGTTCGCCACATTAAACGTTTCTTTCTTCCTGTTTATTTATTGTTCTTTTGGTCACCACCCGTGACATTTGGTGGAGGTGCGGGGTACCGCATGCCCCTGCCGCGCTCCCCTACGAGGGCCCGCAGTGCAAGTCCGATCCCGAGCCCTCGAGGACCCAACGAAGAGAGGACCGAGACCCGATCAAGTCGCCGCAACCTCGGCCTACCCCCGGAACTTGGACCACTGCCGGACAGGACAAAAAAGCTACCGAAGCCGACAATGAACACCACGTCGCAGCCAGACGGAACGCCACCGACGTCCATTGTCTACGTGCAGGCCACACCAAGGACGCCGCCGAATTTCAGTGGCAATTTTCATGAAGATGTGGACGACTGGTTGAGCCAGTACGAACGCGTCGCACGGTTCAACGGATGGGGTCCTGAGCAGAGCCTGCAAAAAGTCTACTTCGCTCTGGAAGGCACTGCACGCACCTGGTTCGAGAACCACGAAGCGTCAATTTCGTCGTGGCAAGACTTCCAGGGGGAGCTTCGACGTACTTTTGCCAGCCAGCAGCGACGTCAGCGGGCCGAAGAACTTCTTCAAGCAAGAAGCCAAGGGCCAAACGAGAGCGTCACAAGTTTCGTCGAGGACGTTCTCCGCCTCATGACCCGCGCCGACCCAAACGCTCCTGACGAGAAGAAGCTCCGGTTCCTGATGCAAGAGGTGAAAGAGACCATCTTCGGAGGCCTTGTGCGGAACCCGCCTATCACCGTCCAAGACTTCATCACGGAGGCAACAAACATCGAACGTGCCCTTCAAGCACGGGCCTCCCATTACCAGCGACTTCCCGGCGTCGCTGCAATCGCGACTTCCAGCTGCAACAGCCCGGACCTCCGCGAGATTATCCGGGACGTCGTGCAGGAGGAAATCAGGAAGCTGCTACCTGCTGCCACAAGCCCGGTTACGCCCTCAGTCGCCGAGATTGTCCGGGAAGAACTTCAGCAGGCGCTGCAGCCAGAAGTTCTCACCAGCGCCGCTCCTGAACCACCGAAGCTGAGCTACGCCGCAGCTACCCGACGACCACCGCCCCCTGCTCACTCGTATACGGCGCCACCTCGACGTGACCTACCAGAGCCGCAGACTTTCCGACGTCGGGAAGGGCAACCCCAGCTCGTCCGCACTGAACAGCCGGCGCCTAGGAAGACCGATGTCTGGCGCACGGCCGATCGACAGCGTCAGCCGCCGTCCGAGTCGCCGCCGCCCACGTGAACCTGCCGCCGCGATCAAGTGTTGTCGTACCCGTCGTGGCCGATACAGCTACCTGCGGCGAAGTTGTCCTGGAAGGCAACCTTCAATTGCTTCTGGGAAGAGGAATAGGCGTCGCAAGAGGAGTGGCCGAACTTCAGGATGGGCGGACTGTGGTCCTCGTGACGAACTTCCGAAATGAAACGCAACACCTCACGAAAGGTGCAGCCGTGGGCCACGTCGAGGAACTCCAAAACTCCGCCGAAATCGCCGCCATTACTGACGAATCATCGCCACCTCAGCAAGGCAGTACGTCGCCAGCGCAGCTCGACATTGACCCTAAGCTTCCGGGCCCGAAACGACGGCAGCTGATTAACCTCCTTGCCGAATACACCGACTGCTTTGCAACATCGTCGAAGGTACGCCAAACCGCCGTTGCGAAGCATCGCATCATTACCGAGGACGACGCGCTCCCTGTGCATCGATCACCGTACAGAGTCTCCGTAAAAGAAAGGGAGGTTATACAGGAGCAAGTGCAAGAAATGCTGAACGACGACATAATCCAGCCTTCCAGCAGTCCATGGGCCTCTCCGGTCGTACTGGTTAAGAAGAAGGACGGAACGCTTAGGTTTTGCGTGGACTACCGACAGCTGAACGCGGTGACGAAGAAAGACGTCTACCCACTCCCCCGCATAGACGACACGCTAGACCGGCTGCGCCACTCTCAATATTTTTCATCGATGGACCTGAAGAGCGGCTACTGGCAGATCGAAGTTGACGAACGGGACCGAGAAAAGACAGCTTTCGTCACGCAAGACGGACTGTACGAGTTCAAGGTGATGCCTTTCGGACTATGCACGGCGCCAGCAACTTTCCAGCGTGTCATGGACACCGTACTGGCTGGGCTGAAATGGCAGAGCTGTCTCATCTACCTTGACGACGTCGTAGTGTTTTCAAGCGACTTCGACGAGCACTTGCGACGACTCCGAGCTGTTCTCCAGGCCATACAGACCACCGGGCTCACCCTTAAGCCATCGAAGTGTCGGTTCGCCTATGACGAACTGAAGTTCCTAGGACACGTGGTTAGCAGTGATGGCGTTCGCCCAGACCCAGAAAAGACTCGCGCCGTCGCGGCATTTCCAGCGCCGACAGACAAGAAGGCCGTGCAAAGATTCCTGGGACTATGTGCGTACTATCGGCGCTTCGTTCGGGACTTCGCAAGGATTTCGGCACCGCTCACAAACCTCACGAAGGACGCCGAGAAGTTCGAATGGGCCGAAGAGCAGCAGAAGGCATTCGACGAGCTGAAGCGACGACTCCAGACTCCTCCTGTTCTTGGACATTTCGATCAGGATGCGGAAACCGAGATTCACACGGACGCAAGTAACGCAGGACTTGGTGCGGTACTGGTTCAACTACAAGAAGGCACCGAGCGAGTCATTGCCTACGCAAGTCGGACACTATCCAAGGCGGAGAAAAATTACTCCACGACTGAGAAAGAATGCCTTGCGGGCGTCTGGGCAATCACAAAGTTTCGTCCGTACTTGTACGGGAGCCCGTTCCGCGTAGTCACTGACCACCATTCGCTCTGCTGGCTTGCCAACCTCAAGGACCCGTCAGGACGCCTGGCTCGATGGAGTCTCCGACTACAAGAGTTCAAAATGACTGTGGTCTACAAGTCAGGCCGCAAGCACAGCGACGCCGACTGCCTGTCTCGAGCGCCCGTCGAAACACCTTCCGGCAGCAACGACGACGATGAAGACGAGTGCTTCCTAGGCGCAGTGAACACCGACGACATGGCACGACGTCAACGAGACGATCCTGAGCTGCGCGCCCTAATAGAGCACCTGGAAGGGCGCGGGAGCACCTTGCCACGTGTTTTCTCACGAGCCCTGTCGACCTTCGTCATGCGACAAGGTGTACTCTACAAAGAGAACTTTAGGGACAACAACTTGTCGTGGCTGCTGGTAATCCCGACTGACCTTCGAGAGGAGATCTTCCAAGCCTGCCACGACGACCCGACGTCAGGACACCTTGGCTACAGCCGGACACTGGCCCGTATTCGTGAAAAGTATTACTGGCCTAAGCTCCCCAATACCGTCCACCTATACACACGATCATGCCACGAGTGCCAGCGACGCAAGAAACCTCCGACGAGGCCGGCCGGACTCCTGCAGCGAATTTCTCCTCCAACTGCACCCTTCCAGCAGATCGGAATGGATCTACTTGGCCCTTTTCCGCCGTCGACGTCGGGGAACCGCTGGATCATCGTCGCCACAGATTATCTCACGCGGTACGCCGAAACGAAAGCCCTTCCTTCAGGGACTGCTGTGGAAGTTGCCAAGTTTTTCATTGAGTCCATCGTCCTCCGGCACGGCGCTCCAGAAGTTCTGACTACAGATCGCGGATCATCGTTCATGGCACAGCTGACCCAAGAAATCCTCCGACTCAGTCACACC
The DNA here is from genome assembly GCA_013358835.2 of Ixodes persulcatus. Lineage (NCBI taxonomy): Eukaryota > Metazoa > Arthropoda > Arachnida > Ixodida > Ixodidae > Ixodes > Ixodes persulcatus. The sequence goes on from JABSTQ010011364.1 coordinate 872,678, forward strand.
AGCCATCGTCGTACAACTGCGTACCACCCGCAGACCAACGGGCTTACGGAGCGACTCAACAAGACAATCGCTGACATGATCTCTATGTACGTCGACGTAGAGCACAAGACGCGGGACGAGGTGTTGCCCTACGTCACGTTCGCCTACAATACGGCGGTTCAAGAGACCACTGGATTCACACCCTTCCAGCTGGTACATGGTCGGAAAGTAACGACCATGCTGGACGCGATGCTGCCCCATGAGCCAGCTGATAGTGAGAGCGACGACGCCCAGGTGGTTTCTCAACGGGCCGAAGAAGTCCGCCAGCTCGCCCGACTCCTGATTCAAGACCAGCAACGCGTCGACGCCGGCCGCTACAACCTTCGTCGCAGAGATGTCCACTTCCAGCCCGGAGAGAGGGTGTGGGTGTGGACGCCCATCCGTCGCCGCGGCCTCAGTGAGAAATTGCTGAAACGATACTTTGGACCGTACAAGGTACTTCGTCGCCTCGGAGAGCTGAACTACGAGGTGATGCCCGACGGAACAAGAACATCATCACGCCGCCCACCACGGCCTGAAGTCGTCCACGTCGTGCGCCTGAAACCGTACTACGCCCGATAGGAATAGCACCTTATGCCTTCCAAATGACTCTTTAGTTTACCGTCCTTTTTATTTTCTTTGTTTTGTTTTGTGTTGCATCGGGGCGATGCACTTTTTAAAGGGGGGAGTAATGCCGCGAGCGCAGCTGACCAAGCAGGCAGCGCGCTCGTGGCCTAACGGTTATCGCGCGTGCCTTCCGCGCAGAAAGCCAGGGTTCGATTCCTGGCCGCGGGGACGCATTTTTGTTGACTCTGACGTAAATGTTCTAGTAAATTCGAGAACCGTGTTGCTCTCTCGAGGTCAGAATGTTCTACACGCAGAACCTTCTACGCCGATTCTTCCAGAACCCCACGCGTGTACATGGGACTCCGCGTGGCGAGCCGCAGTCAGTCTCGCCCCAGCGTTCGACTCTGCTCTACGCCGACTTCGACGCCCGCGACGCTCTGTTATTATTTTCTGTACCCTTTCATTTTTGGCACAAGTTCGCCACATTAAACGTTTCTTTCTTTCTGTTTATTTATTGTTCTTTTGGTCACCACCCGTGACAATATGTGGAGGTAAGCATGGTTCCCAAGTTAATTGCCTACGCACTGCCAAAGGGGTGTATAGAGGCAAGGAACGCTCTTAGTCCAATTAAGTTCCATAGCGATATTGGCGCGACTGTTTCAGAACAACCGTTTCGAAATTTCGATGAATCGAAAGGACCCAAACGGCGTTTGCCATGGCAACAAATACCGATAAGTCAATCGCCTTACGAGGTTTTAACCGTCTGTGAGGTAATGTCTGTTTGTGTCCGGCTGGCAGGCAGGTAAGGGATTGGCGCTACTTTACCAGGATACAGTGACTTTACCCGCTGCCAGCTTTCTTTTCATGGTACCTTTAAGTGATCCTTCAACGACCTGATTTCTGCGGTAGATGCATCGAGTGGGTATAAGGTTCGCGTACCTTCTTTGGCGTCGAGGTCTTCCTTGCTGGCATCCTTCTTCTCCTCCTCGCCCCCTCCTCCCCCGTTGCCCAGGTAGAGGGAGGTGTTACTAAGGTCTTTGGACGGCTTGTTCACCAGCAGGCTCTTCTCCTTGGGGCTGGAGGCAGACCTCTCGCTCATCGTGTCCTCGTCCTTGCTCGGGTATACCTTATTGTTCCCTTGCGCCTCTTTCTCCTGCGTGTTTTTGGGGGCAAAGAGGAGAAGATTGGGACTCTTGAGTTGCGGAGTACCTAAGGCTTCTCAATAGGGTGGTTCCACGAAATACTTTTTTACTTCCAGTATGCCGCATTCCGCCATTTTGATTAACACCATCTGCCATATGCACCATTAGCATGCCTTCAGACGCTTAGTTATTGTCGTCGTTTCTGGTGTTAATGAAGCAAACAAGCGTGGCGAGTGGCTCCGTAGGCTACAGAACTCATTAAGTACGAGCGGGTTGCAAATAGCAAAGCTTACTGCGTTTTTTACTTCCAAAAAGTCGACCTACAACAAGTCAACTTCTCGATCGCTGGCTCGTCTTAAGTTCAAATTTAAAAACAAAATAAAATCATATATAATAATCAAGTGCCAGCCGGTGCTCTTTAATGTGCCCTTCTTCTCTGGTGAGCGCACTACATGACGACGCAAAAAATGTTAAGGAAGCTAAAAGGAACGCTGCCTCCACGCATAGAAGCATAGAAAGACATACGGCATAATTTCCTGCATTACTAAAGAGCTCTACGTCTTCGGATTCGCGAAATGTGGAATATTATTTGTGTAATCTTAATTGAAACATCAGCTGATACTGAAACCGAAACTTCGGTTGCGTCAGGCAACATTGGTCTCGTGTCGTCAGAGGCATGGCCATGTCACGTCGAACCACGTGGTCGTGTGACGTTCATGGGGGCGAGGTACAGGACACGCGACGCGGGCAGGTCGCTTCGCATGGCTTGAACGGTGATGGCCCGGGGGAAAGGGGGAAAGGGAGAAGCCGAAAGAGGAGAGGGGGAGCGGAGAAACAGACCGATAAGCGCGCAGAGCAGCGCAAACTTTTCTTGCCAATGCAGTGGAAGGTACAGGCCTGCGTTCCCTCTCCCATTTTGAGTGTGCGGGTTCTCCTCCTCTCCCCATTACCGGGGAGAGGAGAGCCTGCGCACACTCAAAATGGGAGGGGGAACGCAGACCTGTAGCTTCCACTGCATTGGCAAGAAAAGTTGTCGCGGAGTATAGCGCATCCGCGTTACGGTGACCACGTGGACGCCGTTGAGCCAACACCGGGAGGAGAAACTCATGACGTCATCGTTCAATTTCGCTCTGAGAAGTAAAAACAAACAAAACGTGATAATGACGTAGACATGCCTCTGACGTAGTGGCTCAACGTTGGCCGCTCCAACTCCGTCGCATTGACTGCGCTGACGATTGCGCCTCGCGTCGCACGCTAGAGTTGTCAGATTTCGGCGACTTGGCTCCTTTGAAAGTTTGCTGGCCAGTTTATTAAATATATAGACGGGATTAGATCGTAATATTTGACATGGGGTATTCCTATATGATACTGAAGAGGGCTGCATAGTTTTCTAAATATCAAAAGTGAAGCGGAGCTGCCCTTTAACATGGCGTCTGGAGAGATTTCTAGCCAAATGTACATCGCATGATATCCCCTCTCAAAGCGAGGCGAACCAGTGTACTCAAAATTTCTTCTTGCCAGCTATTTTACTCTCAAACACTTTTTCGCTTTCTCACCAGTTTGCTGGTGTTTACCACGTGACTAAATTCGTTCCCGTGACACTACGTGATGCTTGAATTGGTCATACACGGCGGGCATCAGCCGCCATTTTTGAGCGCCACGCCAAGTGAAGTGAGGACTGAACGTGTACTGCTAAGGATTCGGCCGAGGCTCGTGACGTCACTGACTGAATACGACACTCAGCCGAACAATGACGCAGCGGTTTTGTCTAATCCGTTTTCCTGGTTCGCTTCTTTATGTAAAGTAAAAAATTCAGCATAATGGTCTTGTTGTCTACACTCTGTTGCAAGGTAATAAAAGCCGGACAAGCACCTTACCACAAAGGCCTCCCCCTTTCCCCTTAGCAGGGCAAACGCCTGAAAGGAGGTCGCATCCTCTCTGGCGTTCGCTCTGCTAAAGTGTAAAGGGTTGGGGAAGAGCTTATATCCCCTGAACTCTAAAACCGACAATAGATGCATTCGTAAAATATAACCTTGTTAGTAACTTAATTACGTTTCGACTTAAGTAACTGTAACTGCAGAAGTAAATCTGACGGTTTTCATTGGTTCATGTAGACAGATAAAACACTTATGCTGTTCGATATGTATAGAATAAGGAGATGTCCTCACCTTTTCCTTGTTATCTTTTTCGGGCGGCTTGTTCTTGGGCTCGATCATAGGACCAACCCAGACGGAGTTCATCACAGGCTTGGAGTTGTTTTTCAATTTCATTTTAACGGCCTTGCCATCACCTGGGGAAGAGGAGGGGAGACTGGCTCAGGGCGGCTGAATTTAGTAGCCCCATGCTGACATGCTGACAGTGACAATAGAACATGCACAGAGACATAACAAACACCATTATTGGGCGCTTTTCACGCCGGTTGATTGGTCTGATCAGTTCGTGATGTTGGCTGTGTCTGGACTTAAGTTGAAACGAAGTATAATGATGCCCTTCTGTGCGTTGCCATCCTTGTCTCCTGGGCTGTGGAAGACGTCCTAAGCAGGCTCAGCAGCTTTCTTCTGCCGTATATTAGATGCCGAGCCCGTGTCCACAGCCTAATGACTCAGCACTTTTCCGCAGGACGTGTGTAAGTCCCGAGCATCTCGTTATCGCTTTACAGCCAATCAGATTGCAACATTAGCCGTAGAGAACACCGAAAGAACCAATGGCGAAGCAAGATGCGGGAACATGAAAAGCTGCACCGTGAATTTCTAACGCTGAAAGCGACAACAGAGTCTTTTGCCAGCGAGGTGTCCACAAAATTACACAATCTTGATCGTGCCGTTAAAGAACAAGGGGAGCGGGAGATGGCGTTGAGCGCCAAATTCCCGCCTCACAGAAACTGACGTCACGTGACTCAATGTAGGTGATGTGTTTCACCTCACGTTAATTTGCCCGCTGAATTAAGCGGAAACATCATGCGCGACTTTAGGTTACGTGACGCGGTCACGTGATTTCAGTTCCCCTGCAAAATGAAGGGGGAAATTTACGTCAGTGACATTCATTTCCCCACTAAATTTAGCGGGGAAATCGACGTCATGTGACATCACTTTCCCCGCTAAATGTAGCAGTAAAACTGACGTCACGTGCCTTGAGGTTACACGACGTGATCACGTGACGTTAGTTTTCCCGCAAAACGTAGCAGGGACATTGACGTCAGTGACATAAATTTTCCCACTAAAATTAGTAGGCAAAACTGATGTCACATAATATCACTTTCCCTGCTAAACTTAGCGGGAAAAACTGACATCACGTGACTTGAGGTTACATGACGATGTCATGTGACGTCAATTTGTTTGCTAAATATAGCAGGAAAATTGACGTGACTTAAGAATAATTCTCTGACTAAATTTAGCGGGGAAATTGACGTGGCCGTCAATCGTTAGAATTTTCTCATGGAATTCGGCTGTCAAAAAAGGGGCGGGGCTGACCTTGAATGGCGATCTCGAGGCCGTCCCCCACCACAACCTCGAGGTCGGCGTTGTTGTGCGGGGGCTTTTTGTCTCGCATCGGAACCCGGCCGTCGAGGAGGACCACCTCCCCGGCGCCGGCCGGGTCGCCTTCCAGCTCTTCGCCTGCCGCGCCGTTGCTCCCACGGATGTCCGTCGTCTGGTCCCCGATCTGATTGCGCGGTTTGCGCCGGAAGGTCTGTGGAGCGAGAAGAAAGGCCACGAAGAGCCACCCCCGGAGACACTGGGGTTAGGTTGTGTCGTCCCCAAGAGACGTCAAGAGTCCACCGCACGGCGTCCACACAAAATGCAGGGAAGGAGGGAAGGAAGGACAGAACCGGCGCTCTGATCTGGACTGTTCGCGAAAAAAGTCGACGAGGGATTTGAACTGCCGTGATTGGCCGGCGTCAAGGCCAATCACTGCGGCCCGATTTCTCGCCGACTTGTTCTCCAAGCGTCCAGATTAGAGTACCAGAAAATCAGTGAAGTTAGCCTGGGGATTTTCTGGGCTGGATGATTTGCCGAATGTGCAGCAGTTCAAGCAACAGATTACGTATTAATGCATATCTATAGGGAACAGAGATATAATCCTTCGGCATGGATGCCTATACGCCCAGCACCACAGATGCATTGCTGAAGTACAGAGAATCCACGCCTTTATTTTGAATTGTTTAGTTTCGGGAACCATTGATCGACCCCCATTCTCTTTCTGTTGCTCTTTTCGAGTACAAAGTCATAATTTACCCTAGTTTTGTATCACCAATTAGCGTCTTTTTAGCAGGCAATATATTTCATGCATAAAACAATTTTCACGAGGAATAAAAAATGACACAAACAATGAATGGACAGTCAGGCAGATAAGCAGACCAGCCCCGTCCCGAGGCATGCATTAGACCAAGAGCAACATGAACCATTTCTTGCTGCCACACACTTTAGCCCACGACATATTCAGCACAAACACAGCGCCGACTTTAAGCTAATGAAGATTTAATTCTCCAGAGGTCTTTGAATGGTGTATGAAGCTCAGCAGTAATATGAGGAAAACAATGCTGATATATCAATGATACAGCACTGAACGAGCACCAATTCAGTGCTCAACCAGCCATGCACAGCATGCAAGTTTGTCTTAAATAATACCGTTTACGAAATTGCAGTGAATATTAGGTAATACACTTTTTTCTTGCATTGAGGCTGCACCATAGATGTATGCATTGGAAGGTCTCTGCAGGCCAAACTACTCTAGCCGAATGCCTGAATTCAGTGGCGTCACGAGGGTCAGCGGCACCCGGGGCGGCAGCCCGCCGCGAAACCCCCCTTCCCCCCCACTCTCGCGTGGCTCGCCGCGACCCTCCCCCCCCCCCCCCCGCTCTCGTGGCCCGCCGCGACACCCCCCTGAGCGCTGCACCCGGGGCGGTCCGCCCCCCTCCCCCCTCCCCCCTCCCCTCCCCCCCCCCCCCCCCCCTTGTGATGCCACTGCCTGAATTGTAGTTTCTTTGGATGTTTCAAACCTTTAGTGGTTCGGGTTCGACCAAGTTCAACTTATTCTAGCTGTAATCACGAAGTTCGTCAGAAGGATGTGCAGAAATTGAAAGCGAGCTCACGCCGCCTGGGTGATATATTGGAGGGTGAAATACATTAATTTGGCAATGTGGTTTCCATTAAAAGACAACTAAATTATTAAAACCTCTATTGTGTGCTTTTGTGTTGTGCAAACATTGGTCATTATCACCTAGAAATAATAATAAAGTACTAATTAAGTTATTTTCACCCAAACGTTCATCTTCTTCTTTTTGTGTTGGAGTCTGCCAACGCTTTTTAGGAAGTCGAACTTAGTGGAAGTTTGCCAAAAATGTTTAAAAGTTCGCAGTAGATGCCGAACTTTAGGCTCGGCAGAAGTTAGCTACATCCCTATAGCCATCCCAGGTAGCAAGCCAGAGGAATGCTCAACTTGGGCAAAGGTCTGGCAAACATAATGGCCCAACTTTAGCGCAGTTAGGTTTTTGCACCATGGCACTCATCAGTGGCAAAGTACGGTGCCTAACTATAGCCTTAGTTGGGTGATCCTAGGGCATGCCAAAGTTTGGCTCTTCTCTGGTACGCCAGAGGAGCGCCAAAGTTGGTGCCATACTTGAGCCATAACTGCCATAGTAAATCCTAATCTGGGAATTCGGGGCATGCCAATGTTTGGCGTTTCTCTGGTCCGCCAGAGGAGCGCCAAAGTTGGTGCCATACTTGAGCCATAACTGCTATAGTAAATCCTAATCTGGGAATTCGGGGCATGCCAAGGTTTGGCGTTTCTCTGGTCCACCAGAGGAGCGCCAAAGTTGGTGCCATACTTGAGCCATAACTGCCATAGTAAATCCTAATCTGGGAATTCGGGGCATGCCAAGGTTTGGCGTTTCTCTGGTCCGCCAGAGGAGCGCCAAAGTTGGTGCCATACTTGAGCCATAACTGCTATAGTAAATCCTAATCTGGGAATTCGGGGCATGCCAAGGTTTGACGTTTCTCTGGTCCGCCAGAGGAGCGCCAAAGTTGGTGCCATACTTGAGCCATAACTGCCATAGTAAATCCTAATCTGGGAATTCGGGGCATGCCAAGGTTTGGCGTTTCTCTGGTCCGCCAGAGGAGCGCCAAAGTTGGTGCCATACTTGAGCCATAACTGCCATAGTAAATCCTAATCTGGAAATTCGGGGCATGCCAAGGTTTGGCGTTTCTCTGGTCCGCCAGAGGAGCGCCAATGTTAGTGCCCTACTTCAGCCATAACTGCCAGAGCAACGCCTAATTTCGGTATTTGGGACGTGCCAAAGTTTGGCTTTTCTCTGGTTTTGGCCCAAAAATGCCAGATGAGAGCCGAACTATCAGAAAATGAAGCCTAACTTTGGCACTTGTTTGGCGATTTTGCCCCAAAAATGCCAGATCTCAGCCGAACTACAAGGAAGTAAGCCTAACTCTGGCACATCTGTGGCAATTTTGGCCCAAAGGTGCCAGATGACTGCCGAACTATAGGAAAGTGAAGCCTAACTTTGGCACTTGTTTGGCGATTTTGGCCCTAAGATGCCAGATGTCAGCCGAACTACAAGCCACTAAGCCTAACTCTGGCACATCTGTGGCGATTTGGCCCAAAGGTGCCAGATGACAGCCGAACTATCAAAAAGTGAAGCCTAACTTTGGCATTTGTTTGGCAATTTTGGCCCAAAAATGCCAAATATCAGTCGAACTACCGGGCAGTAAGCCTAACTCTGGCATTTGTTAGGCGATTTAGGCCCCAATATGCCAGATGACAGCCGAACTACCAGGCAGTGAAGCCTAAGTTTGGCACTTGTTTGGCGAATTAGGGTCAAAATACCCAGAAATACTCAGGAAGGTCAGGTGTGGCTCTACCTTGGCTTTTTCGGGCTTTTTAATGCCCTAAACTCCCAGACAAAAGCCAAATTTGGGCCCAGAACTCGGTGCTACCTGGGATGATTACACCTTGAGAACGGCAGGGTGTGGCTCAGCATATTTCGCGCTTCCTGCTTAGCGATTCGTTCTTTGGCGTTCTCATCGGCTAATGCAGCAATCTGATTGGCCGCTGGGTGACAACGAGATGCACGGGATTCACCACACCCTGCCTTTCTTATGCTGTCAGTGACTCTATACGCGTTTTTACCAAAAGAAAAATGGAAGTTTTGCGCAATGTTCGTACGCCGCCCGAAGTAGTTCTTCCAAGTTTTGCTTGTCGGAGGAAGAAGCGATGCTTTCAGCGTTTGTGAGCAGTGTACGTCTTGATAAGGTAACATATATCTAATCTAAAGTGGACCTACATCTATCTTAATTATCTACATAAAGGGTGAAATTAGTATTGCTCCGCGAACAACCGTACCTATTTTACTACAGCTTTTGAGGGGAACACGACTATAGTAGCCCAATTGAAGTTGTCCACGCGGCGTAGTTAGTATGAAAATAATAATCCCTGGAGAAGGGGAACAAAGGGAACAAAGGACAAACACGAATCTCTAAACACAGCTGCTGCGCGACCGAAAACATCCGCGTGGTCATGGTATCGAACCAGGGGCCTCTCAATTTCCAGTGGAGTGAGCTAACCAACTGAGCTAACCAGAAGTTAGAAGGCAGTAGAGCAAATGGGTTTTACCAGCTGCCACCAGTCTAACACCAACAAGGATGAACAGCCTGCACTTTAAGGTTATGATTATAATGCAATTAATGCAAAGGCTCAAGAGAGCTGGACAAAAATGACAATAATAATCCCCGGAAAAGGGGAACAAAGGGGTCGCGCACCAGTCACCTAGCTGTGTTTGGAAATTTGTGCTTGTCGCTTGTCTCCTTTGTTGCCCTTCACCAGAAATTATTATTGCCATTCTTGTCCAGCTCGCTTGCGCCTTTGCCTTATTTGCATTATAATCGTAGTTAGTATCGCTCTTGTGGCTGCTATCGCAGCGTAAACTTATTCTCCTGTGTCCAGGCTCTGATGCTAGCATCATGCAGTGCGTTCCATGCAGGTAAGTGCTACCGAGCTACGGAAGGGAAGAAGACACCGAGGATAACGTACGAAGACCTTGACCACTTTCAAGGAATTGGACTTGATCCACCGGCTGGCTCGATGGAACCGGTCGATGGCTTCTTGAAGCTTTTTTGTGTCTCCACTGTCTGGGTTCGCTTGGGACAGGTTGGATGCCCCAAACGAGGACAGTAGCAAGGCCAAGAAAAGGTTGAGCACCTGGCCGTTGGAAGAAAACAAGAACGGCATGAAAGTGACGTTATTGCGATGCGAACGCGTCTGAACATAGATCCCGCGGATTTCTTATTCTGCCGTAAATTATTCCTGTTTTACTTTATAAGAAAAATTGGTATATTTTTTCTGCGTTTGTTTATTTTATAGAATCGATGTATTTTGGCAATTTTGTTTGTACGCACGTTAGAAAAACAGTGTTTGTCTCTGTAAAACGCTCCTAAAAACTAAAAAAGTTCAGATTTATTTTACAGTTTATTACATCCTTATTATATCGCTTATCATCCTGCTACAATATTTGCAAACCATGGACAACGAGTTTGAACACGGTCCAACGTTCGAGTACTCTTCAACGTAATCATATGGAGTTTTTATTTTTGTTTTTGTGTCCTGCTAACCTTCTGCTCCGTGTGATAAAAAGAAGTGGAAGTGTTTGCAAGAAAAAAAATATTCCAGCCACAAGAAAGGCCAGTTACTTTTGCTTCTTTTGCAATATTCATCCATTAACAACCACCGGCACAGTTTCGAACACCGTCGTCCCGCTCTGGCCTGGTGACCAACTAACTGACCTAAGCCTCAAGACACTGAGCTCCAAGGTAATTGATTTTTTTCTTCTTGGGAGCTCGCAGAATGCTTGCTCATAGCAAACAGTACGTGCCCCACGGACGGCCAAGCAAAGAGGGTTTCGCCAAAATCACTCCTCTATTCGAGGAAACATTTCCAGAAATCGGTGGTTTTAGGTTTTAACAGACTTTTTATATTTTACACCGACGGATGGTTTTCAGTGCTTTTCGGTAAAAACCGGAGTCTATGGCCTAGAACTCATCAGGTATGGTGCCTGAGCTCAATATCGTTTATGGGTAGGCTGGAAACCCTTACAAAAAAGTGTAATTCTTTTTTGTGGAAAGTCTGCTGAAAAAAGTCAACACAGGTATTAAATGTCAACAGCTTTCCATCATACTTTCTGCAGATTGTATTTAGCTTTTGGCTTGACTTCCAGGAGCCGTTTGGCCCAAAGTTCATTAGAAAGGCAGTAGACTTCTTGGCGCCTGGTGTCAACTTTTTGATGACACTCAACTGAAAAGCTAAACCTCTAGCATAAGACAACCTTGTGACTCCAAGGCGATTGATTGGCACCAGACCATTTGTAGTCTCTGTGTCGCCAGAGCCTCCTCCAAATTGGCTGCAGCAAAATTCCGTAAAAAAAAAAAAACAAAACAAATTTCTTTTTTTAGTTTGTTAGTAAATGGTGTCGCTGTGTTATTTGAAGGCACTGCAACTACATACATCCGAGAACTACACATTAAAAACGAACACTTACACAAACACCATGAAGCACTGAACACCTGAAACACAGTCCCATTGACTGCTCCAGAGCCTTATATAGCCTACATATTGAAGGAATTCATTTGGCCGGTGACCACCTCAACACTTATTAAGGTTTTAAGTATTTGATCTTCTCCTCGGGAGTCCATCAAAGGGAAAACAGTGTTTTGAAGGTCGTGGACGATATCTCTTACAAGAAAGCATTGGTTCATTCATTCAAGTCACTATAGTCACTTACAAAGTCAGAACGGCAGGGCATGCCTTTCGAACGCCTCAACATGCAGGCAGCAGAGAGTCTGCAGCCTTTCTGATAAATGTGGCTGCAGGAAGTCAACAAAAAGTCTTAACATGGAAGCACCAGAAAGTGTGCAGACTTTATGTTGAACTGGGTTGCAAGAAGTCAACATATATTTTTCAACATGCAGGCAGCAGAAAGTCTGCAGCCTTTCTGATAAATATGGCTGCAGGAAGTCAACAAAAAGACTTAACATGGAAGCACCAGAAAGTCTGCAGACTTTATGTTGAAATGGGTTGCAAGAAGTCAACATATATTTTTCAACATGCAGGCAGCAGAGAGTCTGCAGCCTTTCTGATAAATATGTCTACAGGAAGTCAACAGAAATTTTCACCACGGAGTCTTCAAGAGGTGTGTTGACTTCCTGTTGACAATGTCAACAGAAGGTCAAAGTCAAAAGGAAGTAACCAGAGTCGACAAGAAGTCAACACATTTTCATCAGAAAGTCTGAAATCATTTTTGTAAGGGAATGCATTGAGTAACAAATGAGCTCCTTCACTACCATGATTACTATGAATGAAGTCTAGTCCAACTCAAAGTTTACGAAAGCTGTTAGTGCGAGGTAATTTCTTTTGAACGAGGTTCTTTTTTTCGTTACTTAGAAAACTTGTAAGTTTAAAACTGAGACGAACACAAAAAAGAGAAAACGCATCAGAGCTACTTTGGACTCCGTGTTCTCTTCTCTGTGTCTCCTTCTTCGTGTCCATCTCTGTTTGTGGGTGTACATTTCCGTAGCACCATGCGCCACCTAGCCCAACAACAAGTCTCGTTGAGCTGTCTTTCGTTGCTCACGGTACACCTTACTCACGGGGCGCGCATACGTACCACAAGGTTGCCGATGACGACGGTGGCGAGGAAGAAGGGGATGCAGGGCCATCCGGAGACCCACATGCAGTCCCACATGGACTGAATCCATTCCCCGCACAGCACCCGGAACACAATCATGAATGAGTGCATGAAGTCGACGAAGTTCCACCGCGGCACCATGTTCTCTTTGAACCTGTACAATGAAAAAAAGGGAACAAAGAGGTATGAGACCCTTTTGTACGTGGGACTTGTGAGAGAGCAGAAGAAGTGCTGGACACGGCTTGCTATGTTTACGCTTTTAGCGTCGTGATTGGATCTTCGGCCTTCTTATAGACTAATGCTGCTCAATCATTTGCTATGGAGCGATGATAAGATGTTATGAACTCGCAACGTCCTTTTTTTTTTAAAGCTTTTAGTGACTGTAGTAACATAATCTTTGACGAAAGATGTTTGTGTTCCATAGGGACTCTTTTCATCAACGTTTTCCGGGCGAAAAAAAAGCGAACATATATGACTGGAAACCTGTCTGGAAAGAATTAGTGCTATCTAAGCCAAGACGTTGCGTGCATAAATAAATAAATAATAAGGAGCACTCATCTCTCAGAAAACGGAAGGGCCAAAAATGGCTTCAATAAATTGTTCCCGAACAAGGCATGCCTAAGAGTTTCATATTCTATCGTGTCACTAAGCTGTACTTTGCGGCTGAAAAAAAGACGACTAGGGATATACTGTAAGGCCGCATTTCAGTACTTCGAAAGAAGCATCACCGCACCTTAGGACACCTCGGCCAAACTCACTCACCTCACTACCCTCACCAATTAGACATAAGGTGAGGGTGAGTGAGTTTCTAAACCTAAAAAACTCATGAGTTTGAGGCTGAATGAGGAGCCTGCGTTCGGCGAGGGGCGTGAGTTTGGTAATGGGCGTGAGTTGGGTGATTTCATGAGTTCGGTGAGATCATGAGTTAGGTGAGTTCATGAATTAGGTGAGTTCATGAGTTCGGTGAGTTTATGACTTCGGTGAGTTCATGAGTTCGGTGAGTTCATGAGTTGGGTGAGGGGCGTGAGTTCATGAGTTGGGTGAGGGGCGTGAGCTCATGAGGTCGGTGAGTTCATGAGTTTGCGAGGAATAAGGTCCCTGAGGGGCCTTGGGTTGGATGAGGGTTTGCGGAGTGACGTCGACGAAGGGTGGGTCATGTGACTTCACCGTACATTTCCGGGGAAGTTGAGTCGACGCTCGCTTCGCAATGTAGCTTTTAGCTCGTACGGCTGGTCCTCTACGAGGGATAGTAAAGGAGGAAAGTAGCCTCTTGACTTATGTGCGCTTTTTGTCTCTGGCTAGCTTAGCGCCAGTTTTGAGTGGTGTTTTGCCGCTGCCTCGTGGCGGGGTGACGAGAGAAAGGACAGGGCTCTCCCGCTCGCCTCGGCCGCTCTCGTGTAGACTGCGAGGCACCGATATACGCGCGGCGTTTTGTTATTTCGTGACGGAGGCAGACGGGCGCTACGCCAGTACGCCTGACGGCAGACGTTGCTATTTTTAGTGCGCTTGTCTTTTACACGGTCGCTAATTTTGAAGACAATATTAAGCTGAAAGCCGACTGGGAACTGTCGCAACTCGCCTGTATACTTGTTTGTTCAAGTTGTAGCTTGGAGTTCTGCAAAAAAGGTACGCATACACGTCTTCGTTTTCGAGTACGCCCAAAACGGGGGACTGGTTTAAAGGCTGCTACATTTATTTCGTAGAATATAAAAGTTGATTCAATTTTGGATTGTCATGCAAAAATAGCAGACGATAAGTTCCTAGATTACATTCAAAAAGATATGAAACAATCTTTTCTACTCTCACCTACCATTGATGATAAGAAATCGTCGTTCTATCCTGCTATTTGACACCCCGTTAGTTGCACAAAAGGGGGCCATTGAGCATAGTTGGAATACTGGCTGCACCAGAAAACGTTTCGCGTGCCGGAGAAAGGGTTTTCTTACTAGCTCTAAAAGTATTTAGATATTGGTTATGATTCATATATATTATTAATAATCAAATGGTACCGCTCGTGCCGGTGTACGTCCCTGTCGTTTACGAGGAGCGCTATTTGATTTTCGATTTATACGAATAAATAACAGAAGGGAGGGGGTCAGATCGAAACCCGAGTCATTAAATATATTCGATATGGGGGCATGCGCGTGCTTGCATGGACGTAACCTTCCCCTCCCGAAGAAATTAAGCGCCCCAATTTTTTGTATCTAACAAAACTTACGCGCCCTTCTCCATCCTCAAATACAGCGTGGATATCCGAATTAGGCTATTAGTAGGTAGAAGTGAAGTAATTTTATTATTGAAGGTAAAAGAACGTGAGCTTACATCAATAGGCCGTTTATTCATTCAAATTAGTGAAGACATTAAAATTACCATCCATCAAAATCTAATAAATGATTTTAATAGAAAATACAACTTTGCACGTGTTGTTTGTAAGAATTTGTATTCAACATACCGACATGTTCGAACACAAACACGTTGTCTGAGTCACAAAAATACCAAAGGCATCTGACCGATCACATGTTTATGACAGGATCTATAAAGTATAACATTTTACAAGGCATCATTCTAGCTTTAATTGGTATGTGCGGTGCAACAAAAAGGGAGACGCGATAAAAATATGTACAATAATATGGTACGCACAAAGTTCTTGAATCGTTCCTTCTTTCAGAAGAAAGAAATATCGACGAGCCATTTACTGTAGGTGAAGTAATTTGTGCGAACGGCGATCAATAGAAAAACAGACCGTTCTGAAATAGTTCTACTCGACAACGTACTGCGGAGCGAACCGTCCTACAATTAAAAAGTTCGCAATATTCTCTGCAGAAACGAAATACACACCCACGGACGTGCGTGTTGGAATAATAATAATTCACACCTGAATAAACAGTGATGCAGACGCTCACTCCATACTTGCACAAAGTTGTCGCGAATGATTGAAACAAACAGTGCACGCCGTAAAGAATACTTCTTCACAAGACTCGCGATGATGCGTCCGTGCATCCAGTGGCGTACCAGGATTTTATTTCGGGAGAGGTTCAACGGCATCCCCCCCCCCCCCCCCCCCCCCCCCCCCCCCCTCAATGACGCAGGGTGAACTCGCCGACAGAGACGCTCAGGCAAAGATTAGGGAGGCGCTGTTAAGATAAAACGGGTAACGCTGCATTGCCATTTTTCAAAACGGAGCAGGAGAGATAGAGAATAAACACCTTTATTGAGCAAAAGAAGCTTCGGGGGTGTCCTTAGTCCAGGATGCCTTGGGCTCGGGCCGCGTCTTGGGCCCTCGCGACCAGTCGTAGCTGATCGTTGAGGTCGGAGCTGGCCAAGGCTCTCTCCCAAAGCTCGGTGGTGGGGTAGAGGATGGGGGGATCTAGTGGTGTTTGGGAGCAGCCTCCTACCATTTGTCGGAGAAACCCGGGTTCTCCGCAGAAGCGGCATTGCGGAGAAAAGTCAGTGGGGGCTAGGAGGTGATTTCTGGTGGGGTGGGGGAAAGTGTTAACCTGTAGTGCACGGAGGATTCTTTTCTGTTCTCTAGGTAGTGATTTGTGTGCAGGAGGGTATGTTCTACGGGTTAGCCTGTAATGCTGCGTGATCTCTTGGTAGGAGACGAGAGGGTGCATGCGCTCCGGTTCGGCTTCCTCGGCGTCGGCTCGGCGGGTCAAATCTTGAGCCACGAGGTTAGCAATCTCGTTGCCGGGAATGCCTTGGTGGGCGGGCGCCCAGACAATTCTGACGTGTCTCGTTGGAGGGTTCTGGTTGATGAGTCGTAGCGTGTAGGCATGGATGCGTCCACTAGCGAAGTTGCGATATGCCTGCTGAGAGTCGGTGACGATGACTTCGGCTTCGGTTTGAGTGAGAGCGAGGGCTATCGCCGCCTCCTCAGCTTGAAGGGGGTGGTTTCGGGGGAGTGATATGCTCTTCCGAGGTTCGTTGTTCATGATAACGGTAGCTGTTGTGGCTGCTCTGTCGGGGTATGACGCCGCATCCGTGTAGGCTGTGGAGGGTTGACACCCGTACTGCTTGTGAATGGCCCGTGCCCGGGCCTCCCTTCGCTGCGCGTGGTGCACGGGGTGCATGTTGCGAGGAAGGGGTGGAACTATAATGTTGCTCCGGATGGCATGGGGTAGGCTTGCAGTCTGAGGAGGCGGGTGATGGAGCGGGGCCGAGAGCCTCAGGCGTGAGAGGATGGACCTCCCCGTTTCCGTGACCCCCAATCTCGCTCGCTGGTTGGAGAGGTGTGCCTCAATCAGCTCCTCGGCCGTATTGTGTACTCCCAGCCGGAGGAAGCGTTCGGTGGAGGTGCTTGTCGGGAGGCCCATGGCTTGCTTATACGCTTTCCTGATCATTGTGTCTAGTGTTTTTAGTTCCGTCGGGTTGAGTAAAGCGTAGGGAATAGCGTAAGTGATCCGAGACACGGCGAAGGCCTGGACAAGCCGAAGCGTGTCCTCCTTCCCCATGCCTCTTGTCTTGGTCACGATTCGCCAAATCATGTGGGTAACTTGGTCTATAGTAGTCTGGAGCCTCTTCACCAATATGGAGTTGTTGCGATCCGCCTGGAAAATCATTCCTAGTATCTTCACGCTCCGGGATGGGGCAATGGTGTGTCCCTCCAGGTGTATGGTGATAGTGGGCGAGCCGGGAGGGTGCTGCTTTCGCGGCGAAACCAGGAGTAGCTCCGACTTCTGGGGGGCGCAGCTGAGGCCGCAAGACTTAGCATAGGCATTTACCACGTCCGCCGCATCCTACAGACGGCTCTCCATTGCCCCGATTGACCCTGTGGACGACCAGATGGTAATGTCGTCCACATATAAGCCATGCCGAATCTCCGGGATGTTGTCGAGGAGCGGCGGAAGTCCTATGAGGGCAATATTGAACAGGAGAGGGGATAGCACTGCTCCTTGTGGTGTGCCGCGTCCACCCAGTGGGAAGGGGTCCGTGGCTTAATCCCCGACCTTCAGGATGGCTTTTCTATCCGACAGGAAATCCCTTATGTAGTGGTACGTCCTGGCCCCACACCCAAGGGTGTTCAGCCTTTGTAGGATCGCTGAGTGCTTGACGTTATCGAATTCCCCTTTAAGATCCAGGGCGAGGAGGGCGGTGGGAGAGTTGCGCGTCGCTGGTGCCATCACCTCCTCTTTTATTTGAAGTAAGATGTCTTGAATTGAGAGGTGCGGACGGAATCCTACCATTGTTGTCGGAAGTTTGCCCGAGTCTTTCAGGTACGGTTGTAACCTGTTGAGAACGATGTGCTCCAGGATTTTTCCAACGCAAGAAGTTAGGGAGATGGGGCGTAGGTTCTCAATGGCTGGTGGTTTGCCTGGCTTCGGTATGAGACGGACCTCCGCCGTTTTCCAGTCCTCGGGAAGGCTTCCTTCGCGCCATACTTTGTTTAGATGAGCGGTAAGCTCTAGTAGTGAGGGGCTGTCAAGAGTAATGAGCGCTTTATTGGTGATTTGGTCCATTCCCGGGGTTGTGTGTCGTTTTAGGCGTTGTAATGCCGCAGATACTTCATGGAGATGAATGTCCTCATTCAGGAGATTGTTTGGACTGCCGGTGTATGGAGGTAGCGGCTCCGATGGCTGTGTGGGGAAGTACCGGGCTTTGAGGGCCAAAAGGAGGTCTGCCCCTTTTCCTGGAAACTGATGGATCACTCGGGCCAAGTTGTGGTGGGATTCCGTTTTGCCACTGGCTGGGTTGATGAGGTAGCGCAATAGCTTCCACGTCTTGGACGTGCTCAGCGTTCCTCTCAAGCCGTCGCAGAGGGATAGCCAATTTTCTCTGCCTAGCGAGGTGACGTATTTCGCTGCCTTCTCCGTGAGTAGGGCGATGCGTTTCTTGGGTTTACGATTCCATCGTTGGCGCTTCAACCGCTTCAGAAGGCTGCGTCGGGCCTCCCACATGTGGAGGAGGTGGGCGTCGATGCACGGGATGGTGGTGGACGTTTGTAGTGTTTTAGTATGTGCCAGGACATCCTGGTGGAGCTGGGTAATCCAGTCCTGGATGGGGAGGTGGTGTTGGCGGTCTTCGTTTCCGGGTCGTTGTGTTCTTGTCTCCCGCATCTTGGCCCAATCCGTGAGGCGAGCAGTGCCTATCCTGGCCTTGTATTCGAGCCCATGAAGGGTGGTGGCTAGCAGCGCGTGATCGCTGCCTAGGTACTCCTCCAGGTTGGTCCAGTCAGCTTGGGGGATGTTTCTGGTGGGGGTTAGGTCGGGGTTGGTGTCCCTTGTGACACTTGTGCCGAGCCTCGTGCTGTTCGTGGGGTCAGTGACGAGGGTGAGGTCCATGTCCTCAATAAGTTTGTGAAGCAGGTTTCTCCTGGGGTTGGCGTACGCATAGCCCCAGAGGGGGTGGGCTGCGTTGAAGTCGCCCACTATTAGCAGCGGGTTGTTGGCTGCTGTGTGTGTGGCCTGCTCCAACACGTGTTTGAGGATCGCTGGCGGGCTTTTCGGCCGACAGTATATATTTATCAGGATCGAACATGGGGTTTTTCTTCTTGGTTGCCGGCGGGATGATCTCGAGGAGAATGGCGAGCGATTCGGATTGTTGAAAATAATGTTAGACTGCTACTAATCGCTTACTAACCAGGGTGTGAAGGCTGTTGCCCGTGTCGGTTCCGTACGTGACGTAGCCGGGTAGGCGGACTTGTGTGTTCGTCTCTTGCAGGGCGATGAGTTCGGGTGGTGTTGTGGACGTGGAGACGTATTGTGTGAGTGATCCGTACTTGTTCTTGTAGCCCCGGAAATTCCACTGCCACACCGTGGTTTCGCCTCGGGGGCCCTTGCGCTTCCTGCCTGGATGTTAAGTAGCAGCCATTGAGGTTGTGAGAGGGGGGTAGTTCTTGCAGCATGTGGGGTTCCGGTAGGTCTGGGTGAGTCGTTTCCTTCTGGCGCCGGTTGCGCCGAGCATCGAGAGTTGGTAAGCGTTCCTCTAGTTTCGCGACGCGTTCCTCCATCTGGGTATTGAATAGTTGTTGAGCCGCTGACTGCTGTATAGCCGTGAGTTGTTGATTAAGAGTAACCTGTAGGGATGCATAAAGAGACTGGATGGCCCTTGCTACAATCTCCTCGATCTGCTGGGAAGTGGTATATTGGGCGTGTGGGAGCCCCGGCAGTGTGTTGGGCTGCGCGGGTGCTCGCTGCGGTGTGGAATCTGTGGGCTCTGGCTTCTCTGCCCGTTTGCGCTTCTCGGGGGGTCGGTTTTGTGTGCTTTGTGCCGGAATGTCTCTAGTTCTTCCGAGTAATTCATCTTTGAGTGCTGCGAGCTCTGCGTGCACTTGAGTGATTTCTGCTTTCAGTGTTGCGTTCTCTTCTTTGAGGCGCGCAAGAAGCGTGTGCTTGGGCTAGCTCTGCGCTGACTTGCGGGTTCGGTGGGGTACGAACTTCGGGAGAGACAGCCTGCGCCCAGCTCACCTGATGTGTGGCCTGCGCTACTCCCTGGCCTCCCCTCCTGGCACTAGCGGAGCGACCTTAGCCTGGGGTCCTAAAGCGGGAGGGCTGCCGGTTCCGCGACGTAGTCCGACGCCTGGAACCGGGACGGTGTGTGGAAGCGCTCCTTCCTCGGACACCTCCGCGCTGTGTGGGGGACCGGGACTGGCGGGACGCTTAGCGCCGGCCACTGGGTCCCGGGGATGGGGAGCTGACGCGCCTGGGGGACTGCTGGGGGTTCCCCAGGTGCTGCTGCGGTTTTAGGCGGTTGACGGGCGAGAGGAACCTCTTAGGGCAGGGTTTGGTTGCCGTCGGGTGATTCCGCCGCACAAAGAGCATCGGGGGTGGCAGTCATGTTGCTCCGTCGTTAGCGGCGCGCCGCACTCTCTGCACTTGGGCGTGACCGGGGGGCGTGGGCAGACATCCGCTCTGTGGCCGATCTCGTGGCAGGTTCGGCAGTGGGGCACGGTCCGCTTGTAGAAGTAGCACCGTATGAGAAATCCGGAAAGTTCAATGTAGTATGGTACTCGCTTTCCCAAGAATGTGATCACCATGGTTTCTTTGTTT
Source organism: Ixodes persulcatus (assembly GCA_013358835.2). NCBI lineage: Eukaryota > Metazoa > Arthropoda > Arachnida > Ixodida > Ixodidae > Ixodes > Ixodes persulcatus. Next base: position 893,077 of record JABSTQ010011364.1, read on the forward strand.
CCCAGTCTTCGACAGGTGAGGGCCTCGTAGCCGGGAGCTGCGATACGTTGGAGCACCATTTCGGGCGTAGTGCCGTGGCCGATGTTATAGAGCACCCCCTTACACGAGTTGTCGGGGGCTACACCGTACGATGCGATATCGTATGTGGTTTTATCAATTGTAAGTTTCTGCACATTGCTGAGTGCCGAGGCCGTAGCTTGGGAGGGAGTGCTCAGAACAAGAATGTTTTGGTCTGCGTGGAGGCGTACTTTGAATTCGGTGGCGCCAATTTGTAGCTGCGCCGCGAGAGCGATGGCGTCCACTAACTTCCCCGGGCTCACCTTGTTGAGCTGCAGGCCGTTCCGTGAACGAATCGCCAACTTGAAGTCGTCGGCGGGAAGTGGGGTGGTCGGGGCTTGCGCACCTTCGGCCGGCTTTGGTGGAGAGCGGGTTTCAGTGGCGGTAGAGGTAGGGGCGGCGTGGTCGAACGTGGCTGCTGCCCGCGGCGGCGGGCACGCTTCGTAACGGTGATCCAACGTTCGGTGTTTTCGTCGTTCTCCTCCTCGGCCGGAGAAGCTTCTTGCGTTTCGCGGGTTTCCATGTCTTCGTCCCCCGAGGCCCCAGTGGACGACAGGTGGGCTGCGTTGGCGGCGCGCTGAGCGGCGCGTTCGCAATCAGTGGCTGCGAGGCGGCCGGAGCCCAGGCCAGGCCTCGCCGCTAGCGTGGTAGGCTTAGCGGGGCGATCCCGCTTCGAAACTTGAAGTGGTCGTAAAATGCAAAATATCGCACCTACGGTCGCAAGGTTGGGGTCGACGTGCTCGGGAAGTCTTGAGGCACACGATGGTAACGTTGAATCAGGTCGCTGAGGTAAATTTCCGCTTGAAGTAGGTCGTCTCCGGAGCAGGATTCATTTACAAGAATACGGGCGTGGTGGCTCACTGTTCTACTGTCGTCTAATTGCGGCCCACTAACTTCAAAAGCTTCCTCACAGCCCACAACGCCCTCCGCTTTTCGAGGTAGCACTGCAATACCAACGCGTGAAGGCCAGAAGAGGAGGAGGAAATAACTTTATTGAAGACAAAACACAAAAATAGCTATACTTTAAACAAAAAAAAATTAAACAGCAAAAAAAAAAAATTCGACACTGAAAAATTGGAGCAACCGACCACGCACAAAGGGGCCCATATTCAGTGCGAAGGTTGAACAGTCACACATACCAAAATTTATTATCTATTAAAGGTTTAACAAATTCGTGCTACAGAACCAGATGCCGAATGAAAGAGAGTGTTATATTTGCTAGGCCGTTTTATCTTGCAGCGTGGTCCAAAGGCAGCAGCAGCATATCCTCGGGATAAGGAGAAGTCATCAGTACGAACTCGTCGTTCCGTTACTCGGAGAAATGACGTGACGCCCCACAAAGAAACTACACGCCGAACGTGGAAAGGAACTTGACTAGCCTTGCGCCTATGCGTAGTGAGAATATGAAGGCTTGTCTCTTCGGAGTTTCTGATGTTCTGTGCAACGAAGAGATTAATCTAATAAGGAATTGCATCAGACACCACCTCGACATACAAAGCAAAAAACAAGACGGACTTCATCGCATCCGTGAGCGACGATTTTCGCAAAGTGAAGGAAACTTCGCCAAAAATGGGGAAAGTTTAGGCGTCCAATGCAAGAGGGAGAAACATGAAACGCCTGTCACATCTGCGCTACAGGTGGTCACCCTCTGCCCGGAGGCCCTATTTCAGAACGTGAGTAGCAGAAATCGCTCACGCAATTTCTGCTACTCACGGAGGCTTTGTGCGGTGCTGCATCACGGAAGCTGCTTATTGAAGACGACGGCACTCAATCCTTTCAAGTCTTGTGTAGTGCTGCATCACGGCAGCTACTTATTGAAGACGACGGCACTGAATCCCAAGTATGTCCACCAGTCGACAGGGCACCCAAGTGCGACCGCGAGCATCGGTTTCCGACGTGCGCCGCCGCTGATTTTGGCCGATGTCCCTTACCGGCCTACGAACACTGGCACAGCACCGACGGCCTCGAGGTGAACTACGGGCTACAAAAGGCGGCAACTGCCAGTGTCCAACTGGGGCGTGGAGCCGGCACGACCATGTCACTGTCGCTCACGCAATTTCTGCTACTCACGCAGGTAAGTGAATGGTTTGCTTGTAAAAGGTTTACTGTCTTTATCTTGCCGGTTCCACCCCAAGTGCTGTATAACTGTGTAAAGTCTCATTCGCTTGTGAAGTACCATACACGTCATCGCTTTTTCTTGTTTCGGCGGATTGCGTTTTATTTTTTATTGCTTCTACTATGTGGCGACATTGAATTAAACCCAGGTCCTGTTAATGAACCGACTCTGCAGATGATTTTGGACGGGCAACTGGACATTAAGGCCCAATTAAATAACATAGAAACAAAACAAGTAGCGCAAGGGGCCACCCTTGAAGATTTAAAAATACGTATTTTATCCTTGGAAACTCAGGTTGCAACGCTTACGAAGTTAGAGGCGGCCGTGACAGAGTGTAGGATTAGCTGCGACAGCCAACAGCGTGCAATGCAGTCCCTTGTGTCAAAGGTTGATAATCTTGAAAGTCGTAGTAGAAAAGGTAATCTTGTGTTTTATGGTATTAAAGATGAGAAAGCAAATGAATCACGGGCGGTGTCGGAACAACTAGTTAAAGGACTATGTGAAACAAAGCTCGATATTACGCCCACAACCATTGAAAGAGCTCACAGTATAGGGAAATTTAGTCCAGATAAAAACCCGACCTTTGATTGCGAATTTTTCGTCGTTTAAAGAAAAACAGTCAATCCTGGGATTCACAAAGAAGTTGAAAGGTTCTGGCATCAGTGTATCAGAAGATTTCTCTGAAGAGATACGTAGAAAAAGACGTTATCTATGGGAGTTTGCCAAGAGTCGCAAAAATGACGATACGCGGGTTAACCTCAGGCACGACGTTCTTTATCTAAATGATACCATATACATTTATAATGATAAGATCAATCAGGTAGTGAGGTTTAAGTGACTGTATGCTGACTCGCCCACTATAATCTCATTCCTTGTTATTAACTGTCGTAGCATCAAAAATAAAGTTGATGATTTTTCTTCTCTCGTGGAGTCAGTTCAACCGTCTGTTGTTATAGGCACATGATCTTAGCTAACGGATGACGTAATAGACCGCGAGGTATTTCCTGATAATTTTATATGCTACAGAAAAGACAGAAATAGTCATGGTGGCTGTGTGTTTATTTTAGTGGACCAGAGGATTTCTTCGAGTAAGATTGAGGTGGAACTAGGATCGTGCGAAGCTGTATGGTGTCAGTTAAGACTTCGTAATGGTGAAACTTTGGCAGTTTGTTCTTTTTATCGGCCGCCAGCAAGTTCAGTCGATGTACTAGCAGAGTTCACAGCTGCGGCTGAAACGATTAAATCTGATAGCATTGTTATAGGTGGCGATTTTAATTTGCCCGATCTTAACTGGCACCAACCAAGCATACACTCTGGAGTAACTCGTGGGCTCACTGCAGTAATGTACAATTTTATCAACCTGTTTTTGCTGACTCAAACAGTGCTAAAGCCCACTCGAGGGGACCACATACTAGACCTTTTCCTTACAAACGAACCGGATTTGGTGCAAACTACTTTAGTAATTCCGGGAATCAGCAATCACAACGCTGTCCTTTGTGAAATGAAATTGGATCACGTAAAAATGTATAATGACAGCAGTCGACGCATATTTAATTACAGTAAAGCTAATATTACCGCGATAAATGCTGAACTAGATGCTTATTTTGTTCTTTTTGAAACGCTTGCTGAATCATGTTCGGTACCTGAATTATGGACACTATTTAAGACGAAAGCTTTGGAATTGCAAGACCGCTTTGTCCCTTCTTGGATTTTAACGAAGAGGCGTAATAATAGCAAACCTTGGTTTACAAAAGAACTACAGAGCTTGACCCATAGAAAACAGAATTTATCGGGCCTATAAGAACAATCCGTCGCTTGAAAATATCATCAAACTAAAAACGATGACCAGCAATCTAAAAACAAAAATAGAACAAGCAAAATCCATTTTCTTCGAGTCATTTCAAACTAAAGTTAAAGAAAATCCTAAAGAACTTTGGAAATACATAAAGAGAAATAAAAAAAGATAACGTATCTATTCCTGCTCTCGTGAAATGTGACGATATGGTCACTAATGCTGGTGACAAAGCTGAATGTTTTAACACTTACTTTAGTTCTGTGTTTTCCCTATACCTGTTATAAATACCAACACTACAGACGGCCTCGCTCCGGCGGATGTATCGCCCATGGAAGATACTTTCTTTCATGCTCACGGAATAGAAGTTTTAATTGGAGGGCTTAAGCGCTTCAAAGGCTGCTGGCCCTGACTGTATACCGACCGCGTTACTGAAATCCTGCGCACGATCAATGTCCCCATATTTAAAAATTACTTTTTACGAAGTCACTGAATTATTGCTCGCTCCCTGATGATTGGAAGATAGCGTCAGTAGTCCCAGTCTATAAATCGGGGCTTCGCAACGGTGTCTCGAATTACCGTCCCATTTCATTAACTTCCGTTTGCTGTAAAAGTTTTGAACACATCCTGTACACGTCTATTTCCAAACACATGCATATTCATTCTTTGTTTAATCAGAAACAGCATGGCTTTCGAAAGGGGTTGTCCTGCGTCACGCAATTAACGGAATTTTCTCACGATATAGCTGAAGCGCTTGATAGCCGTTCAACAGTCGACTGTATTTTCTTGGATTTCAAAAAAGCTTTTGATGTGGTACCTCACGCGTTAGTAGTTGAAAAATTGTGGATTATAATATCAACCCCCGCGTAATCTCCTGGGTTTCCGAATACCTACATGCAAGATGTCAGTACGTGGTAGTAGATGGCACGAAATCGGGTATTTCCGATGTAACATCCGTCAATGATATCTCGGCGTCCGTTACATCATGTATGCGAATGTTTGCAGACGACTGCGTATTGTATAGAAATGTTAATTGTAAATTTGATAGTCTTATCCTTCAAAAAGACTTAAATGCAATACAAACTTGGTGCGAAAAATGGCGGATGAATCTTAATTTGGATAAAACCGTGTGCATGACATTTTTCAGGAGAAAAAAATTGAGCGAATTCCGTTATGAAATAAACAATATTAATCTAAAAACAGTTTATGAGTTTAAGTATTTAGGCGTTTTCTTTACATCTTCATTATATTGGAGTCGACATGTCGATTATACTGTGGTAAAGGCTTCAAAATGTTTGGGTTTTCTTCGCAGAAATACGCGAAATGTTCCTCAAGTCACCCGAGAGTTGTTGTATAAAACAAATGTGTTATCTATCTTAGAATATGCCTGCACTGTGTGGGACCCGCCGACTATCACTGATTGAGATAAACTAGAAAGGGTGCAAAACTTTGCGGCCCGCTATGTATTTGAAAGGTCAGTAAAAGATAGAGATTTTAGTGTGTCACGTGCTAAACAGACTCTACAGTGGGATACACTCGAACACCGTAGAGCAAAGCTTCGCTTGAAGTTTTTTCACAGCATATACCATTCCCAAACCGGAATTCCACGTGACACCTATCTTTTTTCAGCACATTATCAATCCGCCCGAGTGGATCACGTTCATAAGGTTCGCGAGTACAGATGTAGGACTGTAGTTTTTAGTAGTGCTTTCTTTTCAAAAACAATTTGCCAATGGAACCGGTTACCTTCTGCCGTAGTGTCAATCTTGTCAAATGATGCCTTTTATTCTGCCCTGGAATCAGTCAAGTTGCTAAAATAAAAGTTATGCAATGTGTGTCGCGGGTTCGAGATCTGCTTTGATGTAAATAAATTATCCTGTCAAGTGATGCTGTGTGTTGCGAAATTGTGATGTGCTTCCACGTGTACAAGTACTCTTGCCGTCATTTAACCTAACTGAACTTCACAAGAAGCCTGCTTGTGTGTATTCAAGTAATGTTTGGCGTGTGTAACCCCCCCCCCGCTGTAATGCCGAAAGGCGCTGCGGGTATTAGATAAATAAATAAAAAATAAACTTAAGTCCAGACGCAGCCGATGCTACCGGCGTGAGCATGTGGCCCTGAACAGTGCTTGCACTGCACGAGCGCGCGCTTGGCAAGGACGCTGAAAGCCCGGAGTTTGCGCTTGTAGCATCGGCTGCGTCTGGACCTAAGCTGAAACGAAGTATAGCACTTTGAATGTTCATCGCGACATCAAAATTCAAGCGGAGGACGTCCGGGATATTTTTTTTTCCGTGAACGCAGGCAGCTGCATTTTAATGTGTAGGCGCGTGGCATAAATGATATGATAAAGAGAACCAGTAAATTGCTTTCTAATATAACTAGTCACAGTTACCTTTTTATTCGCGTTAATTTCTAGTCGAAAGCACGTAATTCTGATCACAAAAGGTGTGCCTGAGCGCAGCGCCACCCGTTGCTTACAGTGAAATTGTTTTTTTACAATTCATTTAAAATTCCTTACATCACTGTCATTGTTTTATATTATCACCGTGTGTTCGTTATATTAAGTTCACTTTGGTTTGATTGAACTGTGTATTTCAGTGAGGATATTTTGTTATACTTTGCCTTGAAACTGCCATCCTTCACCCCACAAATGTTTCGAAATTTCCGTTCTCTATATATCTGAGATCAAGTTCCGCATCCCATCGAATAAACATAAATTAAGCAATATTGCATATTTTATCAATTTAGCATTTTTTACCCCACAAACAATTTTCCCGAAACCCTATAAGTTGGAGATGGTCCATGCTCCCCCGTTCCTCCGTTTGGGGGGGGGGGGGGGGGTGTTAGCTTTGGCTTTTTTTTTTGGGGGGGGGGGTGTTCAACCCCCCATACCCCCCCTTCTGCCTACGCCACTGCTTGCATCCCAACACAGCGCGCCTTCCTGAAGCGCTCGGCCGGCGTGCCGAAGGAGTCGAAGCGAAACGAACAAAATACAAAACATTTCTTCACTTGGTGGCTTGACGGCTGGCTCCAAAGCAAACGAAGACGGCAGCGGCCGTGGCGGGGTTGTAAAAGCGCCGCGACTACGGTGAGGCCAAGACCAACTTCTGAGGGAGTGACGTCGGTATGTGAATGAGTCCATGAGTTTGATGAGGGACGTGAGTTTGTGAGTTTGGTGAGCTCATGAGTTCGTGAGTGAGGACTTGAAGGTGGTGAGGCCGTGAGGGTGAGTGAGTTTTTAACTTTTTAGTTTGAGCTAGCTACGAGTGAGTTCAACCAGATGCCGACCTCTGCAGCTTAGAGAAGAATTTAAGCTTGTGCCTGTGCGGGCAAACTCACTTGTGCTTGTTTTCCTCGTAGTTTTTCCCGAAGAGTTGCATTCCCATTACGGCAAAGATGAAGATGATGATTCCTAGGACGAAAGTCAGGTTCCCCAGGGCACCGATGGTTTTCCCCATGATAGAGATGAGCAGGTTCAGGGTAGGCCACGACTTGGCCAATTTGAAGACACGTAGCTGCAAACAGCGCACCATGTTAACCGGGGGCGACATGTTAAGGAGGCACACAATGTTAAGATGCATACCATGCGAAGAGTCGCATCATGCGAAGACACGTAGCTGCAAGCGGTGAGCCTTGTCAACCGACGCACTATGTTAAAAGGCCCACCACCTCAACCTTCAACCCTTATTTTCTGGTCCCATGTTCATTGGCGCACCATATTTACTGCTACATGTTAACCGGGGCACCATGTTGACCAACGTACAACATTAACCGGCGCTCTATGTTAACCGGCACACCATGTTAACCGACAGACCATGTTAACCGGCGCACAATGTGAACCGGCACAACATGTTAACGGCACAAAATTGGGAGCACTGTGGTTCCGTTAGGTTATGACCTGTTAATAATTTTGTAATCAATCATTTCTTGCTGTGTGACCGTTGCATCTTTGCTGCTTTGCTAGCCAGCAACCAGCACAATCCCATGTGTGTGTCCGTGTAGCCCGGCTTCTCGTTTTGGACCTCAGCGGCAGTTAAGTAAGGCGCACGATGCTTATTTTATTGTAGACAAACTAAATCAGTCACTAGGAAATATGCTTCAACTGAGTTACTGCGGGGAAATAAACTAATGCCGAGGGTGACGCTTGAGTGATCCATGATGATAAGGGACATGTCGTGCACTACACCGATCAAAGTAGATAGTTTGCAGCGTGTCGATCACTTCATAAGCTCGTAGATGGGAGCCCCGGGGTCTAGAATCCTTAGCACTTTTAAACACTAAATTATATCATGACAACACAAACAGAACTGTTTTGACTAGAATTGGAAAGACCCGGTCTTTCCAATTCCAATCATTGAATATGATTTTGAAGCAAATACAACGTCAAGCTTGTGAAACAGTCAATGTTTCTCGCCATGTAACTAATAATTGCTGCAATAAAAATAGCAAAGGGTACCATCCGCTTAAAACTACTTTGAGAGACTTTCAGTTGGTGGTTAGTAAAGGGCAGCTTCACCTTGCACTTTTATATAGAATCTGGCTGCTAGCTTTTAGGTTTTCACTATATTCGTCTGGATGAACGATGCTACGCTAAACTTACACATATTAGTGTGGCCTAGGCATTCTTGTAGCTGCTCTGGTTGGTTATTTGGTGAGATAGCATTTTAACTTGTTGAATGAGAAAAGCAAAGCAAAAAAAAAAAGAAAGAAAACTTTGTATGTTCTCTACAGGCACCTCCTAGATCCCAAGGTAGTAGTGCTGAATTTTCTTTGCCACCTGCCAGAGACTAGCGAAGGACAAAGCTTGTTCGCGAGAACTGTGTCAATGTTTGGCGGAAGTTTTTGTTCAATCAGTGTAAACACGAGTCGTGGCCTAACACTGATGGAGCGTTCGTATCAAATCACCATCTCGTGTTGACTCCCGGTAAGTTATGTATAAAATTAAGCAAGTCGGCCTCGTTGCCTAGGAGGGGCTAGCTCTCTGATTTGCTGGAAGTTTTTCTAGACAAAAATGGACACTCACCAAACGGAATGAACGTAGTACAGACAATCCTTGGACGTTTTCCAAACCTAGTTCGATCAGGGAGAGCGCGACGATGAGGAAATCGAAGATGTTCCAGCCTTCGCGAAAGTAGTTTTTCGGACTCATGGCCATCAGCTTCATAGCAGCTTCTATCGCGAAGGTCGCGGTGAAGAACTGCAAGGGGCAAGAAAGAAATACAGGCGAAGAAAAAGAGAGAGAGAGTGAGGCAAGTAGTAAATTCGTACACACTCGAATCTTTCGGAACACAAAAACATCTGCCTTGCGACCTAATCTTTGACTTCACAACGAAAGTTTATCTCTTGTCACTTCAATGAGCGCGCTGATTCGTCACCGTACAATTCATGATCGTTTTTCTTTTGTCAAGATGTAAATCAACCCATCTCTTGCGCAGCCATACTAATAGGATGCATTAATTGTGCACAAAAGAACGTGATCGAAAATTCTACTGAGTTCTACAAACTACTAAACTATATAAACAGAGAGGCAGATGAAAAAAAAAGTAATAGTATGCTACGAACGTAAGAGCGTCTCCGCATCCATCCACATCTTCTCTTCTTGGGCTTGGCCGATTCTTGTTGGCAGAGAAGGCGCCCGAAACTTACCGGTGCAAGTCATGCAACTTGGCTGCTCTTCTCGAGAACAAGCAGCGAAAAGAAATGTGTGCATCGGGCCTGCTCAACATAAAGGCATTTCATCCGTTCAAAAAGGCTCTAATAATTCTAAAGGAAACAGCTCTACAGTCATGCAGCTAATATAGCGTGGTCTGCGGGGGTGCTGCCGCCACTCCTGGAACTACGAAAGCAATAAGAAAATGCAGGAATGTGCGGCATTCAGACCAAGAACAATAACTGAATCGTAATGAATCTACAAGTTTCTGACAAAACCCCCACCTCTATAGAAAATAAAAGATCATTCAGAATTTCGCAAATTACACGAGGCAAACAGCTGTCCATTTCTGGCCACAGACGTAGAAAAATAGGCTTGTACGATTTCGTTTATAACAAAAGCAATGATGTCCCACCGCGAATATGAGCACGCTGACAACTTGTTGACGTTGCTCGAATGTGGTCTAGACCTTAAGGTCATGTCTTATATGTGAACGGTAACAGATGGCTGTTTGCCAGAAGAAATTTGCCACAAAGAGGCCCTACCCAGATGTTGACTACACTTCACCAGAAACAGAGAAGGAAAATAAATACATATAAAAAAAGAGCAACACAGAACGTCTCCGGAGACGTGTGTTATCCCTTACTTTTATGTGTATTTTGTTTTCCTGTCTCAGGCTAAGTTATGTCAACTTTTCACCAGCTCGCCTGCGCGCTTAGCCTTTTTTCAGTTCTAGACAGAACTTGCTTTGTTTCACTGCTTTGTTCTTTTAGCACTCCTAAACTTTCTTAGCTGAGCCTCGACACGTGTAAACTTTAGGAAAGCAAATTTACAGCATAAAATATACGAAAATTTTCTTCTTGAGATTGTTAAGAATATGGGTGGTTGGTCTCGTTACCCAGTCGCTGATACTCACCATTCGCACTTGGAACCATTTAACGCCACCCGTATACGTGCACGTGCATAATAATATCACAGCAAATAAGGTAAACTTTAGCTTTCGTTATGGCCTAATGGTTTAACCAACAACAATCCTCACCTTTCATTACGTTGTATCTCGTAAAAAATTAACATCCTTTCAGAGTATGCATTCGATTGCAAGATTTCTATAAAATGATAAATACCCTAAATTACGCAAATAACTTCTCGATGAGGTTGCTTTTAAAGTAAACGACATCTTGAGCTGTGAATTTGAGTAAAAACGTTGGTCCGGTAAAGTAATCAGCCCATAAGTGTTAAAAAATAAGGAGCCAAATTAATGTTTTTTTGCTTCCGCGTGATCAACACTAGAAATGACATGCTTCAAGTTGACCGATGCTGAACAAAAACAAACAATCTAGCAACAAAAAAAAAGAAGACAACCTGAGGGGCAAGTGTTTAAGAAACCATGAAGATATGGCCACTTCTCGAAATTCCCAAAGGATTTCTTCAACGATTCATAAACGGTACGACCAGCACTTGGGCCACGTCGGCATCTGCGACCACACCACAAAAAAAAAAAAAAAAAGATATGACGAATCCCCACGTGGAGACCACAAAGAGAAACTCAAGGGAAACAGAAGCACCACGACGAAGAAGAAACAAAAGAGGTTGGGCACCGAAGGGGGAGCACTACACTCGGACGTGGCGGAGGCTGCACCGGCCGAGACGTAAGCTGGGCACACTTACGTAATTCCCCTTTTTGAGGACATTGTCAAAGTCTTTGTCCATGTCGTGATGATCCATGGCCATAAAGAGCGTGTTGACCACGATGCATAGAGTGATGAAGAGCTCCATGAAAGGGTCAAACACGATGAGTCCGAGTATCTCCTGGATCCTGATCCAGTACCAACAGCAGTCCCACACGCAGAACATGTCTATACACTTCAAGCAATTGGCCATGCACTTCTCTTTGAACTTGGGCCGCTCCTGCTCCTCCCTTTCTGTGGGGAAATAATAGATGGACACTGAATAATGTTTAAGCATGGCCGCAGGTGAGCCCGTGGGCAGTTGGTGCTAGAGCCACTCGGCAGTCAACAGGGTACCGCGCTTAGTGTTTATCTTGGTCAAGTCCTGATTGGTCGGCAGGTGCCGCCGCCATAGTTGCGGCCCGGTTTGCGCCGAAGATGCGCCAGTGACTCGCATTACGTAAAACAGCGTAAGGTATCATTCGGGGCTCGCGTGGTTACCAAGGGTCTCGATGTTCGGTGTACTGCGTTCACTCTAAAGTGCAATCATCCGCGTACGGCTGAACGGAGGACGTTCCAGCGATATACCCGACGTCTGCGTCAACCTGAAGTAAGGACAATGCTTGTAGGTTAATAGAATAATCTAATGCAGATAAACTCAGACGTTTCAATATCAAGGAACAGCCCTGAATGAAAGAAGAGAAACCCTTCAACAGCCAGGTATTATTCAAGTTAAGCAATGCCGAAGTGTTCCGACTTCATTCGAAATAATGCATGCATGGGGGAGCGTCTGGCTCGTGAATAATATCAAGGATAACTCAACTAGAGTAAGATAGGGCCTAAACTGAGAGAAACATTTTGCACATTTTTATCAAGAATCAAGATAATTTGAGAGTTCTGAATATCCCTGAGGGTTCTTTTGGAGCCACTGTGTTCCTAGAAATCAAGTTTAAGACCCCATGATATATGCTAATATTGAATGAATTAGTCAATTTTTTATATTCTGTAGTCAAATAGCCAGATACCCTAGTAAAGGTACACAAGATGAGAAGATAATTTTTGAAAATATTTCATCAAATTACCTTTTTAATTAGAGTTGCTCTCGACTAATTGCTGCGAATATAAAGGGTCTTCTAGAGGATTGAGGCATCGTAGGGTATTGCCTGCTTTACAAAGTAGAATGCCACCCACCCAGCCATTTATGGGTTGCTTTTGACCCACTACTCTGATAACTGAGGGCTTAAGTTCCAAGAGAAAGTTTCATAGCTTTTATGCTCCTTGGGAAAACGTTTTGCATGTATTTCTTTTTTTTGGCTATATATGTCAGGAAGATTGTTGTGGAGTTGTGAACCGTCGCATCTTATTGTGATTGGTCACTGCGTCCAGCCAATCGTACCGGAACGAATGGGCTCGTTTGGAGTTTGCGGTACCCTGCAAATGATCGAGTGACTCTAGTTGGGGCGTCTAACGCCACCATCTAGGGGACAACGGCCACACCAGGCATCACACGAGGGGCCCGTTGCGAGCAGGTCACAGGCAAGAACGTGGGGGCAGGCTTCAGGTGCGCATTGGAGCGGAGGCCCTGGCTGAGTGACGCAGACCCTTTGAATTCACAGTAGCATTGTGTGATGGAACTATTCATATCCGTATAAATGAAGTGGCGTGTTATTTTTTTTTTTTTTTTTTTGGGGGGGGGGGGGGGGGCTTATTTTTTCAAGTAAGCTGTGTTTTTGGTGTTTTTTTGCCATCGACTCGGTGTTTATCGCGGCCTCTGTTAAAGAAAGTGAGACTCGGGGGATGGATTTGCCAACCTCTAGGGAATATACGCTAGACATGTACCCCTTAAAAACACCCTGATACAGAAAAGGGAAGAAAACAAAACAAGGCGCATGGATCCCAAAGAAAGAACCAGCCTCGAAGACACAGCACTGCGGGCTGTGTTTCAGATCGAGACGAAATAAAACTTTGGATCAAGAGTTCTTCCAGTAAAATGTGAATGTATTTTATTCTAGGGCAACACATATTCTGTTTTTTAAGGTAGATGCAGGAAACTCGTAACCCTAGCCAAGTGCAAGAAACTTGCCAAGGGGCCATTTAAGTATTATTGCCAGATAAATATTGCCATTGCGTTGTGAGTCTTCTACACGCCTATCGTCGCGAGGCTTCAATAAGATGTGATAACAACTTGAGCGATTTTACATTTTTCTTAAAATGCTATCTTGCGTATGACGGTTTGATCGATAGGTCAAAATAAAACGTCAAATGTTTAAGTTGTTTCTGGTGTTTGGCTTTCTTGCATTGTTGGTAGTGGCACCTGACACTATTGTGTTGGAGTAGGAAATATTGTTGTATTGTCCGCCGCTCTGCCAAGGCCCCTAGCGCCACTCGGCAGTCAAAACCAAACCGGCAATTCAAAAAACGGAATCACTCCAACACCAGGGCAAAATAAATCCTAGCAGACCTTGCACATGCCTATAAAATTCAAACAAAGTCTCTAGCAAAACACACAGTACGCACTAAAAGGTACCTGTGGTACCAGCATGCCAGTATGAGTATTTCTATTTTGATAAAAGAAACACACCCGGGAGACCAAACTGGCACGCACGAGCAACAGTACAATTCAACGGAGCAGAGTACCAGACATTTCTGCATGTGACTCGCTCACGTCTTATTCTTTGTAATACAAATATAATACAATAGTGCTTGAAAATGGGACCAGTTGGTTTATCATTCTTGAATGAAGAGCGCTGCTAAGGTTCTAACATAAAGTTTAGGCTCTACATGTATTTCAAAACATCAACAGGAAGGTGTTTAAAAGAATGTGTAATAAAATTACTTAAAAAGACACCGCATCACGTGCTGCATCTTCTAGATGACAAAGGCCGTAGTGCTGAATTTTTGGTATCACTTCAGGAGGGCCAACGTGAGCCATATTCGAAACGAGATCTGCGTCAGTGTTCGGCTGAAGTAATTTTTCTGATTTGGTTTGGATTGCACAGCAGGAAGCAGAGTACGTCCGAATGGGAGCCGGGTGTCTCCGCCTAAGATGAGAAACTTGGCCAGTGCTGCTTCACGGCTAGCCTGGGGTTTGAAACGTGCATCATACAGAAGTGATACAAGTCAGAACGTAGGTACAGCTGCAACGGAAAAAGAGTAGCACAAGTGACCGACGACCGGAGCGGCCTAATCGCGACACGCGGCGCTATTGTTCCCGAGCGCGCCGATAGCGAGAGTGCCAGTCACGTTCCATGTCTCAACGCAGGGGTGGCCGGCAGAAAGCAGCCCAACCTAATGCCCGCACTTCGAAAGCTATCTTATCAGTCAATTTTCTGCCGGCTACCCCAGCGTTGGAACATGGAATGTGACTGGCACTCTCGCCATCGGCGAATGATCGTGTTGCGATTTTGTCGCTTCGGTCATTGGTCACTTAAGCTAAACTTTTTCCGCTGTAGCTGTACGGTGCTCATCCAGATCGAAACGGGGAGGGGTGAGGATTGAACCCAGGATCTCTCGGTTTGTTTTTGTCTGAGTGTCTTGTTCAATCAGCGAGAACGCGAGCCCCTGCCGAACGCTGACACAGCACTGTGACCAATCGAAGCCTCGAACTAATCTTTTCAAGTGACGCCGAACGTTCAGCACTATACTTCGTTTCTCCAGACGCAGCCGACACTACGAGGTAATAGGACAAGCGTCAAATGCGCCTTTTTTGTCCATGATTGATTCAGCCACAATAAAACACGTGCAGACACATGACGAAAAGCATGATGGTGCGCTTTTGATGCTGTCTGAATGGTGCCATCAGCTCGTGCCATTACCAAGACACGTGCCACCACCATGAGACGTACCATCACCAGGAGACGTGCTATTACCAAGACACGTGCCACATGCATGTGCCTTGGTAGACACGGCAGGTTCGGGTGCTTTTGTTGTGGTTAACATGAAACGGTGGTTGATTATTTTTTTATGTTTTTACTTGCCTTTCCTTTCCCTTATCTTTTAGTTTTGATTTTCCCTTCACATTTGTCGAACCACTGTAGTGCTAAAGGAAATATAAACATTTGCTATACGCCGTTTCACCTTAGGTACAAGCACTACCGATGCTACGAGCCAATGGGGCCATTGAAGTTCCTCGGACAGCACAAAACAATGAAATTTTTTTATGTTGCTATGCGCACGTTTCCGGCAACTGGTCAAATCAAGCACCAAGGATGAGTCGTGACGGCATCTCTTTGGTCTGTGTTTGTGTCTGTGTTGCAACTATAAGCTTGGTCCACTCGGACTTAAGCTGAAGCGAAGTGTAGCTTGTGCTTACTTGTGTATGTCATGTAGTTTCCTAGTCTCGGTGCCGTTTAATGTTAAATCCTTAGCAACGTCAGACTCTTCATTTTGTCGCAACCAACTGCATGGCCATAACGCCCTAATGTCGACCCTTGACTCGCTGGCGCCACCACGGTCTCATGCAAGGAGCTCTGGTACCCGTCCCGAACTACGCTAGGAGAACTCTAGTGGGGTGGTGGGGTGCGGGCACCGCACACACTCAGTCTCCCAGACAAAGCAGACGCATTCAACACTGCACAGGGGTCTCAAGGGGTCGTGGCCCACACACACACACACACGCGGGGGAATGGCACACGGAGTTGATAGGTACCTCTTTCGCTGGCCTTGCTCTGGCGCCCCGCGGCTTGCTCGATGATGTCGTTCAGCACCATCACATCTGCAATGTAACAAGTGGTCTGTCATACATCTGACCATGTCAAAAGAGTTTGCTTATAAGCCCACACATTGCTGTTTACAAACAAGTCAGCGTTAGCCCACACCGGGCTTAGGGCCCAGCACGTGCGCGGAAGCTGACCAAAGGAAGCTGGCCCGGGGGGGGGGGGGGGGGGGGGGCGTTGGCTTCACGACAACGCACCGGCGACGCATGCAGCTTCTATAACAACACCTCCAAGATAAGATCTAGGTGCGGTTGGCTATACGGAGCGAAAGTTCGTTTGCTTCCTACGCAGGACTTGCAATGATGTCAGAACGCCAAGCTCTTATTGGCTGATTGAAAACAATAGTTGGTAGACCTCGACGCACCTAGCATTGAGCCCTTCCTGCCTACCTCGTCCTTCCTTCCTTCCTTCTTGTTTTGCGCTATTTTATTCATGATGGACAACCAACTAGCCCGCCAGCGCATCTTTTTTGCGCTATTTTTAATATGAATGAAGCTCACCTTATTCTAGCATTGAGGTCTACCTACTATCCTTCACATCAAAACCGACTAGAACTCAGCGTCGCTCTGTCGTCACCGCAACACTTGCGGAAGAACCAGATACGTGTAGTCACCGACAGCCTATGAAAGGCATGGCGTGGCGGCCATCCTTGTGCATCTCATTATACCTCCGCAGCCAATGGGATTGCAGCATCAGCCAATAAGAACCCAGAACAACCAATCACAAAGAAAGACGCGTGAAGATAATATACCATGCCCTGCGTTTTTTCAGGATGCTGGCGACTATATAGTCTACCTCAACTCTCTGACGTCACGTCACTGAGCAGGCGCATCTGTTGGTAATGCGCATGCGCAGATACTTCGCGTCACGTGAATCTGGTTACTGCGCAGTCGCGGTTCCCAAATCCGGTTTGGGCAAACGCGGGCATGTTGGTAAAGAGTGCGTTGGTGTATTATAGGCCGTCAACTTCTTTGCCACCGTACCTGCCGCCAACTGCCTCTGCCACCGTATTTATCTGCACTGGCACCCACTGACTTGAAGTCTTCTTCCTCTCACGAAGTACCCAGTGCGCGGCAAGAGCTTACAGTATGGGTCTCAAACTCATTCGAGTGGGGGGACCAGATACCCCACCCTCTAAATGACAAGGGCCAAAGGGAGGGGGGGGGGGGTATTTTGTTCTTTTAGGACAAAGAAAAAAACTAAGCAAACAAGCAGAATTTGTGTTTCACGTTGCAAATCAGCCGACTGGCCCATCAACACACGAGATATTGTCTAGACAGAGAACCTTGTGCCTTCTTTTTCTTTTAAGCTCATCGTTTTGCCCTCTTTAGCTTTCACTTGCATATACGACTACTTTGGGCCCACACTTGATGTTATCAAAAATATTTAAAACACCACCAAACAACAGTACTGCCAGTTTTCAATAGAAAAAGAGCAAGCAAACAGGTATAGCAAAAAATAATTCTTCATACGAAAGTTTTTTGCTTTCCTGAGGACTTTAATAGCAGCATTATAAGAAAATACTTTCATAGTTTAACGATATTGTCTGACAGCTAAGAGCCCGAGCTGATAGCTTTATCTTTGGCCGTTGCCTCTCCTGAGCAAGTTTTTTTATGTGCCTCTTTGAGAAAGTAGCTTGCACTAGTATACCCTAGCAGTGGTATTGCCTTTCCGGTTCATACACGTGAAAGGGCTGAGAAGCAAAATTTTAGACGAAGCAATACTACGTCCAAAAGAAAGCAAAATACTGCAAAATTCATGAACAGAGCACAGCTCCTTTTTGAGGGGAAAGGAATCGTCTATATAAAACTTATTTATGTCGCACGCGGCGCTCTAGGCATGGGAACATTTGCTCGCAGCCGCGGGAGGCTTGTGGGCCGCATCCTATACTTCGTTTCAGCTTCGGTCCGAGCGCGGCCGATGTAATGAGCCGAAGGGCCAATCAAACACCGAAGAGGCACAACGTCATGGCGCGCTCTCTGCAGTTAATAGGATCAGCGGGTATTTGCCGTCTCTCTGTGCGTGCTCCTACGCCGGCTAGTCCTATCAAGCGCGGAGAGCACGTCATGACGTTGCGGTTTTTGCACTGTTTGATTGGCCCTTCGGCTGATAACATCGGCCGCGCTTGGACCGAAGGTGAAACGAAGTATAGAGAGTCGCGGGCCGCATGCGGCCCGCCGGCCGTGCGATTGAGACCCCTGATTTACAGGATGACGAAGAGAACATTGTGGAAAGGTGAAACACTTGTTCAGTGCGAAAATAAAATCTTATTTCGGCCCGAGCATCTGCCAGCTGACCACCGGCGCTCGTAATCGCAGCTTTTTTATGGTATTAGAACAAATTTTATCAACGCCTCTCGTATAAAATTTGGTAACAGACTCGAATCGAAGAAGGTGAAAGATATAGACGTGTACACAAAGCGGTACACCACCTCTGTTAAGTTTAGAATGAACCGCATTCGTTGGAAAACTTCATATGGTAAAAGAAGCTGTCTGCAAACCTATTTACGTTTGTCTTGTAAAGCAATGGCGTGAAAATGAACGGGCTTGAGATAACAGTGCACGTCGCACGTTAGACGATTGTAGCGGTTGTCTGAATGACAGTGCAGGATATTGCGATGAATAAAAAAATATGGAAACTTTTATGTTACGTTGTTGAACGATGATAAACGTTTACGTAGTTTTTGCCTTTATATTTTTATAATAGAAACAAGATACCGACATATGCTTTATGGGATCTATATTAGAGTGCTTGAAAACGTAAGCCAAGCTTGATCACGAATATACGCTCTGTGGATCTTCGTAGCCGTCGTATAAGTTTGCGTACACCACTTGCCCTCACCGAATAGACGAACGTTTCATCATGCAAGTAGTTTTGTAGATTCGTGCGCTAACAACTTTCAAAACATGGATTCATGCTCTTCGGCTAAACGTGCAGCGTGCGGCTCAGTTGTGGACAAAAAGGACAATAGTCCCTAAGAGCTTAAGGGACACCGGGGCAACTTATTGATAGTATGTTCACGCCTCGTGCCTTGTGAATGGTTGTTTTGTATCCTTATTGGCAAATGCCGAAATCTGGTTGGTTGCGGATCTTGAGCCATTAGTAGCTACAGAGTGCGTCAAAGCGTTTGCTTGGCCTCATGATATCAACAGGTCTACTAGCATGACGAAGTATCTCTTAAGCTTCTCTTCAACACTCGCGTAGGCATGTTGCACACACTGCTGCCGATCTTTGTAACCAGGGCCGACGAAATTGCATTCAGGCCTTCTATAGACTCTGACCGCTTAAGAAACTCACAGCGTAACTTTGTGGCTATGGAGGGATAGTACGATGTTCGGCACTCGGCGTGCCCCAAGTGTTTTTAAGTTGGCATTAATCAAGAAGTTTTTTTTTCTGCTAGTGTAGATGCAAATCAAAGCGACTTGCCTTTCATGTCTACGAGGCCTTGCCTCTGCGACGGCTCGATAAAAGGGTTGTCTGGTTGCTTCTTGACAGCCAGGCATTCCTCTCCATCCAGAGGCATGTCCTGTGGTGGGAAAGATGTGGATGAATTTGTGTGCATTAATTGCGGATTGATCTATCTTGTTGATGTGGATTGACGTTTATTACCGGCGTCATAACCTCAGTATAAAATGATGAATAGCTGAATGAATGTTTAATATGGTACAGTTGAAGTGAAATAGTGTCATAGTCTTAGACATGGTGATGCACAAATGTGGATTACTTCTAATATAGTAAGACATCAAATTGGGGTTACATGGTAAGCTCGTTAGTATCACAACCCCTTCAACTTGTAGTCCGGGGTGCTTAGCAGTTCTAGGTCATCGTTTTCGTTGTTGAGCTCTTCAAGTTTGTTCACAGATGAAGACTGACAGACATACTACATCGTTAAAAGTGCGCACACATAATATATTTTTAACTTTCTATGACAGCATTCGTGACCTACAAGTCAGCGAAGTGAAATGGGTTTTGCTAACTAGTGGTTTCCTATACTTGGGGACAACCTTTCTTGCAATGAAGCCAAGGCTATGGGTATCCATCCGATCTCGAGCTCATTGAACGCCGATTTTAGCCGTGCTCGCCCGGTTTTCACTTCTTCGGGAATGCCAGAAACAGCTGTCCTCGAGAGTAGAACCCTCTTCAGTTGTCAGAAATTGTCGCGAATTATAATAAAGTTTAAAAAAAGTTAATGCAACAATGCAACTAGGTTTGTTATATCGGCGAAAAGGAATATAGAGGGACATCCACAAACACGTGTCTATCCAATGGTTTGAAGTTTTTTTTTTTTTTCTTTTTTTTGCCCCCACTCCACGCGGTTATATTCTATAAAAAAACAAAGTGGTTGTGCTTCTGATTTTACGACTTTTTTTGGGGGGGTTCCGAACAATGGCTAAATAAAAGAGTATAACCAATGCGCAACATTCATTGCTAATAGCACCCCAAGAAACAGAATGATGTGGGACAAAACCAGAGTGCCATGCAGAGCATGCATCTGAAGCATGAATGTAATTGGGCAGTTTGGAAGCTTTGTTTTCAGGGACAGCACAGTGGTAGAAATGACTGCTCCAGATATGGTGTTTCAGCCCCTAACCGCCCCTCCCTCCCTTCTTCATTTACTCTAAATTTTGTAATTTTCACTTCATAATTGTTGACCTTCTAAAGTTTATTCAATGCAAACGATTCTACCTATTTGCAAGTGCACTATGAATTATGTGAAAAGGGGAATGCAGGCTGCATCGTGGCACAACTCAAGACCAGAAAACGTGTAGCAAGGATAAACACGAAGCAAGTGTGGTGGACGCCCAAGATATTGCTGGTGTTTGCTCTGTGCTACGAAGAAGGTAGGAAGGTGTCAGGATGTGTGACAGCAGGTGCTTTAATAAAAAAAAAAACAATCGGCTAAATCGCAGAACAGCAGCCATGACATCCTTCGAATGCATAGCCTCTTCTGTATACTATTCCTAAAAAAAAATGTTTTTTTTTTTAAAGACTGCGCTTACTGACGTCCGGAGATCTAGCACGGTATTGGTTTATTCCGTCTGTCTTTTCTCGCTAGTTCACTGGTCTCAAGTTGAGCCATGTTAGTTGCTCTTCCCAGGTTCTCTCGAAGCGTTTAACAATTTCTACAGCCCATTTTACCTTATCAATGACCAACGGATCTCCTACATGAATTTAGACACAAAACGTGTCGAGAGTATGTGCGTATTGGTAGAGATTTGTTCCGATTCCTCGACTGATTCGGGCAACTGTGAACTGCGCTAACACGCTCAGTTCTAGCGGTTGACCGGCAAATCTAGCCGATGAAGACAGCGACGCAACATATTTGCGTCAGGCTATGGGATGCTGCGGCAACACCTCATAGCTACCAACGCCGCAGCGCTGGACCCTCTCCACCAAATAGAAGCGGCCAGCGCGGGGCACTGATTGGTCGCGAACGTCGCGTCACCGTTCGGCTGGGATTCGTGCCCAATCAGCGAAGACACGAGTCCCAGCCGAAGTGCCAAGGCAGCCTTGGTGCCCAATATGTGTCCCGCGCTGGACGTTTGCCGGTGACGCAAAATTGTCGGAGCTACGACATTGCCATCTGTATACTCCGTTTCACATTAAGCTTGACCGTAGCCGACGCTACGATTCGGTTGAGCCAATCAAAATGTGCGAAAAGTGCATCGTCACGGCGTGCGTTCGTCGTCTTGCTAGTTTGTTATCGCCAGATAAACCAATCACGCAGAGAAAAAAAGTCCAGTACCACGGGGCTTGCACCTTGCGTGACTAGTTTAGCCGGGAACGCCAAACGCACAAAGAAGATGGACTACGTGACAATGCACTTCAATCGTTACACCTGCTGCGGGTGGACGTCGAGTGAAATGAAAAAAAAGGAGGTGTTGGTCGTGGCCAGTGCCAAGGTGAAATGGAGTATTGAATGTTTCCATAGCAGGCTTGGCAGGGCAGGGTAGAGCGAGCGAGTGAGAGAGTGAGAGAGCGAGAGAGCGAGAGAGAAAGAGGCGAACGGAAAGAAAGTTGGAAAAGAGTCGAGAGAGAGATAGGAGATGAAATAAGAAAGGCCCTAGAGACCTCGTAGTAGTAGCATCCTTGCAGGTTTCGCGAGCGCGAGCGCAGCTGGCTCTCCTTGGTGAGTGCTCCCGCAGCGCCACCAGCGCCGGTGCCCCGGCAGAACAGGTCACCGGCTCCGTGGGAGGTGTACGACAGGCGCGACGAGTGGGAGGTGTAGCTGGAATGTCGCGACGCCAGGCTGGCGTACATGGGCAGCAAGATGGCACCCCCATTGTCCTCGGACATGGGCGTGACGGCGTTGCTGTCGTCGGCGTACGGCAGGTGTTCTTGCGCGTCCCTGTAAGTCTGCAGGACGAGGGGCTTGCGATCGCCCAGGCGGCGTCCGTTACTGCGCCAGCTCACGCTCAGCTGACTACCACGGCTGCCCCTTCGGAGGTTAAAGGGCGAGCCGGGTAGGCTCAGGCTGGCCTGTGTGTGGGAGGAGCGTGTGTTGGAGGTGGTGAAATGTTTATGGGTTAGGGGAGGGAGTAGGGGCGTGAGGTGAGAGGATGGAGAGGAGGAAAAAAGAGGGGAGAGAAAGAGAGACAGAGAAGCAGGGAGTCAGATGCGTGGATAGCACTGACCTCGGTGTTACCTCCTGAATCGTGCTTTGGGGAGAGTTTACTTTAGCGCCAATCTTTCTGGCACCAAAAGACGCTCAAGGCCGCCGTCTTGGCGTCAGGAGTTGGTGGATAATACTCAGAGTAGACCATTTTCAAAATTACATCAAGCGGTTCCGGCGGCAAACATAATTTTTTCAGCGCTTCTTGGGCGAAGTGTGTGCTTTGATCCGAGTCCTTGCCGGGCGCTGACGCAGCACTCGGGCTCAATTCGAGCTCAAGGTGCATTCCCTAAACTATGACGGCCTTGGATAATCTGCACAGCAGCTACTGGAGGGCGGGAACATTTTGAGAAGGGTATATTTTAATACACGTAAGCTGGTTGATTTGAGCTTTTGGTTAAAAAGAGCGTGAGATCCCGAAGCATAATTCAGGAGATATGTAGAGGTCAGTGGTGGGAAGCAACGACACAAATGATTTATTCATCTTCCCCGACGTATGTGTATGTGTGTGTGTGTGCGCGCGCTATGAAAGTGAGCGCAACAGAAGAGAAGCGGCGGGTGACAGCGTGGTATGCAATAAAAAGAAAAACAACTGGCAACATCTACAAAAACAGATTGAACAAAACTGCTGGCCTTTTTATTGCTGTTGTTATAAACTGTGAAAGGTGGATTTGTGGTCTTAAGGTGCTGTGCGGGTGGGTGCTATCCAATTTTATTTAACATATATTTAGTTGATACCAATTTGTTGCAAAGGCAATAAAGTTTTTTCCCAGCACGGGAAGCAAACTACACAATGATGCACTCACTGCCAAGCTCCCCGCCAAGATGAGCTATTGCAAAAGTTTGTTTTGTGAAAGTGTGCAAGAGGTCCTGAATAGGCTCTTGCGGACTCCTATGACTCGTGAATGATGGCGTGGAAAGCTATTCTAGCTCTTGCACTCAACATTTATTGAGATCATTGTACGGTTCGGATGAAAGCACATTAGCAATCATTTTAGCCAGCAACAACATAATATCTCAAGTATTGAGCATTTAAAAGCAATTGTCAAGAAAATCAGAAATAAAAAGCACCCCTCTGCGAATCGCCAGAATTAGTCGTTGAACAAAAAAATAAAAAAACAAGAGAAAAAGAAAAACAGAGAAATCCTTTATCAGGGAGACATTAAATTTCTCAGAATAAGTTTGTATGATGCAATTATCCAGCTGTACGAGCACGCACACTCACACACACGCACACACACTTTTCTTTTGTTAAACCATGGCCAAAATCTTTCCATATGATGCCGCTATCCTTCCAAGTCGTATTCAATCACATGTGGATATCAAGGCATTAGAAGTGTTTGGATCATGTTTTTCGCAATCAGATTCATGTTCTAATCAAAAGCAGTGGTATCTTTAAAACATAGCGTGATAGGAATCTAAGAAACTCAACCCAGAGTAAAACGGGGGAAGGAAGGTAGCACGAGTGAAACATAATGCGAAAACGATGCTGGTTCTACGCTAACTAGAAACGAATATATGCAGGATGTCTCTCTACTCCATCTACCGGATCTACGATGGATTCCATCTACAAGGATGAACTCTTTCTACTAGTGTACTGGCCTGGGGAGGGACTGGAGCCTCGATGACATAAGGAACTACTTCACTCGAGGAGAGGCTAGTAAGAGGGAATAAGACCTGCCTCAAGTCGGAACACGAGGCCCCCTGGTGACTACGTGGCGAAGAAGGGTTGACACGTCGAAGACGACGACGGCGTGGGCGTCGAAGCATTATCTCGTTACTTACCGGAAAGGCGAGGAAAAGAAGGGGGACCAGTGTCGTCTGCCTGTTCCCCGAACTCGCACCGCGTGTGCGACCGTGGTGCGGGGGAGTCAAAACGCCATCGTCATCACCTTTTCCCATTTAGTGATGCGCTGCAAGAACATCCGGGCAACCTGGGGGCGTTGAGCAAACATGCGGGGAAGGAGAACAGACAACCTCTGCCAGGTTGTGAAGCGGTTGAGAGGCCGGCACAAAAATAAAAAAAGAAAGAAGATAACAACAAAGGCTCGTAACACGCAGCTGCCGCGGAACGCGCTCAAGAGGGAAGGGTACCTCAGAAGCCGGGAAGCACATTGAGTGAGGCGACCATTTGTCCGAAGAAACTTCAAATTAGGTCGCAGTTGTCCTAAGGACTCGTGCACTGTCGTCTCTCGTTGATATGCATGCCTAGATTACGGAGAACAACTCTTGACTATGCTCTTTTTATGTAACAACGGGGTGTAAGCAGTTACTTCATACGTGACGGCAGTGATTCTCAGATGGAGATGACTTCGACAGGACGTCTGACCTACATTTCAACTTTCGCCTTCCGTCATGGCAACACCACCTAGAATAATCAATGCGCGGGAACAATCTCTTTCACCTCAATGAAACATCATCATGACACTCGGATGGCGTGAACTCGACAACTCAGCCCAAGCCCAAAGCCGAGCGTCCTTGGCCGCATTGACTGGATGCAAAAGAGCCCTGCGCTGACGAAGCGCTCGTGCTTGACCCATGTCTGCGCTCCATTTCACTGTCACGACTTCGAAATGCTGGTGCACTGTCTGATTATTCTAGGTGGTGTTGGCCATTGGGAGGAACTCTCCCGATGACTGAAAGTGCTTCGCGGAGTAGAACTGTACTTTTTGGGGGAAGGTGGGAGGGTGGTAATTTTTCATTTAGGGTAGTATACGCACACTCCACAAGTATACACAAATATTGCGTCATACTGCAGACGGGTGGAAACTTAAACAAAACAAAGTTTTTATGACTGAATAAAAACAAAATGGGAAGGTGTGGTTTTTGCGTTGCAGATTAGTTTCAGGCGGAAGAAATACAGGCGTGCGCTGAGATGAAGGAAGAAGCGGGGATATGCTCAAGTATGTATTAAAGAGAAGCAACATGCAAGGGTTAAGTTTGCTGTGTACTGCAGAGAAGATAAAATCGGGGTGAGCAGTGGCTGTGTAGTGATGAAGTGAGAACCGGAAAAAACGGCATTATGCAATATTAGGAAAGAGAAAGGCTGAATAAAGCGACATAGTCCAGGGAAGAAAGGATCGGAAAGTGTACTTGCATAACCGGGGGACCTTACAGCTTGAAATGCACTGCAGTTACTGGCTTAAGACAGGAAAACTGGAATCTTCTAGTTTCTTGTTATTCCTGCCGTTACACTGCGTAAAACTGTATCCATACAAATCGGTGCTTTGTCACAATTTACGGAAACAAGTTAAAGTCAATTATGACTCGTTAGGCTCCAAGTTGGTCTAGGTGGTCGCTCATGGGAATATTGCATTTGAATAAAGTCTGGAACATTATAGTTTTTTTAGAATAATAAATGAAATCGGTGATTGCATGTTTTCGGCTACTTGAGTTATGTAGTGTACAGAACCTACAGCGTTACAGATAAGATTTTAAATATTCTACATATTTCTTGTTGGTGTTTGGATAGTGATTTCTTAAGTTCAAATAAGCACAACGCTTAAATTTGAAGCTTTCGTGGATGGAAGAAATATCTCTATAAATCAAACTTATGTTACAGGTTGGGAACGGGGGACTGGCAACTGAAAATTAATGAATAGACGAAAGCTTGGCACATAAAATAGTTCTGCGCCATGGGCCATGATTGCTGGAAGGAAGGAATCTCAAAAAATCTTTGAATTCACTTATTTTACTAATTATTACAGAAAGCACAATTACTACAAGATGCGACCGTTTTCGTAAACCCCTGGTACAAATTTCAGAAAGCCGTCTAGGAGAGCTTACTGGTTCACGAAAACTGAATTGTTGATAATCACACTTCCGTGTGAGTGAATCTGTAGTTTTATTTGTTGTCATACAGCAATGCATTCATATCAACGAGATACGATGACACACAGTTCGGCTTGCAGAAAGCCTACGGCTTGTTTTGAGAAAAATGCTCAAAGTCAACGAAGAAAAGCTGTAGATAGTGTGAAGCTTTCAACTCTACTGCAAGCGTCTGACTATGTTCATGCTTGAAGGTACACGAGGCGTGTCTTCACTTTAAACGCCGACGTACAGCCTATTTCACTTCTGCAAGGCAGAAGATTTGACCTTTTCATCCTCGCCCAAACTGCGAGGGTAGCGAAGAAGGGAAAGAAGAGATTGAGAGAGAAGGGCATCGCTCAGAGGTAGGAGGTGATCCAAATGCTCTACTAGGGTGAACACATTTCACTCCGCTTGTTTGCATTAGAGAACGCGCCTACAGCGCCAAATCCTTCCCCAGCGATGCGTGCATCTCGCGTCTCGAAGAACGCATGCGCATCGTGCAGCCTACGCTATCGCGTAGTCACGCAGCGCCGATGGAGACGACCCAAACGGTTTGCCGCGACAGCGGAGATGGGCGTCGCGACTGGCGCTCGAGATGCACACGACGATAGATGGCGGCAGTCACCGCCCCCAACTCAAAAGGAGAAACCCCGAAGCTGATATGCATCCAGCCGTTCCAACTGAGCAAAGCCTCTCCGTTTCAAGGCCATTAGATTGTCCCCAAAGTAAGATGTATTCCCCTAATAAAGGTTTTTTAGAAGAAAAGGAAACGAGGACAATATAATATGGAAGGAAGAGGTGCAGGCTAAAGTGGAAAGGGCGAAGTGTACGTCGGCTTTTAAGCGAATTCAGCAAGAACAAAATAGACTGAAGGCCTGCATTTTCTACAGGACTTTTTACTAAGGCACTTGGCAACTTGGCGAATGTAGTCGGTTTGTTTAACATTCAGATAGCAAGAAGCCTAGGAAACCTAGGTATTACAACTTTAGGCACAAGAGAGCAAACACACAAGCATTCATGCAAATTTAAGGAAGCAATAACGACCAGGTTCTCGCCTGCTGCAGGTACTGTTCCCTCTTAAGGAAGCCGAGGCAAGCAAACGTAGTACCACAGAAGCGGCAAAGGCACCTGATACAGCAGTTTTACAAGCGCAGTCAAGTTTGGTAGTTTGGTGACTTTCCACACAGCCGTTGCACAGGGGGTGCTGCTTGCATTGCAACGGGTGCTGTTACACGCACGGAATCTGTGGCCGATTAAAATTGAATACAGCAAAAAATGACGCCACACAAAATAGCGCAGAGAAAAAACAAATGTTCGAGAAAGCAGAAAAATGTCTTGCAAAAAGAAGGTCGTAGGCACAAAAATGCTGTTCTTTTTGAGACTGGCAGCACAAAAATGGATCAAGCACAAAAATGGATCATTTCAAAATATAGAGCGAAAAGGAGGTGCCTCCACACAACAATTGTGCAACATGCAAAAAAACCCAAACCCTGCTGCAGTTATGAATAAGATCACGTTTCTAATTTAGTTCGCGGGACTCGCCGATTGAAAGCACACAGTTTAAAATTTGATTGAACAGTGATCTTTAATCGCTGCTGTGATTCAACCGCAATAACTCAATTCTTATTTTATGATGCACCTAAAACAGGTTTCTGCCTAGCGAGAGTTGATGAGACGTATAAATATATGGTAATTTTAAAACACCCTGATGCACCGAGAAATTGACATCGCTTGCATATATGAACGGGGACAACAGAGTTTTAGAAGGAGCTTAGTTTCTCAAAACCTGAGTGGTAAATTTCTGAAGAGACATTGGTTAACGTCGTGTGTAGACCGTTGCAGCAATTAAAAAAGAAAAACTGTACTTATATTTTTAGGAAGCAATCCAACATAATGACAGGCTGGCAGACAGACAGTTAACAGCACAAGCAGGAGGGTGGTCAGAAGCTCTCAAGGCACTCGAGCAATGCAGCAAGCACATGCACTAAATGGGAAGGCGTCTAATCGCCTGGCAAGGACGCATCTCTTCCAAAAATTCTGTGGGGCGGTTCCACGAAACGCCTTTTCTTTTCCGGCAAGTCGCCTTCCGCCATGTTAATAAAGAGCATCCGGCACCTTAACAATATGTTTTCAGGTAGGGCTTTGTTATTTGCGAAGTTTTTGGTGTTAGTGAAACCAGGAAGCATGACGAGTAGCTCTGTCGATGACAAAACTCAGTAAGCATGGTCGGTGAAGTATTTTCAATGCATAAATCCAAGTTTATTTTGATTTGTTTCCTTTCAGAGTCGCCTGGTTGGCATGAACTGGGGTCTTTATAGTTGTCGAAGGGTGACTTTTCAAATGCCGGCGCGTGTTAAGTTTGAATAATTACCGGTATGTAGGAAACTCGAGCACCAGATAATGCTCCTTTTTGTCGCTGACTACTCCGGCAGTCGCAGTCGAGTATTACGCTGAGGCTCAACGGAGCTGGACAACACGCTTTCCGCGCATAGAAAGACATACTTCGACAGTTCTTCAACATGGTGTCCGGCGAAATTTTTGAGCCGGAAGTACGTTACGTGAAACCGCCCTTTTGTCTAGGGGGGGCAAGTCAGGTGGGACACGCGAGGTAGTAAAGTCCAGGCGGTAACTTGGCAAGACTCTCGCGTACAGTGCTGCTAGGGGCTCTATTGCCGAAGACCTCCTAGTGCGGTCAGACTGTCACACTAAACTATCGAAGAAAGACGAAGATAGGGGAAGAGAGCGTCAACGAGCTCAGTCCTCAGCCGCTCTAGGGCAGGACAGCTAGAGAAGAAAGCAACGGCAGTCGGAACAATCCTCTAATTCCATGGCAGTTGGGGCATCTATAATGCTTAGGGTTGGGACACTATAACGAGTTGAAGGGGCAGAGCTGACCATCTGCGACCAAGGGTTGACTCTACTATCGAAGTTCCTACAGACGTCTACGTCTCCGGGCTCACGGATCACTTCGAACCGTCGACGCACGTACGAGAAAGAACTGCTGCAGGCACTACTGATCTTTTTTGTTGAGACCAGCCTCTAATGACACAAACCTTTGTTTCGTGCATTTTCGAGAGCAGCTTTTTTGTTCGGTTTTGTTGCAGCAAGCCCAGTATCAGAACGTTCTAGTCATTCGAGGCTGGTCGGTATCTAAAAACGGCACTACACTTGGAGGAAGGACTATAAGTTGTAAACAGGGTTCCCGCTGCAATCTAGGCCGTTCACTAACAACACTAAGAAGCTTGCACAACGTTCTACTGGACAGATGCCTACATAAGACGAGAAAACAAAAAAACAAACTCTATAGCCAGACCAGTCAAAGATTATATGTCTCTAGACAACACGAGGGTGAGTGGGGAAAGGGCAAATAAACAAAAACAAAAACGAAACAAGAGACCGATTACAACGACAAAATCAGGCGGAAGTTGAGGGAGGGGGATGGGGTAGCTCCCGCAAAAGCAGAGCACCGCCTCCCCTATACTCACAAAAGGACTGCTATAACGCCGTCCTAATATCTGCAAACAAACGAGAATTTTGAACCCACGCATTGGTCAACAGGGGAGGGGACCAAGGCACGTCTGCTTCTCGATCGTCGCATTGTTACTTCTTACACCGCCTTCATTGGGAAGCGAGTCTTTGCTCCTATATTCGGGACGGGCATTTCACACTTTCAATTACAAGAATCGTCGGACATTTGATTATAGGTGCTTGCGTTCCGTGTCGTCACTGAGCTGCGAACAGTAGCAGACTAAAAAATGCATCTTTTTTACCTTATTTTTAAGGGCGCAACTGAAACATACTGAAGTAAAGACAATTCAGACACAAACTTTTGGAAATTTTTCAACAGTTTCAAATGAAGCAGTGCTCATCTAATGAGGAACCTTCTATGCAACTCTCAGTGCCCCTTGAAAAACTGCCTACTGGCGTTGTTACCTGTTCCTTGTCTAAGCTGTATAGGAGGCCTATCGGTACGTAAGATGTTTTAAACTTCGTAAAAAACGGTGTTTGGTTAAAAAACCTTTCTAATATTAGATCGTCTGTACAATCAAAAGTGAACATTGAGATACTTAATATTCTTCAAAGGCAAATCGTTATTTTGTTGTGCCTACAATGAATGTTGAGGTCTTAGCCGAACACACTGGCCTTGAATATCGTTTGTTTAAGGCTTTCTCGCTACAGTCCAGAACATATTGATTACTCCTTATTTTGGATTAAAGTGTAAACATATTTGGAATGAAGTGTTTTGTGAGTCTTTGTTGTGTGTAGTGTTTCTGAGAGGTTGAAAGAGTGAAATAATCCTCAGTGAAACATTTTTGTATTGCAGAACAAGTGATTAATTTTTGCGCGGAAGCTCCTTGTTAGTTTTTGGACGCACTTTGAGAAACTGCATTAAGATATGTCTTCGTCATAGAACAGAATTTTTAATTGTGCTTTCTGTTCGGACAATGTTTCTTTCTGACACGTTTTGCCACCAGTGGATGAAGTAATAGTCTGTTACATCAAAATCCTCTTAAATTGCTGTTTCCATGGCAAAATATCGACCAAGCATTTAAGAGCACTAAAATAAAGGAACCTTTTTGACCAGGCGTGCTTTGATTGGGGCAAAAATGTTTTGGAAATCTGGAGTTCCTGAGTTTTTACCCGACCAGTATATTGATATTGCTGTATGCTACCCTCACGTAATGTATGTGTGGTGAGGTTTGTTAACGCTCGCTCTCAGAAGGCATTCTCTTGAGGCTTCTTCTATTAAAATTGACATCTAATAAAACAATTTTCAAAGGTGGTCGGCTGGTTCAGGTATCCACCAGGATAAACCAGATTTCAAGCTGAGATGTTCAAGAAGTAGTCCAGAATTCCAAACATTTCTTAATAAATCAACGTTTGCTTGAAAGAATAAGGCTACCACTATCGAGAAGCAATGCAGGAAACCTAGCAAAAGCCTTACATTAGAATTTCTGCCAATGACAACATAGCAATATAGATATAGGTCACTGTAATTACCCAGCAGGTGGGCCAATTGTTATAGAATGCTTATAGAGCCACATATAACATAGTTGTGAAATTTAGTGATATTAGCAATGTACAACGACCCTGAAATTTTAGATGACGCCTTTAACCAATACTCTGTGAGAATTCTGCTTATTCCTTTCACAGTACTTTATGAGGTACCAAGAAGGCTACCTCAGAAGGTTCGCTGTACCTTTTTGAAAGCATTATGAACCTTTGAGAGGACAGTATGTGTCACTTGCCACGTACCATTCCTCCATAACATTTAAAAATAATAAATATAAAAAACAAAGGACGCCCATTGCAAGGCAATATGTCTATCTAGTTTGTACTGTCCCATGTTCGTGAAAGCTTTTGTTTTGCAGTTTAAAATAAAGGGTACATAAGGGTACACGAAAACGGTGTCCTGCGCTGTTTCTCGAGCATTAGCGTTGGGAGGGAGGTGAAGTGCTAGAGCCATCTATGCTGAGAGAGTTTGTCTTGTTTTTGATTGAGCAAGAGAAGGTCCGGAACATTTTGGCAGTTTTATGCAATCTATCAAATCCACTTCCTAGTAAGCAGGTGCCATGAGACTAAAACAGTACACAGATATAAGAATAGCTCGTGTAAGGTAGAGCAAGGTGCCACATGTTTACGACATGTTCAAAGTCCGGTTATGTTACGTTGGGCTGTATAGAACATACTTATGTCCTTTACACTGTTGGCCAGACCCGACATGTCATTGTCGATTGAGAATTGATTAAGCTGTTCTACGCTAGGATATTTGATGTTAACTTGGTATGGTATTATCACTTACATTCTTGGTTAGCTAAAGACATTTAGGTTAGACTTGACTTGTCGAGGCAAAATTAGCATTTACTGCAGGTACCTACTATATCTTAGGCACGTATTACCTGACAGAAAGGTGCGTCCATTTATAGTAATGGGTTGGCTTAGCTTTTGTCAGGCTTAGCTTAGATTGTAAATTAGGTTTATAACACGCTATATGGTGTTAGTCTAGGTCAGTGAAGGTTCAATTAGATTAGACTAAGTAACATACAATAGGTCACGTCGAAGTCAGGTCAGCGTAAGATCAGGTACGTAGTGATAGGTAGTCTTTTTTTGTTTGGTTAGGTAAGGTTAAGCTAAGCTACTTAATTCGGTTAGACTAGACGGCGTAAAGTTACAATAAGTTATGTCGGGTAAGGTCAGCATGAGTTCAACTACATGACGAAATCTAGCTTGGTTTTGTTAGGTTAGGTTAGGTCCCTCAAGCTTGGATTAATTTAGACGACATAAAGTTACAATTGGTCATGTCTGGTAAGGTCAGCATGGAATCAAGTACGTGGCGATATCTAGCTTGTACCTGTTTGGTCAGGTTGAGCCAGGTCACTCGACAGGGTATATCATGTAGGGTCAGGGTGATTGTTAGTTCAGTTTTCCTTTAGGTTCAGATGTTGCCAAAAAAGATAGGCTGCAGTACTTATTCGAGCTTATGTCTAGAAGCCGCTGACGCTACGACGTAATAGAACCAATCAAGCAACGTCCAAAGCGCAAGTCACTATGCCTTTTCTGATTATTATTAGGTCAGCGACGATAGAACACGTACAGAAACACGACGAACACCATGGTCGTGTCCTTTTGATGCTGTCTGATTGGTCTCATTAGCTTGTAGCGTAGGCCGCGCTTGGACATAGGGTGAAACGAAATATACGGCTCGGTGCACGAACTCTCCCTCAGCGTAGAGGACCCTGGCGGCGTGCGGAGAAGGGAGGTGAGGGGCGGGGATTACCTTGCGCACCTTAGAGTTGGCGGCGGAGCGTGGACGGGGGTCGGGGTAGCAGAGGTCGTCTTCCTCCTCGCCCCCGGCGCTCCTAATGCTCGCCCGCTCCCGGAGGTCCTTGGGATCCTCAGCGCCCCGGTCCTGACCGACAAAGAGTTCGTACGACCTGCACGAGAACTCGGACGGGCTCTTGACTAGCTGGCCGTCACCGCTGCCCGTGTCGTGGGGGCGGCCACCGCCGGCTGCCAGTTCGGCGCGGGCCTCTTCTTCCTGCAAGGAGGCCGGAGAGAGAAGAAAGGCGTCAGAGAAGTAGAGCTTTGATTGAAGAGGAGGAGCAACTCAAACCGTGTAGACCGTTTGCAGGTACATAGCGAGCGCCTCGTGGGCAAAACTAATCGCAAGTGCGCATGCGTTGCGTTGCTGCGTGACGAGGAGGAGAGACATCGGAGAGAAGGGGACGCTTGCGGACGATCAATGCTTTCATCAGCTCCTCGCAGCTCGCATCGTAAATGCGACCCATAAACCACGTGACTCTTATCCAGCAGTTGGAAACTCTCTGAAATCAGTGTACACTACAAGGCAGGAAACTCGAAATACTTTAATAGAGAGAGTACATTCCACTCCGTTCATTTGCAATGAACAACGCGCCTGGAGCGCCGAATCTCCTTCTCGCTGCGCGGGCTGCGGGCGTTCGTTA
Source organism: Ixodes persulcatus (assembly GCA_013358835.2). NCBI lineage: Eukaryota > Metazoa > Arthropoda > Arachnida > Ixodida > Ixodidae > Ixodes > Ixodes persulcatus. Next base: position 926,963 of record JABSTQ010011364.1, read on the forward strand.
CAACGCATGCGCGTCTCGCCGTCCACGTTGTCGCTTAGTTGCGCGGCGGAGAGGAGGAGAGGTGCCGTTGGCGCACCAATATAACCGTTTTGCCGATGCACCAAACACGGCTGACTATAATTGGCGGCAGCCACGCCTCCCGATTTAAAATAAAAAAAAAATATCCCCAAGGCTGCAGCACATCCAGCCATTCCAACTACGCAAAGCCTGTTCACGCCAAGGCCACTGGCTTTTCGCGGGGTGGGATGTATGCCCTTATCAAATTATTCGTAATACCAGTACCGGACACCGGCATTACACGCACAGTTAGCGCGGACAAGCGGTCACCGTTATTTCCCGTCTTTTCCTTAAAATTGAACGGCTGCCAGAGATACTGCAGTAGGCTGTTACATGTTTACAAGAGGACAAACTCCTCCCGGAAAGCCCTCCACTCTTTCCACTATAGCAGAGGGAACGCTGGTGAGAGGGAGAGTTAAGAGGAGTAAATCACCAATTATGACGAGCCGAGAGCTTGGTGGGAGAGGCCTCACTTTCTATCCTAAACCTGCGACAGACTATAGACACACACGTACACTGCATGGCGACGCCAACGCGAGCAAGCTATAGCAGAAGCCCACTATTGTAACGGAAAGCCGCCATTGAGAGGAGTGAACAATGTGGTGAAGTTTGGTGCCGGTCACTAAACTGCTTGAGCAAAATGCATATACACACCAATGCCGTGTTCGCGCTAACAATGTCGCGCAGTGTACTTGTCAAGAAAATATATTGACAAAGTTTCTTTTTTTCTGTTTACTGGCTTTAAAAGTAACAAAGTCCTGTAATTTTTTAGTCGCTAAAAATCTATCTAAGCACACCTTTCTTCGCTAGCAGCTGGAAAAGTAATTATGAACCACAAGTTGCTATATGCTAAATAACGAAGTACCCTTAATAATTAAAAAAAAAATCGAGATGCTTTTACTAGTGATAAGCTCGCAAATAAAAAAAAAAATTATATACCATACGCTCAAAACTAACAAACAGGCCTGGAGCTGAGCTGGTTAGTATGACATGATTCCGAAGGTTTCCGGCTCTACGTTCCGCTGGAAACCTACGGAATCATAACAAAAAGTATTACTATTTGTTCATTCAGAGAGTAGTTAAATACTTTTATTCGTTACTTGCTCAAAAACTAAGTAGTATACGTACCCATGACTAACTTAAGAAAGTATTGACTACCCTTGCGCTTAAAATCACAATGTACCGCTACGTTTTAGTCAATCAAAAAGAAATTAGGTGCCGGGACACGTTACTCATTTAAAAGGTAATAAGGTACGTTTATTTGTTTTTACTTGTTATCAGGTCTCAAGGATATTGCGTTACTCTTTTAATTACTTTTCAAGTTGGAGTAGCCGTTCGCCGACGCGAAACTTAGACAAATGTTCCATCTAATTGGCTGACAAATCAGCCGCACAAACCTGGTCGGGTTTTTGTTTGTTTTCAGAATTGCGAGGGGCAATTAGTACTAGAAACTGGGGGGGGGGGGGGGGGGGGTGGTGTTGCTGACATTCCCACGAAGAGCGCCACCATGGTATGCAAAGATAGGCAAAAAAAAAAAAGAAGACAATGCGTGTTTGGTCTTTTCTGGCTTTTCTGTTATTTTGATAAGATCAACAGCACGCTCTTCTACGTCGACGGCTCCAAACGTTTGTGGAAAACTTTCATTGTCTGTCTATCAGTCGCTGGTTACTCGTAACGCAAACACTGTAAGAGACGGAGTGAATACAAAATTTGCGTATTACACGTTTCCCAGAAAGAGATACTAAAAACGGCCAGTTTGCTCTGTCCAAAAGTAACAATGATACATTACTTGTTCTTGGTTGCAAAAAGGATGCCAAGACTTCACTTAGTTATCGAAAAGAGTAACGATGTACCTGTAACGTCCTAATTTAAAATGCACTGTACGTATATGCCATTTCGCTTAAAACGGCCATATGACGACGAGAATTTTTATGTAGTAAATTTTGGTGCTTATAAAACAAAAATGCCATTGGGATGAAAAGCGCTACCCAGCTTTAAGTCTGTAGTGTAATGAGCATCAATGTGTCAATAAATGTACTCATAATACCTTCCAAAAATGTCTGTTGAAAGAACAATATATCTATAGTAGTTTAAAGTAGTGTATGCTGACAACAAAAACGCTAAACACATGAATAAGTGAACGGACTCGGAGATAATCTGACTTGATTCCGTAGGCTATTGGGAAGGAAATCCAACGGTCGCGCCCCTAAAGGATAAGTTGAGAAGACAACAACATAAATTATTTGTTTGTGTTTCGGACACGACGTCCGGCTGGGGCGCGTGTTCAATCAGTGAAGCCCACAAGACCGAACGCAGAGGCATCACTCCTGCCTAATCCGCGCCACGATTTCGATCAAGAAACAATGAAATCAAGAATCGAGTCTCAGGTTTCGTTTTGGGTAATCACCGACTTCCGTAGAAAAGCAGCTGGCCAAATCGCCCCTGGAGCTTGATCTCGCCAATAGCAACATATGAGGTGCAGCGACCCACTAATGGCATGAACCGAATGTGATTCCTTTTTCTATTTTTCCTGTGCAGCTATGCGGAATCTTGTGTGTAGAAAAGAAAAAAAAAAAAGCTCTGGTGCACAAGAGGTTTCACAAAGTGAAGAGGAAAAGGTTGTACTCACGGCCCGCATCTGTTCTTCGATAAGGCGGTCCTCCTCCGCCTCTTCTTCAGCTTTCTTTTGTAATTCGTCGTAGGACATGGCTACAATGGCCAGAATCAAATTCACCAGGTAAAAGGAGCCCAGGAAGATAATCACCACGAAAAAACACATGTGCCAGGGGCCGGCCGATCGTAGCACCTGGAATTGGAAAAAGTCAGCTTATAGTTTCTTAAATTATTTATTGAATGATATTTTTTTGCGTCTACCAGCAGCATATCCTTGTATGGCTATGCACGCAGTAGTTAAAAAGTATTTTCTTGACATAAACTGGTGTCAAGTATATTCAGACCAAGTTGAAGATACGTGACCTTCTCATACTGAGAAAACCCCGAGGCAAGGAAAAACAAAATGGGGACAAGCATAACAGCGAATTTGTAGAATTTTTGTTTCCTCATGTTTCAGAGATTTTTTACAATTTTTGTTTGTTTAGTATGACGGTGCACCAACTTTCCTGCGCGTAAATTAACATTTTGTGAGTTTGTCATGAATAGTAAAAGTATGCGGAATTAGGGCTTCATAAATCAGACAGACCGAAGAATGGTTTTGTTTATTTAATTTACTTGGAACTAGTGTCAATCAATTCGAACACCTTTTTGCATTTTGTTTTAGTTCGTTTACATTGATCTTTATAACTTTATTTACAATTTTACTCTGTTCTGCGTATCACTGGCTTCGCGGTTGTACTTTTGGTGTGCTACTGTTACTCAGATTTTTGTTAGCTCTGTCTTTTATGCCATTCCGACAATGCGCATTCGGATTTCTCTGTAATGGTTTCAAGCTAGAACGCTCTTAACCGGTGCACGTTCGAAAGGCAAGTCCAGATTGAGTGCACTCGTAACCAGAGATAGTCGATACCTTGTTTATGAATCGTAACAGGTGGGCGAGAACAAGCCAGTTGGGTGTAACGTTATATTGAAGGCTACACTGAGAAATATAGATATCAGAAGAACGTTTTTTGATTGGCATGGAGCAAGAAAGTAAAGCGCAAGAAAACTGGCGTGCTGATGATGATAAATAAAATATTAAGTGAACTTTAGTGAGATTGAGGAACACAAACACAGTGATGTGAGGGTTTCTTGCCAGTCCCCATGTTGTGCTAGAGCAGGGGTGGCCAGGCTGACCCGGCCTAAGAGCCGCAAACAAACCCACGAAACTTCGTAGAGCCGCGGGAGGGGGGGGGGGGGGGAGGGTAAACTATTGCCTAGAGAAATAAACGAAACTTGACTACTTTCAATCTATCCGAATCAAAAGCAGCCCAACTGTACGTAAGGCAGCAGTAGCACAAGACTGCCAAACCAAGACCTGTTTTTCGATCTAAAACGCGTTCCATTTCTCTTTATGGGGAAGTGCGGGGGGGGGGGGGGGGGTTAGGGGGGTAGGGGAGGGAGCCGCGAGCCGCACATTAACACGCGAAGAGCCGCAGCTTGGCCACCACTGTGCTAGAGTCTTGCACAGACTGACAATTGCTTTGTGAGGTATCTTAATAAACTGGCTGAGACCAGGATGCAATTTCTCAAACACATCCTAACGTCTTACAATTTCAATGCTTTCTCAATGATTCATACCTTTCGATTGTTTATAGATTCAATCCTCCAAATCCGACAAGTTCCTAACTCGAATTGTTTTTTTTTTAAGTGGGACAGGTTTTCTGAAGAATGACGTAACACGTTACTTATAACAATTATCTTCGAAACTCTGATATTTTCCTCGTTTCAAAGTGTGTCACGAGTAGAGGTTTCTCTACATACATTAATATCAGAGTTAAAAACTCTCGTTGTTGGTTCAGTTAGTGCATGATGCCAAGGTACCTTGTACGCGCAGGCAAAGACGGACACGGAGAAGTTTTTGCTGGCCTCCAGCCACGATTCTAATAGCTGAAAGTAGCACTTGTCCGTGTCCCCTTTTTTCACGTTCGTCTTTGCTTGCTCGAAACAAGTTTCCTCAGTCTCGGTGTCAGGGTTCATTTTATATAGCTTCGCTCGTGGATTGTCGGCTTGGGATGCAAACTAGAAGACAAGGCCCCTAATGATGACTTTTTTTTTTCTTTTTTTTTGTGGGGGGGGGGGGGGGGGGGGAGGGGAGAGGAAAGAGGGCGTGCGCAGGCCTTGTCTCCTGGGAGGTATTGGCTGAGGCGACTTACCATTTGATATAAAGATTCCCAATAATCTTGGGTCATAAGCCTGAACGCAGATAGAAAGGCCCAACCAAAGGTGTCGAAATTGGTGTACCCATAGTCCGGGTTATCTCCTATACCCTGCATACACATGTATCCCTCTTGACATTGCCTGGAAAAAAAATAACACCGGCGACTTGAACCAGCCGCCAAAAAGAAGCTGCGTTAAACACGGAAGAAAGTTTGTTATCTGACAACTTAGGAAATGAAGGGTGTGGTTAGTCTCGAGCATGCTATTATGGTTCCGTAGTCAATGAGGTTGCTGCATTGGCCCATAAGAACAGCGGACAACGAATCACGAAGTCATAAACGTGAATATAATAAGCGCCTAACCTTGAGTTTCTTACGTTGTCAGTGACGGTATCATGCAATACGGTCGCGCTGTAACGCTATATAAATATTAGTTAATTCGTGTGGCAGCATGAGGATATTTCATTTGGTAATTTTGAAGATACAGTTAAAGGAAAGGTTAGTCCATAGTAATATGTCCTAAGTAATCTTCGGTGACAGCGGCCAATGAGAGATTAGTAATGTTTTGTTTTTAAGTAATGATGTGAGTGAGACCCTTTTAATCACTGTGATCTGCCTCTATAAAACACTTTTTGCTGGAATTGGTGACGGGCAACACCACCCGGATTAAGCAAGGCTCGTGCACTGCCATTTCGTCGTGGTCACAGTGAAATCTAGCGCAGACATCTAGAGGACACTCAGTGTCCACTAAGTGTCTGCTTAGTTGACACTAAGTGCTGAGTCAGCATTCGGCTGCACCTCGTGCATAGCCAATGCGTCGCAGGATGCTGGGTGTTGGGCTGGGGCCCATTTGTTGAGTTTGCGTCATCCCGGTGTGATGACGTACGAGAAGGTAGAGAAGGTTGCTCACGGGCTTTGATTATACTAGGTGGTGTTGGTACACAGGGGATGGTGGTTGGCCTAAAACCGTATCTAGTATAGGGATGCTAGAGTGCGTAGCTCGCTTAAAGTAGTACATGGATTGCGTGCTTAAATGTGATGCGAATTCCAGTGCAACTTTGTATTAGAAGGGGGCTTCATTGCAGCTCAGTCTCGAAGCCATTCACTGCTGGTTCATTCATATTTCAAGCACACATTTATGAAATCTGTGTTAGTGTGCCTGTGTTGAGTCGTACCAAGTATTGGCCAACACTACTTACTTTGCACCAGTTGAGTTGCCGCACAGTGGATGCAATCCATCATCATCCATGGCCCAGTTTGCTGCGTGAAGATACGACAGGAAAGAAGCTTGTCAAGGAATGCTTGTATAATAAATAAAAAACGATTTGTGGTTTCTCTTAGAACGCAATGCTATCCAAGGAACTTGTTTGCAGGAACAGTTGTACTGTGTATATACAACATCTTGTTTTTACTTCTGCAAACTTACAAAAAAGTATATTAGTTAAAGAAAACTTTAGCTTGAGTGGTAAAAGAGTGCCATAACGAAAAATAGTGTTGTCATAAAAGACTAACAATGCTGCCAGTTTGAACAATGTCTTGTAAGGTGGAGCGACTCGAACGATTTTGAATGAACTTAAGTTATTTTATGCTATGTTTATTGGCTTGTTTTTTTTTCTAAAGAGCAACATTCTTATGACTATAACTGCCTGCTACGTAAACAAGATGTGGACACAGTTTCATAAAAAAACGACCTTTATCATTTCTTATTTTATTCACAAAATTTAAACGGCAAAGTGTCACGCTCGAGTCTGGTAATCACTCTAGGCTTTCATGTGCCTTCTAATTCTTTAAAGTCAATGGAACTGTTCTATGTTGATATACTTGGATCAGTACACATATGCATATAGTGCTAGCATGCTTGGTGTGTTTTATTTTCTGGTTTGTGATGTACAACCGGAAAGATATGTAGCTGTTGGTGGGCATCAATAATAAAAAAAAAAAAGTTTTGAGGGAGCTGAGCAGAAGAGAACGTGGCAGTTCTGATAAAATAGACATATTGTAGTCACGAGGGCGTTCTGGCTACGCACTTACTTTCGTTTCCAATAAAACTTGCATATTCCGCATCGGAGAGGTTGGCCGGTGGAATGATCACGCATTTCTGAGTGAGTACACCCATGTAGATTTGCAGCCCCAGTAAGGCAAATACCGACAGTGAGAACATTGTCAAAATGATCACGTCCCTGAGGTTCTTCACAGACTCTATCACGGCTCCTACGATGGTCTTCAGACCTGGTAGGGAGAAACGCAAAGGACAAGGTACATTGGAAAATCAGATTCTCGGCCTTGTGTACCGGTGGATGTAAACCTGAAAGTGTCCAGGTATGCATGTCTGCCCGAGAAAACGCTCTGCAGATTGTCACCGCGGATCCCTCCACAGAAAGCAATGCGCTAAAACATACTAACTTTGCATTTTATAATGTACTTTATCGGATGTACTTAAACTGTATTTTTGGTTTACCAACATCATAACAATATGCCTTCAACGCATACACCTTTGTTTCCAGACGTGGTCAACGCGAAGAGCTGACCGCTAAAACTTGAACTCTGGCATACATATTCAAAGTGCACTTAAGGGTTTGGAAGCACATTTAGCTATGCTAAAATGTACCTCATGTTCCTAGCGTGAAATCGACGTGGATATGTCCAATAAGCATATAGGAACATATAAAACTTTTTCATGCCTTATATGAGTCATGGTATGTTCATTAGACAAATGATAGAGAAAATAGTTTTCTTTTCAATGTGGGTGTGCTTGCTTGTTCAAGACAAGCACAAAAGTTTGACAGTCTAGATCTAAAGCTTGTTCTAAAGTCGCCTGTAGCAACTGCTGGCGCCTTCTGAGTAACGATGCCAAGCAGCGGCCATACGTGTGCCACATAGGCAGTATGGTGACCTTTCAAACACATCTTCAAGAAACCATTTCTATTGTTTGATTCAGGCGAGGAATTTTGGGACAAATTATTTGCGCCCTGCCCTCACCGCAGCGGCTACCTTCCGGTGAGTGTTCAAGGTTTTGCCATAGACGGCTCATAAATGAGTTCTAAGAAGCCCCTGAACATTTTCACAAGTACACAACATACGTAGGTAGCAAAGGGCGTTTATGCGATGAGGTGTCAATGGCCCTTTGTCGGTGGGTAAACAACATTTTAAAATGTGTCAACCCACCAGTTACACGTAAATAGTTCAGATAAATAAAACCTTATTCTAACGGACACGCTTATAATAATAGTAATAATAATAATAATAATAATAATAATAATAATAATAATAATAATAATAATAATAATAATAATAATAATAATAATAATAATAATAATAATAATAATAATAATAATGCTTTATTTGATTCGTGCCCCAGAACAACCAATAGGTTATAATGCACATAAAATATAGTACAAAAGAAAAATCCATAAAGATGTGTGCCACTGTTACAAAATATGGTGTGGGTCAATAGCCGAAACGGTATTAATCAAGCTCTCGTTTAAAAACGAAAAAAATCTGAAAAAAGCATGAACATGAGGCGACAATTCATTACCACAAATTTGCATCCGCACCAATGGTGACAATTGCGATTGCACAGAGGGACAAAATACACTCGTTCTTCTAATAGCACGAGCTGGCACTTGAAATCCCAGCGACGTCACCAATTCACTATCTATATGGCCGTCAACCACTTTACGTAAAAATAAAACATCACTAGCAGTTCGTATTTTTAACAAGTTGTGCAAAGAAAGTTCCCTAAGAATGTACTCATAGTCGTGATAACATCTCCTCCCAAAATACCTATTATAAACAAATAAACAATAACGAATTACTGGTGTAACAAATACTTTGCGAACCTCCGAAGTTTGCTTACGTGGGTTTCACTTAACCTAAATTCGTTTGTTGAAGATAAGCCAGTCCCCATTTTAAAACCGTCCCATCACGACCTTGCTAATTTATATAATATGTTTCACAGTAGAGCTGGACCGCAGCCTACGATATGAGCCATTGGAGCCAATCCAAAGCTGTGACAGTGTCACGTGACTTTCGAAAGGAGCGCAGTGACGCGAGAGGCGGGTTGCCACGTAATACGTTTGCAGCGTTGGATTGGATGGGAAGGTCTATAGCGTCCGCTGTGCTGCATCTTAAGTTGAAACGGTACATAAAGAACTAGAGGCTCCCTGGATGACAGTGATATAACATGTAACTGTCAGGGAGCGGATTTGCATAATGAGTTTTATTCTACTAAGAGCTAGAACGGCTATTCTCCAAGAGAAACTTATAAGGGTGTGGGAATGCTACACTGACTATGAAGAGAGGCAGCACTTAGCCGGCTTATTACACTATGTGTGTGAGAATGAGGATGTCAAGGCAACCGGTGGCATACGACAGCAATGCAAAGACACTTACCTGGAACTATAGCTACCGTTTTCAAGGCTCTAAGTACGCGGAAGGTACGCAAGGCGCTCAGGTTCCCCAAATTAACAAACATTGTAACATATCTGGAAGAAAAATATCGAATAAACATCGCACTCCCTGTTGAAAAAAAGTGCTAAAATGCGATTTATTTTGATACATAAATCATTGTCTATGTATCAGTAATTCAATTAAACTTTAACGTTGAAGATCATCGGAACTCCTCAGTCCGAATATATAACACAAAACATTGAGACAAAAGCAATGTGCACTTTGATGCCAAATTAAATGTGCATAAATGAGGCACCGCATGAATGAGCAGTTATGTTCATCTTGAATAGCATGCAAGAAGCCCCAATGAGCAAAACAAAATAGCCGCCGTGACGCATTAAGCACAAAACTAAGGGTGTGCGAATAGTGGTTAGAAGTGAATAGTGCACTGTCATCCCTAGCTTTAACATTGATTCTTAAGAAAACTGGCTGGTGTGACTTTCCCTTGCAATGTGGAGGCTGTTAATGACTTGGTATTATTCGATTTGAACCAGTATTCGCACATCTCTACACCAACCACCATTTCTAAACAGATTATAGATGTTTTCTGCTTGATGTTTACCGGGCAATATGTTGACGTGCACGATTCGTAGAAGCCGCGATGCCACTATTTTTTGAGCTGGTTAGGCTGCTACGTAGTCAGTTGGGTATACAAAACCATAGGAAGTACGATGAGCTATTCAAGATTCAACTGAAGTACGTTTTTAAGACTAGGAAGAAACGATTTTTCTGATTCAGCACTACTCATCTATCTATATGTTCAGTGAGAATCAAGATAGTTATCTGGTTTTGCCTACATTTTTTCTCAAACGCTTATTATCATATTCACCAGGAACTTCATATAGTCTACTGATCTACTATTACGAAGTCTCCAGAAGGTCCACCATATTAGACACTATTGGCTCAAAGAGCTGGAATGGGAATGGTTTTTCAAGGTCTGGGAGTTTTTTTAAATATCTTTCCGAAGTTAACTGCACCCGTCTCATGGTCTACCTGTTTCCCGAGAATTCAGTATTTCTGTCCAGAGGCTCCAATAACCAGAAGTTCAGTTGTGCACATAGGCGGTATCATGCAGAATGGTACTAATAAGGTTCTATCCCCAAAATATGGCTTCGCTTAAATAATACATATTTTTTCTTTCCTCAAACCGCTGCTTCTTTGCAGTCATTCAAAGAGCATCCATAAGCCCGCTCTGAGTTGTGCAGATTAGCGTTATTCTGCACAATGAAGTTCACTGAGCCAGGCAACGTTTCTCAGCGTGCGCGCGGCTTTCCGATTTCCACCTGGGATGTCATCGCTTTGGTTCACTACTACAGCAGGATCCATTAGCCCAGTGCAAAATTGCGTAAAAAATCTATTCGTGGGCATTCTTTTTTATACACTAGCTAGTTATCTCCTCATCATAACTAGTGAATCGACGCAGCGCCGCTAACCTGCGACACTAGCAAGCGGTGACGCCTAGACGGACGCGTCGGCCGCCTTCAGCGCGTTTGCTTCAGCGTGTTTACTTCAGCGTCAACGTGTTTGCCGCTTTGGGCGGGTCGGGGATTCACTAACGATGACGATAATGCGCATGCCTTGTCTTCTACACTCTATAAAAAAGTTATTGAAAGGTTTTTCGACGCCCCCAGAATTCTTTCAGCTCGTGAAGAACGGTTTCGCCGAAATAACTATCGCCCCCTGGCGCAATTGAAAGGCGAATGGGCGATGAAGAACTCTTTCGCACCTAAAAAAGGAGCTTAAAAGTACCCTTATACGTTTTTTTCAAAAAAGAACCCTTTGAGGGGGTGCTTATAAAACTTTTTAGGGTGCAAAATAGGAACAAGTCGAAGAACCCCTAAGAGTTATTTTACGACCAGATTTGTTTTAGAGTGTAGGTGGTATTGCCTCAGTAGAAGGCCTTATGTAGCATTTGGGACAACCTAGTTGAAATTGGCGTTGTGTTGATATAACAAATCAAACTTTTCGTTTGCGTTGGATGCGCATTAATTGTAGACTACTCGGATAGGCGTTTAGTTTTTTTTTTAATGTTTTTCGCAAATCTTTAATTTCCATACTTGACTATATATACAGTGGCTGTCTTCAATTCAAATACATTCATTTTTAACATGCGGTCATGTTTACAAGCGTACCGTCTTCACCGCATGTTTACCGAGCCCAGCCGATACCACTCAAAATACGAGTGCTGGGAAATGACGTCATCTTTCCTTTCCTGGCCCCAAGCGGCAGGCGCGCCGCTTGGGGCGCTGGTGGCGATGCTGAAGCAGTCTAGGCGGCGCTGCGTAAATCTACTGGCGATGATGTTTAGCAGTAGACGGGATGATAGCCGTCATATTCAGTAGAATAAATGCCTAATATTTTTTTTATTTAGTTCTAATAATAAATATAGACCCTTTCAGGCAACATTTCATGGGCGCCGCCATCTTGACGTCACGTGACCCTGCCGCCATAGTCGACCTTCAGTTTCTCGCCGTTGCTCCGCGTTGTGTGCTGCACCGGCCACCACCGGAGCTTTGTTTTCGCGCTCATTACGTTCCGCGTTGAAATCGTGTGTTTTCTTTAGTTCTTTTCTATATTTCGGGCTTTCACTTAATCATTTGATATCTACATTTCAACATAGCTCTTGTATTTTCTTATTTATGGAATGGAATCGGACAGTGAATGGATCCACGATACAAGATTGTGGTCTAGGCTTCCGAGACCATGTAAGTTCATCAAATTCTTATGTTTTTGTCGCTAATAAAGGACAGTCAACACCATTGCGGCCTATGCAAATTTCAACTGACGCTGTAAGGCTCTCGCAGTCGTGCTTCTCGCTGCATGTGCGCGCTCGTTTCCGTAAAGCCGAACCGCATGTAAGCGATTTAGCGTGCGACGAGTCGAGCGACGGCGACAACGACGGGAGTCATCGACGAGCAACGGAGATTTCTCACTGTCGCCCGTCGCATCGCTCGGTTGTCAGATTTCTAGAGAACTTAGTGCTCACCGTCCTCGTCGCTTGCTCCCGTCGCTTCCCTGCGGTTTGCCTCATCGCGCGACTTATCGAGCGACAGCGAAGCGGGTCGCCGTCGCTTATCTCGTTGCGCTTTATACTTAATATCAAGGTGCTAATGGTTCAATGCTGTGTGCATCGAAAGTAATTAAGTATAAAGCGCATGCAAGCGATTTGGCGAGCAACGATCGAGACAAGTGACGGCGACCCGCTTCGCTGTCGCTAGGTCAGTCGCGCGACGAGGCAAATCGCATGGAAGCGACGGGAGCAAGCGACCAAGACGGTGAGCGCTGAAATCCGAAAACCGAGCGATGCGACGGGCGACAGTGAGAAATCTCCGTTGCTCGTCGACGACTCCCGTCGTTGTCGCCGTCGCTCGACTCGTCGCACTGCTAAATCGCTTGCATGCGATTCGGCTTTACGGAAACGAGCGCGCACATGCAGCGAGAAGCACGACTGCGAGATCCTAATTACTGCGTCAGTTGAAATTTGCATAGGTCGAAATGGTGTTGACTTCCCTTTATTAGCGACAAAAACATAAGAATTTGATGAACTTACAAGGTCTCTGAAGCCCAGCGAATGGATCGTCGATCCATTCGCTGTCCGATTCCATTCCATAAATAAGAAAATACAAGAGCTATGTTGAAATTTAGATATCAAACGATTAAGTGAAAGCCCGCAATATCAAAAAGACCTAAAGAAAACACACGATTTCAACGCGGAACGTAAAGACCACGAAATCAAAGCTCCGATGATGGCCGGTGCAGCACACAACGCGGAGCAACGGCGAGAAACTGAAGGTCGGCTATGGCGGCCGGGAAAGCGCGCGGAGGGCGCGCCGACTGGTGGCAGCTCGAGTAACTGACTCGCTGAAAGCGTCTATATGCGTCTTGCTTCTCTTGCACTATCGAGCGAGATTATTATTGGAGAGTGAATCAATTTAAACTTTTTGCAAAAGGGCAATGATCTTTTATATATTCATTGATCAGTTTTTGAGTTTTTGTTTCATAATGTCGCAAATCAATGATAAAAAAACACCCGTCGCGAGTTGTGTCCACAACAATGCGTAGAAGAGTGAGAGTCGTTTCAGGGTCCTCATTGCTATCTTGGTTGCGTGACGTTGGTGCATCTACCAAAGAGGACACCCTTCTGAAATAATGACAAGTTGCACGAAGTTCCGTGCCACCCTTCTACGCGTCATTGTTGACAGAACTTCCAGCGTTCTTTCCGCGCACATTTTGAGAAAAAGGTGAGAAAAAATCAAACGCGAAAACAAATGAGAAGGTATCGCAAATTCCGTTTTTCTGTCCATCATGTTTATATTTGCTTTACCTTCGATTACGATTTCCTTCAAAACTAAAATTGCAACATGACAATGTAAATGAATAGGTAATAAACAGATCCTAATGGATTCGGCTAGTTACAATGACAATTATGTTGCAATATAATATCCTCGGAACCAAATAAACATATCGTGAGAACAATTCCCACATATGAGCTACAACCTTTCATCACAATCAAAAACAGAGGCCTTAAATTGTTTATGCAATTATTGCAGTGCAGTTGCCACTTCATATTGTAAATCCCTTCGTACTTTTTTTAATTTATATAATAAAAATATTGATCACTGTGATACATGTAAGCAATAGCAACACTCAATGAAGAAAGAATGCATACTCACGCTAAAGATATAACAACAAAATCCAACCAATTCCACGGATCTCGAAGGTATGTGAATGGTTCGAGAATAAATCCTCGAGCCATCATTTTTGTAAAGGATTCGAACGTGTAGATTGTGGTGAATATTGTTCTGAAAAGTAAAAAGAAGAAAGTCAATGAAAGCGCATTCATGTTATAAAAAAGGACATTACTGGTAGCAGTAATATCCTTTTTGAATTGCACACAATTTCCCCAAATTAGAAACTGTGCCGCTTGAAAATTGAATTCAGATTGAAATTATATGCAAAAATGCTAACCCCAGCCATGTACAGTGGAATATCCTCGAATTTACAAAGGCCGCTACTGTCCATGAATCAACAATTAATCATCGCAGTGGCTACAGAATGAGGGAATTAAGTCAACACTAACCACGAATTTACATTGGATGATATCTTTACTGAAACAATGTACGGGAGCGCAAACCCGCAGGAAAATTCGTATATATGTTGATCGTGCGGATAAATTCGAAGGACGCAGGGTGTGTTGCGTGTTTTGAGCTAAGCTGGGTGTATATACAGGGTGTTGCTTTTTAAGCTTTCCAGGTTCGATCTTAAAGAAAAACAAAAGTTGTGAAAGCTACACTTATGCGGTTTGTGCAAGTGAGTTATACGGCCAGGGGACCATAAAATAGGGGGCTAATCATAATGATCAGTTGGCTAATTAAGTAAAGTTTGTTAATTACCTTTTCAATTAATAAGAATAGACATATGGTTTCAATTAAAAACTTGCTCAGCGTCATCAAAAACCACTAAATCAGAAATTTTCATAAAGACTTTGAGCTCGCGACGAGCGTAGTAATGCACTAAAGTTACCACTCGTGAAGCAGGTACAAGGCTAGCGGTTGCGGTAAGGCGCCCGCGCGATTTTTTCGTCTCTTATGAGAGCACCAGCCTTGTACCTGCTCCATGAGTGGTAACTTCATCGCACTACTGCGCTTCTCACGCGCTCAAAATCTTTCTAAAACCTACTGATTTCGGGGTTTTGGACGACGCTAAGCAAGTTTCTAATATGAACCATATGACTATTTCCACTATTCGAAAAGTTAATTAACAAATTTTACTTAATTAGCCGACTGATCGTTACGATTAGCCTCGTATACTATGTCCCCCTTGGCGTAAAACTCACCGACAAAAACCGCATAAGTGTAGCTTTTAAAGCTGTTTTAAACCAATCTGTAAAGCTTAAAAAGCACACTGTTTATTGAGCATTACTGTTCTCGGGAGTCATGCAAAATTCTGAATCTACACTCTTCCAGCCAAGCAATAGTTTTACTCGAAATCGCCAAATAGCACCATCGGCTATTATAAGCTCCTGCGGAAAAAGGAAAAGACAGGAAAGAGGGAAATTGGCTTATATTTTCTCTTTTATTTAACCGAAAAATACGTGGTATGGAACTCCATGTCTTATAGTCTCAGGCGTACTACCCTACCCAAAACCCCAGTATACATTTTTACTATCTGGTTTATGGAACTGGAAAGTTAACCGAAATTGTTTCTGGAAACCTAAAATCCAGATTGCAGACAAAAAATAATTTGTGAAAATCTGAAATTCAGATAGAATTCAGATAAACTTCCAGTTCCATAAATGAGATAGCGAAAAGTTATACTGGGTTTTCAGGTAGGGTAGGCTTAGCTCATAGAGCAACCCCGTTTTTTTGTTATATTTTTACTTAGGTAAACGCATCCTTCCGTATCTTTACTAAAACTTTTTTGTTTTCTAACACGACCTTTGTGACAAATTGCACAGCAACCCGTTGAGAAACTGCTTTATGCCGTCTCTTAAAAGGGCAAGCCTTCACCGGGAGCAGGCTGCAGAAGAAATCGTGGGAATATTTGAAAGATGTTCACGAGGGTGCACTCACTCTGTTTGTTCAATTTTTTCGTTGCTGGGCATAGTCATGAGGACACAGTTGACGAGAATGGTTACTATGACGAAGAAGCTGAACAGCGGATGCACTAGAATGCAGATGGCCAGCCGCCTGACCGGATTGAACGGACTCAACAGGAACAGCGCTTTGGTCGAGCTGAACCGGAAGATGTCCTTGCTTTTGCTCACCACCACAAACGTCTGCGAGAGAAGGTAGAAAAACAAAGAAGGGCAATGTTAGACACCCGGAATTCTAAATGTCCGGTAGGAAGAACCTTTATGAAGGAGGAATTACGTTTCTAGTCCTTTACTGTGTCCTACAAAGTAGTAAATACAGCGTTTGAGGGGCAAACAATAATTTGGATGGGAACTTAATGGATTAACCTACCAATTGATCGATTAATGCATTAATCGCGATTTGTCGTTTTAACCTAATCGGCTAAAATTTCATAGACAAAAATGTAAAAAAAAACAACGCTTTCATTACGCAGGCGTGGACGAGTACAGCTGCATGAAGGCACATTTTAGGTGAATTTTTGTTCTAAAGTAAACTGTAGGGGCGATATTTGTAACTCCAAACAAGGTGGAGAACTTTATACGTGTCCCAGCCACTGGAACGCCGTGCGAGTGTCCGTTTATCGCGGTAGAAACTGTTGCGAACAATCAAGGGAGATTGCTATTGCTGTAGGACGTCAACGAACCCATTTGCTTCTGTGGCTGAAGTAATAACTTGTGAGTGTGGGTGTCTGACAGCTCTCAATTACACTTTAAGGTTTATTTAAAGTCAGTAATTGTACGTTGTGCCGTTTATCAGACATTCAGCAAAGGCAAAAAAAATCTAATTTTGACTTTTTTTGGAAGCGTTTATACACGGGAATATACCAAACCGATTAATCAATTAAATGATCGATTAAAGGGTGGCGATTAATAGGGTTAAATTGATTAATCAATGCCAAGCCCTAAGACGTAGTTTTATTATCGCGTAATTAATCAAAGCATTGTCGAATGCTCAGTTTCTTCACAAATGCAGCGCTAGAGGTTGGAACCAGGTGACAAAGCTTCAGAGCTTAACACTATCTAAGTCAAAAGTTGAAGGCAATTTAAACAAATTTAGGAACAAAAAAGCGGCCATTTGAGCCTGAAAACATATAGAGATGAATGAAACGAGAACGAGCCCCATATTAGAATTGAAAACTTTCGAAAATTTCTTAAAACTTTAGAGCCGAATAATGGTAAGCTTTGAAACTTTGGCAGATAGTTCCAACCGCTGCCGCTACATTTAGGCAGAAAATGAGCATTTGGTGACGCGTTGTTCGTTCAGTTTTTTGTAAAAAAAATTCAGTTTTCTTTTCTCTCGAACACAACGTACATGAAGTCTGATACACACTTAACAATTTCCATGTTTGCCATCTGGTTTTGTTTACATACAATGTAGAGGTTTTCAAGAAGTTCTACAGTAAGAGTATAAAATGTCCTACTTTTTTACTGTTTCGCTTTTTTCTTGCAACCCTCCACATTTGGGAGGGGAGGATACTAAATGCATATTCTGCCTTGCGGAAGGAAAAGGTTTAATGCCGGCCATTAATAAACAAATGCTTTATTTACATAAACGCGTAGGAGGATGAGGCAAAATTCGACTAGAGCTCGCTTGACTATGACACATTCTCTTGTGCAGTTCAGCAGCAGAGTGCACTTAAATATCATATAAGCATCACAACATAGGATAAATACAAACACTAAATTTTACTTAGTAATGATCGAAATAAAACACATCATAGCACAATAACAGTTTTTAACACGTCAGAATAAATTTAATGCGAATTATGTTAAAGCTAAGAGATGCATTTTCTGGGATAGCTTTAAAATACTGCCTCGTGTCAGAGATATTAGTCTTTGACAATTTTAACTTAGCGTCCATATTGTAAATGCATTGAACTTCTTTCAGTGCTCGCCTAGCTTGGTTAATTTTTAATAACACACTCTACGTTCAGAGTCTTCATACTTCGTTTCCCTATTGAAAATTCTCATTTGTATAAGACATTTCTGTGTCCAATATACACGTATGAATCATAAAGATATATAAGAACATATAAGAACCATATAAGAATCATATAAGAGCTATATAAGAACTATATAAGATATATATGAACATACACGTACCATATAAGAAACTTGTGAGCAGTTGCTTATAAGTTATAAGTTTCTTATATTGTTCTTATATATCTTATATAATTCTTATATAGTTCTTATATAGTTCTTATATAGTTCTTATATGGTTCTTATATATCTTGTATGATTCATTTGTGTTTATTGGACACAAGAAATTTCTCATACAAATGACTTTTTTCACTAGGGTTCAGCTTAAGTTCAGACGCCAAAAAGTGTAATAAAAATACAAAAAAAATGATTTCTAATGATTCGCCAGTGTGGTATTATTTCAGGGCGGCTTAAAATGGTTTACCTAACCGGCAGCCAAATACTACCACGCTGCCGGTGCCACTTGCAGTGTAAGAAGGAGAAAGAACGCTAAGGACGAACACGGTGCCAGCTATTTGTCTTTTTATCCCAAGCCACTATTATCAATTTAAATAGCGGGTGACACTGCCAGGAAGTTCACGGGATCTTATGGTTGGACACATAACAGTGTCTGCACGGTATCTCTAGGACGTCCTGCGGGTGACACTACACAGCCATTCTAGACTCTCAAGGGCATCTGAATGTCAGTAATAAAAGTAGTGTCTCTGGGACGCCTGAAGAAGCGTCATCCGTATCTCTGGAAGGTACAGAGAACGCACGCAATGTCGGGGGGCTAGGAAAGACGTCCCATTGGCATCCAGTACAATGTGTTGTACCGTCAAAGGCTTGTTTATAAGACGCCCTGGGAAACCTGTTGAATAATAAAAGGTTATCTCTGGGCATCTATAGAATGCCTAAGGTATCTGCGGGTGTACGACGAGTAGAATCTTTGTCTGGGACGGATGTTGGTGAAGTGTCAGTGGATATCCGACGGGGCCCTAGAGCAACAAGCTTGAAGAGAAACTGTCAGAGTGACAGCCGACGTTCTGCTTAGATACTTTGTCTCTTCAAGACTGCCTCTTAGGGAAACGTCGGTTGCGACCCTCAGACTGCCAGGATGGTCTTCTCCAAGTTGTTCCTACCGTCCACGACGGGCTTCGTGATTTCTTTGGACAATCCAGGCGGCACGAATTCTCTATGAACGACCACGGGACAGTATAAGAAGCGACAACGCAAAGAGACCAGGACAACAAAGAAAAAAGACAAAAAGGCTAACAAAGGCACTTTGTTCTGGTCGTTTTGCGCTGTTGCTTCATATAAGAAATTATCAACTCGCCCAATTAAACCTCCGTTTTAAGGAGCACATGGGACACTTATGGAACGTCAGGACATCTTGATGACGTCCTGGGAACCATTTGCGCTGCTAGGGAATAGCGCCAACAACTGGCCAATTTGAGACCATTTCAAGAATCGTCTTCTGTGGGCCATCACCTTTGTCTCCGGAGCTTTGAAACGCGTTTTGAACATGCACTTTAACTTTTTTCTGCATAACACTGGACGGTGGACATTCGTCCACGGCCCAGTGACTCAGCTTTTCTGTCTCGGGAGACAACCACTGGAAAGGCACTGACCCTGGTGTTTTCATAGTACTTGTCGATGTCCTCGATGGGAGTGGCGATGAGCTCGGGCGGGAAGTCGTTTATGATTCGCCTGGGCAGCGGGCCGCCGGCTTCCAGGTCCGGGTCCGGGTCCTTGGGTCCCCTGGTATGATGCACGTAGTCGTCGCCGCCCGCCGGGATGCCTTCCTCGATGCGCTGGGCAGCGAGGGCTTTGCGTGCGGCCTCCTCAGCAATGCGGGCCTCTTGGGCTGCCAGGGACTCTCGCGTGAATGGCCGGAACAGCGAGGTGGGCACGTCCTCGTCGTCGTGGCTGGGCAGAACCGGCAGCGGGGCCGGCCCGGCCAGCTCGTCGTCATCTGGCTCGTCCTGCTGCGAAGAGCAGGACGCGGGCGGGGGCTCCCCGAGCATCATCGCTGCCTCGGCGGACGCACGGGCGGCTCGCTCGGACTCCTCGGGGCCGAGGGTCCGCGGCCGCTGCAGGGCCGCCTCGGCGGCCCCTCGGCTCGGCTGCCCCGGGGCCCACGCCCCGGGCGGAGCGAGCCGGCCTCGCGACTCCTGCTAGGCCTGCAGGTCGCAGAAAAAGAAAAAAAAAAGGAGAAAACTTTTAGTCACCGGGATTAGCCACGAAGAAGGGGCAAACTGTTACAAGTTGCAGATACTGAACCTTGCTAAAAGAATCCGCGACACTGTTAACGCGAACGACCAATCACACATCTCTCCGTTTTTTCTTTTAAAATTGAACAGTTATCATAGGTGCATCTGGTGTGGCGGAAAGTCCTCTTCAGGGCAGCCACTCAAACCTGAAAGTTTGGCACCCACAAATAGTCTGTAGGAGTAAAAAGCTGAATCGTGCCAATGTCGCATTTCCTCCAACGGTGTGGCGTATTGTACGTAAAAAGGAGAAAAAAGAAGAGCTTGGTGAGAGGGATTACCCACGAGGAAGAAACGAGCCAGCGAGAGTTCTAGGCACTGGACCCCACAAGGAGTTTCATGCAGTTCGTAGTTCCACCCCACCCCCATTACATACGTCGCTTTTGCAGCAGCACCTTTCACATGTACCGTCGAGTACAGTGTCCAGGATACGAGTTGAATTTGAATGTACGGCAGTACCGCTACCAACTACTTCCAAGTGACGGGCCGAGGAGAGAAGCGTTTTATAAACAAATACCTTTCGCAAGTTCCAGTAAGTACAGTATAAGAAACATGAGTGTGTTGCATAGCAATCGTGTCCACAAGTACCACTAGGTATATTATCGGGGGGATATACGTGGACCTCATTAGTATATTTTTCATAGGTACCCCCATGTACATAAATGCCTTTCGCAAGGACCAGTATACCAAATTGAGAATTTACGCGCATAGCAACACGATTCCTCGGCACCGTGAAATACAGAATGGGGTGTATGTGTGTACAGAGTTTTAGGGAACCGTTTTTGCACATCCGATACGATACGATGGGCCCTCTGGTACGAACTGTACATGCGCTGCTACAGAAGTGTCTCGCACATGCGCAGTGCGTACCGGAGGGCCTATCGTACCGTATGGGATGTGCAAACACGGTTCCCTAAAACTCTCTTGAATTGTAGATTAATACCGTTCACAAGTACCATAAAATATAGTGATACATATATACCGAACGTCTTGTCTCAGTCGATCGGAGTTAACCGCAAGTGCGTGAGCGGTCCTTAATGCTAGCAGTTGGAACAACATGCCAAAGTTTTATATATTACCGTTTATTGACTAAAAGGGGGGGGGGGGAGGTTGAAGTGCTGGCGAGCTGGTGCGTATTAATCATAGGTGTAAACCCTGAGACTGGGAAGGAAACTTGGGACGCTGTCTGTCCACTTTCTTCTGTCTCTTAGATTTTGTCCTCAAGTTTTCTTCCCAGTCTCGGCTTAAACATCATGAATAATTAACGAGTCTGGAATTTTTCGGAAATGTTTTTAGAGAAAACTGTGGACAGCCCGGTTTACATACATCGGGACGATAAACTTCTGCTACGGGAAACATGCTTCATTTGCTCATGAAAAATACTGCAAATTCGCTAATAACGTTCGAATAATAAAACGATGAGTTCTTTATTTTTTTCCCCTTGTACCAACCGCTCGCACTATAGTCTGGCGGAGACCAGGCGGTCAATTAGGGGCGGCTTATTTTTAAGGTTAAAATAATATAATTATTTTTCTAAAAAAAAAAGTAACCCGTTCTATAAAGCGTCTAAGTGTCCTTATTGGCACTTGCGTTCACGAGGGTCGCATGTGCGTTATCAGGAATATCCGTTCACAGGTATGCATTATCAGGGTTATACCTGGGCATCATAAAAACGCCGCTCATAAGCACCACGTGGCGTGCACGAATCTACGTGCGCGGACTAGAAATACCGTTCACTAGTGCCGTAAAGAATCTTCAATCAGGCAATTCCTTTCTAACACCCCGTGACAAATACACCCCTCGTAGCAAAATAAAAATAGATTCATTGATTAATTGATTGAGTGATTGTATGATTGATTTATCCATCGATCGATCGATCAATCGATAGATAGATAGATAGATAGATAGACAGACAGACAGACAGACAGACAGACAGACAGATAGATAAATAGATAGAGAGAGAGAGATAGATAGACAGACAGACAGACAGACAGACATACAGACAGACAGACAGACAGACAGACAGACAGACAGACAGACAGATAGATAGATAGATAGATAGATAGATAGATAGATAGATAGATAGATAGAGAGATATACAGATAGATAGATAGATAGATAGATAGATAGATAGATAGATAGATAGACAGACAGATAGATAGACAGACAGACAGACAGACAGACAGACAGATAGATAGATAGATAGATAGATAAATAGATAGAGAGAGAGATAGATAGATAGATAGATAGATAGACAGACAGACAGACAGACAGACAGACAGACAGACAGACAGACAGACAGACAGACAGACGGACAGACAGACAGACAGACGGACAGACAGACAGACAGACAGACAGACAGACAGACAGACAGACAGACAGACAGACAGACAGACAGACAGACAGACAGACAGACAGACAGACAGACAGACAGACAGACAGATAGATAGATAGATAGATAGATAGATAGATAGATAGATAGATAGATAGATAGAGAGATATACAGATAGATAGATAGATAGATAGATAGAGAGATATACAGATAGAGAGATATACAGATAGATAGATATACAGATAGATAGATAGATAGATAGATAGATAGATAGATAGATAGATAGATAGATAGATAGATAGATAGATAGATAGATAGATAGATAGATAGATAGATAGATAGATAGATAGATAGATAGATAGATTTATCGGCGCATATTCCGTTCACAAGCATGCGAAATAGAACATCGGTGATCCACATAGACTGTACAACAATAGGGTTCACGAGCAACATTAGGCAGGATGCACGGTACATGCGTGTTCTGCGTAGTAGTAGTACCCTTCACAAGCCTATGTACAGGTGAATGATATTCCTATTCCATTCGGCGAGCGAGTGTTCGTAAATGCGTCTTTGGAGCATCTCAAAGCAGGGAGGGGCGCGCCAATCAAAGGGGATTATAGAGGTCGCGGAGGGATACACATGATGCCGTGATTGGTTGAGGTCGGGGGAAAACAAAGGCGCGCGGACGCATTTGGAGGGTAAGCAAACGCACAGGGTGCGGAAAGAGCAGACAAACTTGCCCGCCGTATGGGTTGTATATAGTGTTGGAGGGAACGCGCTACAAGTGACGGCGTTTCCGGCAACGCGTTACGTTTTTCGGTAACGTGGTAGCATACTCGTTACATTTTTCAGAACCATAACGTGTAACGTACTTAGGTTACTTATTTCGAGTAACGACTCATTGCGTATTCGTCCCAAGACTTAAAAAAAGAAAATACACTCGAATTTTTTTTCGTGTTTCTAGGCGCCAAGCAATGTGTATTGTCGAGCTTTTGGCGTCTTTCTTTGTGTGTTTTCTTGCGAATATTTAGGTGAATTCATAAATTAATTTTGTGTTCCTGAGTCTCGGGTTTTATTACCAAGAATATAATTATGTTCAGTTTCGGCATGGACATAATGCTTCTTGAAATATGGAGCTTATGCGCGTATCTCTGACGTCAAATCATTAAAACACGTTAATTCATAATTAAATAGTAACGCAAAAGTAACGTGCGTTAATTTTTGCCGGTAAAAGGAACGCGTTCCTTTTATTTTAAGGTAACGTAGGTCGGTAACGCGTTTTTTTTTATTTACAAGTAACGAGCAACGTATTTCCTTACTTTTTTCGGTAATGCGTGCAAGACTGGTTGTATAGCACGGAGGTTTACAACTTCGTTTAATACCCTCGTCACACAGACACCCTTCACCGCTGTTAAGTCACCCTTAACTGCAGTGATGCCTCACTACAGTCATCACACTATGCCCTCTGACAGCTATTTCAGAAGTAGTGAAGAGTGCACGTGTTCAGCTTCGATTGGGCGCTCAAAGTGTGTAAGCCTACACGTAGCCGAGCGCGTTGGATGGAGTACAGTTCACACGGAAAGAATAAAAAACACTGAAAATATATTTCTATTATATTGTAAGTATATATAAAATTCTATAACTTACTATACTATAATCCTTTATATATATATATTAAAATATATAAAATTCTAGTATCTTCTAGTAGTTTCGTCTTCACTTAATTTTCTCTGTGACCAAAGTGGTTCTTCATAGTGTGATGGGCATTATTTAAATGTAGTTCCTCGTTCTGAGAACTGTGTGCGTCTCTGCCCCCGTATATTTTCAGTGTTTTTATTCTTTCCGTGTGAACTCTGTAAGCGTACGTGCGCCCAAAGCTTTGATTGCATATCCACAGAACGGTGTCCAGGAGTATGACACGGCGAATGTGACTTAGCGTAACAGCAGTTACGTGTGCCCGTGGAACTAATGTATAAGTACAGTATTCATCGTACATATGCAGTGCATAGCCATATCGTTAAAAATTACCGCCACGTACGGTCCCAGGAATGCACGTCAAATATATAGCAATACTTTTCACAAGTTCCTTAAAACCCTATAATTCTGGATCAATTGAGGGAAATATTCTGGACGTAGCTTTTAACTTAAGCCTAAATATCGGCACATGAAACCGAACGATACGTTAATTCCTTTTCTAATTTCAGCGTGGTCTCTGCAGCAGAGGTGACAGCTGGCGCTTACATCTGAACGAGACCAGAGCTGGGATCAGACTTGGTCATGCAAGAGCCACGAAACAAGATACGCTTCAGAGTACCGGCACTTCAGCCATCGGATGGATGCTAACGGCTGTACACTTTGTAACGGGCGGTAGATTGCGCCACCTAGCCTCGATTTATGATGTTGCTTAAGATGGTTGTTTCAGGTTTAACTGAAATTCAAGAAACAAAAGGCATTTCCGTCTTCCAGAAATATCTAAACAACCCGCGGCATAGAAAAATCAATATCGACTGAGCTTCCTGGCATTGTACTTAAAGCTGAGGAAGCCTCATTTTCGAATCGTATAACTATCGCAAATAGCGCACGCGCTGCACTAAGCACAAAAGATGGCGGCGCCCACGAGATAGCCTGAGAATAGGGTGCCGATACTCGACCCGTGGCCGATTTAGTGGCTCTATAGATCATGCTGAGGAGCGGGGATGGTAGCTGGCGCCGCCATTTGGGCAACGACAGCGCAATGAAGCGAGTGAACGGAGCGGGAGCACTGGGGCGCGGTCGCCAGATAACGAGAGCCGTTACGAAAGAAGTGCGTGCATCGTCGTATTCTCCGCCGCATTTATTTATTCTTTATTCTCGTCAAGAGGATAGAAATACAGATAAACAAACTGACGCGGACCCGTAGCCGAGGCTCTACTTCGTTTCACCATAAGCCCGAGATCAGCCAAAGGCTAAAAGCGTACAAAAAAGACGCGCAAAACCGAAAGTGCAAGGTCAGGGCGCAATATCACTTTGCTTTATTGGTTTAGCCGGTAACGCCATACGCCACGAAATGACGACAAACGCCACGCTTGATTGACCCCGTCCTATCGTCCGCGTTTTAACCAGCCTTGGGTAAAGTACATCTGAAAAGTACTTGAAGTAAAGCACAAAATAAATTAAAGGTTATGCACTTCAAGTATTAAGTACGTCGGGCACAATGTACTTTATGTAAATTAATATAAATACAATGTACTTTCAAAGTAAAGTACAAATACATTTCAGCACAATTTTCTATAATGCCCTTTCATGTGTTTTTTTGTTTAGTGTTTTGTTTTTAAACTGCTGTGCATTTCCCAAGGGGTAATCGGGGGTACATCTAGTACTTTAGGAAATGGCGGCGAATATAGGATAAAGTCAACTGGTCACGGAGTAGTTCTTTTACTCTCGCTGACGAACTATTTAAACTAATAAACTTATAAGGCACTCGTTTGTATCAGTCTCATAGCCGCCGTTACTTCACTCAGAGAAATTATCGGATGACGTCTCGAAAGACGATAGCGCGTTTTCACATGACGATACGACATTTTATTGTTAGAGATTGATAAACTGTTATACTCCAGCTCAGACGTCGGCATAGTACTACAAAGCAAAGGGTGCGAGCGCGACGTCCTTGAAAAAGCTTAATTTTGCCTAGACCAAATTTGGTGAGTGTACTTTGAAGTCGGGAGTCGTACTTTCCCCGGAAAGTAGCAGAACGAAATACTTTCAGTAAAGTACGAGTACGTACTCAAAGCACGCACTTCAAGTAAAGTACAAGTTTTCTAAACCAACTTCACACAGTACTTTATGTATAGTGTACTTAAAGTACTTCCCAACACTGGTTTTAACTTATGGGGAAACAAACTATACGGAGCGCAAGTTCGTCTGCTTCTTGAGCAGGGCTTGTAGTGACGTGAGAACGCCAAGCTCTGATTGGTTCTGATTGGAAGGATAGTGGGCACACCTCCAGGCAGCTTGCTTTGAGGCCTACCCACTATCCTTCCAATCAGAGCCCATCAGAACTCGGCGCCGTTCTGACGTCACCGCTACCCCTGAGCAAGAGGCAGACGACTTGCTCTCCGTATACACTGTCATCTGAACGAAAAGTTGAAAGTGATGTGCGGAATATTTGGAATGAGAAACCGGTGGCCAAAGGCATTTTATTACTGCAAATACACGCAGAAGGATCACGTCGGCTGCAAGAAACGGGCCCATTTTTTTCAATGCCACAAGGAACTGAGGGGGAGGAAAAGACGAGAGCACGCGGTGACCTCACAATGCCGAACTTTGGTTGGATTGATTCGAGGATGGACGCAAGCAAAGCTTTGTCTCTGCTCACACTACAAAAGCGTTCGATTGCCAAACGCCTGCGTCCATTGCTCAGCGTTCGCGTTTTAACGCGATCGAAGAGTGAGTAAAGAGCGGACCTTGCCTCTGCCCACTAATCAATCCAACCAGAGCCTGGCGTTCTGACGGCGCCCACGCACTCTCGATTCCTTCTGTCCCTCGGTTTCTCGTCGCATAAACATTCCTTAAGTTTTCTTAACTTTGTGGTCAGACACTGGAGTTATGAAATGTCTGTTAAGCCTCAATTTTAACTGCTAGCTCAATATCCCGAAAGAGCCTGGGTTCTCGGGCAATGCGTAGCTTATTTTCAGATCCAAAATGACAGGCTTCTTTTTTGTTTTGTAAAAAAAAAAGATATTTAAAAACTTTCTATATACTCCATGAACAGTCCAGCATCACCTCTTCAACGAAACCTATCAAGCCGCCAGAATATGATGCTCTGAAAGCAGCCCACACCTTGATACATATTTGCTGCTAGGAGTCTCTATTTAGAGCAACATGATTGAACCATTTCTGTACCTATGCCCACATTTTCGTGCAACGAAACAAAGCTTTTGGCTTCGAGATGTTTCGGTCTGTCTGTCGTAAGGTTCCCATCCGTGACCTTTTGACCAGGATTATCGATTGCCAGTGACAATTTTGAGGGAGTGCGAATAAAAACATGATGGAAGATTCTAGTCATTGCTTTCTTAAACCAACCGTCTAAGTTGACAGTTACATTCCTTTTATCACTATCGTACTCAAGGGGCCACACTTATCTTACTCAAGGGGTCTGAGCTGTTTCCCAATCGTGAAAGGCCGACCATAGCGACGCTTTTGGTCGCGCACCCCGCCAATTATTTGTTGCAACAAAACAAAACTTGCAGGTGAGACTTTGCGGAAAAAAATTTTTTTTTTTTTTTTTGAGAGAAGTATTATCGCGCGAAAAACGTTCAAGCTGGAGGAGCTTCTGCTACAAGTCGTATCCTGAAACAGACTAGATAGTCGTTGAGAGAGGAATAAAAGTACAGGCAAGCTGGTGAATTGCAGACATAACAAAAGCCGAAACACTGAAAGCAGGAAAAAGGAGGACACGAAAAAGAGGACGACATACACGACGTTGAGACGTTGTGTGTCTCGTCCTCTTTTTTGTGTCTCTCTTTTTCCTTCTTCCGGTGTCTCAGGTTATGCTAAAAAAGTCGTCACAGAGAAGCAGAATTCATGGTGTTTGACCTGCATCAACCGTGGTCTGCGACAGGTTAAGGACCCGGTGTATGCATCGCCCCCAGCGCAAGATTTCTGCCTGGATTCTCCGCTTGTCCCCGACTATAGCATCGTCCTTAACCTCGTTTCACGATGCCTTAAACCGGCATGTTCAAAAAACCTTGCATCATCTGTTTTTATGTAAGACAGGAGTTGTAATTCCTTTTGTTGTTCATTGGGCTGGCTTTTAGGTTTCCTTTAACAATTGATTTTCCGAGCTGGATTCAGGCGTGCATGAGCCATACCTGCGTGCGTGCTAACTCCATTTTTTTTTTTTACGAGCACGTGTTTTGTATTGTCTTCCGAGTGGCTGCGTGGCTTTTGAAGGGTAACGTACTGTCATATTTTGTTTCTCAAGCTACGCGCTGCCTTATCGTAGCAACACTCAGGTGCATTATCAGACGAAACGCACCTTACGAATCCTGCTACAACGACGCTGTGTACAGGAATCTAAACTTTAATAATAGGTGCCCGTGTTACTGCCGAGAACAGCGATGAGTACAGACCCACGTTAACGATAGAAAACCGGTTTACACTACAATGACGGTTTCCCGGTGCTTCTTCGGTCACTACAACCGACATTTTTTCAGTAAAAGCCGTATACGTAACGAGTGCGATCTACATATGTTCGATTAATTTGTTTACTTGATATGAGTTCCCATTTTTTTTTATAGACTCAGTTGCAACAAGAGTTTTGCAGGAGCAGCTCAGGCTCCAACAAGTTCCCGTCGGTTCCCGTCGTGCTCCGGTTGCGCGTGTCGACGAGACGCCTAAATGTTATCGGCCCAAGTTTTACCGATCTTGGTTGGTGTCAGAACACCAACCAGAGGTCGTTGTTCTCGTCTTCTCTTCCCCAATTTTTAACCGTATTCAAACTGACAAGCTAAAAGGTTAGGGATCGGAAACAGGTCGCCATCTGCGTAATGTTATTAACAAATATCGATGCTCGCAAACAAAAATAAATACAACGGCAATATGTTTTTTTTTTGTACCAAGTGGCTGGTTTTCGCAAAATTGGGTTAGAAAAAAAAAACAACAAAAAAAACTAGTTCGTTTATTTTTTTTTTGTTTCGATTAGTTTGAAATGGCCTATGCATTATCGCCACGTACGGTGCAACCTACTGGCTTAGTACGGACATCATGGTTCCTCCTGGTAAAGAGCGTCATCCCGAATGCACAACATGCGATGGAATATATTTAGCACGCTGTAGTATGCCCTTACCTGCAAGTTATGAGCAGTTATTTCATTCCGTTCTAAGTGCATCTTTTTCTTGGCAGATAGCGACGCAGCAAGGTTTGGATCTTGCCACTTTGAGACGAGAGAATATTCGCTTTCCGCGCGGTTTATTTTCCAGGAAGCGATATTTTGGGGAGTTTACGCTCTACAATCGACGCCACGAGAAAGGATTTCTCTCAACCGTAAAACGTTTTTCTACCTTCTTTTTTGTTTATTTTCTCCAACTCGATGCCGCGTAAAATGTAGCGACAAAAGAAATATTGACGAACCGAAGAAACCGTACGGTCTGCTGATGCGGTATCTATTTAACCGTGACCCCAGGAGGACGAAAAAAGAAAAAAAAAAAGAAAAATTCCAAAAGACTGAAAGCTAAAACGGGCGCATCTTATAAAAGAAAAATAAGAGTATCTATGCCCGTCCGAGCGCTTCCCTTTAATTCCTAGATATACCGATTCCCTCATGGGGACGCGCGAGGCGCGCGCCATTGTCATGGGAGAGAAGGTTCACGAATGGGGAAAAGGGGAAAGGGACGCGCGTGCGCAGTGGGCCCTTGAAAGGTGCCACCCGGTCGAGGTCGTTTTGGGGGTACGGGTATTTCGCCTCGCTTGCTGCATTCGCTCCTTGTTTATTTATTGTTTTTTTTTTTTAGTTGCCGCTTCGATTTTTTTTTATTGTCTTTGTTTTTTTACGAGCATCTTTCTGGCGTGGTTGTGGGGTTTGATGGCGGAGCGGTCAGTGGAGGGAAGATTCCACGAGATGAGACAAGAGCACTGTGACGTGACGTAACGTGCCCTGCGTGACGTCACGAGTAATCAAGTCGTTCGGAGCGAAGTTTCTTTTTGTTTAGTATGTTGTTCTTCCGTTTGCTTTCAGGTTGGGTGTAAAGACGATTAATTAGTTTCGTTTTTCCGGTAGAGGTCGGGGGAAAATAGGCTTTTGGTTCTTTGCGACTTATCCGCATATCGCACCTTGTAATTGGATATCCATTTGTTTTATCGTGCCGACCTTGCCAGCAGGTAGCAATCAACATGTGTTAGCTGACAACAGCTAACAACAACAATAATTGATGGTTGAGAAAAAAGAATAGAACACGCTTCGACTGAAAGACAACATGTGCACTATGCTACCCTCGCCTGTGCGCGTGTATGGACACAATATTAAGATTTGGAGTTTGTCTGTTTCGTGCATAGCTCAGTGGTTATTATCCTTCCCCAATACCGATCAAAGGGAGAGTGGAAAGAACAAACGAGAACCGTGATAACCGAATATGATTCGATAATTATTTATACCTAATATTAAAAGAAATGCTGATATGTTAGACTAATATGCGAACACTTTTGTGACAAATCACAAAAGAAAAGAAACATGTGTGCAGTGTCACACAGTTCCCTAAAAGGTGTTAAACTTCAGATATTTTTGGTTAAGCGCACCTCCACGCCCAGTAACATAAACGAGTTATTTTAAGCTCGTCTTTCAATCAATTTATACGCATGTAGGTTATGAAATAGATGTTGAAACGCCCTAAAACCCACAAACGTGAACGGGCGACCCCATTTTGCGTGGCAACAACTCACTGGCGCCGCAACCGGGTAGCCTTGGCACACTTCCGGACGGGGTATATTAAAAAAAAAAAAAAAAAAAAAACGTTTACGCTTCCATTTTTTCATTTAAAGAATGAATTACGTCTTATAGTTCTGTAAGCGGCTATTCCCCAAAGACAGCGCGTGAATTTGACCACGCAAAATGCTACAAAACCCGTCTAAGAAAGAAAGTGCGAAGGGTGGAGAAGGTGCGCACGAGAAAAGCCGTTGGGGAAAGGTGGTCGCTTCCAGTGGCGTAGCCATGATTTCATTTCGGGGGGGGGGGGGGGAGATCAATAAAATTAATCCCCCCCCCCCCCCCCCCAATGTCAAGCATGGTGAGCTCGGCGGTACGGACACTCACGCAAAGATTAGCGAGGTGCTGTTAAGCTAAGACGGGTAAAGCTACATTGTCATTTTTGGAGACGGGGCAGGCTTTATTTACAGGAATACGGGCGTGGTGGCTCACAGTTCTACTGTCGTCGCAGTTGCGGCCCACCAACTTTAAAAGATTCCTTACAGCACAAAACGTTTCCAGCTTTTTGAGGTAGCACTGCATTACCAACGCGTGAAGGCCTAACAAAACACAAGGACAGCTATAGACAAGTGTTTGCTCTGTTCCATGGGCGCCGCCATGTTTGTTTATGATGATGCCATGACACAGTAAGGGAGGGGGGGGGGCGCTTTTGGCGAGACTTCGTTTTTTTTATTTTTTTTTTTTAGAAACCTTCGCATATAGTGTAGTGCAAGAACGTCGGAAAGGCCTAGTCACGAAGCTCCGAGAACAACAATGCCAAGAGTGCTGTAAAAAGCAAAAACCTTGTTTTATGCGCAGCCCTTCTCTTCATAAGAGCCTGCGCTTGAGATTATTATTTCACATTTTTATCGCTGGGTGCTAGGATT
Organism: Ixodes persulcatus; assembly: GCA_013358835.2. Classification (NCBI taxonomy): domain Eukaryota; kingdom Metazoa; phylum Arthropoda; class Arachnida; order Ixodida; family Ixodidae; genus Ixodes; species Ixodes persulcatus. The sequence goes on from JABSTQ010011364.1 coordinate 958,799, forward strand.
TCGGATACTGGTCTATAGGCAACCTGCAATGTTGTTTGGTTTGGCGCTATCTAGTGACTCAAGCAAGAAACATTGGGTATGCCTGATAGTGGCTGGTGCATTGTTCAAACGTGAGCTATTACTTTGGTGGCGTCGGTTAGCCTAGTGTCTGAAGCAAGAAATACTGGGTAGGCAGGAAGCCATGATCGCATAACATGCAAGTACGGCGGAAGCTGCGGCCTGGCGGGTCAATCGGAACGTGACTACGTCTCACCGGAGTGCGCTTTTACTGCGAATATGTATCAGGCTTTTCACTGCGTCATGCTCTAATATCTGTGCGTTGCGCTCGTATACGTAGCGGATATCAAAGCCGTCGGCACGCAATGGGGGGCTTATCGTTCACAAACGTTCGCCAAGTTACACCGAGGCGGGGTATAACCATGAGATCTCGCTCTACTGGCACCACCTGGCTGTTACCGGCAGGCTATACTGTCACAAGAAATTAAGCAGCGAAGAAAAAAAAAATCTTTACGCTGTAAAATAAGAGCAAACGTCCTCGGACACACACTAGGGGCCCATATATAGGGCGAGGGTAATTCTGAACAATTAAAAAACCACAATTTATTATCTATTAAAGGTTTAACAAATTCGTGCTACAGAACAAGAGGCCGAAGGAATGAGAGTCTTATTTTTGCTAGGCCGCTTTATCTTGCAGTGTGGTCCAAAGGCAGCAGCGGCATATCCTCGGGCGATGAGAGGTCGTCAGTTCGAGCTCGTCGTTCCGTCACTCGGAGAAATGACATCACACACCACCCACAAACAGGCAAACCACACGTCAAACGTGGAAACGAACTTGAATACTCTTGCGCCTATGCGTAGTGAGAATATGAAGGCTCTTCGGAGTTTCTGATGTTACGTGTAACGAAAAGATTAATCTAATAACGAACTTCATCGGATGCCACCTCAACATGCAAAGCAGAAACCATCGAGACGCCCGTCTTGATGGAAAAAATAGGGAAATTTTAGGCGCCCAATGAAAGAGGGAGAAACAAGGAACGCCCGTCACGTCTGCGCTACAGGCGGTCGCCCTCTGTCCGGAGACCTATTCCCAAAGTCTATCCTCTCCTCAAGATTCTAGCGACTCTGCGCGTAAGAACGGCGGAAGCTGAGCACTCGTTCTCTTCACTACGACGGTTGACAACATACCTAAGAGCGTACACTTCGAATGAGCGACTGCTCGGTCTAGTAGTGCTCTTGAATGTTCACCGCGACATTGAAGTTCAAGCGCTGGACATCCTGGATATTCTTTGCCGAGAACGCAGGTGGCTGCATCTTAATAGGTAGGCGCTTGACATGAATGAAATGATCAAGAGAGGGTGTAAATTGTTTTCTGAAATAACTAGTCACAATTACTTTTTTATTCGCGGTAATTTCTAGTCGAAAGCACGTAATTCTGATCAGTACACAAGGCGTGCGTGAGCGCAGCGCCACCAATGCTTACAGTGCAATTGTTTTTACAATTCATTTATTATTTCTTACATCAATGACATTGTTTTATATTCCCACCTTGTGCGCGTTTTCTTATGTCCACATTAGTTTGATTTAACGGTGTATTTCAGTGAGGATAGTTTGTTATACTTTGCCTCGAAATGGCCATCCTTCACTTCACAAATGTTTCAAAATATTCGTTTTCATTATGTCTGATATCAAGTTCCGCATTCCATCAAATAAGCATGAATGAAGAAATATTGACTATTTTATTCAGTTAAGCATTTCCTACCCCACGAATATTCCTCCCGGAAGCATATAAGTTGAAGATAGTCCGCCCCCCCCCCCCCCCCCCCCCCCTTTGCTCCGTGCCCCGTGCAAGACCGACTGCGTGAGCAGGGTAGTGAGCGGGCCGGGAAGGGGGGGGGGGTAGCTTCGGCATTTCGGGGGGGGGGGGGGAGGGGAGGTTTCAACCCCCAACCCTCCCGCCACCCCCCCCCCCCCCCCTCTCCCTACGCCACTGGTCGCTCCAATTCCCTTCAGCTTTACTAGTTTCCGCCCTTTTCCCCCTCGCACTGTCCTTCTTATGTTGTATCTGACTATAGACCATTTCATCTCAGTAGTTATCCGACCGGCGGATTGGGACGCTGGCGCACTCGCCGCCATCGGGTGGCTTCAATTTGGTTGGTTTCGGTTTCAGCGCGCCCGCGGCTGTGTCGATGTTTTATGTTCTTTAGCCTAATTTCGGAAAACAAATTTGTCCATTATAGCACACAACCAATAAAACAGTCCTGGTGAGGCACCTTGAGGACCACGAGGTGATTTCGAGTCACAATTACGAACTTTTTTTACGAGCACTTTACGACGGATCTTGTCATGGTCGCCGTTAATTTCGGTCACCGGGTTTGGTGGCCAAAACAATGTATATGATGCACAGGGAGGACACCCATCGTCTACGGCCGTATCCACTGACCGTAGTTTCCCCCAAAAATAAACTAATGAAGACACCAATGCGTAAATGTATAGTACAAATGCTGTTCCACAACCCGATTGAAAACCTGCTGAATCGGGGAAAACGCGTGAAGTTGAACGTTCACTGCTCACTGTTTAATTTTTGCGGAAACTACTTTCTTTTTTTTGGGAATTCCCGAGTGGAAATGTCTCCTATAAAACTTTCAAAAAAGTTTCGTCTGTGCGCTGCCATCTTTGTCCGCTGGGCTGTGGAACGCCTTCTGAACATGGCTGTAGCTCTGTTGTGGGTGTATCCTGCGCTTCGCATGCGTCCACAGCTCAGTGACACAGCCTTTTTGGCTTGAGTGATAAGGGATGAAAAAGTCTATAATACGCAGAGATTAAAAAAAAATTGTTTCGGGCTGTTTTCTTTGAAGAAAGTAAGCACTTCAGAAATATTTCGATAGCCCGTCACAGGTCGGGTGACAAATTTCTTTCTCTATCGTTCCTTTTTAAAGTAGTTATGAAAATCATTTCACAACGCTGGCATTGGAAACTATTTCTTTTACCTAGATTTGATCACGACGTACTCAGCATACCAGATAAGTGACAGGCCCATCGAGTAAAGTCTGAAATTTTGCCTTTGCATGAGCTTTGCCAAATGAAGTTGAAGGGCTTCAGAAATGGGACCTCTCGTACATTTGGCTGAAGTCGAATGCTAGGCACCGCTTCATGAGCCTATGTAAACATGTCTTCGTTGAAACCGATGCGATCTGGAATCAACAACGCTGAACTCGGGTGATGTTCATGTAGATGGATTTTTCTTCGGCATCACATAATGCGAGCCCCAGACACTCTCAAGCTGGGTATGACAGATTCTTTTCATTGGGGTAGTCCCGAACATCGTGTTGAAATAATTGAAATAAAATAATTAAATTGTATGTTTTGAAAAATACGTTAAAGCACTCGAATGACTACTTTAACTGAATGACTCGAATGACCGAGCATAGTTTACACAGTTTTTTCTAAATTCATAAATAAACAAATCAGACCAATGTTTATACCGCAAAAACGATCAAAGGGGTCATGAAACGAATTTCCTACTTCTTCCTCCTTAGCTTTAATCCTCAACTTAAATGCGAATTGTGAAATCAGCGTCGTCGTGACATTCTTCGGCACCGGTGCGATGACTTCTAGCTTCCACCGTGCTTTGTATGCACACCATAGAACTTGTCATTCCCCAGCGACGATAAGTTCCGTCAGGGCACTCATTGGCCACGAACGCGAATCCGAATATTCGTCGACGGATTTATTGTTGACGAGCGCATACGTCCGAGTGACGCAATTCTCGTGTCAAATGCGTGAGCTGGGCTCGGCTGACGTCAGTTTGGCACCGCTGACCCGCTTTAGGAACCGCGGATGTATCATAGTGAAAAGGCGGAGAGCTTTCGAAGGAAAGAAGGTACAAAATCCGCTATATTTCCAAATGTTCGTACCAAAAAGCTGGCTTTTGACTTTCTACCCTCTTTCTTTTGGCAAACTAAACGATATGCGATTAGTAAAGTCCCAATTTAAAATCATTTATCCCAGCCCAAAATTCGTTTCATGGCCCCTTTAAGAACGTCTAACAAATTCAGGTGTAATTTCTTGAACAAACAAACCGCCTAATCTGTACGTTACCATTATTCCAAGAATCAGGTGGAATGCGAGTTAAACGTTTCTTTGCCTATCTTATATACCCTATATAATCAAAAACAACTATTTTTATTTTTTTTATGAAGGAAAGACACGATGCTTTGAGAAAACACGCACAGCTTCATACGCTGAATAATTTTGTCACATTCTTTAAGACCCTAAACGCACGATTATAAATATACATTGCGCTATAATCATTTCGAATATTTCGCCAGTATCAGTGAGCAAAATTTAGTTGTCATAAATAATTGGGCTCGATGTCTGCCAGGCCCTCACGCTGACTATCTGTACCTCCTCCCTTCTCACACGAATCCGCCACACCGACGGTGAAAATAGACAAAATTTGATACAACAATTAACTGCAGATTTTGTCGTGCATACAATGATGGCATGAAATTAAGTTGTAAATGTAAACATCGCTCGACACTCTAGACAATAGGGCGAGAAACGAGGCGAAATGCAACAAAAGCAACGATTGCAACGCCTTCGCCAAAACGCGGTGGGGAGCGCGGAGCAACGAGTTGAAGCCACGTTACGGCAGCCGCGTCACGTGATTCCAAGATGGCGGCACCCACGCGAAGGGGGCTGCAAAGGTCTACAGCACAGATGAGAAAGTTCTCAAGGTCTATATGCTCACTGGCGCCACCGCGTTTCAACTCACGCGTGAAAGAGTGAATTGAACTCGTTCCTCTCAAAAATACACGTTTTAGAGCGCAGCTCTTAAGGCCGAACTCCATGGGACGAATATGCTGCGAATAACCGACGAATTTTGCCCGGCGGCTGTTGCTCTGCGCGTGGAATCAACACAGTGGCTGCTATGTCGCGCGCAAAGCGAGCGTGTCGTCGGGCGGCGTTCGCCAGTTATTCGTCACATAATTCGTCCCATGGAGTTCAGCCTTTAGGCGCCCGTTTCCGGCTTGAGCGGCGTCGGCGTCGCCGTCGGCGTAACCGCGTTTAACCGTGCTCAACGTTTAATATGTTAAACGGGAGACGTGTTGCTTTTATATATTGGTATACTCGAATTGAGTAATGTATAGGTTCAGAAAAAAAATGTAACGTCTGTTTGTGTTCTCACTTCTTCCACGGCAACATTTTTGGTAGCTGCAGTCTTGTAAGACGGCTCTGCCAAGCACAGATTTGCGTCCATCAGTAAACACACGTAAGATTTATAACGACAAAAGACACTTACACTCGATAAAAGAAGCAGGAAAAAGACCGTTAAAAACGTATATCCCACGTGTCTGAGTGCATTACTTTTTTTTTTTTTTTCTTGGGCGATGTCCATTATGGCACTGAAAACACGGCTTGACGGATAGAAGTTATGTTGAGACATAATTATAGACCGACACGTGGGCTTGACGTCACGGAGCTGCGGCGGCGCTGCGATCGCGCCAGAGCCGGGTGGTGTGGGCAAAAGGGCGCACGTTTCGCATGGGCGTAATTGCATTTCAGCATTCCACGAAGCTGTGTTTTCAATAATTGCACCGAAAGGTACAAGAAAAGTAGCGGAGTGAGTTTCCACAAGTTCCCAGCAGACTCTGAAAGACATCGAAGGTGGATAATATCCGTGGATCGAAAAGAATGGCCGCCTTGCGCGAACGACCTTTTGTGCGGCAAGCACTTTCTTGAAGGCAAGTGCGGCTTCCATTTCAATCTCCGTCCCGAGGCTTGCTTATGTGCAGGAAAACCATTGTCTGTTCGAGACCACCCGATTTTTTTCCCATGGCGTTCGCGCACAAAGCACCGGCCGAGCGGTCGTCGGAGGCTCGCTACGCCCGTGCTACCCAGCAGAAGGGGATCGGCGACAGAACAGCAGTGTTGTAGGCGTTACCGAAAAAAAGTAACGAAATACATTACTCGTTTCTTGCAAATAAAAGGTACGCGTTACTGAGATACTTTGCCTAAAAATAAAAGGAACGCGTTACCGCTACCCATAAAAAGTAACGCACGTTACTTCTGCGTTACTTTTAAAATTATGATTTAACACGTTTTACGGTTTTGACGATACAGGTATGCGTAAGCTCATATATCAAGAAAATTTATGTTCATGCAGAAACTGAACATAATTACTTTATCTCTTTTTACCGTTTCACCTAAATACTCACGAGAAAAAACGCAAAGAAAAACATGGCTTGACGCCTAAAAACACGGAAAAACTTCAAGTGTAATTTTCTTAAGACTTGGAAAAGTAACGAGTAACGTAACTTCCTTACTTGAAATAGTGAAGTAAGTACGTTACCCGTTACTGTGTCGAAAAAGTAACGAGGAGGGTACTACGTTACTGAAAAAAGGAACGCGCTCCTGGTAACGCCGTTACTTGTAACGTGTTACCGCCAAGACTGCAGAACGGACAAAGCGTTACTGCTTGTCATGCCCTGTGGTCATGAGGGTAGGAAAAATATCATACCTTGACCTGAAGACGCTGTGTGTATTTATTTAATTAATAAATACACTTCCGCAGACCCACAGTCTGCTCTGTCGGCAGTGCGGAAACCGACTCGAAGTAATCGTAGGCCTCGAGAGACTTGTACGCCTGCACTGTGTCAGCCGTGAACTGGCTTGGCGAAAAAACTAAATAAACGACGACGTGAGCCGTCGACTTCGGTGGCAGCAACTTTACGTCGGAAGTCCAGCAGGCCTTGTTTATGGCGTACGGATCCTCGAAGGCAGCGCCGTCCACGCACAGTTTGTTTTGATACCGCTGCCGTTCAGGCTCGGGTAGCGAGCTCAAATAGTCGGGCATAGCATACGACATACGTTGTCAGGAAATACGACTCACAAATAAAGCAAGCAGCGTCCCTACAACGTCAACAACGAGCGCACGCCACACAACGCAATGGCCAAAACACGGAGAGCCGGGCCGCTTTTGCCCACATATCTACCGCGCATGCGCGGCCTTCCGGCCGTCTCGGTAAACGGAGCCGCTCCGCGTGTCGGTCTATAGGTCGAGGTTATGTTCTCACTAAGCCTTCTGTCAAAGCGTCTGTGAGTTTAGAGACGCAAGGTTCGATCCTACGTGTGAAATCGGGGGTGCCAGTTATCCTTCACTGTTTCGGCGTTTCACGCATGACACAAAATAAAATTTAATCCTTTATGCGCGGAGAGCAAGTCGTCAGCTTCTTGCGCAGGAGTCGTGGTGACGTCAGAACAACGCTGAGCTCTGATTGGCTTTAATTCAAAGGATAGCGGGTAGACCTTAGTGCTAGAGGCCTCGAGGTCTACCCACTACTTTTTTTTTTTTCAATCAGCCAATAAAAGCTCGGCGTTCTGACACCATCGCAACCCGTGCGCAAGTGGCAGACGAACTTGCGCTCCGCATAGATCTTTCACCAAAAATCGCCTTCTGCGCGCTGTCATCTTTTTTTGTCCACTGGGTTGTGGAACGCGTTCTGAGCACACGCTGTAGCTCTGTTGTGTGTCATGGTTCTCGTCGTCGTTGTGCGTTTACGATCCCATGCTAAAGGTACGTTTATACTCCAACGTAACGTCGACGGGCGCGGCGTACCGCCGCACGCGCAGATACTGATTGGTCGCAGATATCGAGTTCCTGGTTGCCGGCCAATGAAAGGCGCACGTTCTGCGCTACGCTGCGTTCACTGCGCTCAACGTCGGAGTATAAACAGCCCTTAAATCACGCACAGTGAACGCAGAGGAATCGTGTGCTTTTTTGTTTGTCGTAGGCATGATTGGTTTAGCCGGAAAGAACAAACGCCTAAAAACGACCAGCGCCGTGACGAAGCATTCTCGGCGATGCTTGATTGACTCCGCCGGATCGTTGCGGTGGCCCACGGACTGTTTACCAACATGCTCGTGTTCTTTCAAACCGTTCCGGGGAATGCGCGTGCGCAGAAACCAGATTCCCCCGAGGCGAGGTATCTGCGCATGCGCAATGCCGACCGCCGCGCCACCGCAGTGGCGCGACGTCAGAGTTGAGTTGGACTATAGCAGCGTTACTCGATTACCTCAGTTGTGGAACTCCCGGGAAAAGGAAGTTCCACAATTTTCCTCACTCACTTCAGTCGCCTCCCGCCGTTTGAAGCGCCATCTAAATTTTCGTTTGATAACTGTGTGTTGCACGGTGTACGGTGGAACGCCATCTAGAAGCTGTGCTTCGAAACGTACGTGTTCCATAGATTACAGTGGAGTTACCGTCCGGCGCGTCGATCGACTGGAGGCGAGTCGTTGTGAGTGAGGGGGGAAGTGACAGGGGGTTTATCTGACTTCCCCCCTTCTTGTTACAGCTTTCGCTGTAACAAAAAGGGGGGAAGTCACATAAATCCGTATGCTTAAGTCAAAAAGCTAAGGCCGAATTAACTAGGTGTGAGGCTTAGTCGGCATGGGCTTGGTCACACGCAAAGTGTCAGGGAATATCTGGATTCGGGTCCGCGACACATTTGATGCCGTGACGAAAGTAACTGAACAGAAAATATATCTTTATTCAGCGTTTTCCCATCATGTGATGCCTTTTTGTGTGCATCTATTTTGTGTATATATCCATCGAGCAAAAAAGATTTATATAAGGCACGAACACGAACAAAAATAAGTGCTCTTCTGAAGTTTGATTCATACGGTGCGATTTTACCTGCGATTACGCAGTTCCGACGTCAAGCACCACAGCTACAACAGCGCTGTTATTGCCGCGCGAGTGAGGTCGCAACAGCGAAGACGCCGGTAAAATCGCATAATATGAATCAGGCTTGAGCAAATCAGAGCGTTCAGATTGATTGCTAGCATACACTTTGTCAGCTACATAACGTCCTAATGCAACAAGGTCTGAACGCAAAAAGTGATTAACGAAAACTAGAAAAGTAATGTCCTATTGCAATCAAGTCGAAACTCCAATGAAAAATCGAACGCTATTTTTTAACAAACTCAAACAATTGCAAGGAGGGACAGTACGCAGGCGAGCTCGTTAGGAAACATAATGAAAGAAAACCTGAGACTGGGACAAATAAAAAAATGGACAGCACGACACAGAATCTTAAACGCAGCTAAGTTTATTCCCACAGGGACGCCAATAAATACCCGTCCAAAGGAAAACATATTCCTCCTTCCTTTTTTCCTGTTTTCGTGTGAACGGGTATTTGTTGTCGTCCTCCTGCGAATAAACTCAGCTGAATTTGAGATTCTGTGTCGTGCTGTCCGTTTTCTTATTTGTTCCAGTCTCAGGTTTTCTTTCAATGATGTTAAAAAGTTGTTTTTCTTCTGGGTGATTCAAGGAGCGGCCAGGCACTTTAAATCGACCGCAAAATTCTGTTTCTTAACCTATCGCGCTACGACTTTGTGCAGCGTTGCCCACAGATGGTGCATTTTTTTTTTGTAAAATTTACAATGAGCGAACTTACCCGAGGGAAAAGTAAAGAGAGAAAAAGGCTTAGCTCCTATGGAAACGCAGTGAAGCCGCCGGTCTTCAAACAATACGGCGCCGTTTCGCACGGGAGACAAGAGATGGCGCAACGAACGCCGCCAACGCGGCTCTGCGCCAACGAACGAGCGGCGCGGAGAGCCGGCGTCTTTAGCAGACGATCTTTTCGACTCAGAAGCGGCGCGAGATTTTTTCGCATCAGTTGCCAATGCACTATTCTATCATCCTTACTACTAAAACACATTGAATAGACACATAATCAATTCAAAAAAGAGTTTGTAGGGTTATTTTAACTGTCTTTTTCGTGGTACTTATGTCGTCTGCTTTGCAGTTCCTTCTTGTTACCGCCCCTGTTTTTGTTTCTGCGACTGTCGCCGCCTGCAAAACGCGCGTCGCTTTTGAGTCGAAAAGATCATCTGCCAAAGACGCCGGCTCTCGGCGCCGTATGCTCCTTCGTTGGCGGCAGTTGGCGTCGCGACCGCTTGCGTGATCTCTTGTCTCTCGTGCGAAACGGCGCCGTATTGTTTGAAGACCGGTGGCTTCTCTGCGTTCCCATATGAGCTAAGCCTTTTTCTTTCTTTACTTTTTCCTCGGGTAAGTTCGCTCTTTGCAAATTTTACAAAAAAAAAAAGAAATGCACCATCTGTGGGCAACGCTGCACAAAGTCGTAGCGCGATAGGCTAAGAAACCGAATTTTTCGGTAGATTTAAAGAGCCCGGCCGCTCTTTGAATCACCCAGTAGTATGGTGGGATTAAAGTAATAAAAAGGTTTTAATTAAACTGTACTGTACATTCACTGTAACGTTTTCTTCTGCATGGTTATCAATGATCGGACGAATTGATCAACCGATCTGCCATGTTGAAAAATACATCTAGTAGTAAAAAATCAACATTTGTTTTAGCTACCGCTACAGTAGCTGTAGCTGTAGCTACAGTTACAGAGCAACCCATGCTTACTATGGGGCTCCCCTTTCAGAGTCGGCCCGGTGGCATCTAAACTGGAACCATATTGGCCACCAACGAGTTGACCTCTCGAAAGTAAGCACGCCTTCATTTCGAGTAAAGACCGGTACTCATGAACATCAAGTATCAGACGATGCTTTATTGGGTTGGCAACTACCCCGGTAGACGCAGTCGATCACCATGAGAAAGAAAAAAAAAAAGAACTACTCCAGCGAGTTGGAAACACTGTTTCAGTACAGGTAAAGGCATTAAACAGGTGTGGCCAAACTGCGGCTCGTGAGCCGCATGCGGCTCTTTGCGGGTTCAAGTGCGGTTCGCTGCTCCCCTCCTGTGTACCTAAAACGAAGTTCTAAAAATAAAATAAACCTCACCGTCTTGGCCAGCCCTGTACTACGCTACGTACATACAGCTGCACTGACTGTTTGACACATAGATGTGTCCAGTGTTCATGATTCCTTTATTGTTCTAGAAGGAATTTCGAACCGTAGACACATAATGGGCGTCAGGGGCAGTGACTGGCTAGCGAACCATTCATTCACTTTTGCTTAGAGGTTGAAGAAACGCTCTGCTGCCTGGTGTTATTTGTTCTAGTCGACAATTATACTTGTCCCCTTTTGGACAGGACTGTTCTCTCCATATTGTTTACTGTTAAAAGTAGCCCCCCCCCCCCCCCACACACATTTTCTTTGTTTTCTCCTTGCGGCTCTCTGAACTTTTGTAGTTGTCCGCGGCTCTAACCCCATGTCACTCTGGCCACCCGTGGCATAAAGCATCAATTCTTCAACATGGCGTCTGGTGATATCTTGAGCCGGAAGTATACGTCACTTGAAAGTGACCTATAGCGCAACAGCCGCATGAAAAAAACAGTTTCGAAATTCATTGGGACGTCCGACAAGTAATCAAAATAAAATAGAATCCCTCCCTTTATTCGTAACACATATGCGAGGCTCAACCAATGAAAGAATCGCATTCGCTGTACGCGGGTTGGCGAGAACGCCGAGCTCTGATTGGAAAGATTAGTGGGTAGGCCTAAGCTAGCTGCCTTTGTCTCCACTGCACTCGTCGAACGCGTTCGAATGCGAGAGCCATACGCCGGAAGCTGGCGTCCCGGGTTCTAACGCGTTCGACGAGTGGAGTGGAGGCAAGAACAGCTAGCTTTTGGTCTACCCCCTAATCCCTCCAATCAGAGCTCGGCGTTCTGACGTTCCCGCTCGCTCTCGTCTCCTTCTCTCCCACAGTTTCTCGGCGCATGTCCCAAGCCACGAATAATGCCCCAGTGATGAGAGCTATAAAAACTTTTTTTAAAGTCCGAGTCGGCGAGTCCGTTTAAAGGTCGTCGGAGTTGAAGGTTTTAGCTCTTTGTGATCAAAATGGTGTTTCCCGATGGGTTCTTCAAGGACGTATTCAATATAACAAAAAGAAGAAAAAAATGCAGCGCGCGCCTGTTGGCCTGTTTGCGGAGTCAATATAAAACATTATTTTCCTTCAATATCCGGCCTTAAAACAATGCAGTTTTCTTTCTTCTTTTTTGCGTGGTCAAGGATTTAAATATGTGAATGTTTGTATTTGTTTGGTACGTATCCCTGTAACAACGAAGGGAATATTTGACGCTTCACTTTTGGTGAGTGCTGGCGCCGCTGCTGCGGTGGCCGTGCCTTTTCTCTTTCTTTTGGCGAGCTTTCTGTGCATACAATGTTTGTCTATAGTTGCAAGATTAGATCGGTAGGGTGTGTCGCTCGAATGCAAGGCCTTCGGCGTTCGCTGGTTGCCTTGCGTCGTGCTTTTGCTGCTGCGCGCGCACGCTGAAGGCTAACGAGACGTCAAAGGGTTATCGAACGTAGGAAGCTGCTGCTGTGTAGGCAGAGTGTTGAACCGAAATTTTTATCGGTTCGGCTCGGGTTCGGGTTCACGGCTTTCGGTTCAGTTTCGTGGAGCCAAGATAACGGTTCAAACCGGTTTCAAACCGATCGAACCGGTTTGAAGCGCTAAATTGACAATATGTTTTCCGCGTTGTTTTGGTTATAGGCAATATTTCCGCCTTGAAACAAGCAACTATATTGTACAGTTATTTATTGTTCGTACAATGAACTTTTATTTTGAGGTACCAAAGATAAGAAATTGCGTTATTTAATTTTGACTAAGCAGTAACAGAAAATCTAGATTAATATAAAACGTGTCGTGTTCATACGACTGAACGTCCATTTGTTTGCCACAGTGACATACATTTTACCTAAATCGAAAAGTTGTCACAAAGTGAGGTGGGTCACCAAAATATTCGTGATTGGTACAGCCTTGCATCGCAGTCTTAAAGTTGAATCGTATGTGGCTCTTTAATGAACTAAGGTAACAATTACAGTGCATAAAATCATGGAATGCACACATCGTCGCCACATATATCAAGAAATGTAGTTTACGAAGTACGTTTCACAAAATACATAATGACGACGCAGCTGAGGTGAAAGCATTATTTTCAAAATGTCGTGAAAGTTTAAGGACAAGCCATTTTATTCTACCTTTCATAGAAGCACTGAGCGGCAATCACGATGCTTGCTTTCCTAACCAACATTGTTTACACTCACACATATACTAGACCCACGTAGGCGAAGAACCATGGATAAGGGAGTGATAGAAAATGTTCACTCTAATCTATTTGCTTCTTCGTACTCAAATTGAATCTGGTCTAAAATAACGCGTACCGAAGTGAACATTTTCTTATATAGAGTAAACTGGCACAACTTGGTTGTTGAGGTTTGATCTTGACAAGATGGCGGTCTATTCAATGTGAAAATAAGCATTCCTTTTGCTATTTATCTTTTGTTAAATAAAACAAAAAAGTATTTCACAGTCTACTCAACATGACCGCTACTCAATTGGTCACTTTTTAACGGCCTGCGTGAGTAATCGTCATAGTTCCGCCATACGCGTAGACATAAAATTGATGTTCATCACATACAAGAGGCAACGAAAGGTTTCTATATGTTTTAGAAGATATATGTATGCCAGGAACACATAGCTATTTAAGTCAGCTTCAAAATCAATTATTTGGTTAAGTCTCTCTCAAATCACTTATACACGTCTATACAGAATAAAAATGTAAGGAATAATTTGCAGAGCATATTTAAGATAATTTGGTGGTGCATTTGGTTATGATGTATATCTTTAAGATAAATAAAGATGTATATCTTTATTTATGTTGTCAAATCTTCAGTCAGTAATTAAATATAGCTTTATTATCACGATTAAATTTGAATGTATGAAGTTCACATAACCGCATGAGATCGACACGGGAATACGATACTCGAAAATGCGCCGATTTCGTTAGCCGGTCTGCGGAAACGTGCTTTTTTGTTCGCTGATTGACAGTGTGGAACACCGGGTCGTCGTGTATTCCAAAAAGGACACTATGCTCACATTATAGATCTGAAGAGAAATACACCAAATGTGCAGAAAGAGAAAGATAATAAATGGCATCCTTCAAAAGAATCCGATACACGATGCTTTACTGCAAAAAGAAATACTGTAGATATTCCTAATACGCCTAAGCGCGAAAGCCAGACGAAAAAATTTTTTGAAGAGAATACGCTCGAATTATTAAAACCCTACAAATCCGGGAGGTTTGCAATCCTTAAATTCGGCATTGATTTTTGAGAGAAAAACGGTAGATCTAGACTCTTTATTTGTTAAAGAGGGAGGGGGCGGGAATAACATTGCTAAAATTAGAAGAGGTGCTGTCACAATTCTTAAGAAAGAGGACGGTTTCCCTTTTTGAAGCAGACGACGAGCCGAAATAGTTTGGCGTTAAGTCTTCAATTCTTCCTGAAGGATAGTAAGCCGCAGATGTCCCTCCGAACAGTAATCAACGAAAACGGGACCTGGCAGTGAAAAGTGCCTAAGTTTCTACAACGCGGGTTAAATGTAGCGCATCTCAAAAAAAGTCTAACGCTCAGAAATTCAGAAGAGCTGATGGAGGCTCTGGAAGACTTTCACGGAAAACAGTGTTTGGTCATGTCAATGGACATAAAAGATGTTTAGTACTCGTTGGAGAAAATTCGCTTGATGCAAAGAGGTAGACATAGATTGGTGCTAGATTTGGTTAACTTTCAATTCGTTTTACTAACGAATCCGACGCGGCACTTCTTCAAGCTGATTTATGTGCGGTATCAGAATGGTGCAACTTATGGCAAATGACTCTGAATACTAACAAATGTAAAACTATGAGGGTGTCTCGTCGTAACACATCACCATCACCATACTCAATATGTAATATTCAGCTGGCATTTGTAACCTCTTTCAAGTATCGCGGTGTTCACGTCACTTCTAACCTATCATGCAAAACTCATTCTGATCATATAATCGCTAACGCTAATTCAATGCTCGGATATTTTAAAAGAAACTTTTCCTTAGCCCCTATGTCCCTAAAACTTCTCTTGTATAAGATTTTAATGCGTTCAAAGGTGGAATATGCCGCAGAAATCTGGGATCTAGGTCACTCAACGCTTATAACAAATATCGAAGCCCTGCAAAATCGCGCCGCACAATTCATAGTCAGCAACTATCATCGCACCGCAAGTGTCTCATCTATGAAAACCACCCTAGCCCTGCTTCTTCTTTCCTCACGTCGGAAAATATCTCGCCTACGCCTCTTCCATAAAATCTATCATTCCAACGCTTCACTGAAAAACAAACTATTCATTAGCCCCTCCTTCATTTCTCCCCGCATTGATCACAAACTTAAAGTTGGCACACCTCATTGCGAAACTTCAGCTTACATCAACTCTTTCATCCCTAGAACGTCATTGGAATGCAACCACCTTCCCGCATCATTAGTAACTATTCCATCAATAGATCTATTTAGAAAAGCTCTAACTACTCACTTTTGCTAGGATTATGACGAACTAACATTTATAACCAAGTTGCCTTGTTGTTTGAATTTTATGCAGAGCCAATATTTTATGTCCACCCCCTCTGTAATGCCCCTGGGCTCTGCGGGTATGGAAATAAATAAATAAATAAATAAATAAATAAATAAATAAATAAATAAATAAATAAATAAATCAGACGGGCTTAGCAGTGAACTTTTTTCTTTCTATTTTAGACCTATACTTTGGTGCGAAACAGTAGTAGAATACAGCGGCCAGAAATACATACAGAAAGATGGAGCTTGCATAAGATACTCCGTGGCTCCAGTACTGGCAGAAATTTATCTTACTCCATTAAACAGTACAATAACTGACAGCCTTGACGAAAGTGCCTCCAATGGTTGCTTAGTATGACTGTATGTAGAATATACTTTTATTTGTTCTTTTCGGGATAGTGAATCACAGGCCTTGGAAAAATTGGTGAGAACAGCAGCTCTAGAACTAAAATACACCGCAGGACAGCCAGACGATGGGATGCTTCAGTTTCTAGATTTACGTGTGCATGTCGAAGGAGGTCTTTGTAAGGAATACGGGAAAGAAAATGCTAAACATCTTTTAAGAAAGAAAAGTTGTCACGCAAATTACGTTAAAGCTGGAGTAGTCAAGTTTTTATTGATGAAAGCCATGCGAAATTCATGGGCCCATTGGATGTATCACTCCGTAAAAAGACATTGAGACTGGAGAGTGCTGGGTATAAAAATTTCATAAAAAGACAACTAGAACTTCATTTCACGAATGAACGTAAAGGAGATAAAGAAAAATTAAAATGTAGCAGTGATTTTGTTTTAGGGGCGGAGCTCCTTAGGGTCTAGCTTTGTCCGTCCGTTCGTCCATCCTGCGTCCGTGCTCACAAAAAAAAGAAAAATGTTTGCGCGGTCGACAGGATTCGAACCTGTGCGGGGAGACCCCAATGAATTTCTAGTCCATCGCCTTAACCACTCGGCCACGACTCTGAGATGTGGTAGGAACTCAAGAGCTGGGGACGTCATGGATGAAACGTTGCATGTAGCCGCTCAACGTCTATACAGGAGAGGGCGCTGCGGTCAAATGCGTATATAATCGCGTTAAACTTTGCATGCATTGACTCTGCATTTCACCGACCATGAAGCAGTAATAATGAAGTCGAAACGCAACCCGGAACTCAGCACTACCTATGAGCAATAAAAAAAATTAGCACCATCAGCACTACCTATGAACAATAAAATCAGTATCATCAGCACCACCAAAGCTTCGCCCCAATCAACATCATTCACCACGTGGAGATGCGGTCATTTCTTTAAATAAAATCTCAAAATTTAGAGGCCTGTGCCAAAAACGTTTGAAACTGATGTTGTCTTCAGGTGTCCCTCCCGTACACACTTGCAGTTTTATGTAACTGCGGATTGATGAGTCACATTTAGTCTTTTCGATTGTTCTATTCTCGAGGACAACTTTCTGAGGCACTAATGTTTACATGTAAAATGGGTCGTTTAACAATGTTTGTACTTTCATTAAATACAACTAAGAACTATTCACTCACGTCTCAAACATAACAGCGCAAGTAGGGAATCCAGACAAACATTTGATAAAAACAATCTTCTGTGCACAAATTTGTCGTCTGTCATCAGCAGGATATCCCACTTCCTTATTAACATCAGTGGCGGAGCACCTTCTCAGAGAACAGAAAAAAGATGTCATCAGACGAAAACCAAGAGAGAGGTCAACTAGACTCATTGTTGTGCCTTAGATCCACAACGAAAAAAAAAAAAATACCGGACAAGTTTCGTTCTGTGCACAGAAGGGGTAGTGTATTCCTTTCTCCTCTACTGTGGGAAACGATATATCGGCCAGACTAGGAGATGTTTAAACGATCGACTCCGGTGTACAGTGCTGGGCGGTAGCGGTAGCGAACTGACTAGAGAGATTGTGGAAGCAGAAAATATTGCGAGCGATGACGACAAATGTGTAAGCACTTCATCGCTCAGTTTATCAGGAAAAAAAATAGCTTATCTTAGTAGCTTATCTTATTAGCTCACACGAGTGTTATTTAATGGGATGTAGAAGAAAAAGAAGCGACATTCATGATAGTATCGAAACGGCGTAGAAGAAAAAGAAGTGCGAAAATAGAGATTGAGTTGTGAGTCAGCGCTGTGTGAGTGTTTTGTCTGCTGTGATTGTGTCCTCAAGTGTGATTGTTTTTGCGGCCTTTGGTGATGTGTGTTTGTGTGGATTTCCTACTTGCGCTGTTATTTCTGAGACATGAATAACCAACTCGCCCAAGCCGCCGTTTTGTCCAGCTATATTCACTCACGTTTAGTACTTGCAAAAACACCCATTAGTTTTCCTCTCCGCGCAATGGCAGACAGATAAAAAACGAAAGCCGTTTACGACTCCCTGTAACGCCGAATTGGAGCGCAGCTCTTGAGGAGGAGGAGGGAAGGGTACTCAGGGGAGGGTATACCCCTCCTCCTCCTCCTCCTCCTCCTCCTCCTCCTCCTCTCATTTTTCATAGTCCTCCGGAGGGGGGGGGGGGGTCGCGCGGTGCATTATGGGAAATGTCCCATAATGCACCGCGCAAGCCCCCCCTCCCCCCCCCCGGGGTCACGTGACCTCGGGGGGGTCACGTGACCCCGGAGGGGGGGGTGGCTTGCGCGGTGCATTATGGGACATTTCCCATAACGCACCGCACGGTTACGCCGACGCCGACGCCGACGGCGACGCCGACGCCGACGCCGCTCAAGCCGCAAACGGGCGCCTAAGAGCTGCGCTCTAAAAAGAAAGGAAAGACATAGCTTTCTCCCACTCAACTCTCAATTGGAACAAGTGGCCACGTGATCTGTCGCTAATTATATAGAGTCAGTGTTCATAATGGTCATGCGCTGGGGTTGGCAAAGCATAAAGCATTGGCTGAGCTTCAGACATTGTTAAAGTTCCGCTATTCTCATCTTTTACTGAACGCGAGCCATTACCCGAATGCTTGGTGATGTTGATTGTGATGAACGCGAGCATTCGACTTGGGCTCATGACAATCGAGTATGTTCCACGTGACTTGTGGTGCGAAGTCCTGATGTCTTGTGAAGTTATGGTGTCAACAACGGCAAGGAATCTAGCGACGTTCTCAATTTAAACCGACCTGACGCAGTGAGTAACGTAACTACGCCACGTGGCGTCAATGGGCCACGTGACGTGATATTACTTTAAAGCATGTCTTGACTACGTGACGTCACGTGACCACGTGACCCATGATTAATAATTGTGCGAATAACAAAAGTGCCACGAAAACCCGCAATTTCTCATACATTGCAATTCTGTACGATTTGATCAATATATAGAAATACTGCTGCCAATTTTGTATTCTCAAATATTCATTTGGTGAATCTAATAAAAAATAAAAAAAAATACCGTAGACGGCTTTGAACCGGTTACCGTTATGTTCAGTTCCGGTTTGACTAAAAATAACGGTTCGGTTCCGGTTTTCGGCTCGGTTCGGTTCCGGTTCGACAATTAGTGTATGGTGCGAATAACTGACGGATCCCCCTGTCGTTTTCATCCTGTCAGTCATTATAGCGTGTGAAGAGTACGCGTTGCATATATTTTAGACGATTGCAATTCATTATAAGAAACATTTTTTAATGGTTTATTTAATTTTTTTTAAGACGACGTGGAAAAACCTATGCCGGGTGACCGACTCAGTGTCGTGTGCAGGCGAAACAAATTTTCCACGGATGTGTGAAAATTGCCAAGGGCTGATTCTATAAGTAAGAGTGACCTCCTGAAATTCATCCTTCTTCCTAAATTCTGCCTCACTACATCATGATCCGCAAATTCCCTTGTTTCTATTTTTACGCGGCATCCTTAAATCCTGATGTCAATTTTCTATTTTGCTTACGCACTCATCCCAACTGACACTCCTCGAAAACAAACGCGGTCATCCCCATATTGTGGTTTGCTTTCCCGACAGTATCATTTCGGAATTCGCTTTCGCTGCTCCAGTGTCACTCTCTCCAAATTCCTCGTTCCCATTTTCCACACATCTTAATCTCTGCAAGTTTCGTAAGTCATCATACCTAAAAGTCTCCTTAGTTTCCCGCGTCAAAATTCTTGACTCCCCCAATTCCAGGTTAGAAAAGCCACAATTTCTTTTTAACCACTGTTGTTAGTAAGTTTCGCAAATGCTCCGAAGTCGTGAAATCTGCGGTGCAACCACCCAGAAAACAAAAATAAATAAAATCACGTATTTTCTTCTTTTTTTTTTTTCTGGGGGGGGGGGGGGGGGAGGGGGGGGGGCTGTACACAAGTGTCAAAAATAAACTTTGTCAGTTTCAGGATAAAGAAAAAGCTCGAATTTATTTACAAATTAGATTTTGACTGTGCGCAGATATATACTCAGACTATACGGCGAGCACGTTAGTCTGTTCCTTGCGCACCTCGTTCGTTTGTTTACCCCCTAAACGCACCCAAGAGCTTTTGTTTCCCCCCGACCTAAAAACAAATGACGGCGCGCGCTCGGCTGCCTCTTGATCGGGCGTTCGCTGCCCGTTCTCTCTATTGCCCTTTGATAGGCGTGCTCCTTTTGGTGTTCCAATGCGCCAGAGGCATCAATCAATGATTTTATTTGGACTCCTGCAAGTATAGACAGATGCCGAGAGCCAGACAAACGTTGTTGGATTTTTTTTCTTTTTTTTTTGTCAGCACGGAGAGTTAGTGACATCTTTTGAAGATGGGCAGGTGATCATTTTGGAAAAAATCCAAGTGCCACCAATTGTGTACGCGTGAGTGCCTAACAAAAAAAAAAAAAAAGAATTAGAAGTGTTTTGGCGGAGAAGGTTGAGGCCGCAGCGGATGTTATAGGTCAGTTACATTTAAAGAAACGCAGTGCGTGTACAAGTTTCGTGCATCTTGTAATCAATCCACGCCCAGTGAGATTGGGATCTTAGCCGATAAGAACGCAGATGAGCCAATCACAAAGCGAGAAGCACCTACGTAATAAGCCACACCCTTCATTTTTTAAAGGGACACAGCAATGAAAATATATATATATTTTTTAAAGAAACACGTATATTTAAAAAAAATACCAAAAGAAATATAAAAAATTATCAATACTTACTCCGCTAGACGCAATTTAGGTGCAGAACGGGGAGGTCGCCGCCCGCAAAGCTCCTGCCCGTGCTTACAAGGTGCTTACATCTCTTATTTGCTGGAGAGATGATTGACGTGTGAAAGGTTGGTTGTAAATTTGCATCTGCATGCCGTAATAGTATATTAACCGACTATTTTTGTTATGTTTGAGGAACACGTAATCAAGATAAAGTCACTGTTGTCTGCAAAGATATCCCGAGATTGCTTTCCCGTTTCGGTTTCAAACGATAAGGAGCATGGCTATTGGCGTTTGCAGCGCCCTCAACGAGCATAGCTCGTTGACCTCGCTTTTTTTTTTTTTGAGTGCGAGTTGTTTTATGTTTACTGAGGTATTTAGAGGAAGATCTTGACCGACCTAGTTTGCAGCAAACAACTGTCTCAAGTACGCGCCTTCGGAAGGGCAGTGCGGGTGCTTGTTTTCGTAGCGGGACTGTGTTAAGCCTTGCGTCCCACGTCGACTATGTTCAACGAGGTAGAGGGGCTAAGAGCGATAAACCGGGGTTCCGGTCCGTACACAGAAGTGACACCCCCCGAGGATGCTGCCATTGTACGCAAACGTGATTACTCGTCACACGACCAAACCAAATTCATGACGTCACAGGAAAGATGGCAGCACCCAGGTGGCAGGGCCGGAGAGTTTGCCGGTGCTTGTTGAGTGCGTTGTTCGCTGTCGTTGGTCTGCGCGAGGTTGATTTCAGATGCGGGAGCCGTCAAATGAAGCCGGTCGAAAGTGACTTCAGAGTTCAGCGTGGTCTCACGTAGGTATAACGTGGAAATATGGAGGAACGGTGCGCACTTCGCTGGCGATCTGTGGATATTGCCACGAAAGAGACAAGCGGCCCTGCGTTGCTCGGACCTCAGATTGATTCGGATATTGCTAGGATAAATTTTACGACAACGTTTTTGTGCTCTCGTTGACCATTGGAATCTTTGAGATCTGCAGTGAAGCGTGTGCAATGTATCTGGATACCGAGTTTAGCTACGGAAATTGCGTGAGCCGTGCTTAGCAATGTGCAATTGTGGTGCTGCTTCGTTCAAATGACCGAAGGCTTACTTCGAATGTGCGGAGCGTCGAGGAGCTGCCTTGAAACTGGTAGTTACAGTGCCGTGCTAGATGATGCTGTGCTGCTTCCGAAATTGTTCTGGCGTACACGTGCACTTTCACGGAGCACAGGTGTTGCAGTTGGTATTGATTCCACTGGCCTGTCGCACGTTTTGTCGACACAAATGTTTCATAAAAACTCGTTACGCAAATTTCTAGCTGCATTGCCATTTCATCGCGCATGTATCACTGGGCGCGTGTTACTTACCCAGTTTACTCGTTTACGCCACTTTGCGGCGACAATCTGCAGCGGCTCACTACCAAGAAAGTGGTCCCACATCTTTTTCAGTTCAGTTCGTCCACGGCAGTCATTAAAATACCGAAGCGATTGACTTATTCTAACAGAATGCCTCTAAAGTAATGCAGCTTCTTTACTGGTGAGGATAAACTATCTTCTGTCACTTTTGGAATATTGTCACGTATGATTTCTGCAGTCCTTTCTTTTATTAATCTTGACTATTCTGGAAAGTTCCAAGGCATACTCTGCTGTCATTGTATATTCTGCTGGAGGTGCTGGGTACTTTACCCTTTACCCTTCACTTTGTATTCACCATGGTAGCTTCTTAGCCGAGTTGCCCGACAACGGGACATGGGTTGCGGAATCGAGCCGGTCACGCTCACATCGCGCGCGCCGCCTTAATAAGGTTGATCAGAGGTGGCGCGCAGGCAGTCGGTGTCTGGACTCAAGCTCCGCCGGCGACACGTTGTCTCAATGTTAGCGCTCTTTATCGTCCCATCCTTGTTCAATTAAATTTAGTTTCTTTTGTTCAAAACCGTTGGCTCCGTGTTATTCCCTTAGGGTCGGCTATGCAGCAAGGCAAACCGACCACAATGGAGCCAATGCGTGGCACGCTACCCACTTGCAGACATCCGAAAACATCCGTGAATCCGAGCACCACTACACCGATACGACGGATGCTGTCTCAAAGGTGCCAATATCCAGAGCGATCTTGCGGAAAAAGGGTATAAAGTCTCATTCCTTCACGTCTTCACGTTATGTCTGCGTCATCGAGCACGAAGAAGCCCGAAATCGTCGGCAAGCAACGGCACATCAGGACTACCGCGCCAACCGCACACCGAACAAACCCCCAATCTCTGAACAAACTCGGATCCACCAGCTCAGGACGCTGTCATCTTACCGGTGACGTCACGGCACTTGTGAGCTCACGTGACGAGTAGTCACTTTTGCGTACAACATGTCGGCAACCGGGGGGGGGGGGGGGGGGGGGGGAGAGAGCGAGAGAGGCGCCGCTTTCGAACTTCCGGTTTATTACTTTAAGCCCCTCTACTTCGTTGATTATGTTGCTCGATCTCGCTTGATTTGTTCGTTCGCTGGTGTTGATTGTGAATAAAGATCTTGGTTTCTGTAAAAGTGGCCCCGCTGCTTTGTGAATTGCGCAACATTCATGATTGTAAACATGGTTTTAATACCGAGAAGATACCTACACACCTAAGAATTTGCGAGCCATTTTGGCTAGAGGCAATCGGGCGTTTGGCTCGTATCAAGTTAGTCCAGCTATGTTCCCGTCATTTCTCTTCGAAACACAAGTAGCTTCCAAGGTTTGTACCGCACCGGGCCTAACAAAGCGAACATATTTACGTCGCGTTTAGTTCTACGTCATGACGCCCACTAACCTTAATCGTGGATGCCACGTGAAAAAACAAACAAACAAGAACAGTATTTATTTTGTTAATTTATTTTTAGTTCTCTCGGTCGCTATTAGTGCACATCGATAGACGCTGACAGAACGCTAGAACGTCGATTTCATGGTCGCATATTCTGAGCGTTGCAGAAGATTTAGAGGGGAGCGGAAGAGCAGACGGCCGAAGGCGAAAACGGACGCCGGCGCGCAACTTTCGTGTCGGCGTCTCAAGGGCATTGCAGGTGACAGTAGACGGTGGGGGAATAGCAGACGATGCCGGAGGCTGCCGAGCTTGTGCTCGCACGACTAACAGGCGTTGTCAGACGCCAGGCTAGACGCACCGGATGTCGTAAAAGGGAGACACTAGGCATGGTCGCGCGGTCGGTCGAGCAGTCAAGGCAGTCCAGTTGTAATGGGCGGGGCCACTGAGTTGTGGGCGGGGCTTGGAGCGGGCCATGACCTCCACTTAAATTTCGTCTAATAACGTAATAATTGCGCGATTTTTGTTTTGTCCTTGTAAAATTATTATTTCTTTTTAAATACGTGTCCCAAATAAGCTTTAAAAATGTTTTGTTTTTCTTTTATTGCAGTGTCCCTTTAAGTTCTCTGTGACTATAGAATCCGTTTCCGTCGACCGAGCAACGTCGAAACACGCCATGCCGAAAACTTATCGAAATTCGACTGGGATAAATCGTACGAACAGGCAAACGCATGGGGGTGGCACATAACGTTCAGAATAGACCCGCTTTTCCAAATCTCGTCAAGCAACATTGGCGGTCGCCATTTCTCGGTCACGAAGCGTCTGATTGGATCCGAGTTCACGCCGAACGCCGACGCGGCCCTCGTGTCCAATACGTGCTCAAAGTGCTTGCCTAAGCAGTGGCGGACCCGGAAAACTGGCGCCGCAGCTATGAGATGGGGCGCACTCCCGAGAAGGGTGTGTTCTTGCTTCGTGATTGGTTTTTAGACGTCCTTATCGGCCAATGTCGCAATATGATTGGTCGAAGAGCGATAATTAGATGATCAGAACTCGCCACGTCCTGTGCTTCTTCAGCTGTCAATGACTGTGCGGAGAGCAAGTCGTCCGCTTCTTGCGCAGGAGTTGCGGTGACATCAGAACGACGCCGAGCTCTTATTGGCCGACTGACCAAAAAAAAAAAAAAATAGTGGGTAGATCTTAATGCTAGATACTTTGAGGTCGACCCACCATTTTTTTTTAATCAGCCAATAAGAGCTCGGCGTCCTTCTGACGTCATTGCAACTCCTGCGCAAGAAGCAGACTACTTGCTCTCCGCAGAAATTACTCAACTCCCTGTCGTCACGGCACTGCGGTGGCGCTGCTGTCGGCACTACGCATGCGCGAATGCTTCGCCTCAGACAAATCTAGTCTCAGCGCACGTGCAGCGCCCACACCTGGTGTGTTGGCAAGCACGGGCTTGTTTGTAAACAGTGTGTTGGTCAATACTCCGTTCACCCCTAAGCTGAATCTGCGGCGGGAGACACGCGCCGGCCGGTCCAATCAGTCACCCCTTATTCATCACCTAACTAGACTATCTGTATATTGAGTGATTTATTTATTTACTTACTCTATAGGTCAAGAGACATTACAGAGGGGAGTGGTGGCAAACACATAAACGAATAAAACAGCAAAAATGAACACCTATGGTACATCAGAAAGCAACAAGAAAGACAGGGCATTTTTGAAAGCAATTCGGTCAGACAAGGTTGCCGTATGGTGAGGAAGGGGTTTCCATTCCCCGGAAGTGCGAGGGATGAACGAATAGGAAAATGTATTCGTATTGCAAGGCAGGGCACCAACCTTATGTTGATGATCTAACCGACAGGGCTTTTAGTAGGTTTTCACGCAGGGCAGAATGATAGTAAACTCTTTAAGAAAGAGACAAGCGAGAAAACTGTCTGCGTAAAGCAAGATTAGGCAAAGATAATGACAGCTTCATAAACATGCACTAGAGGTTCGATGATAGTTAGAAAGAATAAAACGTGCAGATTTGTTTCGAATGGGTTCTATTGACTGAATGAGGTACACCATGCCGGGGTCGCAGGCGGAGGCTGCATACACAAGCTTCGATCGAACCAGTGATTTATAGAGAAGGAGTTTAAGGAATGAGGGAACAGAACAAAAATTTATCCTTAGAAAGCCGAGCATCCGGTTGGCATTGTTAATTACTCACCCTATATAAATGTTCCATGACAGGTCAGATGTTATATGAAAACCAAGGTATTTATATATGCGCAAATTCGAATTGCATGTTGTTAAGGAGGTAAAGAGGCGAAACTGTGTTACGACGGGAAACGCGCATTGATTTGCACTTGGTGTAGTTTAGTGAGTACCCTTAGCCATCTGCGGCATCAGTTATCTATTAACATTATATCGGACTGTAAAAGGCTGATGTCATTATCGGTTAATAGTTCAGGGTAAACTACATAATCGCCGACAAAAAGACAAACAGAGGAGGATATGCAGGCTGGCAGATCTTTAACATATATGGAAAAGAATAATGGGCCTAGAATTGAACCTTGCGGAAAACCTGAGATAACGGGGGTTAAAGAAGAATTCGAGCCATTGATTGTTACAAATAAAGTGCGATGATGCAAAAACACTCAATCGAATTAAATACGTTTGAACCGATATTACGCTTACTTAGATTGAAAAGTAATAATTGATGACTAACTTTATTGAAAGCTTTAGAAAAATCAAAGAATATAAAATCCACCTGTGACCCACGATCCAGAACGACATGCAGATTATGAATTAAAGATAAATGCTGCGATTCACACGAGATTGATTTCCGACAGCCGTGCTGACCATAGTTAAAAAAGGCGTTTAAGTTCAAGGACGTTGGTAAGATTCGAGTGGAAAATATGGTCTAAAAGTTTGCAGCGAACGCTCGTTAGAGATATTGGACAAAATATTTTGGGTGAATGCTTAGGCCCGCCCGTATGTAGAGGCGCCACCCTCCCCAACTTTGAGTAATCAGGTAAGCGTGAAACATCTAAAGACTGCTGAAAGAGTTTTACCAGAACTATATATTACATTTTATGGCTTTTTTGGAAATTTAGAATTAATTTCATCAACACCAGTAGACGAAACAAGCTCATGAGAAAAGTTACTCGCGTGCCACGCAGAACGCGATGCGCACGTGGGGTTGGGAACAAGATTACTGGCGGCGATAAAAACACCTTTGGCGGACACAGCCTAAAACCTTGTGCCTATACACCTTTTTCGCAAGGGCGCAGCCATCTTGAATATCGTCACTTCTGGTTTGCGGTAAAACACCGTTTTGATCTCTCCACGCCGCTGGAACGTGTTCACGAAAAATCTGTGATTGTCACACATCCTTGTTTTGCCTCACCTATATTTTCTCTCATATTCCAGGTTGAAATGCTTTAATATTTTTTTGTCCCGCATACCAGATATGAAATCCACGTGACTGAGAAGGACATCATGCAAAAAGCGTCTATGCAAGCGGTGATCCGCACGACCCTGGTGCGGCAGAGCATAATCGCGCGAAAAATGAGACAAATATGGCGTACTCCGCAAGACGTGAGCGACGCATCTGCGAGCCCCTCAAAGCGTAAACGCGGAACCGCTCAATTGCGTTAAGCTAAGACTCGGCATTCCTTTTATCTTTCCTCCTATAATTGAAGGGGAGTCTGAGAGAGGACAGCGTCGCATGTGGTTGCGGAAGAACTCCCGTTGTGGAGCATAACCACTCCACGCGGTTATACTCAACGTGGTATTTTTCTACGTCGTTTCTACCAGTGTGCGCCGGTTTAAAGGTCCAACGTACAAAACGACAGGCCGCACTATCCGCAACAATATGAAAGGAAACAGTTCCTCTTCTTTCCAGTTTCACGGTTCCCACAAACTGCGTTAAACCTCAACCTGTCAAACGGTACGTAGTTCGGGATCTAAACTTTCCCTTCTAGCCCTCGTCGGGACCATAACATGTTCCGAAATTTGTAGGTACTTCCAAAAAGCGAAGAAGTCTGTTCTCTTTCGCAATGTTGCCTATAGTATTATGCTCGAACAAAAAGTTAGGGCGCAAACAATCTGGTGAAGGTTTAACATTTTGGACAAAACCCCGAGACTGGGGGGAAGAAGGGACAGCACAACACAAAGTCTCAAGAGACTTTGTGTTGTGCTGTCCCTTCTTCCCCCCAGTCTCGGGGTTTTGTCCAATATGTTAAAGTATTATGCTCCCCTGCGTGTTTTCATGTTTGCTGATCGGGATATTTAACGCTGAAAAGCGCGCGTCATAATGATGACGTAATAGAATCTAGGAACAAATTAACGACAGCGATGCCACTCTTCTAATAGCGATAGCTCTATATGAGCGGCCCGCACGGACCTTGCTTGCTCGTGTTAATATTGGTGGCACCGTAGCAAGGCCATACAAAAGAAAGAGTGTTAGCAACAGATTGAAAGGTGTCGGTTTGACACAGTCTTGGCGTTAGGGTTACAAGTATCGGCGTCACAGGTAACGGGTTACCCTTTTTGGAAAGTACTAACGTACTCGTTACGTTTTTAAAATTGTAACGAATAACGTCCTTACATTATTTATTTTAAGTAACGGGTAACGAGGTTGGTTACGTTACTCGTTACACTTTCTTCCCAAGACCTCAAATTTACACTTAATTTTTTTTGTGTGTGTGTTTTTAGGCGCCAAGGTAAATTAATTCTTGCAGTCGTCTCTGATTTCTTCAAAATCTTTGCTTTGTTTTTCTCGCGCAAACACTCTTAAGATTAGAAAAAAAAAGTGTCTACGAACTTTGTTTTAGTGTCGAATATCGCAGTTGCCCATCAACGTAACGCAAAATTCAAAGTAAAGCGAAAGTAACGTGCGTTCTGATTTATCGGTAACGGTAGCGCGTTCCTTTTATTTCGAGGTAACGTAGGTCGGTAAAGCATTTTTTTTAATTTGCAAGTGACGAGTAACGCGTTTGGTTATTTTTTCTTCTTGGTTACTCCTATAATACTGGTTCGACGTCGTAGCTTGCGCGACCACTGGCGTTGCTCCTCACGGAGAGGGGGGGAGGCAATCCGTTACCACTCTTTTCTACGGGGCCTGCTATCAATATGGTATACAGTACGGCCGACTGTTTATTGGCGCCTCCAGCTGAATCAACGACCCCAGGCGGCAAGAATAGAAAACTGTGGCATCAAGTACGCTCAGCGGTCTTTTTGAGCGAACCAGATATTCACAGCGCCTGGCGGCCCAAAGAAGAAACCTTGAAAGTAGGTTCAAAAACACGCGACGAGAATTGCCAAAACTTCGCTTTATCACAAGGCAGAGCGCGGTCGGGGTTTTAGAAGACAAGCAAACTCATACACACAAACTAAAGCGGAATACCACGGTGCATTCAATGTGCTTGATTAGTTTAACCCAAAAATAGCACAGGCACAAAAAGAAAAAAAAAAATCAGTGACGTCGCGTCTTTGGCACAGTCTGATTGGCCTCATCGTCTCGTAGTGTGGCCTCCGCTCTGACTTACGGATAACGAAGTATAAAGACCTTCCCAGTGCTTATCACCCAGGCGAAATAATGTCCAGTCCGTGGACGCACGTGAGGTGTTTTACATTCTACAGAAGAAAAGCACTGCGCATGCCCAGTACGCGTTCCGCAGCCCAGTGGAGCGCGATGGCAGCGCGCTTATAGCGATCAATGTGTATAGGTGGTGCTAGTTCAAACGTCGCTATCGGCAAGGATTTCAAGGCCTTGTATGGATAATTCCTACAGTCGCCCTCTGCACGCTACCATCTTTAAATAGACCTTTAAAAAATTTATGCCGAAATCGCTGCAGTCGCTATGTTGATTCTCTACGAAATCCATTAGCATTTAGCGAAGGGGTTTCAACTCAGCTAAAGATGGGAATTCCAACCTCGCAACGGTCCACATACAGTTGCGTTAGGAGGGCCGGGCTGTTCTCCCGGGCGTCGGCAGTTTCAGATGCAGCAACCACAGCTTCCTCACTCTCTACCGCTCCCGCGGCTTGTCGTTGGAAGCGTGCCAGCAGACTCTTTCCCTCTTGTAGGAGAGAAAGTGGACGTAACCAGCGAATGAACGCAGCAAAGGAACACGGCGGGTACCGCGCACCGCAATTGAGGCTTCACAAAACCAGTTCACTCCAGTTCTGTCCAGTCCAGTCCAGTCCAGTCCAGTCCAGTCCAGTCCTGTCCTGTCCTGTCCTGTCCTGTCCAGTCCAGTCCAGTTCAGTCCAGTCCAGTCCAGTCCAAACCAGTCCAAACCGGTCCAAACCAGTCCAAACCAAACTACGATTGTTCAAACGAAAGACTGCTGTATGCACCAAAACAATAAATTCTAACGCAAAAAAACACGGAAGGAGGCGCTGTTTGCAATTTACGTCCCCGCGAACTTCCCGTCAAAAGAGAGGACAAACAATTCGTACCATAGCACCGCTTCGTCTGCCGTTCATGAAATATTTTATCTTCGGTTCTCCAGGTGGTAGGCTAGAGAACCTGTTATCTAAATGCTTGTTGGAGTTTCTTTTTAATACTCCTGTAAGACGACTGATCCCCCATTATATGTTAAATAGCAAAGCGAAAGAACCTCGCTAAGTTCCTCAACCCCGTGTTTTCTCTAGGCCTTCATCGTCCCAGGAACTTTGACATCAATAAGCTCGGAATGCCTGTCGAAACGGAAGGACCGGAAGTCTCCTGGGTAGCAAGAGACTGCTTGTTTTTGTAAACAGCAAAAGGGTCTATACTGGGCTGTTGCTCGTTCTGAGCGCACGCAGCAGCTCTGTGTTGCGCAATATGAAACACCACGCACGATGTCCAGGGCCCAGTGATTCAACATTACTCGCCTGGGCCATAAGGGTTGCATTGGAGTATATGGACTCGAGAATCGGAAATTTCGATTGGTCCCCACGCTTGCTGCGCGCGGTCTCTCAGGGTGCGTGAGGTAAACAGAGCCGAAGGAAGTGAAGGGGTTTGTTTCGATCGCTGGCTTCCGGGGAACCCGCGGTAAAAGCCGCCCTAAAAGCGTCTTCCGGGGACCCACCATCGTGCTTCCTATACGCACAGTCGAACATTGATCTGGCTTTTACTGTTTGAATGAAGGAGCTTCGCCGGTGCACTCCGGGTTACGTGTGACAAACAACATTATTTGTTTGCCGGCAAAAGGAGAGTTAGCTTTCTGACGATACAAGTTCAACGCGAAGTCTTTTCTGTTCAGTTCGCAAGCGGCCCACGAAGTGTGAAGCCGCGGTCACACTGCCAATACAGCCTACAAAAGACAGTCTGCAAACAATAGGGAGTTTAGGGAACCGTTTTTGTACGTACGATACGGTACACGATGGGCTTTCCGGTACGAACTGTGCATGTGGTACCGCAGAAGACTCACGCATGCGCAGTTGGTACCGGAGGGCCCATCGTACCGTATCGGATGTGCAAAAACGGCTCCCTAAAACTCCCTAATGCCTCAGGTGAGTTTCTTCCTCGTATGACGATCCCGCCGCATTGGTCACGCAAAACACTGCCTGCACACATGTTCGGAGCATGTAAATGTAGAAAGAAAAACATGCTTATACATGAGGCGTGTCCGCAGATCACTCCGTCGTCATGTCAGCCAAGCTTGAAAGCTGTCCCTTTCTCTGTTTGCGCTCTTCTGCTTCGGCCCTTGTGGCGATGAAAATGATCAAATTTTTTTAACCCAAAAACAAGTCGGCCTTTAGCAAAGTGAATTTTAAAGGCCACCTCGCATGACACGTTAATTTGTTTCAGAAAACAAAAAAAAACAAAAAAAACAGTAGAACGTTCCGTGTTTAACGGGCGATGTTTTACGAAAACATCTCGAGCCTCGAGCAATGAGCAGAACTGCGGCAGTCAGAAGAGGAAGCGGAAGGAAGAAGAGGGTGTGGGGAAGGGCGTTTCATTTTCTCTCAGCTGCCGTTGTCCTAGCGCGATGCGGGAGCGACAGTATTGTTCTTAATCTGCTCGTTAATCCGATAACGGATCATCTCCGGAAGCACAGGGATGTTTCGCTTAAGCCCGTCCGCGATCGTGAAGATGTTCAAGGCAGGGAGATTAAGCGCGGCTTTTACGGAGAGCCAAGAGCTTCTTAAATCGGGATTCGTCCTATAAGACAGAAAGAAAGAAAGACGGAGAAAGACAGAGAGAGAGAGAGAGAGGGAGGTAGGGTTAGCGCCTAAGATAATTCTAAGGGTCTATCTGCTCTCGGAGCTCGGTGAAATTCGTGTGGGATATTTTGGAGTCGAGCCTCGAGCGTCCGAACCGTTTTGGGCAGCACATTTGTTTTCTTTGTCGTTCCAACAAAACCGGTCACGTGGGCGCGTTATGTTATTGTTTGGAGACGGGAACGCAACTTGGGTGATTTACTAAACGGCCAAGTGATATTCTGTAAACAGTTTTTGAGCTCCGGGCATCAAGGCCCGTGCGAACAGCCACCTCTTGCTCTGTGTAACCTCATCGGAGGTCACACAGCGACCGACGCGTTCATTTCCATGAACACGTCGGTCAACGCGTTCATTGGACACGAGTCCGGGCCGACCACTGGCGTAGCACTCGCGCTTGCTCGATCTCACTGTGATGACGTCAAAACGATTGTGCACGGGCCTTGATGACTGAATAATCGCAGACAGCATCAAAAGAGAAGCCTGGCACATGGCGTACGAACCACGGATTTCCTGTTACTCGCGGTCGTACCGCAGTCAAACGCACGCAAGGGCGGGTGGCTTGTATAAAAGGGGATAGAGAGTTTAATGCCTATGCAGACTGTTATCCTCCAGGCAGGAGAACGACTCTCATGGGCAAAGAAAGATGGGGAAGGAAAAATGTGGAAGAAGGTGGTTTGGTTAACTATTTGGTCGCGAATGCGGAAGCGCACTAATCAAAACATATGCGGGGGAAAGAGCGAAAGGGGGGAGGTGATGCGTTGGTAGAGTTCTTTAAGGTAACATGCGAATAGGTCCTTAGTCGAGAAACGGGCGACGGTACATCCAAAGTGTCTCTCATGCATGGCTGTCGCAGATTCGTTCACAGAGGTGCAATGCAGTCCGACGCGTCACCGTGAAGCGGCGGCGCTGCCGGTGTCCTATGCCTGGCACTATTATTACATGTCACGAGTTCATGAACGTTCACCTTCTAGGTAGTCACAAGAAGGCACTTCGCCGGCTGCGAACTTGTTATTAGCGTTAGAAGCGGTCCGGGAGGTTTGTCGCATCAAAAACAAAAATCCAGTAATGCCCGGAACACCACCCTCGCTTGTTGCCTGGTGCCTGTTGGAAAGAATAATTATTTAGTTGTAGTAACGAGTGTGCCCATCGTACGAATTTATGCCATGTGTGTTTTCCGGCATCGTCGTATTCTGAGCAATGCCAAAGATGTGGTCACTGTCTTCTACATCTCCGCATGCAGTGCAGTTGGGACTGCTTTTTTGATAGGCTCATCCAAAGCGGTGTAATGTCTACCTTGTGAAGGCGTTGTTTTTTCTGTCTACGCAAAACCGTCGCGTCTCTCTGTGTTAATTTGGCGTCTGGGACGGGTATAAAACTTCGTCCCTGGGCTGTTTCGTGGTCTGAATGCCACCTTCTGAGGTCCCGCGCGGTACAATGGTGTGCATCGTGGAATCGTCGCAAGTCGTATGCGCACTCATTGCCACGAATTCCAGAGGGAGACGGGACCCACGAAAATACGAGTCTCCGTCCGCCGTCTTCCAGCTTTCATGCTAGGTGCCCAGTTTCCTGAGCAATTAGGAGGGCCTTCTCCTTATCGGAACTGTGATGCAGTGCACCACGAGAATTTGTTAAGATAACGACCTTTCTAGACGCAGGATATTCCATTAGACGTTTGAGTGGTAGAAGAATCGCGACCGCCTCAGCCGTCGTAGACGATGTCTGAATGTTCAAGAGAATCGCTTTCTCAGCTGTTAGGTATGGGATTGTGTAAGCCGCGGTTGCAGTTTTCCTCTTTATACGTCCACTGAGCCATCGGTGTACGCTTCAAGATGTTGAAAGTATTCGTCTTTAAGAGCCATGGAAACAGCGGAGCGAGCGACAGTTGGGTGAAAATCTTTTTTTTGGGGGATGAAGGTCTGGCAATGACTCCGCACGTTCAGTGGTGGCCGCGCGGAGTGTGGAGGGTGGGGAGGGTAAAGTCAGACGCATTAAAACTCTCCAAGGAACAGCTGTGTGTACGGGAATTTTGCGCGCTCACTTGCAATTCAGAACATGGCGTTGTGGTTATTGTACCGCGTGTACGCGGGTTAACTTTGGCACTTACCTGCTTACACAAAAACACCTAGAAGAAAAAGCTTCCCCTGCGACGCCAAGACACACGTGCCAGCCGCCTTGTGGCGTAGTCTCGTCAAGCTCTTCACGGCGTTTGCCACTAGGGTGGGTCGGGGGTCTACTAACAATGACGTCGTTCGCAGGCCTCATCTTCTATGTGGTATTGGCACACACAGCTGCAGAGACATGGCAGTGGTCGGAAAGCCTTAATTTGGGGCGAACATCAGGTTGCCTTGATACCTGGTGTACTTTTTTTCTGCGTTTGACCATAAGTGCGAACGGAAGAAAAGCTACAAAACTTAGCGGAACACTTTGAGCACGGCCGCTACGCACGCGCGGTCGTAAAGTGATAGCGTCGTTCGAGACAAGATACGCTGGTGCTTGCAGTGTCGACTTCGGACGTATTTACGCTAAAACAGAGTAAAGTGCAAACGCTCGGTCTGCGAAAGCGTTTTTCGAAGTCACTATTTGTCGCCTTTGTAGACGTCGCCGCCCTGTAAGCGTAAAACTGCGGTCCCGCTGCAAATACACAATACAAAATGCAGTCTACAGACGCAGTCTAAAGCATGGTTCTTCCATCTACACTTTAAGAAAAAGGGGGTGTACACGGGTACTCCCCTTGTCCCATATGTAACTCCCCAAAACTACATTTCGTCGTTTTGTCCACTGACGTCGAGCTGGCGATACCAACTTTTACGAGCAGCTTGAGAGTTGACCGATACAACTTATCAAAATAACCAATGTACTCATTAATGGCTACATTAAGACAATCAAGGTTTTTTCGGCCCGGATGCAAAACCTCAGTAATTTTTCCTCTAGTCTTTGATACGCACATTAGCTATTTAGTACGTTATATCCAACAGCTATCAAGCCGCTTGTAAAAGTTGGTATCGCCAGCTCGACGTCAGTGAACAGAACAACGAAATGTAGTTTTGGGGAGTTACATATGGGACAAGGGGAGTACCCGTGTACACCCCCTTTTTCTTAGAGTGTATGACGGTACTCGCATATGGTGTTCAAAGTTGAGAGCTTCAGCTGGGATAGAGTATTTCGCGTACTCCCAAACATCAAAGAATAAAAAGAAAAAAGAATGCAACGGAGCACAGAAAGCCTGACGTCTCAACCGCAAGGAAGATGCATAACCGCAACAAGGCCCAGGTATATACCTTTTAAAAACAAACGGTTAGAAGCCACGCAAACCGGAGTTGGTCCCGTCAGAGGCGTCTACATAAAGCGAAGGCTCCAAAGCGGAGTTATGGCGTCGTTAGCCTATGGCCACCATTAAATGCCGTCTGCAATGTACCTGCCCCGCTTTGTTCACCTCGTTAGCCTCGCCGTTAAGCTGAAAGCAAGAAGACGTAAGGGGAGAATAAAAGAAAAAAACGAAGAGCACGCCCGAACGACCACCCGCGGTTGTGTCAATGGGTCAGCGAGCCCGCGCGTCCTCTGCCCATGACGCCTTGCAAAGGAACAGCAAGGTGAACGTTGTTGAATGTTTATGCAGCGAGACTCGCTATTGGGCAGGAGATCGAACTATAGGGGGTGCTTTGTGGAGCTTGCTGTGCCCACAGCCGGTGTTCACTATCATAACATAATAAAGAAATCGAACCTCGCCTAGCACGGTCTGGGCACAAGCACTTCGCTCTGACCAGTACTTTAGTCGCACGAGGAGTGGCCTTGGAATCGTTATCTTCGATTTCTCGGATCAAAAACAAACAGGAAAATGCGGTTTGTTTTCCCCACTGCTGAAGTGTACCGCTAGAGGCGTAGCTGTTTGATCTCCTCCCGAATACCCTGAAAGGGACTCTGAACTTTCGCCCTTCCCTAAAAAGAAAAGGATAAAAAAGGTCTTAAAAAGTGTCCAGGCAGGAACCGTGCGTTAAAGAACAATGTTGAATATGTTGAACAACAGCGCTCAAAGGTACACCAAAGGGATCGCCAACTGGCCCAATCTATCCCCTTGCTGAAGAATAATCTTGCTCCAAAACAAATCAATCTTTTAACCCGCCGTCGCGCTGCAAATACCTCATACAAAAGAGTCTGCTGGCACTATCGGAGGTGTGTTTCTTTCTTTTAGGATGACCTTGCTGCATTGATCATACAAGAACAGTCTGGAGACTTGTTAGAAACATACAGACGTATGGAGCGAATATGCTACGAACGTGCCTGAAGCCTATCCGCAGCAATCACTACGTCTTTTTTGTGCTCCATGAGCAGTGAGAAAGCCTACCCGTGATGTCGCAACCAAAATTATCAATTGCGTGCAAAAAAAAATAATAATAATGGCGCGTGTGGAAAGCACGCGAGAAGCCTAGAGGCATCGGGTTTCTGAAACGTCAAAGTTGACAGTATGAAACCGCCGTATACTTTGTTGTGTAAGTCTCAGTTTGTTTTCTCCATAATTTTCGTCGGTACGTCACACGCACCAATGCAACTTGTATGCTTTTTTTTTAGTCTGGATCTTATTTACGCAAATTTGCTACGGGGTTGTCCGATTCGTTGGTGAGAATACTGAAAGTTGCTCCCATTTGCGTATCATATCGCGGTCACAGTATATATATGCGGGATTATCAATAAAATTTCGCAGCGACTTAGACAAAGGTGCGACCATATATCCTCCTCTATACTGACAAGGTCTGGCAGATTGACACGAGGCGCGGCCGCCGAAAGTGAAAAGGTAGAGTGGCAAACAACGGATGAGAGGAGAGGCAGGTGACTGACACCCCGCTGCGGCGAGATGCCGAAACGCACTTCTCCCGAGCGATCGAATGTCCGCTCTTGCTCCTCGCGTTCCTCGCGCTATCGCTTTTTTTCTCGTCGGGTTTGAAAACAATGTGTCGGGTCCTCGCCGCTGCAAAACCTGTGCGCTGACGTCCAGGTTCCCCGAGAAATAGCTCTTCGGTGCACTGTGCTACCAGATCCTCGCGCTCCGAATCTGCGACCGGGCACTCTATGGCTCCCTCGTCGGACTGCCAGGCTTTGTGAGTATAGAGGTGGCTTTGGTGCGATTTAAATTGCCGCGTGCGTGGCTGCGTTCGCAACGCAGGTGGCAGCCACGCGGAAGAACGGGACTGAAATCCCGCTCGGCGTTTTTAAATTTTTTAAAGCTTATTATTTAATGTTTTTTTTGGAAAGCTCCAACTGATTATTGGCTTTTATCGAGTGTTCTGGTTCGGAACATGAAAGCACTGCATCTATAAAAGAAGCTGTAACGCACCGCTTCGGGGCTGTTGCCCTTCCGTCGCCGACGCAAGATGCGTCGTACTTCTATCTTTAATTCATAGGCACACGTTGGCCACATAAAGCGTTCATTTTTAGTTTCGCATTCGTTCACCTTTCTCCATCCGTGACAGTATAATTATTTTATCTGTGCGTGTGAAAACGTACAGTTTTAGGAGGTGTGGGACCTCCAGAACGGTACAGGAAAATGCGTCACGATTATGTTCGTTAATGGGCACTTTGAGCAATCCGTTACCGTGTTCCGCGTACCGCACTACCGGAACCTTTGAAGTTTTAAAGGAATACTGAAACGAAGAAGCGTTGCAGGGACGCTACGAACTCCGAAACATCACTCATACATCGAAATCTCAAACAGATGGACGTACTTTTGGAAAAGAAGGGAGCGATCAGGCGAGGGCTATGACGTCATTGTCCTCCTGGAACATCTGAGAATGAGGGGAAGCGTCCTCACTTTTCTCCTCCTCGCTTCGGTTCACCAGCTCGACTGGACGAAGCGAGGAGAA
Source organism: Ixodes persulcatus (assembly GCA_013358835.2). NCBI lineage: Eukaryota > Metazoa > Arthropoda > Arachnida > Ixodida > Ixodidae > Ixodes > Ixodes persulcatus. Next base: position 996,058 of record JABSTQ010011364.1, read on the forward strand.
GAGGGAATGAGAATTGTGACGTGACATGTCTCGTCGGCCTCGTTGGCCGTGTGCAGTCCCGCACTTCTGTTCCAAAAATACTGTGATCCGTCAGAGATATCGTTGTATGAGCGATGTTTTTGGGTTTTGCATCGTCCCGCCTATACGTCCAGCTTTGTTTTGTGAACTAGAATTTTCGGTTCAGTATCCCTTTAAAGGGGTACTGCAACGATTTTAGTGTTGAAAGAATTGGCAGTTTCTATTTTTTATATTGTTTATCAAAGCACAAGTGACCGAACACGCGTAACCTTGCCCCGAAAAACTGCAATTCCACTGCGTAATTGCAAAGAAGAAAACGAAATATTTGCCAATCTGCAGCCGCTTGTGGTGGTTAACGGAACTGATATGTGGCGTTCTCTGGGGGATACGCGAAAGTGAACAAAACCTGTCCCCCTCCGCTTCTACACTCGCAGTCACCCCTGTGGCGAACCGTCCTTTGTGTCGATCGCTCGCCGCGACCTTCGACGATGCTAATCCTTTAAAAGCTGATAATCGCGGAGGAAGCGGACGGAGTTTCTGGAGAGAAGACCCAAAGGGGAAACCACGTGAACCCCCAGAGTACGTCACTCGAAAGTCGACGTGGAGAGTTGAGAAGCACTTTAACCATCGATTATTTTTTTTTTTTACATAAAGAACTGGCGCTCTCAAAAAAATACGTGTTTCTGTTCTTCGTTCCATTGGTGACACAGATTATTTTCCGCAGTTAATTGGCCGAAGTCTGAAAATCGTCACACCGCCCTTTTAAGTCTCCGATTTGCTTGAAATTTTGCTAAACTCCCCAACAAACATCGCTAAAATAGTATCCCAAATATAAGGTCAAAAGCTTGTTTCTTCGCGAAGGTATTGAATTTAGCAGTTTTCGTCCTCACCGTGTTTCTCAGAGTGAAAGTCTCTACTGGCAACAACGAAAAAGTGACGTCAGTGGAAGGCAGGGATTCACTTTTTGGACTGTAGAATTTGTTCCTAACTGATTCGAAAGTGTTTCATGGTGTCAAATGAATGCTTTGGATGCTCGCTCCAGTACCCGCGCTCCAGCAATGAACAAATGGTTGGCATATTCTATTTTTTAGACTGCTTGCTCGACTGGCAAGCCTGCCTGCCACTGACGTCACGGCACTGAAAAGTGCGGGTATATTTGAATATTGCTTTTTGCATCATTTTCATTTGCCGATTTCTCAATAACTATTATGAATTTCGCGATACTAGATAGCATACCGGAAAGGGTAAAGGCCGTGGAGTCAGATAATACAGCTAGTTGAGGTAGCTCAAAAAATCTGTGGAGTACCCCTTTAAGCGCGCTCCCGGGTGATGCCGCGACCGCGGGGCGCGCGCTTAAAAGCATGCTTCAAAGTGTCCAGCAGTGCGGATCGCATAAAACGGTAACGGCTTGCTAAAAGTCCCCAATAAGAAAGCAATAATTCCTAGATGTCGCGTTCGGCCAATTGTGGAGAGGTAACCACAACGACGATTTTTGGTCATGCGAGACGCTATTGTAAACCAAACAATCAATTTTTATGAAATGCAATAAGTGCAAAGGTGCAAGCGAGCTGGACAAGACGGCCGAAAATAATCCCCGAGAAGGGAAACAAGGACGACAAACGACAAACACAAATCTCCAAAACACAGCTACTGACGTCTAACATCTGGTTAGCTCAGTTGGTAGAGCGCTCCACTGGGAATGGAGAGGTGCCTGGTCCGATACCAGGACCAGCAGGATTTTTTTTTTCGGTCGCGCACCAGTCAACTAGCTGCGTTTGTCCTTTGTCCCCTTATTCCCCTTCTCCAAGGAATATTTTCGTCGTTCTTTAACTATTCCCGTCTCCGATCAAGACATGGCAAGGTGGCGTCGGATGACCGAAGCCCACACGAAGAAACTGAATCCGGTGGGAAGGGAGGCAAGAGCTCCTCTGCGTTCTTTTATTTCAGCGTAGAAACGACGCCACCCAGAAGAAAAGACCCGCGCCTTATCCGCGAGACGTCACCACGGGTAGATTCACGCAGCGCCGCCTAGCAGGCACGCGCTGCAGCATCGTCGACGGCGCGTCTTGCAGCGTCCCCCAACGAGCGCAACGTCAGCACACTTGGCGACGCCAAGACGGACGATTGCTGAGCTACAGCGTGTTTGCCGCCTGGGGCGGGGTCGGTGAGCCACTAACGATGACGCAATGTGCAGGCATTGTCTTTCAAAATGCTGTTGGTTGAACACGGGCCGTGAGCGGAGGACATCACGCGCGTTGCCCATTTCAGGGCAACGCCTGGGCCCAGGTGAAGTTGGCCGGCAGTATTCTCCAATAAAATAAATATGCCGCCGATGAGGACCGTATCGACGCGCTGGTGTCGGCAAAGTACTGGGCACGCGCTGAGTTACACACATTGAGAAGGTTCGGTTATTTACGTCATCGCAGCGATTTGGCACGAGCCACCATCCGAATGGACGTTGAGGCATTGGGTGTCACGTTCCACAAATTGAATATTCACGCACTGCTCCTGTCCACTGTATGAGCTGGTATAAGCCCCATGTAAATATCGTCACCGCAGGGATCGGAAAAGCTTGATGACGAAATCGTTGGAATCTCATTGTTGACAATGACAGCAATACGATCCTCACAACTTCGTCATTATGTTTTGTGAAAAAGAGACTGAAAAAAAAAAAACACAAAAAGAACATCAATTTTTATCCTTGAAATTACGCGGCGACAAAGTAGCTTCTTGGTCGGTGTCGTTGCGTGCGAGCAAACTTGGGTTCCACTAGTGCCAGGAAGCTTCTGAAAACTGAGGAACATTGGGGACTTTTAGCAAACCATTACCATGTTCTGCGTACCGCACTACCGGAGCCTTTGAAGCATGCTTTTAAGCACGCACCCCGCGGTCACGGTATAAGCCGGGCGCGCGCTTAAAGACGCGCTTCAAATGCTCCAGATAGTGCAGTACGCGGAACACACTAAAGGCCCACTCACACTGTGCCATCTTCTTACGTTAAGTTACGTTACAAAATATTACGTTGAAGTCACCGGGACCTTTGTGCTTCGTTATAGGCAAGGCTACCAGTTCAAGGAGAAAGCATGACCCGCGACATTCGAGACACGAATGTTTCAGTGACTTATACGTAACGCAACTTAACGTAAGAAAATGAGGCACTGTGAATGAGCCTTAACGGTTTGCTAAAAGTCCCTAATATCATTGCACGTCCCTTTAATGTTCTTGCGCCGCCGGACACACCCGACCAGAGAACGGCCAATGGCTTTTTTTTTCTATTTACATGCCGGCCATCTTGACGTATGACGGAATTCATAAGCGGTTTTGATATGAAGCAGAATATATAACTCCTCTTCGTAAACACCGCATTTCGTTTCTTAACCCTGCCTCCGTGTAAATCGACATGCGCGACAAATCCATTTTGCGTGCACGCGTTTTGTGGCGGAAAATTATGACGTATGTTGTTGGGGACGGCTCTTTACGTTTCTTGATACTATAATGACTGCATTCATTTGCACGTTCACGGAAACGTTTACCTCGCCAAACATTTTGTTACGGCGCTCTTCTTTTTTCTTCTTTTTTACTTGGGTTATTTTTTATGTCTTTTACATTTTCTTGAAAGACGATGATTAGGAGTAACATGTTAACAACAGCCTTCGGCCTCTAATAAACATTATAAACATATTTAAACAAAATGCCGATTTGTATTCGTTATAGGGGAATAGCGAAAGCTCTTTTCACATTTATATATTTTTAGAATTAAATGCCTGATTTGTTTTTCGCGCATGCGTTTAATGGAGCACCCATTAAACCATATAAAATCAAAAAAGAAAAGTATCGATTAACAACGAGTCTACGTATCCCAGAACAGTTTTTGTTTTAAACGCAATTTCTTCCTTGTTTTTATTTTTATGTAACGCAAAGTTTTATTTATTTTTGTCTTTAAATGTCTTCCTTCGGTTTTCCATAGCGTTTTATGCTCAAGTGTTTGATCGTGCTATCGCTAATAAATGTAAAAACAAACATTAACAAATAAAGTAAAGGTCTTGCTTGTATGCATTTTTTTTATACCCGCCTTCCGCGCGTCTTCTGAACCGTACGAACTCGCGTGACCTAATCTTCCGGGGTGCTTTAATTTACACCGGCCGGGAGGTCGAAGAGACGTCGTGAATAATTAGGTGCAATGAAGGCTTCCAGATTGCTCATCGCTCCGGTTCAAGGAGCACCAAGTCTACATCGGGGTGGCGGTCGCGGGGCACCCATTTCGGCGCCTATTAGTTGCCATAGGACGGCGTTGTAAACGTTCCTTCAAAGCACGAGCGAAAGCTTGTTCCTTCTTTGTTCCTTCTAAATCTTGGAACAAGTTCCCGTTACCAGGTCCAGGGAACCGAAAGGAGCTCTTTTCCCTTTACGTGTCTAACGTCGCAACGTCCTTCGAGGCAGCACGCTCGTGCTTGTTGCACTGGCTTCGTACACACACTCGTTTTGAAACAGGCTAACGCCGCGGAAAAGATGCGTTCACAGTGACATTCAAATCGAAACTGCGGAGCGGATTCGGTCGCTGTCATCATCAAAAAACGCACGAAATAACCCTCATTCAAAGACGCATCCTCAAACATGGCGACCCATGTTTGAAGCTACGAACACAGCGGCACTAGAAGATGAAAGGGACCACGCACTATTCTGCTGCGTATAGCCGTGCAACCAACGTTAAAATAACGAAATAACCTGTTTCAAAGATTTTCTCTAAGAACTTAAGTTCTTAGAGCAAATCTTCGAAATAATTGCAGCGTTATACTTGGAGTCTCCGAGTGTCAAAAGAACCCGCGCCGCCTGCTTCTACCGCGGACTCGATCAAATGTTCTTGACATGTGACACTCTACATTACTGTATTAAAGGCTGGTTCAACGGCTGGTTTGCACTTGGTATCGCTGCGGTTGTTGTGAACGCAAGCGTCGCCACTGCTGCTAATATAATATGTTTTTGTTTTTAAATATACAAACGCCACTACCCCGTTTCCCCAAAAGAAAGCAGCATCGTTAGGCCTAGCGCACATAACGCTAAGCCGACAGAGCCGGGAAGGTGGGGATGCATCAAAGACTTCGCGGAAGTTCACCACACGGCCGACGAGAGATGGCGCTAATTATGAAGGAGGTATATTGTATCCAATCTTTAATTAACCGCGCTTGCAACTGCTTCGCGAGCGCGGTTCAACCGCCAGCGTGAATGGGGCCTTACACTGGTCATACGTCATACAAAAGACATGGCGTTAACTGTAGACACAATGCCGGACTTATCTGAGTACAGGACTTAAGCCTGTTCGAAGGACGTTTGAATCCTACGTATAAGTGTGCTTCGAAAGGGTCTGTACAAAGCTTTTGTACGAAAAATCTGTCAAGGGAAAAACATCCCTCAGACGCTGGCTGTGTACTGTCTTTTGAACGATGTATTGTAGCGGTGCGACGGCGGATTACAGAGTCTCATACTAGATATTAAGGTCCCGAGACAAAAAAAAAAATAAATAAAGAAATAAAGAAAGCCACTTATTTGAGATTCGACAATGCAGGTTGCCAGAGAGATTCGCTGGTAGAAACAAAAACACCACTAAGAATTTAAGAATTTCTTAAATGGTAACCTTTATTTTCCACTAATACCGCATCAGTGAGAGGTGGGAGCAATATAGAAAATCAATGTAGTCGAGTGCGGATTCTGGTTTTTTTTTTTATCATCAAAGATTTGTTTCTTTTCTGCTTTTTAATTTGATTTCCTGCAGAAAACAAAAAACAAAAATAGGGCTTTTGAGTTACTGATCTGCACTCACCGGACTCCGTGATTTCTGCATTCTGCGTTATTGTTTACCTCCTTACGGTATTCAAGCAGTGTTGTCACACCCCAGTTGGCTTCAAGTAAAAACAAAGCAGCTAAACCAGACGCAAGAAAAAGGAAGGTACGCACACACACACACACACGCACATTTTAGTGTAAGTATATACATATATTTTTTATTTTATTTTCGTCAGTGTGTTTTATACACGTGGTGGGACTGATATGCTTTTCAATCTGAGCATGAATCTTAACTGCGGGAATTTACCCCTTGAGTGTGACGTCTTTGCTCCGAACAAACGGTTGCTAGGGGCATTGCTATGGACTAGTACCTGGAATTGGATTCAGCTGCGAAAGAACCATCGTTAAAAACTCGGACGTGAAATCTAAACGTCTAAAAAAATTTATGTATGAAGCCTGCATTTCACACTTACCACGACAGAAGTTTGCCGAGTGTCGGCTGTTCCTGAAATATTTGCGACGGCAACTTCTGGTCCTCGAGACGTCTCAAGATGGCTACTGCAGACGACGAGCGCACACCGAATGATTGAGGTATGCTTTCTGCAACCCTTTTAATTGTTTGTATAATGACACGATCTCGATCTTGTTTTTATTGGGACCATGGCAGGTCTAAAAAAAAAAAAAAACTCATCAGATTTATTAAAACGAATTGTCTTTGCGTGCGATACTGGGTAGTCTCTGAGGAAAATGATCGCATGCATGGACATCTGCTAAAAATACAGCGAGAGAAGCACCTGTTTGGTACATAATATCAAAGCAGCGTCAAGCCCCTTTTTGATTTTGCAGGAGAAATATTTTGACCTTAACATGATCGGTTCGAGACCCCAAACTTCGTTTTTCAGAATCGCAATATGGGTGCATCTTTCGTACCAGCTTGTAAACATCAAACTGGGAAAGAATCCTGGTGACTCTTTTGTTTTCAGTGTGACCTCAGACAGCGAAATAGCTGGATAAAAATATGAGGTAAGTTATATATATATATGTTTCGGACATTTTAATCACACAAATGTGCACTGAAGCACATTCTGTGCCATCACAACTCATTGAAACATGGGCTGGCCTGTACTTCAACTAGAGTGTTCTAGAGAATTGTAGTGGCAAAAACGGCGGCCGCCGCGTGAAGATTTTGCGCGTAGACGACACCGTAGCGCTGCTGTTCTGAGCCATAGGAACGTGCCTCCGTCAGCTTCAGTCGTCGGCGCTGCTCGGCGTGTACTACTGTGTATCGACTGGAGCTTTTCGTGACATAGAAGAATTGCTAATGTGAAAAATTGTAGGTTTTCCTTTAGACTAATGCCTCTAGTGTGTGTGCTATCCTCTACTTTCATTATTCGCGTGTTTTTGATGAAGATCACTTGAATAATATCGACTCCCCCTCCCCCCTTCCCAGTACTGACAGGTCGTTCAGCAACGCTATCACTTGGGCTGCACGTTTGATAGCTGCGAAAGAAACCACGCAATACTGATATAGCAAAAAAAAAAAAAATAGGCTAATAAATCTCAATAAATCTCTCACTTTTTTAATGGTGAGAGGAACAATAAACTGGTGTATTGTTTTTTGTCATCGTGTTGCTGATGCGGGGACCAGTGTTGTGGAAGGTGCAAGGCCGAGCGCGTTTGGGAACGGCCAAGGCGCCACTGCAACTGGCGAACATATAGCAAATTGTCTTTTGTGGAAGGCAGTCTATGAGGAAAAAATACCTCGATTGAAAGTACATGAAGCATTAAAATACAATATGAACTCAAACTTCAACAACCCCTAATATGAAAAAAAATATTCTCAACTCACTGCTTTATGACCTCTCAAAAGTGGTAATACACTTCATCGACATACACAGCAAGCACATGACAGATATCCAGCAACATACTACGCAAAAAGATTACAAAATAGTCATAATATATTGCGGCATAGAATCCTAACCTCTTCGCCATTGACGATGTGCACATAGTCCCGAAGGATAAGGCGCGGTTCAAAATGTCTCTCGCACACCGCTGATGTTTCGGCGAGGCGATTATCTTCTTGATTATGATTTTTTTTTTCCCACTGTAGTCTGCGCAACTCCTCCTTTGGGGCACGAAACAGCGACGGCTTACGATCGCTGGTGCTCCGGCTGCCCATGTTAACCGGGTAGCCCGACTTGTATCCCGGCGCGAAGCAGTGTGTATGTCCGACTTTTAGGGGCGAAGCTCCTTAGGGGCTAGCCATGTCCGTATGTCCGTCCACCGTAGGGCGTCGGGTGCTCGTGCTTCTGCTCGTGAGCTCATGTGCTCGCGTGCTCGTGTAGGGCAAAAAAAAAAAAGAAAAAAAAAGAAAAAAAATTATGAAAAAGAAAAAGAAGAAAAAAAAAGAGTAGGGGGTTCTGAGATGCCATTCCATCTGTCTTCTTAAAAAAAAAAAAGAAGAAAACCACACATTCTCCTACTGACATGAATGAAAACGACCGAAAAGCTCGGCATGCAGCGGCTCAGCGTCTACGCAGACAGCAAGCTGCTCCGGAGACCAGGGCGCGAGAAGCTGCTGCACAGCGTCAAAAATCAGCACCATCAGCACCACCAATGACCAAAATCAGTATCATCAGCACCACCCCAGCTTCGCCCCAATCAACATCATTTACCACGTGGAGATGTTTAAATTCTTTTTCCTTGCATTTATGACCAAGACGGCAACGGAACGGTGAAGGCTCCCTACCACTACACCAGAAAGAAAAGTGCTACAGTGCTACGTTCGGGAGAGGCGCACCGCCTCAGCTTCGTCTTCTTCACTCATCGCACATCTGCCATCTGCCACAAATTCTCCAAGGGCTCGGAACTCCAGCGCCACACGCGGCCATCTACGCTGACCGTCTTCACGCGGCCCATTGTAAGCGGGCGCCGCTCTTGCCACTACATCCTCTTCAACACTGTACTTCAACGCTGATACACTCCACGTCGTCGTCGCACGTAATTCGCCTTCCCAGTGTTTTCACCCTTCTCAAGTATTTCGTAAGCCTCCAAGGGAGGCGTTCGCGAGCTCGCGCCCCTCGAGCGGCCATCAAAGCAGTGCACGGGCACTCTTCGCTTTAAAAATATCACAGAATGTTGACCCCGAGAATCGAAGTTCCGTCGCTCGTCATTGACTTAATTTAACTAGTCGCGTACTCCCTCAGAAAGAACCACTCTGAATTCGCGAAGCCATCGTGTCGTCTGCTAACAAGCCAAGACCGTTTGTGAAATTTTATTACGGCTTTTTATCGTCGCATTGAGGCGCCGAGACGAAAGAAATAAGTCTTCATGGTTAGATATTGATAAGACAGAACGCTTACAAAAATATATATATATATATATATATTCACTTTTTATTTTCAGACATATTTTAACCTCACGTCGAGCCCTCATATATTGGCTCATAGCAACGGCCGTAGCAACGGTTTGAACGGAGCACAGCACAATGTTGTGACTTCATCACTTACGGGGTCAATTGGACGCGGAGGGTATATTTCCGGTTCGATTCGTTGGCGAAAATATTGAAACTGGCTCCTGCTTGCTCATGATGTCGATATATATATATATATATATATATATATATATATATATATACATATATAAATATATATATATATATATATATATATATATATATATATATATATATATATATATATATATATATATATATATATATGGGGGTTAATTAATGCAGTTTCACCACGCCGACCGTACAAATATATAAATACGACATAAATACATTCTTTTGTTGTTTCTTTGTTGCGAAACTGGCCGTTTATAAGGGAGTACAACTAGAATGCCTGGAGACGCGTCTACAACCGGTGCGTTTAGCGTTCTCTTCTGACGGTGCATTAAACGTGATCAGGAAGTGGCAACAAATGAGATCACAAAAGCCGGAGCGTCACGCTGTCGGATGTCGCGATCCTGGCGGTTGGTCGTAAATGTTCCGGCGTAAAGCACGCGTGAACGCGCGTGTCGCTGTCGTCGCGACGTCTTCAACTTCCGACCGCCGAAACTACCGGCGTCTGTCAAGCGGGAGGGCGACTTGCAGCAGCACAGGCGTCTGCCACATCCATCACCGCCGCTGTGACACCACCAGGAGCGCGACCATCAACAGGAAGTGACGCCTCCAGTGACGTCCCAGACAAAAATTGAGACAGCACTTTTTTTTTTTTTTTTTGACGCGATAAACACAACTGTTGGAGTCGCGTTCCGGGCGCCATAGTATACAACGGTGCGACTCGAAGACCGGACGTAACGGTCGTCGATCTCAACTGTTTGTTTAGAAAGCAGCCAGCTCGGCGAAGACGAAGAGTAGCGCGATTGAAGTGGAACGGTTTTGTTCGATACTTTAGCACTCCTGAAACAATGTGGCGTTCGACTTGCGTAGCGGAAGCGCTGAAGAACACCAGAGTACACGAGTTGAAGTGCTGTGAAACATTTGGGCCTGATGAGCATCGCCGGTCGTTGATCGAGAACTCAACCACATTCATAGTCCGTCTATTTTGAACGTTATGTAAAACGATTTGAAATCCCCCGCAATGAATATCCTAATTTTGTTAGAGATTGTGGTTGTTCTCTGTGGGAACTAAGGAAAAAAATGATTGTTTTAAATACTTTTAGGTGATTTGCACAGAACTCAATGAACCCTGCTAAGTTTCGTTCGACTCTGCGCAAGCGAGTAATGCTATAAAAAATTGACCATTTGCCTGCCAACACGCGAATGATGTAATGATGCTATCATCCAGTCGGAACCACACAGCCGAACCATTGACTTGGTAATTGCCTAGGTTTTTAGCTTTTTATGTATTAAAAAATAGGTCGACATTTTAGAAACATAGGCAGTGCATTTTTTTTTTCAATAATAAACACTAAACACATGTTTAGCATTTCATTAGAAAAATGTAAGCTCAAATTTGACGAAACTTGGAAAAAAAAAAACAGAAACGAAACACGAAAACGTGAATTTACATCATGTTTTTTTTTTTTTTTTTTTTTTTTAAAGAACATGTCCAGATCTATATCAGGGGTGGCCAGGCTGACTCGGCCTAAGAGCCGCAAACACAACCACGAAACTTCCAAGAGCTGCGGGGGGGGGGGGGGGGGGGGGGACTTTTGTCCAGAGCTATAAACGAAGCAAGAACTACTTTCAAACTATCTGAGTCAAAAGCAGTCCAACTGTACGTCAGGTAGCAGTAGCACAAGACTTCCAAACCACAACCTACCTTTCGATTTAAATCACTTTCCATTACTCTTTTTTGGAGAAGTCCTCGTGTGACCGGGAGGGAGGCGGGGGATTCGGATGGGGGGGGGGGGGGGGGGGGGAGGGGGGGGGGAGGGAGCCGTGAGCTGCACTTTAACACGCGAAGAGCCGTATGCAGCTCGCGAGCCGCAGCTTGGCCATCCCTGATCTATATCAAAAAGAAATAGCAAATGCGCTTTGAACAAAGCCATATTTTCAATTAGGCGCGATAAATCATCTTTTTTTAAAACTAACGCTGAACTAATATTTTTTAGTTTGAATGTTAATATGATTTTAGCTAGATTTTCGTACCTGTGTTTAAGTCCTTAATGAGGAAATAGTTTTAAGTAGAACAAAAACGTTAACTGGCCCTTTAGCTGGGCCCGGCGGCTTCTTTGTACTCGACTTTAATCTTTATTCGTTCAGTCTAGAATATGCAGCTTCTACAAGTAACAAGCACAGGCAAAAAAAAAACCCTGCAATTTAATTTAAAACATCAAATTACGCTACGTTCACTGGGATGCAGTAAGACGTAATATTTACATACAGGGTGAGACCGTGAGGACCGACGGATTTGGAAAGATTTGCGATATTGAAATTCCAAACGTACATACCTGAAATTGGGTACGCGAAGTTAGTTTCGCAAAATGTTTTATGCCTATTTTTGTTTTCAGAGCTGAGCTCGAAGGTAGTGAAATATTAAAAAAATAAAGTAAAATCGGAGGCCGTGCATTTCCCGTGTCCTATACAATCCCGTCTGTCGTCCGCACACTGTTTGATGAGCTCGCTCCCCGGTGACTTGCTGGACGAAGAAAATGCCTAAGAACCCATAGCAGAACCTGGCGATGAACAAGATAATCGGGATAATTATTACTTTTAACGAAATATACAAACAATGACCACCTGCAGGAGGAATCTCACAAACCAGTTTGCAGACGACGAAAATTCGGTCTTAGGAAATGCACGGCCGGCGTTTGCTTTATTCTTAGTATTTTCCAACCTCTAACTTAAGATCTGAGAAAAAAAATATATATATATAGATATATATATATGTATAGACATAAAACGTTTTGCCAAACCGCGTTCGCGTGCCTAATATCAGTTGTGTACGTTTATAATTCAAATTTTGCGAGACGTGCCAAATGAGTTAGTCGTCACGGCCGCACTCTGTACACAGCTCGACATCGGCTACCGTGTTTTGCAGTGTTTAAGTCGTGGATTTGTTTTCCAAACTTCCCTCGCGGTGCGTCTTCTATGCGTTCTTTTTTTAAAGCATAAACTTGCTTTCTAACGGAACCTATATTCCCAAGATTTTGTCCACTGTTCAACCCATCTGTCCGTGCAGTTACTGCTAAATTCAGAAAAAAAAATTGACGTCACGTGACGTGACGTGACATGAACTATGCACCATTTCAGTCTACACGCTAGATTTAGCATGAAGCTTGACGTGAACACTAAGTCAGTTTCCCCGCAAACTTTAAGGGCGAAATTGACGTAGGGTGACCTGACGTAACAAGTATTCTATACACTAATTAAATTTTCCGGTTAAATTAAACGGACAAATAGACGTCATGTGACGCACTGAGCTAGTTTCACCGCTAAATTTAGCGAGGAAATATAATAAAAACGTAGGTTATTCTACACTTTCTTAAAAACGACTGTTTATTATCGACTAAACTAACTTACACGATGGCTCCTCAAATACTACAATTCATACATTTATCGACTTTGGAGGTAATTGTCACTGCCAATTTTTTATGGGTAAGGAGCTTAGCTGTGCAGGATATAAGCCGTGTGGCCAGTTAGGACCAAGGAGGAACAGCAGAACACCCGCCATTTTCTGCTCCTCCGGAGGTCCGAAGACGGTCCGAAGCGTGACGTCACAGGTACTTGTATGGTCGTCAAACGGCGACCATACAAAGAACTGCGCCTTATTAAAGCATGCCCCCCCCCCCCCCCTCTTCCCAATTTCAAAATTGTGTTCGTCCGTCGGTTCGTGCATTTCCCGATCAATTTAGCGGGAAGATTGATGTCACGTGACCTGACCTGAAACATTCAGCTTCCCCGCTAAATTTTGTTTTGAAATATTGACGTCACGAAAACTGTACACCAATTTACATTCTCCGCTAAATTAGCAAAAAAAAAAAAAATGATGTCACACGACCGGAGGTCACGTGATTTATCCCCAATTTAGTTCAACATTTAGGTTGAAAACACCCGGTTATAGGGAGTATTCACTGGCGGCCATAGCTGTGTGCTCGGCTGCGGAGCGCGTGCTGACGGCGAGCTTCCACAGTTTTTTCGCCACGTGCATTCCGCACCACCAAGATTGCCGGTCTTGGCAGCCTATTAATGCGAGCTCGTTCTGAGCATGCGCTCTAAACAGTGACCTCAAATATGGCGGCCAGTGAATACCTCCTATACGGGGGTATGACTTATACAACGGGAAAATGCGGTATCATAAATACAACCACAATATACAATTAAACAAAGACTACTTGTTTAGATACTTTGTTGCTTGGACGTAGCGGCATTGCGCCACGCTGGTCGTCATTTCTTCGTTTTGTTTTACGATGACCGCGAATTTGGTGGTGCAAAATGTGTGGCGCCCAAGGTACGAGCTCGGCCGCAAGAATGCCACATGGCAGCTGACGCGACGTCGAAGCGAGTCGTGTGTATTCGATCGCTTAAGACGTTGAATACATTAATTTTAGCACAATTCCTTAAAACAAACGAATACAAGTTGTAAGGGTGTCCCCTGTCTTTATTTTTTTCTAAAGATGCATGAAATGTTTTTTTTTTTGTTTAACTGAACCCTTAATAATACCAAACTTCTGTCCGTTCGTCCTTCGTCCGTTCGTGTATTTTCCGCCCGATTTAGTCGAAAAAATAAGTCGATGTTTAAGTCAGCTGATCTATACAAAATTCCCGCTAAATTTAGCGCGAAAATTGACGCCCCGTGAACCTATGCACCCAGTACCCCCCCCCCCCCCCCCCCCTGAATGCACCGGGAAAAGTTGATAAAAAAAAGGTCCTTTAGACCACGACACGATGGTTCATTGTCATTTAAAATAAATTTATGCGATCACACCTTCAATACTGCATTGCACGCATTTAACGGACTTGTGGAGATAAACAGCAGCCGCCAGTTCCTCTAGCGTCCCTAGAGTTCAGAGTGTTTCCAACTGCTCTGCCGGGGTCATGTGCATGGGCGTACCAACCGGGGGGCAAGGGGGGGCGCTTGCCCCCCCCCCCCCAAAGCTGTCAGAGTGGGGGGGGGCAGGCATTTTTTTTGCCCCCCCCCCCCTGCAACAGCCGTCACTGTGCAGGGCAAACACTGGCCGGCGGCGCCCAAGAATACCAAGGGCACCGCCCCCCCGCCCCAGGGGGGAGGTCTGGTTTGCCCCCCCCCCCCCCCCCCCCCCCACACACACTCAAAAACAAGTTGGTACGCCACAGTGTGGTGTACGGGCCGCGTTTGCAGTACGAGCCGCAAGGAGGAGACGAAAGGCTTCGATCGTTTGCGACCAGTGCCTTAGCCTACCCACCCCTTTCCACCTCGCCGGGCGGCAACGCGCCGCATGCGCACTTGCGACCAATCTTGCCCAGAACCGCCCGTCGATATATTGCAAATGCTCACCATGGTTCGAGTTGCTCTCACTCTTAAATCTGTAGGCTCTCTGAGCGATTGCAGACGTGTGTCACGGGAGAGCTCCGGGGTTCAGTCAAATATTAGTAATCCTTGCTCGGTATCCTCGTGTCGCACTTTGCCACGGATGGCAACAAAGACAAGCCGCCGCAAAGTTTAGGAATGAACCCGGAAAACCATACGATTTCATTTTATAACGACCTAACGCTCCTGTTCAATTCAAGGTCGCGTCTTTTTTTTTTTTTTTTGGCAGGTCGGTTAGTGATGACGAGGCCGTGCAAAGCAACAGACAGTGCGCAAATTAGAGGCTTTTGAGAGACTCACCCTTTTCCGAGATTAATCGGCGCGGCTTTCATTCTTTCTGCTTTGCGATTGGTTGTTCGAGGCTCTTGTCGACTAACGCCGCAATCCTATTTACTGCGGAGCAATATTAAAATGCACAAACATCGCATCGCTCTCCGTCTTATCTTTTTTTTTTTTTTTTACGCCCCCTGTGATTTTAATGAAGCGAGTTTCCGATGGCTAGCTTTGAAATTGCACTACGGTCGTGGGTGTCGTAAATCCTGGAACGGCTCGACGACATTCTATTTTGTCATCTTTCCATAGCTCGGTAGATTACACAATGGCTACGTCTCTCGATGCTTTCTGCAATTACGCGAAGGACGTACGCCAGCGGGGTTGGTTGGTTGGTCCCATCGTCGTACAAGAGCGCGATAGATTCGCTTACGTGCCAGCAGATGGCGGCTGCGAGCTCTTTTTTTACTATGATTACTGACCGTTTAAACATACTGCGGCGTTTTCTCCGTAGTCCCAGATGTGCCTGAAGATTTGCCAAACACGCGATCCGACATCACCGAAATAGTAACCCGAATATTGGGTCAAAAGAATTTCTTTTCGCAAAGGTATTGAATTTACAATTCTGGTGGTTCTCACCGTCTTTTCAAAGTGAAAGTCTCTACTGTCAACAATGAAAAAGGACATTAGCGGAAGGCAGGGGTAAACTCTTTGGACTGTATAGACTTTGTTCCCAACTTACTCCAGGCAGTTTCATGGTGTCGAATGAATTCTTTAGAAGCTGGCTCCAGCTCCCGCGCAGCAGCACGAAACAAATGCACGCCTAGTCCGTCTTCTGACTGCTCGCTCGTCCTGCAAGTCCTCCTTCCCCTGACATCACGACACTGAAAAGCGCGGGTATATTTGAATCTTGGTTTCGACGCTACTTTCACTTGTCGATTTCTCAATAGCTATTCTGTATTTCGCATTACTAAATAGCATACCGAAAAGGGTAAAAGAACGGTGATTCCGAAAGTTCAGTTAGTTGGGGTAGCTAACAATATCGCCGGAGATTTGAACATCTCATTACCACTCCTCAGCCAATGGAATTGCGGCATTCGCCCAATGGCATTGATACAGCAATTCCATTGGCTGAGGAGTGATAATGAGATGTTCAAATCTCCGGCGAGCGATTTTCTGCGGACATTGCGGCGAATGGCGTTGCGACATTCGTCCCAATCCCATCGGGCTGCTATTGACAGCGGGCTGCGATTGACAGCGGGTTGCGATTGACAGCGGGCTGCGATTGAATGCGGGCTGCGATTGACGAAGTGGGCTGCGATTAAAAGCGGTAGCTGCTGCATTGTGCAAAGGCGTGTAGAAGGAGATGTGCCTCAGCGAGCGTGCCGTACGATGTTTGCAGAGGGTTCTTTGCTTTCGGTGGAATTGTTGCAGGAGCATAGCTTCCTATTCGCAACTTTCATTGATGGTGGTACCGCGGTGTGAGAATACCACTCCCTAGCTCCTGGATGATTGGCTACATAATAAAGGTGCCCGCCTGCACCTTGCTGATGTGAAAAAGTAAAGTAAGGCTCTACTACTGCTCGTGTGCTCGTGCATATCAAAACTATAATAACTTACGCGTCGCAGACCCAGCCTTGTTTTACTCTTTTACAACAATCGTCCACATGACAGCCATTTCGTGTGCCCCATATAGACCCTTTGGATAAAAGAGCGCAGTCTGTCGCACGGAAAGACAACTGGCCTCCGACGCCGTTTTAAAACGATACCGCGTCACTCAAGCCAGTCTGCGCACGCTTCAATGTTGCAGTGCTAATACGTTCGCGGTTTGTTGCGTAATGTCAGATTGAGGGTGGTTTGGTTGCCCGGGAATTAGTGAAGAAACTGTATTTGTCTCGTTCTGCCGTGATGTCCAGACTAAAGGTCCGACACGACTGGGGTGATGACCGCCTGTTCTCCACGTTTTACGGGGAGATTTGCAATTGAGCCGGACACACTACAGACAAAAATACTATTGCTATTTATAAAAAGGTTTGCGGCTTTTCCTTTGAAGACGGTTTGAACGCGGCTTGATTCGTGTGGAGGCTTTACTCGTAGATACAGTCGATATATGTAAAACTATGGCCTCGCTTGCGTGTCTGGTTGATTTAAACAACTGATTAATGACAGCGTTCAAACTTTTAAGTGGAATTCAAAAAGACGCTATCATTATAATTTTTGCGGTTAGTACGTGTACCAATCGTTTTCCAAGGATTGATCGTTTTAGCAACAACCTTCAACAATGCGTGGGGAAACAAATCGGCCGTGAATACGTCTTACTGAACATTAAACTAAAATTAAGGACACCATATTTTAAGGTAGGTACTTATTTAGTGTGTGTGCAGTTGTTAGAATTTGTTGTGGAACTGAAAACAACCCAGTAAGAATTGCAAAAAAAAAAAAAAATCAAATTTGGCATTCACGTACGTAGTCTGCAGAGATGATGTGCAGGCGTCATTCAAGCAAACGGACAGGGACAGCGCTTTCGCAAAACTGCTTGTAGACATGAAGCCTACCTGCTTCGATTGCTGTCTGCACCGTGCTAGCGAGTTTGTCAGTCATGGGACTTGCGAGCGCAGCGACTAGCAAACGGTGGGCCCGTAGTCCCTGGATCGCCGACACCAATGCCCCGCGTGTTAGATAAGCTCGCGACTGATCGGGAATATTAAAACCTGTTGTTGGCCTAGTTGGTTCATAATGCAGACTAGAGGTTTTCGCGCGACAGAAGGGACAATCACAAGGGAGTCGACACGGACAAGCGGGAATAGACACTACAAGAAAAGATGATGCAATCGCCAGCCTTTCAACTCGCGTAGCCACGAACACTCACTTACCCTTCACAACAATGTAATTGCAAGTGCATCACCGAAACACAAAAACACTTTCAAGAAACTAATTCACTTTCACTTATAATAATTAATGGTACCACTCAGTCTCACGTCCTTACTCCGGGCATAAAAATAAATATTTTTTTTTTTTTGTGCGTGATAAAAAAAGAAAATCAGCAGTTGTATTTCACCCACGACCTAATCATCACACCGCGAAACTCGTACAGGGGCGACGTAAACAGACCGGGAGCATCGTTCAAGATGGTGTCCGCTGCCCTGTGTACCCAGCCAGACCTAGCTTTTTTCACTGTTGTGAGACGTTTAGAGCCTGCGACATCCGTAAATAATCCGGTTGCCAAAAAAAAAAAAAAAGAGTTTGGAGACGGGCGTTTTCGTGTGGCCGCTTTCCGAAACATTCCTATTGTCTTGTGTTAAGCGAAAAAAAAAAAATAGTACGTCACGTCATCTCTTTCTGACGCCGCGGCTCACCCTCCTCTCTCAGTCCCTCGGCGCATCTTCTTTTCCCCACTCCTTCTCGTCCGTCAACACCTGTCAACTGATGCACGCCATATCCGCGTCAAAGAAGGGTAGTTTGCTTTACAACCGATGTGGTAGTACTAACAAGACATTTCCCCCTCGCCTACCCCTCTGCTCCTCCGCCCTCTTTTACGGCGACCGGAGAAATCATTGTTCAGACGTCGATGGCGCAGGCTTTCCTCCTATATTGGACGCTATGCTGGGAGACGTGTGTGAGGCGATGTGTGCTTTGGCAGATCGATTGTGCGAGATGTTGCATGTGTTAATAAAGGACACAAAGACGTGCTTTTTTATTTTCTGGCTGGAGCGTTTTTTTAAGACGGGGACGCCCGTGACCGCACCTGCGGTGGAAGAAATGAAAGCACGTACGTGAACTGTTTTGTAGAGGCGCGGAGAGAAACGAGACCTGGGCGGCGGCGGTGGGGAGGCGAGGGAGCGTGTCCGCACGGCGCGACAACGTGGCTATTTCGCAACAGCGGCTGCTGGAGGGGTAGGGCGAGGGGGGGGGGGGGGGGAGGAAGGGATGGCGTCGAAGGAGGGTACGTAAATGTAGCAGGAACGATGGGGAGGTCAAGAGCTCTCTCTTTGTGATCACGTGTGTTTTTCGGAACAGCAGAGGCCTACAGAGGGGAAGGGGTGGGGGACCAATAGAGAGCAGTATTTGAGAGAGCTGCAGGGCCGCGTGTGAGAAACGACGGGAAGAGGGAGGCGAGCGCCTCCGCTACAGAAGGGGGTTTTGCGTTCGTACATGAACACTTTTTGCCGGGAAGGGGCACTAACTGCCACCGCTGTAAAACCGATCAAGAAGTTGAGCCAATCACGAAGCGAGAAGTTAAAGCATCATCAGGCTCTTCGTTCCGTAAGCTTAAGTGACAATAAATAAATAATTCTACTTTGCTAAAATAATTTTATTTTCGAAATGAGTCCTTCCAATCAGAAGAGATGGACAAAATCTAATGGGGCGGTGCCCAAAAGAAGCTCGGCAAATGTAGAAGCTTTAATTGAAGTGGCATTACTGCACTGCTTTTAAACCTACTGTTAATACAAATATTCAAATTAAATATTGGAAAAGTTTCAACTAAGATCAATATATAGGGTTCACTAAATCATCTAGCATCTTGGTTAAGGCCAAGATAATATAAGGTCGAGAGCATTTCCGGCCTCCGATTTCGAAGAAGCATAAATTCCCGTGAAAGCAGACCTAACGATGCCTTTCACCTGCGCAAATATTTTTTTTGCCGTACGCTCCTACAGTCTAGCCGAGCGTATTTTGGAATGCGGCACACTGTCAACTTTGTTGAGGGTAAAACGCCAAAGAGAACGGACATTTAGAAGTATCATGAGCACCACTGAGCGCCCTGTGGGGTTCCTCATTATTTTACTCGTCCGTCGTTTTTAGCGTTTTTATCTTCTGAAAAAAAAGTAGCAACCAGCTCGAGTGCACCCCATATTGCACTTACTATAAACTGCGTATGTTGAAGGTCTTAGTTAACCGGATGAGCGAAGGTGAATACGGTTGAAGTGTATATGTTGCATGAAGCACGCTAGAGGTGGTAAGCACAGCACAGCATCGACTTTGTTTTATTTTTCTTAAAAATCAACGTCACCCTCAGGAAACAACTATGGAAATCAATCACACGATACTTGTAAAAATTTCTTTGTCAAAAAAAGAAAATAAAACAAAGAAAGGCGTTCAAGCCACGATGCACGCAATTGGTTGCTTTCCTGAGAAAGTGAAAAAAAATGAACCTTATGGTGTAGTCCCGCCTGAGCAACAAATAATAAATTGTACTCAAAAACATAATACATACGAGATGTCAGCATGTATTTTCTGTTTGCTTTTTAATCCTATTCAGCAACAAATGGCAACAAAAGTACTCGTGAAAACGGGGAGGATTCCTTGCGTGTTCAAAACGGCCTTTTTTATATTGATGGCGAAATAAATATCTGTACCTTAAATCTTTGAGTTACTTAATGCGTCACGCTTAAGTTACGCTCACACTGCGAGTACGTAATACAAAAAGTGCTTTGGCAGCGATCTTTATTTTTAAAGTCGCCTAATGCATAAAATGAGGAGCAAGACACCTAAAAACAGTGGTGTTGCTAGGAAGGGAGAAGGATGGGGAGAGGAACGGAGGGGGAGTGAGGAGAGGGATAGAGTAGGTGAATTAGTGTCACGTGACGTGTATTTTCCCGCTAAATCTAGCGGAGAAAACCGAACGGTCGCATGGGTCACGTGACGTCAGGTCACAAGCCGTCGATTTCCCCCGCCAAACATAGCTGGGAAAACTGGATGGGTGTCTAGGTCACAAGACGAGGATTTTCCCGCTAAATTTAGCGGGTAGCCGAGTTAGCGCACGGGGCGTGCGGCGCACGGGGGGGGGGGGGGGTTAAAACGCGCCCCAGTGATGTATGCACGACGCCCACTGCCGGCTGGTGCAGCGACCGCGCGTTGCAATGTGTGATAACGCAGCGTCCTCTTCGAGGACCAGCCACTCCTGCGCGAGCGGCGTTGCCATGCCACCAGAGTCGTGTATACGAAGGGTTTGGTCAATTCGAGGAGCGGGCAGAGCCAGGGCGTGCACCAGACGCAGATAGCGGGTTTGGCATGCCCTCTTGGCCAACCAGAAGCCGAAAAGAATCCCCTAGTGGGGGTAGCGAGAGACAGTTTAAATAAGAGCGTAAGGGCCAAATGTAGTAACTCTTTATACTTGAAAATATAGTGCACGTGATGTTTCGATTATGCTCATGCAAAAAGATATAAGAAACGAATGTGCCGCTCGAACTCGGTTTTGCTCGGACAGGACCGCTCGGACGGCAGATTCCCGGCCCTCGGCGCCTGGTGTACGGATTATGTCGATCGTTCCGCTAGTCGCGCTCTTCCACCATGATTTTGGATGACTGTGATTGAAACATCACGTGCACCATATTTTCAGTCCCCGAGAGTTACTCTGACGCACTTATTAATTTTGTTTCTCTCGAACACCGCCAGGGTATTATTTCCGGCTTCCGGTTGGCCACATTCGAATTTGTGAAGAGGCCGTGGAACACGCCCAGCCTGAAGGTCGGCCAATGGCGCCTCCTCGTTTGCCTCCTATACTTCCCAATGAATGGCCAAACGCTCTTTATATACGGTTCTGCATGCCGCGTGTCGCCACCGTTTACAGATACGAAATCTGACCCTACCGGACCTGACCCAATCCAGTGGCCGAACTGCCGTGACTCTGATGCGTAGCTTATTTAGTGGAGCTAGTCGAGCCAAGCGTCTCGCAGAGTGGACAAATTTCCTTTACCAAGAAGGGGAACGACGAAGCACTCACGCGATCTGCGGTAATGGTAAATAAACTGCGACCCCCAACGGTTCACAGTGGGATACTCCGTTATTAACTTCTTAGCTGAGAATGGGGCGACCTTGGTAATGGCGCTGTGTTTGCGCGAAGGAACAAAGCCATTTCAGAAAGGGACGTCATTTCGAGCAAAAAGAAAGAAAAGGACAATGAATGCGTTAATTAAGCAAGGTCTACCTTGTTTGAAGTGTCTCTGGGTTCTTTCTTTAGTGGGAGCGAAAGTCTTCACGAGGTGAAATTGAGCGGAACTACGTGTTCTTTTTGGAACAAGGTTTGAGAGCAAATTTTGTTTTAACCATATAGTCTTTTTTTTGTCTAGGAAAAAAAAAAAAAAGGATAATTTTTCATTTTGCTCTAAGAACGTCTATGAGTTCGCCATTTTGTTGAACACCGAGAGAGCTAATCAGGGCAAACACTAGGAGGATTCCAACGAATGATGCAGCTCGAAATACTATTATATCTAAAAAGCGGGTGCAACATCACGCACATTGCCTTTGCGCACATCGCATTTGTTTGGTCCAATTGTATTTTGAGCTGTGTCTTTGGCTGGGATCCTTCCAGTTGTTCGCTTCGATTGGCTATCTTGGTAAACTGCAGGTCACATACTTTGTTTTTTTGGTGCGGGTTGCAGCTATGCGGGCAGACGCTGAGGGGGAGGAGGAGACGAGAGGGGACGCCAGAATGCCGAGCTCTGATTGGAAGGATTAGCGGGTAGACCTAAAGCTAGCTGCCTTTGCCTCCACTCCACTCGTCGAACGCGTTAGAACACGGAACGACGGCGCTTGACTTTTGCATTGGAACGCGTTCGACGAGCACACACTCTAAAAAAAGTCTGTGCGTCTACTTTCACGCACAATATTCGGAGAACCAATCAGCGCAACTTACGGAAGCAGCTCAGCGAATGACGATGCCGAAACATGTGTTTAGACCAAAAAACGCAGACTGAGTTGTGACATTAAGCGATGAAAGCGTGACGTTTTGCATTGCTTAATGTCACAACTCAGACTGCGTTTTTTTTGGTCTAAACATATGTTTCGGCATCGTCATTCGCTAAGCTGCCTCCGTAAGTTGCGCTGATTGACTCTCCGAGTGTTGTGCGTGAAAGTAGACGCACAGAATTTTTTTAGAGTGCAGAGCAGGTTCATGTCTAATTACGTTCCCGCCTCTAGCTTGGTGATTGGGTGTTTGGCTTTCAAATCGCCAAATGCCGTAATCTGATTGGCCGCGGAGGGATAACGAGATGCTCGAGCCATCGCCGCGCCCTACTTTTCTCAAGTCGTTGATGACTATTGTTATATTTTTTTTTCTGGCTGGTTAACAATATAATGTTTCCTTTGGATTTCCATTTTTTTTTTAAACAAACCCCCTATCTGCACGAACCCAAATGAGTATCTTGAAAGTCACGTCTTGCTATCTTAAGTAGGTTTGAACAGCCTGTTTTGAAAAACGCCGGCATATTAATACTTAAGCCAATGTTCTAGGGAAACGAAATACAGTCGTCGAATGGCTAAAAGGACATGCTTTTGGCGTGAGGCTCGTCAAGATATTAGGCGCTTAAGGAATGAATTGAAACGAAATCTTTATTACCAGAAATTCACTGTGGCGAGCCTCCAGACAAAAAGCTACCATATGGTAACTTGACTGGGTCTGGGGCCCTAAAGGAAAACAAGCTTAGCAATCTGGCTGAAAAGTGCTATACATTGAAAAGACTCGTTATAGAGCATATAGAGTTTCTCTTACCAACTAGGCATGTACAGAGCGAGACACTGTTAGCGCGAACAAGCGATCGCCGGTTTTTCCAGTTTTTCTCTTTGAAACTACGGGATATCATCCAAGTTATTATCGCTACAGAAAGAGCTCATTTAGTTCTATAATGTAAGCGATAAAATTTCATGCTCGCTAATACTATTTAGAAGTAAAATGCGAAAATGCGCCGAGGTCGTGTTCGCGCTAACAGTGTCGCGATGTGTACTTAAGTAACAATAAACAGAGTAAACAAGTGAGAGCGCAGAAACGTTCGGCAGCAAGCATATTATGCAAAAACGAGCAAAAAGAAAAATGTCATACAGAGACATCCGCGTTAGATAAAACACATATATAATACAGCTCTAGTCAGAGAGTATATATCTGCGTTTTCTAGATAATACCTGTTGAAAAGAGAAGGTAACATATGGCGAAAGGATTGTAAAGCATGATTCGTGCGGAAATGAGGAACATACCATATCTCAGAGCAGCGCATACTGATCGAGATTTCATTTTTATTCAAGTCCGAGGTGAGCCAAAGAAATTCAATAAATTCATTTGTTCTGAAAAGGAAAGCATACAAAAGACGATACATGTGCATATTTGTAATGACAATAATCTTGTATTTTTCGAACAGGGGTTTAGTCTGATATAGGTAGTGTACATCCGCGATGACGCGTAGTATCTTTTTTTGAAGTAACAGTATTCTGTTTAAATTCGAAGTTGTTGTTGCGCCCCACACGAGGTGACAATAATTTATATGAGACCGGAAAAGGGCATGATAAATTATGAGTTTAATGTTAACAGGCAATATTGAGCGGCATCTTCTAATAGCGCCAATGACTCTGCACGACCTGCTGACCAAATTATCAATATGGCGATCCCACGACAGATGCTCAGAGAAAATTACGCCCAGGTTTTGTGGTGCTTAACTATATCGATTACTGTACCACTTAAGTTAAGGGATTCAGTCATCTTCCTAAAGTTTCAGAATCAGCCATCTTCCTAAAGTTCTTATTACGAACTCTTTTTTGTTTACGTTCCGCCCATTCAAAGGCTCGGTGAAGGAGCGCAAGTACGCAGCTGATCTCGCTACACCACAGTCTCCTTACGCACAACAAAGTCCGCCTGCTATGACCACCAAATCTCAATGCGGAGGGCAAGTTCGTCTGCTTCTTGCGCAGGGCGTAGCGGTGACGTCAGAACGCCGAGCCCTGATTGGCTGATCGCGACCCCCTATCTGAGCGTCGTCTGCTCCTTTGCAACGTCGTCTGCTCGCAACGTCGTCTGCGTCTGTCTTTTCTTTCTTGCGACTTTCGGAAGTGCAGGTCTTTACGAGCGAGCTCGACTTCGCCTTTCAGAGAGGACAGACGAAATAACTCGAGCGGTACGTTGTTTTTGTCTAACAACTAGCAGACGCGCATCAAGGAGAGAAGTCAAAGGGCGAGGTGTCCCGAGGCGCCGAGGTTTGTTTGCTAAGAACCAAGAGTGAGGTTGGTTAGTGTCCGCAAGTTCCCTCCCAAATACTTTTTCTCTCCTTTCGTGTGCGGCGAGCCTCCTCACTCTTTAACGGCGTCGGCGGGTTGGCGCGGTTGGCGCAGTTAACGTCGTCTGCTTTACGTCTGCTAGTCAAAGCGATGGCTGCTTTACCTTTCCTGCGTCTGTCGGAGATTCACCGCTTTGCCACCGGCGAGAACGCGGCCTTCGAAAAAGGCGAAAGGAAATACCTTAAAGGATATGTCCTTTCTTTTGAGGTGAAGGATTTCACTCTAGTTGCGAATGTCTAGGCGTCGTTTAAGAATTGTAGCTACGCGCTAAAGATGACGCTCTCCGAAAAAGGTGACATTTTAGAGAGTCACTGTGAGTGCCCTCGCGGGGCCGCAAAGTGCAGCCACATGGTGGCTACCGCACTTTACGCGGCTCTAAATGGACTGTCCAAGACGGACCTTCCACAGCAGTGGCTGCAACGCCCCAAGAGCAGCATGCCGCGGCAGGTCGCTCGCTCAGGTAAGAAGTAAACACCATGTTCATCGCTATGTTAAAACGTTTAGTTGCACGAGTTTTGTGAATGGTACCTCGCACTTAATGAGTTGTTCAAAGATAATCAGCTAAAGACAGATGACAGCCGATGTAGTGACTGTAAATAAACAAATGCGGCTGTGCGATCGGTACTGTCAGCCCATCACAGCCCAAAAGTGCTCGATCGCTGCTTGTTGTCACAACTTTCCCGCTCGACTAAAAGGCTGTTGTCAGTTAGCGTATTGGTGTATGTATGTGTGGTGTAAACCCAAGTGGCAAAAGTTTGAAAACCTGTGCTAATCTGTGGAAGAGAATCCGAGCAAGATCGATCGAGCTACCCGAGCGGCGTCGAACGTATCGCGGAAGTTATGTCGTAGACTCGTTGACACCAAGAAGTAATTATTGCTATAATGCAATGGACCTTTTCCGAGAAGCGTTCTGCGCACGCGCGAGCACTCGATGCCAAGCGGCGGAAGTCGGTACTAGAAATCGAGGAAATTCCGAAGGAGGCTGTGGATTTGCGAGTAGAACACGTAATTGCAACATATATATAATTGTGTTACACAAAAAAAGAAAGTGAACGGAAAGAAAAACGCGACGTTTGGGTGGACGCCACAGATCCCCCTCTTTAGAGTCGCGTTGGGCACGCGCCGCTGCTCGGAGAGCGAAGAAACTGGTAGCGTAGCTCCCATTATCGTATGGTAGCGCAGGTAGGTCACTTCCTCGATTTTTAGTTCGTGCAGCCACCGCCTGGTGCCGTCGGTATGTGAAAAAGGTCCATTAAATGCAAAGCTGCAAGCGAGCTGGACAAGAGTGACGAAAATGATCCCTTGAGAAGGGGAACAAGAGGGACAAAGGACAAAAACAAATCTTTTCGAAGGCCGCGTTCTCGCCGGTGAAAAAGCGGTGAATCTCCGACAGACGCAGGAAAGGTAAAGCAGCCATCGCTTTGACTAGCAGACGTAAAGCAGACGACGTTAATTGCGCCAACCGCGCCAAACCGCCGACGCCGTTAAAGAGTGAGGACTCTCGCCGCATACGAAAGGAGGGAAAAAGTATTTGGGAGGGAACTTGCGGACACTAACCACCCTCACTCTCGGTTCTTAGCAAACAAACCTCGGCGCCTCGGGACACCTCGCCAGTGAGTCCTTTGACTTCTCTCCTTGATGCGCGTCTGCTAGTTGTTGGACAAAAACAACGCACCGCTCGAGTTATTTCGTCTGCCCTCTCTGAAAGGCGAAGTCGAGCTCGCTCGTAAAGACCTGCACTTCCGAAAGTCGCAGGAAAGGTAAGACAGACGCAGACGACGTTGCGAGCAGACGACGTTGCAAAGGAGCAGACGACGCTCAGATAGGGGGTCGCGATCAGCCAATCAGGGCTTGGCGTTCTGACGTCACCGCACCCCCTGCGCAAGAAGCAGACGAACTTGCCCTCCGCATAGACGCGCACGAGAACGCAGCGTCTTGAAGCTAGGTAGCCTAGGTGGAAGAGAGGGCGCATCTCAAACCATGGGAAGCGTTTTCAATCTAATGGCGGATGCCTCCTACTGAGATTGGTGACAAGTGAGCATGGAGATGCGCTGTCGCGTGGCGAGGGGGAAAGTAGGTGGAATGGCGGTGACGTTTTCAGTCGATTAACGATTTCGGCACCTCCTCGTAGCTTGTATCGCAAATGCGGCCCGTAAACCACGTGACTCCGTTGGAAACGCTCTGTAACACAGGCTCTCCATCTGAAGCGAGCTACAGCCGCGCCATCTTCCGAACGCAGTCTGCAACCAACGTGGCAACGCTATGCGGAGAGCAAGTTCGTCTGCTTCTTGCGCGGGGGTTGCGGTGACGTCAGGCCGCCAAGCTCTGATTGGTTCTGATTGGAAAGATAGTGGCGAGATCTCAAGTTAGCTAGCATTTAGGTATACCAAGTATCCTTCCAATCAGAGCCAATCAGAGCTCGACGTCGTTTTGACGTCACCGTAACGCCTGCGAGAGAAGCAGATGAACTTAAGTTCCGCATAGGTTAGGCTCCAGGCTAGGCTGCCAAATTGATCTCGCTGAGTACGTCACCCCCACGGATCTCTATTGTAGCAGGCAGGATCGCGGATCGAGGCTGGTCTTGCTGGGGTCGAGTGGCATTACCGGCCGCCATCACATGACACAAGCTGATGTGTGGGACTCTATGGGAAAAACGAGACGAGAAAAAAGTTCCGTTTCCCTCGTTTGTAACTTGTTGTCGGCGCAAAAATGTTGGGGTGCTTTTCGGAAACCAGTCAAATAGCTTGAGCACGCACATTAAAACTGACAGCTCTCACGGTTCTTATAAACAAATGTTTTGTAATCAAGAGTCCGGTGGGCGAAAAATGTAGCGCAGCTCAATGAGACAAGAATTACCTTTACCGAGGAGTATAGGTTGGCGGTTTCGATGAGATGGGTTTAGCAGACGGCAAGTTTGAAGGGTTTGCTACGCGGAATTCGCCCACTTCTGGAAAGCCGCTGTCAAAATGAAACTTATTTGACATTCATAAATTCTGGGCTTCCCCGAGGACGTGTCTCATTGACGGCAAGTTCCTTTGTTTACTTCACTACGAGAGCAAGCCTGCCAGCTCAGCTGTGGCTCCTCCGGCACGCTTGATTTCTTTAAATCGACGTTCGGACGATTGACAAATACTGATTCGATTTCCAAACACCTGATATAATAATCGCAGCACACCATAAAAAACTCGCCCTCGAGCAGCCCGTAGAAGCTTAAATATTCGTAATTACGGTCAGTGCGCAGGCCAGCAGGTCCTAGAAAGAAAACGTTCTGTTCAGTCAAGACTCTATTGAAGAGATCGATGTGTAGATGATGCGTCAAGGGTGCAACCTTGGCTGTGTGCTACGGTTAAACATTTTTGTTTTGTTACTGTGTTTTTTTTAGATAAGAGTTCAACAGCCTTTCGTCTAAATGAACTAAAGGTATTGAAGTAGGGTTGTGCATTGGGTCAGTTGGTAGCAGTTAAACATGATAAAAATTATGCGTAGGACAGACAGGAAGGTGTTTAAATGAAAGATTGAGAAATCACGCTCGCTCCTTTAGGGCTACGGTCGGGTGACACCTACCGCCATACCACAGGAATTGTTTCTGTCTCCCTTATTATCGGTGACGCGGTTGTTGTGGGCAGACACCGATACAGAACGACTCGAAAAATAATTGAAGCTTTCTTTATTTCTTGGTTGGCAGACACGTGTGGCAGTGAACCATCGGTGGTGTTATCCGAGAATATATCGTACCTTCGGTCTAACATGACAGCAAATTTGTAAGGCGATATCTCTGCTTCCTCTTGTTGACTGGAAAGCGTGCGTTTTAATCTTTGTGTCTGTAAGATGTTTGAAAGTTTGTTTGTTTCCTTTTATTAGAATAAACTTCAGTTGCGAGTCAGCCGTTGTCCTGTCGTTTTCATTCCTTTTTCGTCGTCCGCGTTCACTGAGGTTGTTTTTCATTATGTTTAACCAAATGTATCAATGTGTGTGTGTGTGTGTGTGTGTGTCTAGTCCAAAATCATTGTATATTTTTTGTCACCTCTAGCTGCCTGGAAAGATTCTTGTCTAAAGCAAAAAATGGTTGTGCTTTGTAGGTGGCCTCAGCTTGGTTACTGATGTGAGTGAATGTTGTGCGCGCGACCATGAAAACAAGAGTTCGGTGATCTTGTGGCGGTTGTAGTTCTGTATATAAGGAGGTTTGTTCAATAAAATTATTGGCTGAGTTATACCCGTGCCACACGGGCAACTCGAATGCCATTTACAACGAACGACATTTGAGCGGACAGCCAATCAGCGCGCGACACTCCGGGCGTAGCGCATTCAATGCGCGAGAGATTGCGAGCTGATTCGCCGATCACACAAATGTCATTCGTTGTAAATGGCATTCGAGTTGCCCGTGTGGCACGGGTATTAGAGACGCTGTCTGTCCCTGTTACTTTCTGTTCCACAAAAAAGTTCCCTTCTTCTGCCCAAGTCTCGGAATAAACTTGCAATCAAAATCATCAAACTTCAATATTCCTACTTTTGTGTGTTTCTCCCATAGACTTGCGTGTATTCCCTCGTGTCAGGCAATGGCCGTCGGTGGTGCCACCGACGGGCTCCCAATCCGCGATCCAACATAGCATACAAGAGATCAGTGGTCACCTCTCGCTTCGCAATGGGGACACTTTAATATTTAATCTCCAGCCCGAGCGTTCACCAATCCTCGTCGGAACCGTCAAGGGTTCGCAAGGCGACCGCTTTCCGCTATGAGTGTCATCCTCCAGAACGGCGCGTCCGACTTTGGCTAGCGTTGCGGCGTCCACGTTAGCAGACGACATTCGGATGATGGCGTCTGCCGTTGCCGGCTTCAGACGCGGCGTTCGCGCGTTTCAATATACAGAAGATGCTTTGTTGCCATGGTGACGCTGACGATAGCAGACACACTTTATCGTGCGGAAGGAGACGGCGGGGTGGCGAGGTCGGGTGCATACTTGGGCTTTTTCGCCGTGCTTTTAAAGGGCTGAACGTGAACAAAAAAGCTCGAAATAAGGATTTAACGCAGACGATTGATTTTCTCCAGTTCTTAATAATTTGACGAGCCTTACACGAAAAGTATGTTTTTAGCTCGGAAATTGGGCAAAGCTTCTTGCACGGCAACAACTACCGCTGTCCCGAAAACGCTTTCCATCAGAGGTGATATATATATATATATATATATACGTGAAGTAAGGTAAATATAAAAACAATGGACCGGGAAAAGCTAATAAGTCAAAGATGCGTACTGTCGGAGTTACTAATTCGAAGATTATTACGACGTTTCGAGCGGGGCCCGCTCTTCATCAGGTGGCACGCATCTTTGACTTATATATATATATATATATATATATATATATATATATATATATATATATATATATATATATATATATATATATATATATATATATATATATATATGCACGTCGCAGCATGCATACATTATCTACTCCTGGATTTTCGAATATGGCGCCAATGCCTTGTGTTCTTATTGACACATTTTCATTGCATTTGTTCGCTGATATAGTGCATCTCTTTGATGAATACAGGAATTGAATCATTGTATGGGCGGTTGTTATTTTTTGTTTCTTATTTTTACTTTATTTAGATCTGTTGCGTAAGTTCTAATGTAGCGCGGTTCTTCCCCATGCCCGTGATATACTTTGAGAACGCGCTCATACAAAATGCGTACAAAAGACAGCCTGCACGCACTGTCTAAGGCTTGTTTCTTCGTTGTACGACAATCTTGTCTTATTGGGTATAAAAAAAAACTGTCTTCAGACATGGTCAAGGCAATAGCATATGTAAGAAGCAAACGAGCTTCGAAGAGGCTTGAGGCCTCTCCGCAGGTACCTTTGTCATGCTAGCAGCGAACATCCAGTCTTTTCTATTAAGTATAAGGAGTGTAATAGCGGGTTTAGACTTTTTGGGACATTTTTGTTATTGAAACCATAATCCTAAATATATTTTGCGTCAAAAAAATATTCCACACAACGCTTGCCATATTTGCAAGCGTTGTTTTGTAACTTGGCCTGACCCAAGGTACATATCTCAAAGCAAATTCTCAGTGGAGCTAAAAAAAGAATATTCCTGAGGGCATTGTTCCTTCAAAATTAACTCGGAAGGTACAATGACCGCTATAAATTACGTATTACAGGCCACTATAAGATCCTCCGTTTTCCCCCAGTTAGAAAGTGCAGCTTCAGTTAAACAGGACGAACAGAAGTCAATGTGTTAAAGCCTTGTTGTCTACAAGTGAAAATTAGCCCTTAATGATTTGCAAAGCAGACATCATAAAGTGTTGACAAGTAATCCAATGAATATTTTCTTCGATGCCGATTCAGTTTGTTTTGTCACATTCATGCAAAAACAAAAAAAAATGCACAATTTTGTTTTTACGATCCGATTAAGATTATTTTGTAAGGTTACTTCGCCAAGGGCTAGACACTTGGCTATGTTTAGTTGGCTCGGAACAAATGAGCACCGCTTGTTTAGGCATGTTGCACCGGTCAGAAGTAAGTACAAAATCCATGTCAATGCGAAACAATTAGCATTTCGCCTAGCAATGCACAACCAAACAATGTCAAAATTTGAGAACACATTTCGCTGTTTCGTTTGTTCCTTCACCTTCAAAATGCCAAAAGAAGGTGATAAAAAAGAATATGTTTTACATATCAAAGGCCTGGATACGCTATTCAACACTTCGTTGTTGTTGCTTGTTGTATTATTTGTTAACTTGACCTTTATTCGTTATTATGGACGACCCACGTCATGGACGATATTTTTTTGTTTGTGGAAGGCAGGTGTTCATGTTAACAAGATATGACTGTATTCAACCTCAGTATCTTGATGAGGCCAAGGCCTTACACTTGTGTGCGCGTGACGTTTGTGTTAAACCTTCATTTTTTTATTACAGTACTGCTCCGTCCTGTTTAGGACATTGTGTATAGCTTTTCTTCGTCAAATTGCATAGTGGTGTGTTGTGTGCCATGTATGGAACACGAGTTAGGTACGGTTGCAATGCCTGTTTAGCTTCTTCATAAGCTAAAATATTATGCTATCTTACCTTTGGCACCTGCTTCTGTTGTGCATGTCTATGGATGCTGTATTATCTATACTTCTTTTCTTGAACAAATGTATTTCGAGGAATGTTTGGGGACGTTGAATCTTGTAAGATTCCGAATAGAGTTCGCATTGTTTGTAATGGCTCGCCCGCAGTGAGCTCCAGGCTATGCGAATTCGTGTGTTTTGTATTAGCCGGGAATCGGGTATTTTTATTTTATTTCGTACGTGCTTCGCACTTTTATTATGCCCTTATGACTTGTAATGATAGTGATGTCTTATTTATTTATGCACTTCCCGTGCCCCAGTTGGCATAAAAGCGAATTGATCATTCAGCATGTTCGCGTGAAAAGTTTGTTAATCTTGGTTCCGCTAAACAACCTACTACGAATTGTGCGATATGTCTAACTTCTTCATCGTAATTTATTTTTGTAAGTATCTATTTCTTATAAAACATACATAGTTTCTAAAGTAAATCATGTATATAAATCTGGTCCAATAAAATTATTTTCAACCACTTACTGTTGTTGACCCCAAAGTGCTCCACCCGCCAGGAGTCAATGTGGCGATTGTGTCACTCCAATGTTTTGCAATAGAAAAAAAAAACTTTTTTATTTTTTGTAAAGATGAACTTTTTGTACGACACAATTCGCACAATTTCTACCCTAAAAAAAAACAAAAACAAAAAAACAACTGCGTTAACATAAGGAAAAAGAAACAGCGGGACCCGAACAGCCCCCGAGAGCCTAGCGATGCCAGAAAAAAAAAAAAAAAAAGAAAGGGAGAGGGAAAGAAGAGGAGGAGGAGGTTACTGGAGCAGAAACGCCCAACCGAAACCGAAAATACCTTGACCGGAGTCGGAACCAAATTATGCTTCCTAACGCCCGCAAGGAGTGGTAGTTCTTTAAATGGTCTAACGGGACCGCCGGGACCTATGGAAGTGTCCTCTCTTTACAATGTTTATATTAGAAAGCGGTGACACCCGTCTTCGCTTTATTGGCGTATCCGGTATCTCGGTGCGTCGGCGGCAGCGCCTTCCCTCGGCGCAGCGCGAAAGCGCGGCAGCGTGGACAGAGCGACATGCATGCGTTCTCTCAGACGCGGCCTGCCCACGCGGATAGGGGATGATTTGGGGCTGTAGGCGCGCTGTATAATGCAAATAAACTGACTAGAATGTATTCTACTAC
This sequence comes from Ixodes persulcatus, assembly GCA_013358835.2. Lineage (NCBI taxonomy): Eukaryota > Metazoa > Arthropoda > Arachnida > Ixodida > Ixodidae > Ixodes > Ixodes persulcatus. The sequence goes on from JABSTQ010011364.1 coordinate 1,029,380, forward strand.
TAGAAAATTTACGTTCAAAGTCACTCCGCAAGTGTTATAGAGCTCCGCTCTCCCGCCGCGTCGTGTCGCGGACCAGTGGGAGAAAACTGAAGTGCATCTCGTTCTTTAGGCTAGCCCGGCGAACTCTCGAAACCATTCATACGGTACTAAGAATTGCTTTCCGCAATTAACGGGTGGCGGAAGTCGCGCAAAAAAAGCGTTTTTTTGGTATCCGCAACCCTCATTTGGTTTTGTTAGGACTAGAGGGTCTATACTTGAGAGGGGAGCAACTCAAACCATGGAGGCCGTTTGCATATTGATAACGGACGGTTTCTACGGAAATCTGTCACACCTGCGCATACTTTGCGTTGTCGCGTGGGAAAAAGAAAAGCGGGCGGAGACACTTGCGAACGATCAACGATTTCTTCACCTCCTCGCAGTCCGTAGTACAAACGGCGCCCATAAACCACGTGACTACGATCAAGCAGTTGGATACACTCTTAAATGTAGACACACTAGCTTGGAGTGGCCTATAGGGGGATACAGGGTGTTGCCATGAAATAACAAGATTGGGCGCCCTGTAGCGGAGAGCGCGTGCAATGTGAGTGACACTGAAGTTTCTGGAGGCAGGCGATCCCACTTCTGCCTTAGAGAAGACGAGCCGGCAGCGAACAAAACAATCCGAGACGACACAAGACGAGACAAGATGAATAATGTTAATTTTGAACAGAGAACGAACCTCTAAATGATCGTGAAATCGCAAAACAAATTCTTAAGTGAATGTTCAAAACTGTTCAAGGAGGTGTACGAAGACAACGTGACATCACGTGCGCAAGTACCCGAATAACACAGGCGACAAGCGACCCAGTCGCACCGTCATGGCGGCAACCAAGACAACACGTCGCGATAATTATATAATCAGTCAAATAATTCGCGGCGGTGGCCGCCGTGAACTGGGACAAATGTGCACTCGCTGGGCAAACGTAAGCCTCAAACCGACGGCGCCGTTTGGAAAAGTGCGCGGCTGTGGCGACTCAGAGGAAGGCGTTGGCTTTTCACGTGACGTTGATCGGTGAGGGGAGAGTGTAATATTGAAGTTGAGTGATAAGTGGAGAGGGTAACGCAAGCAGAGAAACGAGGCGAGGTTCTGCGGGAAAGGCGGCTGCAAGGCGACGAGTTTTAGCAGGAGAGCTTTACGTTTCGAGTTGGGTTTGAGAAGTAGAGATGTTATAGTGAAATCGAACGCGGTGGAAGTTTCTCAAACCACCCAACATTATGAGTAGCAACTGGATACTGCCGAAGTGGAATTTCGTATAAAGCAAGGAATGTTTGAAAACAACGGCTTGAAGCAGACGACAGGAAGACCCTTCGTCGCGCCGTTACTGGAGGGACGCAGGAGCTCCCCTCTTTTCTTTCTTCGCCCGGCGCGGCCGACGGGAAGCCCTGACTTCCCTCTCCTCGCGCCAAAAAGAAAAAAGTTTTTTTTTTTTTTTTTTTGTAGCGGAGACGAGAGCCGACGATCACGAAATCTTTGCAAAGTGTCGTCCGTAGAACTTTCGCATTAAAACTGCGTTGGTCCCTAATATCCTTGAAACATAAAAAAATAGTGGGCATATTAACAGTTTGATAAATAGCGAAGACGCTTACATAGTAATGGACGTTCTATCAGTAGAAAAGTTATTTTTAAGATTTTGATATCTTACTTTATACGTTTCAATATGTTCACAGAACATGTATAAAACATATGAATACACCATGGCACTGCATGAAAACTACAATGGAGCTTTTCTTGCTTTTGCTGAAGCGAATTTGTCTACAGCTTCATCAAAGTCACTTTGCTCAGTTTCTTCTTAGCAGAGCGAAATTACGAAATCTTTTCTGGCCCATTGAAGTTTGCAAATACGAAAGTATTAATTTGAACTTGATGAACGACCTCTCACAGCCAGCGATAAAATCTGATATGGTTGGCAATGTCTGGATGGAGATGCGACGATTATGTAGGACACTATCATCTTATAATGTACTGAACAATAAAGCGAAGGAGTTTTTCCAGGTCTCGATACTTCCAAGTAAGTCCGCTTTGAGAGCAACAATATTTGCAAATAAGTACCTTGTTGCAAAAGCCGAGCAAAATGAGGAACTCGTAAATCTACTTTCGGCCTTACAACAGTTTTTGCGTCACTGTCACTTTCTGTTTCACTGGTATCATTTTCATTATTTATCCTTCCCTGTTGAACTTGAAGAACGTATATAAAAGAAAGCCAGGTGTCCCCAGTCCTTTACAAAGACGTGATGCGGTTACGATAGGTATTTCGCTTTTTGCAGCACCGACGGTAATGGTATTCTTCTTGACCTTCCATGACTACGGATTTCTGCAATTTTTGCGGGACATTTTGTACGAGGCTTCTCGAAGCAACGCAACGGCGCAGCCACCGCAGTCCCCTATACTGCGTGGTGGCGCCAGCCTAAACGTATATGGCAGCGCCCATGAGACAAAGACCATTCTAGTCTCATATGAAAATAGAAAACATTAAAGCTGTGTTTTCAAAACTGTGAGTAGCGACCCCAGGGGTATCGCGAAGTGATTAGGAAGCTTGAAAATGCTCAAACTTGTTTTTTTCTTCCGTTACCTTCGACGTAAACAAAGTACAAGTCGTAGCTCTACATCAAGCCGGAACTGAAAGTTGCGGTGTCTAAACTCCGCCCTCGTCTTGGGAAACTGCTCTAAGTCGACATCAAACGTCTGATGACGGCTTGGACATCACGCGTGTGATAGCGCACCTCAAAAACGCACGCCAACAACCCTCTTGGCGCGTGTTTTTTTCTTATATTTTTGCCATGTTTTTTATTTTGCTTTGCTTAGCTGACTTATTTTTACTGGCAAACGACGTTTCAGCGTCTATTTTGAGTATTACAGCTCACGCAAAAAAAAAAAAAAAAAAAAAAAACTTATTGCATCGCGAAAAGCGGCTGGAAGGACTGGGGGGGGGGGGGGATGAGATTCGAGATATTGTATGTTCTTGAAGGGTAGCAGGGTATAGGAGTGTGTGGAAATGCTGCAGTAGAGAGAAAGAGGTCAGAGCGCTTCTTGCACTGGCTGTCGTCTAGTGTTCAGCCCCGGTATGCTTAGGCCTTGACCCCCGGGTGTCCGCCGTATATCGGCACGAGGGTATCGCTCCGCTCTATTCGCCTAGAGGTCGAACAGAGTCGCCACCGTGCGGCCGATGTTGGAAACAGGGGTTTCTCCTGGAATTGAAATTAGGGGGGGGGGGTCTATATTTTCAGGGGGGGGGGAAGGGGGTTAGGGCGGCATTGAGAATAGAGGAGTCGTTGCGAATTAAGTGGGTGCCTTCAGAAAAACAAGCGGGGTGTACACCTCCCCTAGGGGGTGTGTAGGGAAATCACTGGTTGGAGGCACTGCTAGTGTGGATACCGCCGCACGTCGTCTGCTCTCGGCGCACGTTAAAACATGAATCCTCGCGGCAATGAAGGCTTGTTTTCGGGTAAACTGCGCTATTTACGTTGTGAATGTTTGTTTCTTCGAAAAGATTGTATCGTTCCACGGGAGTGGAAACACGCGAAGGCAAGGAATGCCAAGCCGTATGCTTATATAATGTTGGCACGCGGTTGTTGTGATGCGGTTATTTGTTTCAATTTCAGTGCCATTGCATACTATAATGGAGTACATTGCCGACGGAAAGCGGTGCGTTGTCGAAGGTGAACAACGTGTAAATGCCGGGCTTAATATTGAGTGCAGTATTGTGGCCCCAACGACCACGTCGACGAGCGTACACGTGCGGAGTTACGTACTGCAATCGTCGGCTCTCAGCAAGGATCCCCGCACTCCGGATCTGAAACTCACGAACGGTGCCACGATTGATGAGCTTTCGTGCGCTCGCCCTGTCGAATAACTTTTGTTTGTAACTACAACAGCCGGATACTTCTTTGAGATAATCTCACGATTCGTCCTCCCGATCGTTTTAAACGCAGCATACGTAAAGTCCTTTATTTTGGCGATCCCAGTTATTCAAAAATTAGGCATAGGAGCCTATTCGCGGCCGCTAACTCTCGCAAATTCGAAAGACTTGAAGTCTGGCCTCAAAATAGGCCTTACTCAAAAACAAGAGAGGTATTCGCGTGCCTTTATTTTTCGCTAATTTTGCAATTCTCGAAAATATGGGGCTCGCGAAGGGTTTTGCGGTAGGTAGTGTAGTCCCTTCGAAAAAAAAAAAAAAGGCTCGCTTCGTACGTGGCCCACATGTCCTTTAGTGAGCTGTTAACCTTTTATATAATCATGTCGTTTTCATGTTGCGTGATTCGCCGTTGAATATTTGTTTTTAAAGCGATGTGGCACGAAACCTTCGTCACGCGGAGGGATACCAAAATTCATGGAGTATAAACAATTAATTGATTAGGCTCGATACTCTCTGTTGCTTCTTTGGAAGATTGACCAGTTGCCATCAGCCCTATCTACCACGTACTTCCGATCGATCTTCAAGAAAATTGACCAGGAGCGTCCGACGCACACGCAGGCACTGAAGGAGTCACTTCCGCTGCACTCGATGCCTCCTTTAAGGCTCATTCACACTGCCCCATTTTCTTAGGTTAAGTTCCGTTACGTATAAGTCACCGAAACATTCGTGTCTCGAATGTCGCGTGTCATGCTTTCTCCTGTAACTGCTAGCCTCGCTTAATATGAAGCGCAGAGGCTTCGGTGACTTCAACGTATTATTTCGTAACGTAACTTAACGGAAGAAGATGGTGCAGTGTGAGTGGGCCTTTAGTGTGGCATTCTGAAGGGGGGCCCGTAAGAATAACAATTATACAATGTTTCAAAAGTCGGATTCTCACGTAGTAATAAGTTTCTGGGATACGCATCTTCTCCAAAAACAGAGCAGCGGGGAACTCACACTAAGGGCGATCACACTGCCCAGCAGCGAGCGAGTATCAACGCGCACGCTTTACGCGTACTATACTTTGGGTCACTCGCGACACTTATGTAAACAGTTTTATTTTCCCACTTACCTCGGTTGTCGTGCATCGTTGGTTTGAAGTCTTCGGCGGTGAAATGTTTAGAGCAAACCATCGCGTGAATGAGATCTCAATTTCGAGAGCCGTTCTTTCCTCAGCGCGCCCGGCCGCTGGATATCGGTGAAAACTTACCCCCACCTCGGTGCATTAGGTATTGCACTAAGGCAATGAACAGAATGGGACCATTTTCCGTTGAAATTGCTTTCACAATGATACTGTACGAGGCAATACACGCGATATTCTGCGGGTTTTCGGCCGCGACCGCAGATAGCCTATCGGGCAGCCTTCTTCCTATCCACACATTGATGATGATGATAGCACGACAGTAGCGCCACCTTTAGTTCGATCTCGAGGCGAATATTACGTTTTGGCTTAACTCCAGACGCAGGCGACGCTACGTGCTAATGGGATCAATTAAGGAACGTCAAAAACGCAAGTCACTGGGCGTTTTTTGTTTATGATTGGTTCAGCTATATTATATAACACGTACACAAACATGACGAATGCCTTAAAGGTGCGCTTTTCACGATGTCTGATTAGTACCATCAGCTCGTAGCGTCGACTGCGTCTGAACTTAAGATGAAACTAAGCATAGCCGCTCGGGCATAGGACTTTCCACCCACGGTGTCCTTTGACCGATTTGTACCCAGTGCTTCTTTGTCGGGTACGTCGATCTGCGCCGCCCCCCCCCCCCCCTCCCCTTTAGTGTCGCACAGGGCACGTGCTTCCTGCCCCCCCCCCCCCCCCCTCCTACTGAAGGAACGGGAAAAGTGGGTAAAAGCCTGTGCGCACTGTTAACCGCCCAAACATGGGCGGTTAAGAGACCAGAAAGAAGTGTTGGGGGCATTAAAATAAACAGAAGGTAACATTTAGGAGCCGGTTGTCTGCTATATAAGTGCAAGGTGGGTACTAAAGAGTCAATATTCAACTAAAATAAATGAAAAATACATAATCAGCGGTTTCCGAAGGCAGGAGTTCGTGGCGGTCATAGGCGGTAGGCAAGCTTCTTATTGTGGAGAAAGGCACACAATAGACTGCAGTACTTTTTTTTTTTTTTCAAGAACGCAAAATTCGTTTGCAATAGATTATAGGTAAGAGAGGAGAGTGTGCTGGAAGAAATGACAATCAATTCGTTAGGATTGTAATAATCAACCACGTTTTGGCCTAGAGTCTCGTTATTTAAGAGTCGCGACTCGTACATCGGCTGTCCCTGGTGTCGGGTGTCCTCGGATGAGGTAATGGTATCGGAGTTTTTCCCCGAGCGTCGGCGCGGTAACTGCACGTTCCCGTGACGGCACCAGTGCATCCTTGACTTACCCGAGGTCCCCTCCCAATTTCGGTGATTGCAATCAAGCTAGAATGCAGAAGGAAAGAGCGAGAGAAAAAGAGACAGAGAGAACGTGTTTTGAAGACGCGGCATTGGTAGAGCGTGGCCCTTGCCAGTACCGCGTCCAGAAAGCATTTACGTCCACTGCTGCCTGCGTCGGGAGGTGAATATTTCAGACCTGCCCGGGTGCGGTTTTCGCATGCTCGCTCTCTCGCCCACTGGACCGCGACAAACTACCGCGTTTTTATCCTTTTGTTTTGTTTAGTGTGTGTGTTGTTGTATGTGTGTGCGGGTACAAAGCCAACATAGCTTAACCGCCCATGGTGAAAGGGAAGGGGGGGGGGGGGGGGTCCTCTAGGATTTTTGGGTCTGTATTCAAGGACAAAGAGGAGGCCACAAATTAAATAGGACCGTGAAACGAGTGACCTTTGCAAAATGCCGTAGAAAATCGAGTATTTTTTTTATATTCAATGCGTAATACCCTAGTTACACAAGTAAACGTTAAGTGCAGTTTAGTGTGACTGAGGTCAGACTTAACTGCGGTTAAGGGTGCCCGTGTAAGTAGGGTATTGGTCATTTCTTTTATCCAGACATTATAGTTCTATTCGGTGTAACTCAGAACATGGTGGAAGCTGCACCCCAGAAAAGCCTGTGCGTCTCATCGTTTTGCATAATTCTACGGCGAGCAATAGAAGTGTCCTAGCTGATGACACCGGTGCAGGTTGCATTCCTTTTAATGTCATCGTATTTTTAGGCTCAACATTCGGTGGGATTCTTATAATGTTCATATTAATTGGCGATCTTTTTGTACTCCAGGAAAGCGGACGCGCAAGCCAGCTTTAGGATTGCACGACCCCAGTCAGCCAATAAGTTATGTCAAAGTGATCGATATATCATTGCCTTGCAGAAGTGAGTTCTGGCTGGGGGTTGTCGCGTGTATTGCTCTAACCCTTCCATTAACAGAGTGAGGACGCTTATTGCTTGTTTGTTTTTCTGCTGTTCAGATAAGAATATGGCCACCAGGAGAGGTGCCCCCACGGCATGTCGCTAACCTGGTAGGGGACGTCGACTTTAATGGTGTTCACAAGAGATAGAGGTCGAATTCATCAAAGTGGTTCACAGTTATTCAATTATAACGAAGTAGAGGAGTTACAGCAGAACCGCTAGAAGAGTAAACAGCAATCACCCCTTAACTTTCAGCAAAAACAAGTTGCCACGTGATAAAGGTATGTTGGTATATGACCAATGTTAAAATAGTTATGTGCAATATACATGTAAAAAACAAAAAAACAAGCAAGCGCCGATTAACAAAGTCAGAAAACACCTAATCATCAAGATTTCTGAAAAAATATATTTTGTAAAATGCAGAAATTATTAGAAATGTCTTCTGCACCTGGAATGCTATCGCCAAAGCACTAATACCTTTAACTGGTGCTTTTTTGTGATGCTCTGGTGTCAGTAGATAAACCTCTTGAAGCCACCATCCTTGAATGAAACGAAAGCGGTTTCCAAAATAAACTTCTTAATTTTAATAAATTTCTATAAAAGTATCACTTTCGTATTATCGGTAATGCTAAATCGAAAGCGAACCGTAACATCAAACTTCACGGATATTTATCTTATCAGCCCCACAAAGAGACGCATCTAAGAAGGGTACTCCTTAAAATTTGGGAAGAAGACACCAATGTTGATGGTATCTGCGTGTTCCTATCCTGCCAATTAATATATCGCCCGTAACTAGCAGAAAAATATGATGTTACTTTTATGGTTATTGTATTTTCTGTCTGACCAAGAACTAAGTTTGATATTCAATGAATTGAAACTGTTGTACAAGATACTTCACTGCCTCGTACTCTGACGAGTAGCCTACGGGCACCAAACCATCATGGGAAAGTAAAGTCACAAATGATTGTGGAAACAGACGGTTAAATTTTGTATTGTTTAACGATATAACATTACCTATTGATGGGCGTACTCCAGGCTACTCTAGGATAGCTTCGATTAGTACAGCATTGGACGTTTTGATTTTTTTCTCGAGTCATACCAATATATATACATGATTCACTGCTATTCAGACTCACGGAAGTCACAATATTTGAACGTACTCAACTGTCAATAGTCGGTAATGTCTAAAAAAGGCACACTAAAGTGGTTCGGATCAATTGAAACTGTAAAGTCAAGGTCGAAGTTACCTATTTTTTAAAAGTGAGTGTTAGTATATAGAGCTAGAGTATCTCCTGATCGGCGTCGCAGTTTTCAAAGTGAACGGCTTAAAGGGAACCGGTTGTTATGTCAGAGTGATAAAGTGATTCAATAAAAGGCAACACGGAACGAATAACTGAAAGGCCTAGAAAAAAAGTGACAAGCCTCTGAACTACTTTTAACACATTACTTAAAGCATGCGCTAGTTCCTTGATTCACCACTAACAACAAACCAAAAATAAAACGTAAATAACATCTGACAAGCAGAAAAATAGCAACGGGGTGATAACAAGCACTTTGCAACTAAATCCTAACACGTCCCCCAAAAGACTCACCAAGGCTTTTTACCGCACACATAAACTGCACATCGCCGAACGCTAATTTTTCGACAATGAAGCTGAACTATCTACTATCTTATTCGGAAGTTATTTGTGATTTCCTGAAAATGTAAGTGGGAAAATAGGGTCCGTTTTCGCCGGTTTACGTTAAATGGCGCCATTCAGCTCTGTATTCGAGAGTTCCGTCGGTCGCCATTTTCCTATTTAAAATTTTAGAAAGTCACTTACAACTTTTGAATAAGAAAACAGTTATTTCTGAAATTTTGGCATCTGGTTCTCACCGTTAGCGCTATATTTGGGCGGAGATTGAGCGTTCGGCGTTGCATATTTTATTCTTGTAGTGAAAAAACAAACAAACAAAGAAACTGTTATTTCTCTTGTGACATCTTGTAGAATCAGCATGTCCATTACTACGACAGAAATCCTTAAACTTGTAGGTGTAATATCATTTAGAGCATCTTAAGATTAGAAATACGCGAGTCGGTGAAGATCAGATACTAGAATAAAATCGCTAGTCTAGCAACATCTAAACAAACATTCAAGCATTAAAAAATAAATAGTCTGCCATTCTTGATAAACGTAACAACAAATAATTACTCGAATATTCTAAATTGCACAAAGTGTGGTCCACAAACGGCAACAACTATACATTTTCCACCTCATCAATTCGAGAAGGCCATTCTGTGAGACAAGTTAGGGCGACGATTATGCATTAGGAATGCTCATGTCTCTTTCAGTCGAGTTTGTTTAAAGTTGTTGACATATATGAAAATGTGTGTTATGATATTATATTGTTTAAAAAAGAAACTTAATACAGCGATTGCGTCATTTAACGCCTGTTTGCTGACAAAATCAGGTGGTGCAGTTTATAGATTCAGTACTCGATCCGTTACTGGGTTTTAAAACAACATTTGATCCAAGATTTATACCAGTGCAAGCTTTCTTTTGGTGGTCAAACAACCAGGCAAGTCATTAACTATGTAGTCATATGCACAATCATTATATTACATTTGCAGTCCGCACAATGTTGAGCGGATCATAGTTGCCTAACTACAGTCACTTTAGGATAACTATATTTTTTTATTTATTTCATTTCATTCAATATTTTCTCAGGGCCCGAAGGCATTACAGAGGGGAGTGGGCGGTTACTCAAAACACATAAAAGTGACATAATTGTTGCTTTTATACGACGGAAGACGCTCATGGTGGTGATGTCATTCTGCATGAACCGGAGTTTGATGATCAAGGAGAGTTGAAGTGAAAAAAAAAATAAGAAAGGGAAAAAAAAGAAGAAAGAGATAGGGCTAGGAATAGAAAAACTGTGTTCTATTTCTGACTGCTTCCAAAAATGATGTAACGCGATAGCGTTCGGGATAATTTCACCGTTTCAAAGTCAAGCTCCGGAACGTTTTCGCGTTTTTTTTTTTTTTCAAATTAAATTGTTGCATACTTAGTCACCAATTCAAATTTTACAAATACATTTAGAGGGGGAAATTGAGTACATGTAAAATACTTCCCTATTTCAGGTCATATACGAAGAAAGAAAAGAACGAATCGAGAGAAACGTAAGCAGATAGAAAACAAGTAGGGCAGAGGTAGCTAAATCAAAAAGAGGATGCGAGGTCTATATTTCTGCTAGAGATAGGGAAACACGAGCAAATAAAAAACAGTGGAAACAAAATAAAGACCTTTTGAGATTGAGACACTAAATGCTGTTAGAGGAAACGGTTAGCGAACGGCGACGTTTCTTTTTTCTTCTGCCGGACGACAGGACTAATGGGTTTACAGTCGATTCTATTGCCGACTAGCTTCGTCTGACCACCATTAATTTAACTTTAGAGTAAACCGTTCAATTGGTGTTTACCATTTTCATGACTCGTGGCTGACCGACCAGTGCTTAAGGCAGACAAAGGTGTATACAATGTTTTATTGAGCACTAATGGTCTAGTAACACGAGCACGGCGAAAACATTTTTAATGCGGAAGCATTAACTGTCGCGTGGAGCGGAGCCGGCGTTGTTCGTAACCACGAAAAACGGCAGAGAAGTATTTCTCTGTTGGTGAACCGAGGAATGTTGTAGTGGGTCGAGCCAACTTTCGTGTACAAGGCTTGTTCTCAAACACGTTCATTTGAGGGTGGTTGGTGAAACTCAGGCGAAAAAATGAGGCAATAAATAAATAAATATATAAATAAATGAATCAATCAATCAATTAATCGATGCGCGTGCCCATGAAAAGTGTCTGGTGTTTGTCGCGGTAGTATACTCCGTGGTCAAGGACGCTTGTTGGAGGGCGACCACCTCCGGATTTATGGAGATCACACATATCTTGTTTTGTTGTCGTCGATAATTTACGTTCAATATACTGTGTCGAAGTTAAACGAATGCATCTCCAAGTAAAAAAACGCATTGGTACAGGCAATACGTCTTCGACATCGTCGCTAAGACCAGCAAATACGTGTACAAGCAGCGCGATTTTAGCTCTCACGCGTGTCCAGCTTCACTTCAAAACTCGAGTCGAGTGCGCAAAGAAACAAATACTAAATAATTTAAGCCGGATGAACGCAGACATCCATCATTCTTTCAATGAGCAATGACTTCTTTTTTTCTTGGTGTATTATCTACAACGCGCTGCCACTATCGATCGAGTCAGGTGATTCTATGTGAAATGGAAACTGCCTCCGTGATCCTTCATTTACTCCGTGCTGCTGCGTTCCCCGCACACAGGAATGCACAGAAGCAGGGATTAAATGGCGGTTGTTCAGACCCTCCCAACTAGTGAGCGGCTGGCATTTGCGATGTGATCTCTACACGCGTTCCCGACTATCGATCGGCGTGATCGAGGAGTTATGGTAATGCGGGTGCCTTTTCGAATGACCCCGGTGCGATCGATTATGACTGCCTCTATGTAATACGACGTTGCCGGCATAACGCACAGGAGTGCTCCCCGTGTTCAACAATGCAACAAAATACATCGATAAAAAAAGAAAACAACGACAGATAATAGGATAGGGCATAGCATCACATAAAAAATTATTGGGTCGTTTTTGCTGTGGACACTCACAGGTTACGCTTTAGAGTAAAGACACTTTAGTTATCTCGATGCTTAAAACCATTGCTGCCAGTTATCTGGGCCTTTCTTTAAAACAGCAAGATATGGTTTTTAACGCAACTGGTTTTGTTATAATCTTCAGGGCACCTTTTCGTATGTTTTTGGCCATTGATATTGTCCTCTAAATTTAGCTGGGAAGTGATGTCACATGGCTTCGTGTCACGTGACCTATTCACACATCCAGTTTTTGAGCTAAATTTTGTGGAAAAAGAATGACGTCACCTGACACGATGTCACTGACCTATGCAAAAAACTTCAGTTTTATCGCGAGATTTAGAGAAAAAACTGATGTCACGTGACCTCAACACCAATGCCCTTTTCCCTCCAGAATTTAGCGAGGGAAACGACGTCACATGACTTCATGTCACGTGATCTACACACACCTTCAGTTTCCCCGCTAGATTTGGGAGGGGAGAATGTTGTCACATGACGTCACGTGACCAATACAGGAATTTAGTTTCAGCGCTAGATCTAGCGGGGAAATTGACGTCACATGATTTCAACACCAATTCAGTGTCCCCGTTAAATTTAGCAGGAAAAATGTCGTTACAAGACTTGGTGTTACGTGACCTCAACACCAATTCAGTTTCCTCGCTAAATGTAGCGGAGAAAATGGTGTCACATGACTTGATGTTACCTGAGCTTCACACGAATTCAGTTATCCTCTAAATTTAGCGGGAAAACTGACACGTGACCTGCAACGGCCATCTTAATTATGTGTGCGCTTAATTAGACAACAACATAGTAAGTTATGACTGAAGTTTCATCTTTTAAAGATGTTAAACCACTCAGCGACATAAAAGAAAAGCGATGCAATAAGAACTTCCTGACGCCGTGTCCTAAAGCACTGGAAGACGCATATTTTGAATCGTAACGCTCGCCAGCGACGCCCGCGTTAGCACCAAGCGGAAAAATGGCGGCGTCCCGAAGAAAACAGGGGAGTAGAGTGCTGTTGGTGTACTCTAGAGGATTAGGTTTTCGCAAAACGATACCGATACACGTGGCTGGCGCTGCCGCATTCAAGCGTGCTTTGAACCGCTCTCCCGGAGCGGTTTTGAGCTTCCGCTAAATAATTCGCTACACCTTCCTATCGGCGACCTGAGCGACCAAACTCGTCGCTGTGGTCGGCCTTCCGCGATTGACCAAGAGGTTTCTACGACTTTCTAACGTAAACGTTCTTTGGCTATAGGGTTTCGGTATTTCGTGAAGCCTAGATAAAATCGTGGCCGTTAGGCTTGACACTGATTGGTTGACCGGTGAGAAAGGAGGAGTGACGTGCTCGACACTGATTGGTTGGTTAACGGGGAGGTCATGCGACCAAGGGGTAGGCGAGGTGGAGTGAGGTACACGAGGTGAAGCTCCACCACCTGTGCGCACCGAGCGAAAGGTACTTGGAAGGCCCTGAAAGATCGCCAGGTTTATCAGCCCGATTAGCGGTAGTATCGTCGCTTCATTCTAGGAACAGCCAAGAAGGTTAGAAGACAAGTAGAGTGCATGATGTCATTTTTAAGCATTGTATTAAAAAAAAGTAAAGCACGGCAGCACGGGGCATGCTGGGTGGCTGGACAGCTGGCGACGAAACGAAATTGTATGGCGTCGCGCGGTGCCGTGATGGGGCTTAGCTGCCTGATCGCCTGCAGAAATCGCACCGGTTGTTCTTCCGCGGGTATTTTGTCTCACCGGTAAGGCCCTCGTGCATTACATTCCGAATTTTGGGGTAACGTGAAAGAATTAGTGAGCCTCCGACGCTCACGGAACTGAGAAAGCGGTGGATTTCGTTGTTCGGTCACTGTCGCGGCAATAACGATCCTATCGAAGAGGATCCGGGTGTGCACACTCCGTGACTCTGTGCACTTCAAAGCAGATGTTAAGAGCGTGTCGAAGGAAGTGTTGAGCCGGACTTCTCCAGTGACAGTTCATACGTCGGTTTCTTCTATTCCAGAACGTCCCCTCTCCTTTACCCGCAGGTAAAAAAAAAAAAAGCACATCTGGGACATTTGGTTAATGGAGACGCATTCAGTTGTTACTTACAAAAGTACATCACACGCGAGACCAAGATGCACGCGCCGCAGTCAGCATGATGCATGTACAGTGCTAATATACGCGTGGAATAAAAGAAGAGGAAAACTAAATTGCAATAAGGAAGCGGACGCGCACTGGTCGGTCGGCTAAACGTCTCAAAGTGAGCTAAGTCGTCAATCTCTGCAAAGTGCCAAACCGAGTTACGTATTTTCCTCCAGTCACCATATTTCCATACATCCACACGCTGGTTCCGCTCTGATTTAGGAACATCTATCAAGTTCATTCGTATATACGTGAGGTCGTACGCAATCGGCTCTCGATGTTATTCTTCGGTTGAGATGTTCACCAACGCGAGCCCCAGCCGACTGTACACGGCAAATGCATCGCGATCATACGCTTTGCGCGAGTGTCCATCAGCGCTCCTATCAACGCCTTGCTCCGTTCAGCAAGAACATGACGACAGTCATCGGTAATCAACGAGTTTCTAGGAAACACGATCAGAACTGAACTCCAGACGTAATCGCAATCGTCGAGCACCTCTGTTATGCTTGGAAATCTTATTGTGTGGTTACTTCACGCACGGCGTTCTCTCGCGACAAGCTCGTTTGTCATTGGCTGTACAACCATGTAGAACCGGGGGCATCTCGAGATAGGCCCCTATAGTTGAGGAGGTTTGTTCTGGTTTGGCGCGGGGGAGGGAGAAACCGTGAGAAAGAGGCGAGCGTCAAGAGGGTATGGCTTGCGGGAGCTACGGGGCTGACGTCATGGCCTCTCCATTTCTTCTAACCTCCATTGAAAATACACAGTACGCGTTAAGATGAAGAGGACCGAGAACGTAAGTTTAAAACCTGGAAACTCAGAGTATTGCTAAACGTTTGTAATGCCAAAAACGTTCCACGTAAGCAACCCGAGTACCTATCAATTTGCCATAGATTTTTGTTTCGTATTTAATGGACTGAAATGAGGGGAACGTCAGAAAGTCAAGTTGAACCGGGTAGCGCCTGAGAACGCAACGACACCGACTCTCCGTCGAGTCGTTTACGCGCATCATCGAACTTGTCGTTCGCAATTGACGATACATAGCGAGGGCCACAACTTTTGACGTCATGGCGAGGGAAAATCCCTGATCTCGACGTCAAGCATAAGAACCATAAGGGGGCGCCACCGAAACGTCTCCTTAGTAACCTACAGAGTGAGAATGGCAAAGAGGACTTCCCATGGTCCCATCTAGTCTTGGGTAAGTTACTCTTAAAAAGTAATTCGTTACAGTTAGTTACTTTCAGAAAAAAGTAGCGAAGCTACCGGTACAGTTACCGCAACAAAAGAGTAACTCGTTACAGTTACAGATACTTTTAAGAAGTAACGACGTCACTTTTTAATTACTTTTCTATAACACAAAAAGTTTTGGGAAAAACAAAAAAAAAAAAACGCCCTCACCAAGTTTTATTGCATAAAATTTAAAAGTATGCTTTTACTTTATATTGTAACTTAGCAGCAGTTGCTTCTCGAAATGAGTGTCTGCAAGTTTCCTTCGTTTGATGACGAACACGTCCCTGCCCTTGCTGAACAGGCGCTCAACTGGCGCGCTGGATGGAATTGCTGTGTTGTGTCGTAGGAACAGGTTTTAGATTGCCGGGTAGGCGTTGAGGCAACAGAGTGCCGTTTTCTCCGCAGTATGCAAAGTTTGCATACTGCGGTCAAGTTGTTAGGAACCACCTTTACCACAGCAAAATACTCTCTGTTCGCCGGCCATGGTAGTTCTATTTTGTTCGGATCAACATCCCTATCCTTGGTAGCACTAGCACATTGCTGGCTCGTTGAAGGTTGCGCTGGGTTCATAGAGTTCCGGGACATAAGTCAGTTTGTACCCGGCAAGCCAAAAACAAACTCTTCGCAAACAGCAGTACATTTTGCCTCCGCAAATCAAAATATGAAACATCGTAGTGCCCTCGCGTGTATTCTTGTTCCACGGTTGATACACCCAATTAAAAAGCGTTTGCGCAGAAAAAAAAACAAAAAACCCGCAACATAGACAGTGCTTCAAGATGCTAAGATGTAAGTGCTCAGTCACAAAGTACAAGCGCGTGCGTAAAGATAACTAGATTTTATTTGCATCAAATATGCACATTCGGGTCGTGACTCGCGAGAAAGAACATATTCACAAGTTTGTGCAAGGCCAACTTGACGCTCAAAATGTCGGAACAGACAATTTGGCAAGTGCAAGAAATAGCTAGATTGTACTCGTTCAATGACGTGTTATTTATAAAAAAAAAAACTGAAAAGTAACTACAAAAGTAACGTCGTTACTTTCATCGTTACCTAAAAAAAAGTAGTAGAACTACAGTTACAAGTTAAATTTAAAAAAAAGTAACTCGTTACAGTTACAAGTTACCAAAAAGTAACGAAGTTACAGTAACGCGTTACTACCTAAGACTGGTTTCATCTCGATCGCTAGTTTTCTACCTTCGATATGGTTTCGGGCTTCTCGTGAGCCTCGAGCCTACGAGCGTAGTCAAAGCATGACGGAAAGCTACGAGCGCCTGCTAGACGCAGGGAATTATAAGAAAAAAACACTTCTTTATGCACTTCACAAATGCACATGGAGGCAAAAGTGACGTAGTCAGGCTCGTCCGCCACGCCACTATAAACGAAACCTTCTTTTGTCGCAGTGTAGTAGTGTGCTTGTGTTGGGGGAGAGGGGGGGGGGGGCAAATATATGACGCAGAAGTGGGAATGACCCAATGCAGTGCGTCAGCCTAAGGCGACTCATGGACTGACCACGAGCACTGCGTAAGTGCTCCACTTGACTTAAAGTGCGATCAATACCCGGCGGACATTTGGGTTTAAGTTACGGCGGTGACGGGAATCGTCGATCCCGGTGAAAAGCGTAGCGCATTTCTTCATTACATTTGCTTCGATTCGAACGCCAACTGGTGTAACATTTGAAAAAGAAAGGTCAGCACTAAATAAAGCAACATAATTCCATCCACAGTAAATAGTGCGTGATATTACATTTGCGTAATGTTGAAAACGTTGTCAACCTTTTAAAACTCCTATTCTTTTTTTTATATAAATGCGGCATTATTTTTTTTTGTTGAATAGCAATTTAGCATAACCATCACCATGGAACTAAATGACATTGAATAATTACGTGTAGAAGGATTCAAGGTCAACGTAATTCAAAATCGGAATGACATATTCGCTGGAAATAGCGTTAGTTTCCCGTGTGGTATGGGCATTCTCTTGCAGCAAGCTTTTGTGCCTCACTCTAGAAATTGAAGCTACTATGGCGCACATGGTTTTAGAAAATGAAAAGAAACCCATTTAATTCATAGCAGATCCACTGATAGAAGCTAAAAACCAAAAAAAAAACAATCTATGTCCATCTTGATAAGAAAGCCCTTGCACTAATAATTGGAGTAAGCAATTTTTGTTAATATTTTAAGTGTAGAGACTTCAGGTAATCACGGGCCACAAGTCACTGTTAGGTATTCTAGGTGCTGACAGACCCCATTAAGAAAAAGATAACAAAGTATGTGACCCATTTCAACCATATCGAATACTACTACCGAAAAAACCCATATAATGAATTTTATACGCGTTTCTCATTTAAGAACACCCGGGCCAATTTTATGTTTGGCAATGGTTGCCTACCATATTTTTCCTGTCAAACTGCACATAGATCGCGCTGTTTTCATTCACTTGTCTTTAATCGCATTTCAGTTAGCTATATTTAATGAATTTGGCGGACAGCAGCCATACCCTATTTTGCGTGTTTTATGCGTATGAAACGTGTATACCCGATGAGAGATTGGCATAACAACTTACATTTTTTAAACCCACTGATAAAAGTACTTAGTTTTCAAATTTGCCTTCATATGGGCTTTTCATATAGTATAAGGGAAAATAAGTAGTTTAGGTGTATAAAGATTTTTTTTTTTCAGTAGAACAGACACCAGCCTAACCTAGAGGTAGGCATCTAAACTTGCAAGCTACAGCTACAGTGTGGTCTACCGCCCTTGAAGAAGACGGGGACATGCTGATGCGTCATTTTTTTTTAAACTTGCGATTGGTAAATTTAGTGTGTTAAGGCCCGCAGATGTCTGTCTGCTGAAAGGCGGCTGCAAAGTGATCTCTTCAGAGATTGTCTAAAAATTTACTGAAGAATATAACGCTTGTCAAGGGTACGTGAGTTTCTCTGGACAGGATCAACTTTATCTATGAGAACCCGATTTGCAACCCTACGCTACAAAGACACAAGAACACATTGGGCAAGGCACTTACTTGCTTGGTATGGGATACAAGAGGGGTTGTTTTTTGAAGTCATTGACTTGCAGAGTCCTTGATCGATTCGGTAAAAATAAACACGCCGTAATCGTCATAGGAAAATAGGGTTTGGACACTTTTACGTTTAGTGGCCTGGTATTGTCGAATTCATCAAACTAAACATCCACAACCACATCTCGTTCAAACAACAATAGAAAGCATTTGCAGCCAGTACCAACAAAGCCGCGGCCGTTTTCCCAAAACACCCAAAGAAATTATCTCCCGAAATCGACACCACCGTGTCAATTTCGGGAGATAATTTCAGGTAAAGTATTTCGTCGTACTTGTTTTGTACGTATTCTAAGTGGCCAGAGGTAATGGTCGTTCTGTCACGTTGCAGCTAATGTTCTTCAACAGGTTATATTGTTGTTGATTCTTATCCGCGTTCTCCTCCTCGCGTTCCGACAAGCCTAAGACGCATTTTGGAGCACTTGCTCACCGTACAGTCACGGAATGGCGAAGAAACGCAGCGGCAAGTCCAGGACCTCTCATTATCGCTGCGTAACCAATCAGATTGCTGCATTAGCCGATGGGGGACGCAAATGAACCAATTGGGTAGCAAAAAGCTTGAATTAACATAATGTGCCACGCCCTGGGTTCCTTAAGCTCTCGGTAATTATATAGTCGTACAAAAAAAAAAGTTATTTTATCTTGTCCGGGCCGGGACCGCCCAGCGCAGGTCACATTCCCACTTTTATTGCTTTGGAGGGGGTCATCCCACCCCGTTGCCTCCGTAACTACGACCCCCGGCATGGCTTGTACACGAGCCTTCGATGAAATGGCGTCTTTGTGTTCCGGCCCAGATGAAACTATATTTCCATCGCCGTTATTAGATCGGCCGAGTTGCGGAAATGCGCTCTGGTTGGGGGCGTTCGTTCGAGTGTCGCCTGTTAGAGGGCGCACGCCCCGCATTAAGAGCAATTAGCATCATCGTTGAATACATACCCTTGTTCGTTTTTTTTTTTGAAGGCGACAGAATGCTTAGAAATATTGAAATTGTTTTTGTTTTTGTTTTCAAATATTTTCATATTGACACTGCATGCCATAGAGTCATGAACCGTGGGGATACATTTAATGTTAAAAATAAATAAACAACCTTTTTGGCGTTGTTTGAGACGTGAAACATATTTCAGGCACATTTCTGCTGAGGTGGGTGTCAACTTAAGCTTGTCTCGATTATGTCTGACAAATTCAGAAAGGCACGGAATGTGTACCAAAGTTGAAAGCTGGGCTAGTTGGTGTAGCCTAAACATAATGTAGGTAAAAAAGCGCCGAACGACAGACTAGACCAAAGCAACAAACAAGACGTGGCAGGCGCTGACTCGCAACTAAAGGTTTTATAATAGAAAACATAAAAACGAGGCAGGTGATAGAGGTTTTTTGCATAGCGGAAAGCGAGCCACAGTGCATCAGCGAGCCGTCGGTGACGCGATTTGTGTATGGGAAATTATTTTAGAGCGCAGCTCTTAGGCGCCCGTTTCCGGCTTGAGCGGCATCGCCGTCAGCGTCGCTGTCGGCGTAACCGCGGTGACGTTTCGGCACGGTGCCCAAACGTCACCGCGGTATATAGGGCTCTAGGAAACGAAAGGCCCTAGTGACGTTTCGGGGAGGGGGAGGGAGGAGGAGGGGGAGAGGAGGAAGAGGAGAAGGAGGAGGAAGAGGGGGAGGAGGGGAGGTGGAGCAGGAGGAGGGAGGAGGGGAGGAGGAGTAGCAGGGAGGATGAGGTGGGGAGGGGTATACCCTCCCCTCAGTACCCTTCCCTCCTCCTCCTCAAGAGCTGCGCTCTAATTCGGCGTTACAGGGAGTTGTAAACGGCTTTCATTTTTTTTTACTTCCAGAATAAAAAAAAAGGAGGGGGGAGCACGCGGCACGTGGATGACCAGTGCCCTATGTGATGAGGCAGAAAGGTTGTCGCATGTGTCGATTGCTGCCTTACGTGTTTACTTTTGATGTTTTTTGTAATAAAACCTTAAGTTGCGAGTCAGCGCGTGTCCCGTCTTGTTTGTTCCTTTCTTCTAGTCTTCGTCGTTCTGCGTTGTTTTACCTACATTATGTCACGGAAAGCGTTAGGAATAAGCTGTGCGCAAGCTGCGTGTGTATGTGTGACGTTAAACACAAACCAAACGACGTCATGTCGTGACGTCACGTGAAGTCAAGTGACTGAACACAGTCACGAGACCTTTGTGCTGATGAGGTGTGTAGCCTTTCTTATAAAACCCACATTCAAATTCCAGTTCAAACCCAAATATCACCCGTTTGCACGCGACCGATTTAATGGATTTACCAGACGTTTCCTTCTTCCCCAACTCAAAAAGTGCATTAATGAAAGAAGCAATCTTAACAGAGCGAATCCTTTGGAAACGTTTATTGCCCAACCATCACGGCAGACAACCAATGCATGAATCAATACTGAATTCAAGCGGATATCGTGCGATTTAAAAATACCAGAACACAAGAAAGTGGGTGTCCTCGCCTTGTCAGCAAACAGAGCTCCCCGCATAACGCGTTTTATACACAAAAACAACCCTCGACTGAAATGCCACAGTTGGCTGCCTTCCATTCACGATTAACAAAAGCACACAAAAAAAAGTTTCATCACAGACAAGGAGCGCAACTACAGAGACCGAGAACAAGGCACACCAACACAGGTAGTCTGAGTCGGATTTTGCGGAAGGGCGCTCATTGGACCCTTGTGACAAGGGCGCGGCGTCAGTGTCGCAACCTCCAATCGGCGCGCTATGTGAACCCAGGTGCCAACTTTGTTTCTCACTAGTCTATACTTTTTTATTAGCTTAAGTCCAGACGCAGCCGATGCTACGAACTAATGGGATCAATCGAGAAGCGTCTGATTGGTCCGATTAGCTGTCTGATTGCTTCAATCAGCTCGCATCGTCGGCTGCGTCTAGACATAATGTGAAAAGAAAGGTAGGGCTCTCGGAAACGAAGGGTGCTTCCTTTCTCGTATGTTTGGTGTTCAATGCCTATTTAAAAAGAAATCTGTTCGATCAAGGTCAGTTGTGTTCGATGCATTTTGTTTCAGTATTTGTGTTGTCCCGTAAGAAAACACACACACACAAAAATTGTTATCTTTTATAATTTATATCTTCCAATATAAGAAAATTATTATTTCTGGCGCAATATTGAGCTCCAGATGTTGAATCAGCCCACGAGGACATTGCAGATAAATTTTGTTCAAATCCCAGGTGTATCATAATTTTCCCTTTTTTTTTTTTCTCGAGTCTTTCGTTTTAAAGCTACTCAATTCAAATGGTCAGTGTATTCCAGTGAATATCACACCATTTATAAGAGAATGTGGTGCTGCTTTAAAAATCAGATGGACACATGTTTTTTATTGGTCTGCGTTGCGTTTCTCTGACGCGGTTGAGACTAAAACCGAAAACGATTCCTGCACACACACACACATTTTGAAAGTTCACTTTCTTGTAGAATACAATGAGGGCCAATCACGTCAACAAAAAAAAAAATACAAGCAAATGACAAAGCGCGTCCCACAATCATACAGGCGGTTTAATTTGTATTTCGAACAGATATATTTAAAAAAGTGTGTGTGTGTTTGTGGGGGCGGGGGTGGACTTTTGACGAGTGTCGTCTTTACAAATGTATTTTTCAGGCTTCGCGGACTTTAGATGAGGGGATAATCGTCAGGTTAGGTTTGGCTGAACTAAAATTTGTTAATCGACTTTTATTATTGGTTTTAACGTGGTAGCGTTAATGAGCTCATAACGCAGAAAAGCCGGCATCGGTGGCGTGCCGCTAAACTCCTGATTTCTTGATAGGTTCATGAGGTCACTTTGAGCGGGAATTTGAAATCAACCCACAACGCTCACGTGAAACGTGACGTCACGCCTCGGAATGAAATTGATTAAAAAACATGACATGTAATGTGATTTAAAGGTCTCCGCATGTCTCAAATGATTTCACTTCATAAAGTAATTCATTTGTCTTAAGCGACACAAATTTGAAGAATTTTAGGCGAGATTCGAACCCACGACCCTTCGGTTGCGAGCCGTGTTTGGCTCGGGACCGATGGGTCGTGTGTTCAAATCCCGCCTAAATTTCATCATTTTTTTTTTCTGACTAGGCCATGTCCACCGCACCTCCGGCTCACCGGCAGGAAGAACATGAGAAGCAAATGAGGAGGCGATGCGAGAGGGGCCCGATAGCGCTATAGTGTTCCACTCTTAAAGGTGAAGCTTAAGTGTCCTCCATGTTTCACTTTATAGACAAACGCGCAATTCTGACGTCACACAGCAGTGGTGCCGGTGCCATTGACACGGAGCATGCGTAGTCATACCTCTGGTTTCTGCGCACTCTCAGAGCGCACACCCGGGGTGGATGCAGGCTTGTTTCAAACGCGGGCTTGTTTCTGAGCAGCGCGTTGGTCGATAAGGGGGCTTCAGCGGGCCACCGATACCTTGTCTCCCCCCGGTTAATAGGCCCTTTACTAAACCACATTAAGCAACATTGGCCGCCACCATTTCTTGGTCATCCTGATGATATCCCACACTGCCAGGTGATAAGGGGAGAAAGTTGGCTTAGGAGGGCGGAGGGAAGCATATGTTTGTCTTTTTAGTCTTAGGCTAGGTGGTGCAAGTTACCGCCCGTAACAAACGATATAGCAATTAACAGTCATCTATTCATCCATCCATTGGGCGCGAAGAGGGTGAGTGGGTCCGAGTCCCCGCCGGACGTTGACGCAGCCCTCCAGGCCATTGCATGATCAGTGTAGTTCGCCAAACAATGGCGGACTCGAATGATTGGCGCGGCGGAAGCCAAATGGCGCTCACTTTTTAAAATGGGCCTATGCTTCATCTCACCTTAGCACGGACTAACTGCGAAGGCTGTGCAAGCGCGAGCGGCTAGCTTCGACTGCCTTGACTGGAGCACTCGCTGCACGAGCGCTCGTGAAGTCGTCGAGGCTTCATCCAAAGCAACTAGCTCGGGCTTTTGGCACGCGCGGCTAACAATAGTCCATGCTAAGGTGAGACGAAGGAGTGCGGCGCGCGCACCGGATGAATGGGGCGGCGCTTGAGGTCCTCATCGTAAGGTACGCTTCAGCAGTTAGATGCGCCAGCTGCGAGGCCTCGCGTTTGTAAAATAACAAATATGGCAGCGGGCCTGCGAGACCATTACGTGTTTCAAACCGTACAAATTTCATTGGCCGAAGCTCTGACACTACAAAGAAAAAATACCACCTGACTCTATTGGCTTTTTTTTTTTTGTTGCCCCGTCAGTACGTAGATTATAAATTTTTATTTATTTCAACCCCCCCCCCCCCCCTCGATAAAACAATTTAAATAAAAATCGGCATGTCGTTTATAACGTTTACTCGTTAAAATAAAATAGTCATGAAACATTTTAGACTTTAAGTATATTAAATAAAGAATTTGTAAAGCCTACCGTATTTACTCGAATAATAGCCGCACTGTTTATGAAGAAAGCCTGAGGGTTCGCTTTTCCGCGGAGCACGCAGATTGCCAATCACCGCGTTCGAGAGCATGATTCCAGCTGTTTACGGGACAGAGATAACGTCTTCGTGCCAAGATACCATCTTAGAAGATTGAATTTGTATGGAGAATCGTATTCTCGATCTGGTTATTCGCTATGGTATTCATGCGCAACGCAATGATTGGTTGTATATGTGTTCTGTGGGAAAGTAGACACAAGGGCATTTTTCATAAATAGTGCGGCTATTACTCGATTAAATACGGTATATTGAAATAGAAAAGCAAATGTTTTGTCTCGCGCAGTTTGACTCATTAGCGGGTTAATTTTATTCGGATTTTGTGCCCATCATAACTTGGTTACAGGCTTAAGTTGGGCTAGTTGATACATATTAGTGATGCGTCAGCTCGAACTTACAGAAACAGACATAGAAATGACAGGACAATTCGCAACTTTAACGAACTCTAGAGGGTCCACTGGTGCCCATAAATTAAAATGGTTGTCATCTGGATTATCGTTATAGAACGTGTGAGGCTGGGTTTGCGGCTCGTAAGTTATTCTAGTTTAACAATATACGAGCTGTATTAGAGCTTTACTTTCTTTCTTCACGTCAGGAAGGCGTTGGCAAACACCTTTATTGTGAAACCGATCATCCAGGAGCTAGGGGGCGCGATATTCACGTCGCGGTACTACCATCGCTGAAAGTTGCGAATAGCTAACAGCTGACTAACAGCTTTAGTACTCTTCCTCTTTGCATGTGCAATCGTCTTTTTTACAAGCTGTTCTTATATACATAAATTAACAAAATAACTCTTAGTTTGAAATAATATTTAATCAAGAAAATTATTAAATTTACCGTCACCCGCTCTTCCTACGAGTTTTCTAGGCGTGGCACACCGCAAATATTGTTCTTTTTTGTTGCTGTGGATTGGGACGGGCAGTCATCTGGGCGTTGCACACCGCAAATACTGTTATTCTTTGGTGTGGAATGTTATGGACGAGGTGCTGACCACTGGTGCTAACACATTCTTCCCCGTGTTCTTTGACGGCTAGTGCATCGAGCATCTCATGTGCAAACGAATTCTTGTCTGTTGCCAGGATGGCAATGTTGCTGAATGCTGCACTGCATCTGCAAGTCTTACAATGAACTGGTAAATGCCCTGCTGCTGTACCCTTCACACATGCTGCATGTGCTCTAATTCTGTCGTTTATGCAATGGTTTGTTTGTCCAATGTAACATTTACCGCACGAAAGGGGAATCTGATACACGACTCCTGTTTGGCACTGGGCATAACTTGTGCTGTGGAAGATGTTGCATGTTTTCGTGTGGTTTGTTCGTTGGTGAACTCTTCTGCACATAGAGTATGCTTTGTTTGGTGCTGAGCAAGGTACTTGTATGTTCTCTCTTTTTGCGATCTTTTCTATCTTGTGGGTAATCCCAAGTATGTATGGTATAACGATGTTTTTTTTCGGGTATTTGTTTTTTCTTTGGAGTTTTCCGTTGTGCGTTTCAATTTCTTGCACATGTTCTCACAGAATTGTCGGGTATCCTGCATCGCGCAGTCTGGAAATTTGTCTTTTAAACCTTGGACCACGCTGGTGTTCGCAAGGGTCCTTGAGGGCAGAGGCAAGCGCTGTGCTGGCAACACTTCTCTTGATTGTGCTTAAAGGGGGACCAGCAGTCGGGTGCTCGTGCTCCTGCTCGTGAGCTCACGAGCTGGAGCACGAGCACCCGACGGCGGACGGACATTCGGACATGGCTAGCCCCTAAGGAGCTTCGTCCCTAAAAAAGAGGGCGAGGAGGACTTCCCGCCAGGCTGAAGAATATTCCTGCTGGTCCCCCTTTAAGTGTCCAGACGTAAAGGGAAGAAACCACTTTGTTGACCAGGGTTCGTTTAAATTCCATCGCAAGATCTAGGAACTTTATAGAATTGTTTATGGGTGATTCATGTGTAAACACCATATCCGGGCAACTGTCTTGAAAACATATGATAGTATTTTCTCTGTGTCATTCTTCCTGGTCACCTACCCCTGCGGCATAGAGTACCGAAATATCATCCACGTACATAAAGATACCTTTGATGTTCAATCCTCGTGTATTTAGGTTATTTTAGATTATTCTGTCGCATGCTGCCAGGTACAGATCACATAATTGAGGCGCCACCCTATATTTAATGCGTACACAACGTTTTTGTACACATTTTTTATCTTAATATGCTACAGCTGTCGCCGTCAAATATACACGCAACAGCTTTAAAAATTAGTCTAATTTAGTCATGCGGCATTTTGAAACGTCGCCTTGTTCCTAGACGGTGCCTCGGAGAATTTTCATGAGGCTTATGTGGGGCATTGAGTAATATATATCTTGGATATCAATGGAGATTCCTGAGGTGATATCCCTTCTCATTTTAATGTAGATATATAATGAGTTCTTTTGAATTTTTGATACTATAAGGATTTTATACTTTACCAGCGACAAGTGTTTTGCCAAAAATGTAGATACATTTACTTTCCAAGTTCCCCTTTCTGACACAATTGCCCGAAAAGTGTTTTCACCTCGTCCATCACTATTCACGCCAAAGAAAATAGTATTTATGGTGTGCAACACCTAGATGACTGTCCATCACAATGCCACGCCCAAATAACTGGTAGAAAAAGCGGGTAAAGATAAATGTAATAGATTTCTTGCGTAAATTTTATTTTAAACTAATACTTAATTTATGTATACTTACATTAACACATGTGAAGAAGAACAGTACTAAAGCAAAGTTGTTAGTCAGCTGTTATCTGTCCTGTTCTTTCCACGTCTATTTCTGTAAGTTCAAGATGACGTACCACTAACATCACATCATAACGCTGCGCAAAAATGTTCCAGGTGAAGTTTAACACATGTACTGTTTTGCGGGTAGTTTCTGTTTTTTATTATCTCAGGTACGAATATACTATATGAATTTAGGCGTACATTTTTCTTTCACGTGCATGCGCGTAGAAGCAGAATAAGACGAATGCCGTGAGTGAGCACTGTGTCTGTGTCTTCTTGCCCTTGCGTTTATTTTGCGCTGTTTTCTGTTACACGTATGTCTACGTGCTTGCGTGATATTGATTTGACTAAAACGTATAAATCCTGTTCATATTTATTATTTATTTACGGAATTACAACGCGCAGTGTGGGATCTTTACTTTCGTTTAGAAGTTTAACGCTTCCATAGATGTTTTTCCTAATTATATTTATTAAATTTGATTGGCCCTCTTGTATAATTCCGAATGGCTATTTGAGGTATTTGATTTAATGAATGAAAGAGTGAAAAAATAAATAGATGAATAAAAATATAAATGAATGGATGAATGAATAAATGAATGAACGAATGAACGCCTCTAGTCACTGGCAGAATGAGACCGGCAGACAGGAGCTTGAGATGGATCCCCTCCAGCGCGAGCTTTTCACATTCGAAAACGCCTCGGCGTTTTATGCACATCCAGCGCGCACGCGCAGCACGGCGGCTGACTTGAATGGCAGAATGAGAACGCCCTGTCGTTTCATTCTGTCCGAAACTATAGCGACAACCTTACGGAAAATATTGTCGGGAAAAAACATGTCTAGTGGATAGAGCAGCCGTTACCCTAGCGGGGTCTCGGAACGGGCAGATATCACGCTATAGCCATGGGCGCAGCCATTGATTAATATCGATGGCAATGCGGCTTCCCCCTCGTCAACGTTTTTTTGCTTGCCTTAGTGTGAAGCTTTTTCGATATTTGTTCGTTTGGTAAGAAGACGTGTTATATATCGATACGTCAGAGTTCCTTCGGGGTCGCCTGGCCACCGGACGCCAATTACAAGCGTACAATTTCTTCTTTTTTTGCAATTGCTATAATTTCAGAAATTGTTAAACCTGGCGTTTATATAAAGTCGTGTATTATTTATTTAAATATAAAGATTTTCTTCTATGCCGCAACCCGTTTAAGAAAAAAAAGTAAGTGGTTTGGGGTATATATCTGTATTTGACACGTCCGCAAATATAAGGTGTCAACGAAATATTTTTTTCATTTGCAAAAATAAATTACGCATTAGTGAATGCTCAATTTTCTATCAAGTGTGGTGCTAGAGTAGTCGGACTAGGTTCCAAAGTTTGAGAAGGAACCGTTATTTCATTCAAAGGTTGTAAGTGATATTTAGAAAGCTTCAGTGGGAACATGGGGATCGATGAAGCCCCCGAATAGATGAGACTTAATGGCACCAACTGCCGGTAACGGGCCCTATGCATACATTTAGGTTATTTGGACACCCTGGTGGCATAAAGCGTTAGACCAGGTTTCCCGAATATTGAGCCTTTTCTGGCCATCTCCTCTGCGGGGCGGTCAAGAGTAACCGACAACGCGAACGGCGCCCGGTCGCTGATAATAAGACGGCACAAACGTACGTGCGGGAGCCGTGTGGATGGAGGCGCGCGACCACAACAGCCAATTATAATGCTCACGTGTAAAACAGGCGCGCTGTGTCGTTCTCCCAGGCAAGTAGCCGCAAGGGAAATCCCTACAAGATTCAGAGAATCGCGTATGCTATAACTTTGGAACATGACAACGGTTAGCTCTAAAATTTCGGCGTTTGATCCGCGTCGCTTACGCTACATTTAGGCAGAAGCTGAGCACTTTACGATGTAATGTTTGATTTCGTGGTAAAAAAAAAAAAGTATAATGTGATTTTGTTTTGTTGGCACGCTGCAGTTTGCGAGTTTGTTGCTCTATAGTCGAACCAGGTTTAAAACATCATCCGACAAGCTGGGTAAACACCGATTCTCGTACGCAGAAAAAAGAACAACAAACAGTTTTCTGGAGACGCGAACAACCCTCATCAGACAACGTCACACGACGTGTTTTTCTCCGGGAGCCGTCGCGTCCCCCAAAGTCGCGACTGCGCGGTTTCTGGCAAGCCGATATCCGCAGCCGCCGTGCCCGCGTCCCCATGACAACCCATCGATGACGCCCAACTGGGGATAAAAGTCCTGGTTCGCCGGTGGTGCGAGACCATCGGGCTTATACTGATCTGCGGCGGAGCAGATCGCTTCGAGCTTCGGTAGCCTCGAGAGCTCGCAACCGATACGGGGATTGCGACAACCAGCTTGCACGCGACGTGGAAGGGTTTAGCAAAGTCTTTGTATGCACGTTACTCGAAAAGGTCATCGATTACAATTACAATTACTCTTGCTTATAGAAATATTCACTTATATTACTAAATTACTCGAGAAAAAAAAAGTGTTTGGCCATTACTCGAAAGGTAACCGTTACTTTCCCCCTTAATGCAAATTTTCAAAACGACCGATTTTGCTGCCATTTTGAAAACGGGCCTTTCGTGCGGTCCATTATTGAATCAGGATAACCGAAGTATCAACAACTTATCTTCTTTTTTCACTCATTGGATAAATTGGTGAATTCACCAATCGGGGAATTTGCAAATTCACCAATTGGTAAATCATCCTCCCATCGGAGGCTTGATTCGAGAATTCTTTGGTAGGCCACTTGTTGAAACAAACGACACCAATAAAAAAGGGAGGGAAAAACAGTAACTGTTAAAAGTAATCCTAGTTCTTCCAAACGTAGTAATATTACTCTCGCGATTATTTCTTAAGAATTGGTATTCAAATTATTAAAAGATTACTCCTAAACGTAATCGATTACGAATAATTGGATTACTTGAAATGAGAACCGCACGAGTGAGGTTTGGGTTGGCTAGGGGCGCCTGAAACGAGCCTTCGATTCGTCAATACATCGAAAGCAGACGTCGCTGTTGTCGCAGCTGGAGCCATTAAAGAGTATTGATAGACCAAACGATAGAGCTATGCTTTTTACTATTGGGAGCTCGTACCCGTCACAACGAAGAAGGGACTGAGCACGCTTCCGCTAAGCCAGCTATTCGCAGCGTACGGTCTACAAAACCATATAAGCTGCGCTTGAATCGGTGTAGCTTCAGTGTAATGCCACTTCAGCCGTATCGTTGCGACAAATCAATGTTCCCCGCTATCACCTTGTTTCCCAACCAGCTCGCCTGCATTCTCTCACTTCTGTAAAAAACAAGAAAAAAAATGTATTTTTGTTCCAAAACTTAAACAAGCGACGCCCGTTAGGCACTCAGGCGACAAAATGGCGACGCTAAAGAGTTACTTGTGCGTAAACAAATTTCACGTTACGGAAATGGAATAATGACCTTCTTGGCGGTGTCGGACAATTAAGTAAAAAGTGCCCATACTATGAGCGTAGCATTCTAGTGACTCAAGTTGCGGAGCATTTATACACCTTTTCATTAAAGCTTACGAGGGCGCGTTTATTGCTGCGTTTGTGTGTTAGGCTTGTGCACGTTCTGGCTGGCCGCAATTGCGAGCGAGCGCTGGTTGGACTGTAACTTAGCACGTATGGACTGTGATTTTCGTAAACAGTGGAAATGTCTGTAGCTGTGTTATTTAGAGTTTCTGTCGACTACTCGCCTGAAGATGAAGCTAAAGCCAATACAGGCGTCTGCCGTAGTCACATCTGCTACCGCGCGTGCCACCACTGGGATCCGCACTGTTACACAGTTACAAGGTCACTAAGTCGGAAGAGACTGAAGGTGCAGAGAAAACACACTTCAGACACCACTGAAAAACATTCGAGACAGTATCTTTTCTTTATTTGCTCATAAAAAATAGGAAAACAAATCTTCCATTCGTAAATATCTGATCTAGTTTGTTTTATATAAAAAAAAAAAACGTTTGTCTCTCTGAAGACCCCCTGTTTGTGGAAGTATACTGAATAAAGTTAAACGGATTGTCGAGATATCACAGGACAATCCCTTTAAGTTTTGTTTCATAAGTTTTGGCGCTGGTCACGTAAGGAGGGCCTAAACATAGACAGGATTTATATTCATTTCATTAAAATACGCCCCAATATTCGTTAAATCAATTATGAACAACAATACAAACCCCTCTCCCTCACCGCTATCGTTTAGATAGAAATTGGAGCTTTTTGGTCGTCAGCACTATAGAAGAACTACTTACACACTTGTTCTTCAGATGCTCTATTCTTTGCGCTTCCATTATTTCTCTTGTCAATGGGTCTCGACTCTTAGCTATTACGGAACAATTTTCAAAATGTGCTACACAACTACAATCCGGACAGTGGGTTCCCAAGTTTCCAGTGGCGACTCGGTGGGTGTTATAAAAATGCTTCTTTAAACGATCATTCAAACACCTGCCAGTCTGGTCTACATAAGTAGCATAGTAAGGAGTATGTAGGCCAGACTGGCAGGTGTTTGAATGATCGTTTAAGGGAGCATTTTTATAATACCAACCAAGTCGTCGCTGGACATTTGAGAATCTACTGTCAGGATTGTGGTTGCGTAGCACATTTTGAAAATTGTTCCGTAATAGGGAGGATTTGAGACCCACTGACAAGAAAACTAATGAAACCGCAAAAAATAGGGCATCTGAAGGACAAGTGTGTAAGTAGTCCTTCTATAACGCTGTCGACCAAAAAGCTCCAATTTCTATCTAAACGATAGCGGTGAGGGAGAGGGATGAATTGTAAGGGTTTCTTAACATGCCAGCTGAACGTTTTAAGGACACACACACAGAGACGAACAAACTTTAACAAGCACGAACCAACTAGCTCAGCTTCAAGCCGTCACAATGTAAGGGTTTGCTTTTTTCGTTTTTTCTTTTGTCTTTTCCTTTTCTTTTGTCTTGTCTTGTATTTTGTGCTATTTCTTCTGCTTATCACGTTCTGAAAAGTCAATCCAGACGTTGAAGTGAAGAATGAAGTAGTCGAATACACAAGAGTTATAAGTTCAGGCTTCAGCGCGTGTGCTTGTCTTTCTGAGTATCTGGTGTGTGATTGTTTCCCTGCACTGTCACCGTAAATATACAAAAAATGAATAATTACATTAGCATACTTGTCGTGCCAAACCCTGTCACACTTGTTCCGAACTCTGATCTCCATGAGATTACAATACCATTGTTTCTGTTGTAGTGGCACGGCATACTCTATACTTGTTTTGCTTCAGTCTTCGTAAGGGGGACGCTGTAATCCGATTTTACTCATCTATGGTGTACTAGATAGCACCATATTTGCAGAGCTAGTCTTCGGTTTTTGAAGTTCCATCGAAATATATTTTAGCTTTAAGTTATTTGGTATTTGGCATGTAAATTTACAAGCTTATCTAGATTGAAGGCAGCAAATATCTTCCCAGCACTCATGGCACGCGTTTGAAGTATATTGCGTTAACATAATTGACCCAACCTCTGATTTTTATTTGTCAGTGCCTCTAGCGAGTTGTGCATGCTAGTATTGCTTTTGTTTGTTTGTTTCACATAATCTACAGCCCATTTTTTACCTTTATACTCAGTGCAGCCCTCGCCGAACAGAAGCTAGTATCGACTAGGCCGAGGATAGGTCCGTGGCAGTCTGCAAAGGTTGTTGATGGTAAGCTGCCTTATATATATAGCTGTGTAAGAGCAGCTTGTCCTGGTGACAATTTGAAACACATTTTTATGTTTTAGAAAGTGAAATTTGCATGGGCATACTTGCAATGTGAAACCTTCCCAAGCCTGTTCTGAACTTTCATCCTCTTGAGATTTCAATACAGCCGTTTGTGCTGCGCACACACTGGCTACTTCGGCCAGGTAGAGACTTGATCTATATGAAGGTAAACAGGTGAGTATCAACTGCTCAGTGCTGTCCGTGGTGACGTTCTCTCGTTATCAGACGACTTACCACACTTGTTTGGCAAGGCATTTGA
Organism: Ixodes persulcatus; assembly: GCA_013358835.2. Taxonomy (NCBI): domain Eukaryota; kingdom Metazoa; phylum Arthropoda; class Arachnida; order Ixodida; family Ixodidae; genus Ixodes; species Ixodes persulcatus. The sequence goes on from JABSTQ010011364.1 coordinate 1,061,945, forward strand.
AAAGGAGAGCAAGTCAGCTGCTGCATGATGCTCCCAGTACTGGGCAGTCGACGATTGCTTGTTCACCTTTGTATAGATCACGACTGTACTTAAAGCTCGGCAAGTGTGACACTTGTCTGATTCAGCCTAGCAGTGGTGTGCTGAGTGGTATCTGTAGAGCTAGTTGACTTGTGTACACACAGTGGCTGTGTGGTATAAAACACACCCAATTGGGAACTTTAATGCAATCTTGTGCAGTCCCATTGATGCTATGATTATAATTACACACCGTTTCATGGCGCGAAACAAAAAGAAACGCGATGTAATCGGTTTTTTAGACTGCCTGCGCGACCTTCAAGCTTGTCTTTGTACGTTCTCCGTGGTGAAATGCCCTCTATAACCAAAATTTAGAGAATCCTTGAGCTATATGCTGCAAGGAGTGAAAGCAGTTGTCCGGCCGCATTCTCCCCTCTTTTGTATACTGTGCGAATGCAGACGGACGCGTACTTTGGATGCTTTTGAACTTAAAGGCCCCACATAAAGCTCACGGCTTAATAAGCATAAATTATTGTGAAGTGTTTGCGGATTTGGCTTTTAAATATCATGCACATGGGAAGCACAATGGGGGTGTAAAGTATGCCGAAATTGTAATGGTGCACTTTAAGGTTATACAGGGTATATTCAGCGAAATGCGGGCCAAATCTTTTGTGCCAAAACTATACATCCCACAAAAAAAAGTCTTGTGTTGTTTTGGTCCTGGGCCAGGGGCCTATTTAGAAAAATGATTACAAAACAATGTAGTCAATAATGTGTATGTGTGCTGATTATTGTCTTTTTTCTTCCAATTACAGCATACACGGATGGTATCTCCAAGGAGAAGGGGTGGGATTATGTAGAGAAGCTAGCGCTTTTTTCTATGAGTATGAAGCTTTCCGAAGTAAGGTCGGAATGCAAAAAGCACCACCAAGTTCCGCCTGGTCCTGAGCAGCCACAATAATGAACACAGAATTCAGAAGAATAGTAATACGAAAGACTTACGCAGGCAGCCACGCTTTTTGAGTTCGCAATGACATTTGATTATGATCACAAATATTCCTGCTTTGCTCAAGGTCGCCTAGTTTAAGACCATATTGGTGATCTTTAGCGCAGCAGGAATATTTTTGACCAGAATTAAACGCTATTGTTAATTGACCAATTGTGGCTGTCTGTGTAGTCCTCCGTGTCTTCATTCGTTTTACATGTGTGTTCATTATTTCATTTTTATCTCATGATTTAGTCCTTCGTGTTTTTGTTTTTGTGACTTATGTGGTAATTGTTTTACTTTTTTGAGGGTTTAGTTAAAGATATGATGCCCTCTTCATTTTCTAGTCTGGGAAACGGACGTGACCTCGTCGTGTTCAAGGAGCAGTAATGACCTTTTCATCTTGTATTGCCTCTGGTGAACAATGGTGTCTGTGTGTGTTTGTGTGTGTGCAACATACGTGGTCAGAAGGGATAATTTGGGGACCGAACGGTAAAACAAGGCCAGCGAGGAGCGACTGGGGGACTTTGAACATCGCACGGTGCAAGGAAGGACTTCAACGACGAGGCTAGCAAGCAAGCCCATGCCAAAACTGCTGTGCTCGACCAGAGAGGTGAATTAGGACTGTGACACTGTGAGGGAGAATCAACGACTCTGGAACTTTCGTGTAGTTTTCAGCTTAATTGTTGCCTCCCGTTTGTTTTATTTTATAGGTGTCCGTGTGCTTTTACATTTTTAATTTTAACGGTTGTCCATGTGATATCACAGTTTTGTTTCTTATCATTTTTTTTGAATGGGGGAAGTGCTAGTTTTGATTTTTGGCGCTTTTATGTATAAAACGTTTTTTTCCAAACCCTATTTCCTGTCTGCTCCCTCGACAACCAATCCTACCAAAGGGCTGCGACTTTCCGACGTCGAATTATACGTTAAAATGTTTTCTAACTAATGATTGCCTGCATTCTATCTTTGTAGCATACATATTTGTCGGAATGACAAATTCCGAACCAGGCCAATAAAGATTGGTCTGTGCCCTATTCTGTATATATATCTACGTAAATACACGTTTGGCAGTGTGGGATAGCAGTAAATTGTATAGTTTGTGGATATTCGTAAAAATGCATCATACGATGCCAAGTCTGAACCTGGAAAGTATAGTACATGCCCCATGGCAATAATTTTCATGTGATGCTAGTAGGAGCATCACATGGAAATTGCTTTATGTGGGGTGGGTACCCTATTTGACAGGCTCAAACATGGGATCACATAAAGCAGTCTATATATGGTATATAAGGAATTGGGCAAATATGGGTATATAAGGAATTGTGCAGATATGACCTTATCCATCCAGATACGGCCTTATTGTGCATATCTGCCCAATTCCTTATGTATTCATATATGTATTTTTAATATAAGTCCAGATATGACATTTTTGTAAGGGTAGGTATGTCACCCTATTAAACTATTTCTATTATTTTCCGGTGTTGCCTGATACGGTTTAATATACGGTTAGACCCACTCCGGTGAAGATCTACGGATTGGCCAGATACGGTTCAGCTTCCGCATCGATCAATTACGGTTGGGTTTCCAGACTGGTTATTTCCGGTTCATTTAACGGTTTCTAGAAATCCGGTTTGCTTATGGGTCCATATCAGACTTGTACGTAATCCGTTACAAGTAACGAAATTACTTGTAATCCCTTACATTTATCGGTAATTTAGTAACGGAATAATTACATATTTTCTAGAGTAATTTTAAAGTAATTCCCTTACATTTTTTACGTAACGGATTCCTTGTAATCCGTTACATTATTTTCAGGACCAGCCCCCCCTTTCTAAAGAAGAGGTCGTTTTCATTTTGTTAAAGTTGAGCGCAGTGACACTGCCACGCGAATTGACCAGCGCAAAAGGAGGCTTGGCACTCTTCAGTTCCGCAAAGCCTTTTTTTTTTGCAACACCAAGCCCCTGAATCAAATTTTTTTTTTTAGACTCTAACAACAATGTCAAAGGATCCAAATAAACATATGTGCAAAAACAAAAACAAAAAAGGGGGGGGGGGGCAAGTTATATTCGCTTTTTTGTGTTTTTTTTTTCTTTGCGATTGAAAGCGGGGAGAGGAAGACACCAAGTGATTGTATGCCACTTCGAGAAGCTCAAGGCGCTAAGTGCACAGGCAAAAATTAACAATGTCCTTCTCGGTTATAGTGACTAGGACCATTTTCATAATGTCACAACACGAGACAACACTCCGCCTACCCTAAAATCCACTAAAAGAGATGTGATAATATGTGAAGGTGTTATTGCCACAAGCATCCTCTTTCGTCGATGCACACTTATCATCTACTCTTAGAAAACAGGATGTATTTTTTTCTTCTTCTTTCACCTTATTTGACCCTGTTTTAAAAGCTACTTACTTTTTTTTGTAGTCCAACTTCTAGGGTTGGTCTACTTTATTTGTGAATTCCAGCCAGGTTATCTGCATCTCAGTTACCCTTTTTGTGAGTCAGCTTTTTGCGAGCACTTCGAAAATGGTTATTAGTCTTCCTTTTTTTCTTCCTGTTTTTACCCCAGCAGGACGCATCTTATCTAAAGCTGATATTTTTACAAAGAGAACATGATGGTGGCTGACGTAGACTTGATATTCTAGGCTTGAGGAGAGAGTGAAACTCGCGAGTTTCACTCACGAGTTTCACTCTCTCGCGCGGCTTACTTAGTTCTCTGCCCTTCGCTGCCCTTGGCATCAGCGGACGTCTATCTGGAGAACACCGGAGTAAACTGCAGTCGGTCCGTGCTCCGTGTGTTTTTGAACGGCATCAAGAAAGGTAGTACACATGGCAAACGTGCGTTTATATTCCCTTGTTTTAACCAACGTTCTAATTAATTGTTGGCATAAGTGTCCTGTTGTTGTTTGTTTCTCGATTACTTATATTTAAATATTGGAAACTTTTTCCTATTCACCAACGTCTCAAACTAGGCTCGACCTGTTCAGAACCAAAGGAAGAAGAATATCGAGTCAAACCTTATTTATTATTTAATAATCACATTACTGTTACCAACTCTACTAAAACTCTCAAATATCAGGCAACGGCTGCAGCGACGAAGCTTTGCTCTATCTTCGAGGTAAATAGTACTTCCAATGCTTCGCTGAAAAAGCTCAATGCAGAGCATAAAACATTCGTGAGGCACAATATGGTACTCCCATCCAGTGCCTCAGTTCAGAGGGTGTTCAGCGTATCAGTGGATATCTTCAGTAAGAAATAACGCAAAATGTTTAACGACAGCTGTTGCTCAAAATACTCAATGTCAATACACAGAACATGTGGCAACAATAAAAACTTGAATAACCCCCTTTCCTTTGTTTTTTAATTGAGGAAAATAATGTTGAAAGTAACGCCACGAAAGTAACGGATTACTTTTTGGGGTAACGGTCACTTACTTTTATGGGAGGGTAATTGTAATTGTAATGAATTACAATTTAGCCTTGAGTAATTGTAAATGTAATTCCTTACTATTTTTCAGTAACGTGTACAAGTCTGGTCCATATGACGGATTGAAATTCCGGATTCATTCCGGTTTGTTTTTGAACCGTTTTTTTTTGGCAGGGTACCCTTCTAAAACTGCCGACACAGTAATCCGTCCGACACGAACTTAGCTGCTTTAAACATCAATAAGAAGGTCTTAGTGATCCAACTATAATATTACTTTTGTCAGCCTTTAGGACTCATAAAACGTGAACCATCAACAACAACAACCAATTACTCTTTTGATATTTAGACAACGTTATCTCGAAATGTCAGGGTTCACATACTCTATTTCAGGGCGTAGATGACAAATTCAGGCAGTACAGTACATCCATTATACTCCATTTCAGCTCTCCATGGACCGGAGTAGACAATAGGAGAAAATCCGAGCCGACTTAACACTGTGAAACGTATGACGTGAAGACGCGCTCCACGCGTCGATGGCTGCGCCCCCATCAATGGTCATGTGACACTCACAAGGCATTAGACTGGCTTAGCTAGCTCGTAGCATCACCGGCGGTCTATTGTAGTAGCTCGAAATAGAGTTATAGCCTGGGGTCTTTTAACGTGCACCACGCAGTAGTGATACACGAGCGCACGCCGACGATGCTTATCCAGATCGAAACGGGCAGGGGTTTGTGGGGATTGAACACAGGATGCGTGGGTTTTTGCAGAGCGAGCTTTCTGCTCCGCCTAGGATCCGTCGTTCTGCCATGCTGAGGTGATGGGGAGAAGTGGGTGATGGGAATTAGAAGCATTCCTAAATTTCTGTTACGTGTTGTTGCAGCGCGACTATACTCCACCTCTAACCTGACTGGGCGGTGGAACCTACGCGGAGAGCAAATCCGTCTCCTTCTTGCGGGGGGGTTGCGGTGACTTCAGAACGACGCCGAGTTCTGAATGGCTTTAATTGAAAGGAGAGTGGGTAGACCTTAATGCTAGATGCCTTGATGTCTACCCACTATTTTTTTTTATCAGCAAATATGAACTCGGCGTTCTGATATCATCGCAACCCTTGTTCAAGAAGCAGACAAACTTGCGCTCCGCAAGTTCGTCTGCTTAGATACGTGTTCGTTCAACCGGTGAGAAGATCACGTGATTTATTTTTTATTTATTTATTTAAAGTATACTGCGGCACGCATGCGCGGGTCATAGCAGGTGTGGGTGTACATATTATATACAATTTGCACAGTAGAAAATAAATTGCACTCAAGAAATAATTGCGGCAGAATTAATCGCATCAACAAAACCGTCAGGTGACGGAAGGGTTGCTACTTCGTTTGTTAACGAATTCCATTCTTGGATTGCCCGAGGGAAAAAGGAATACTTGAATAATTCATGCTTGAATCTGTATTGCTTGATAGCTCTTGAATGATTTAGACTAGATGAACCCGTTGATTAAAAAGTGATATATCTCTCACTGTCAACATTGAACAGCTTGTTAACAAGGGAGTATAAGAAGCGTAATCTGTTTAGTTTAGCTCTGATCTCCAACGGTTGTATGCTAGCCTCTGCAAGTAAACCTGACGCAGAAATATTATATCTAAAATTGTTAGTTATGAATCGCCCAGCAAGTTATTTCACACGTTCAAGTTTCACACTTTTTGCGGATATACTATCGCACAAAGAGTGGGGTCAGGCGATAAAAGAGGCAAGCGATTGATTGGTCCGGCAAAAGCGAAGCTTTCAACGTCTTGTCAGCTTAGCGGTGAACCGAGCAGAGGATACTGGCTTTTGGAGCGGAGGTAAAAGCGCCCGCTTCCCGACTCTCTTAAGGGCTTTACACTTTCCAATAACCTTAGAAGGTGTGAATTATGCATGAAACTATCTTGAGTGCTAGGAATAACAAATGAGATATACGAGCTGGCAAATTCCAAACATCTTGGAAACCCGTTGACCGCGGTCTCGGGTGTGTGGGTTTTTCAAGATGTTGCAAACTACAGTGTGCTTTTAACGAATTTTGATTGGCCACATTATTCCTTCTTGATTGGCGCTTTTATATAAAAGAAACTAAAAAAAAACTCCTTGTACAATGCCTGTTCGGCTCGTTTTTTTCAAAAATTATTCTTTAATACTTTTCTTTACTAAAAGCGAGAGGATATAATCAATATTAGTAATAAAACACAGAATTAAAAAAAAATGTTTTTTTAAAGAACTAGTATAGTGTTTGATGACTAGATTGACGTGAAGAATGGCCCCGTACGCTTGCGGCAAACGAACTAGCTTTAATGCCGTGAATAATTTGTCCGTACATGAGATTGCAAAAAAAAAAAAAAAAAGCTGGGCGGGGATATGTAGTTGTTTTTCACGGTCCCAGTCAGTGAACCCTTTTACTTGATATTATTCAGGTAGCTGTACAAAAGATCCCCCTCATTTGTTAGTTTTATTAGATGGTATCTCCACCTGATACCTCACTGGCGTCATTACGGATGCGATTGATTATCCGTTGTTTAGAGAAAACGATACTTTTCATGAGTATAGTTTCGTGACTTTTAAACGCCAAGGCTATTGGGAGGCGGCGGTTTCTCTTGACTCAGCGGACTGCAGTTTGAGTTTGTTCAGAGTGCATTTGGATAGTGCATTTTCATAAACAACTGATTCGGAAAAAAAAATACGACAAAATTGTTTGTTTATTTCTTCAATGAGATAGCTAGGCAAATACGCTAGCACGTTTGCTAAGTTTTAATATATAACTTTTAAAGAGATATCTTATCATGACGAAGCGCTAACAAAAATCTGCCTTAATATAAATCAGTCAAAAGGGAGTTCACAATCGTTTCTGTTAAAGGGGCCATGAAACGAACTTTGGACTCGGATAAATGATTGTAAATTGGGATTTTACTAATCTCATGTCGTTTAGTTGGCCAAAAGAAAGAAGGTAGAAAGTCAAAAGCCAGCTTTTTGGTACAAACATCTGAAAATATAGCGGACTATTTCGTACCTCCTTTCCTTCGAAAGCTCTCCGCCTTTTCACTATGATACATCCGCGGTACCTAAAGCACGTCAGCGGTGCCAAAATGACGTCAGTCAACCCCAGCTCACGCATTGGACACCAGAACTGCGTCACTCGGACGTATGCGCTCGTCAACAATCAATCCGTCGACGAATATTTGGATTCTCGTTCGTGGCCAATGAATGCCCTGACGAAAATTATTGTCACTTGCGAATGGCTAGTTCTACGGTGTGCTTAAAAAGCACGGTGGAAGCTTGGAGTCATCGCACCGGCGCCCTGATTTCTCTATTCGCCTTTGAGTTGAGGATCAAAGCTAAGGAGGAAGAAGTAGAGAAATCGTTTCATGGCCCCTTTAACTGCAGCATATCGTTTTTGGGTATCGCCAAGAATCTTCGAAAACAATGCTCTAAAGTTGTCCACTACCCGGATGTTTGTGATGCGCGGCACCTCGAGTGGTATAAACACGCAGCCAACAAACATACTTACATTGTCGCAAGAACAAAGAACGGTTGAGTGTAAATCCAAAACAAATGGTTTCATAAGACGAACTTGTGCCTTCAACTAAATAAAAAAGACGAGCCGTACACATTGCGGTGGCGACATGAGGGCGACTAACTCAAAGTAGAGTTCTAGAGCTTCTTTTGTGCACGCGCTATGTTCAGGGACACTTTAAGCCAGAATACACAATCACAGCCGAGAAAACAAAACAAAAAAGCTGCACTTTTCAAAGGAGCAGGCGCCCGTAGAAAAATGAACAAGGCGGCGGGCAACCACGCGTTGCAGCTGCATGCGTTCCGTGGCCAACTCTATCATGCGCGCAACATTTTTTATACCTTTAAATATTAAGCTACACGCGTGGAAATATGTAAGCTCAAAATATATAAGCGTTTTATATTTGTGTTAGCTAAGATACATAGTCCACATTTTGTATTCATTTTACTATCAAGTGCTGCTGCGAGTGTAGTTATAGGTTATATTTCTTTTCATTAATTTTTATTTAATTGACACATAATAATCGAGGAATTATAAAATTATAGTCCCTATCTGGTGGTTATGTCAAGACATAAAAATTTGTAAACAAGATGCGCCGTAAAACAGGGACAAAAGAAGAGGTATACGGCAGGGAGCGCTTCGTTTTGTGCCGCTCTACGGCGCATGTCGTTTAAAGAATCATGTACCACCTAGCCCGTCTCTCAATTTTAACATGAAAATCCTTCCAGGCGAACCTTCTCAGATTAGCGTCGTCGACTACTTATCTGAACGTAAACCAACAGCGACTGTGCTACGTGTTCCCGAAATAAAAAAAAAGAGTATTTTCGATTAATCCAACAAACAAACTATTGAAAACAAAAGTTAACGCGCAGATGAGTTGGTGGCACATGATTACTGGTAAGTAACAGCAATCCGACGTCTCCCTCCGAATACGCCGGACAGAAAAAAACAAACAAAGGACAACAAAAGATTGTTGTGTTTTTCGTTCTTTAGTTTTTATCAAATATCTCAAGTTTTTTTTTCTTCATCAGTAATCACCGAAACTATAGTAGGCTCATTGACCCGTGCTTGCCCTTGCATAACAAATGACATCCTACCACTGAACAAAGTTGAAAGTCGTCAACAGCGTCTCTGCAACTTAAACTAACAAAAAAAAATACAACTGCGACTACTATACTAATTTGGTTATCCGCGCTCACGAGCGACGGCGCTGGGGTATCTCACCGAACTCAAGGTACAGGACGGGTCGCCGGCGGCGGCAGGCGATATTGGCTGAGCGGGGGGAAGGTCTGGTCTCCATTAGGGCGAGGCCTACGCGCCGCATATCCCTAAGCTGACAGTGCTGTGGGAGCTACGCTCCCTCCCAACCAATCAACCACCTCCCTATCATCACCTGACCCCGCACTCTGCCCGTGGCTATGGGGGCTACACCCTGATCACGTGGCAAATGACCGACGCATGATTGGTCGAAAGACGCTCGTAGCTTCTACTGCACTATCAGCTTAGGGATAAACGGAGAGCAGATTCCCCATTTCTCTTTCCTGTCTCTTCCCCACGAGGAGTGGTGCGGTCGGCAACGGCGAGCCACTGGCCTGTGCCATGAATCATGCATAGACCCCGCAGAGACGGCGAGCACGCCGCCACCGCCAGCTACCCCGCTACGCACACCGCAACGCTGACCTCTCCCCACCTCCCCATATATATATTTTTTTAACGTCCGACTTTTCTTGAAAGGGAGCTTCTCCGCACTGCCTTTCCGGGCCCAGGCGTAACTGTTTCCTATTTTATACCCTTTTTCCCTATTTTTTTATTACCCTTTTATTTTTTATGAGGCCCAGCGTGACTCCGCCCTGTATTTTTTTATGTTACGATATATGTATTTACTTTGAGTCTATAATGCCAAATACTCAATTTTTCTCAGTTTTTTGTTCGCTTTTTTTTCCTCGTCTTCTTGGCTGCTCAAGCTTTTTTTTTTTTTAAAGCTTAGAACATTCCTTTCCTGCTTTTCCTGTCTCGCGCTGCGTGAAAGTTCCCTATTTTCATTCGCTACTTCCTACATCTTCCTCAGTTCTCCCCAACAAAACCCTTTTTTATTCTGTACCTTGAATTCTTGAACTTTAATATCTCACCCAGCGTGAATTCGCCCGTTTAAGTATTATTTTATAACCATTTACTTCAGCATTGTAACACGGTCTCTTTAATCTTCTCAACTCGTATCCCGTCGAAGCTGTCACACCCAACGTGTTGTTATGCGGAGCCGTGGATCTATTGAAATAAAAACAAGAACAATTTTTAAACAGCAAAAAATCTTCCTGCGTTTTTTTTTTTTAATTTTAAAAAGAAAATTAAGCTTTCGGTAAATTACTTTTGTGTTTTCCCCAAATGACACGCTACGCAAAATAAGAGTTACTACAAAAACGACAAATACCATGTGTTTGAAAAAAAATCCATTTTACTCTAATCACATCTAGCACTGATGATCATTCGTTACAAGACTTTTAGTCAAAATTTATATACACTTTGTAAACCTTTCATGAAAAATATCTATTACAATTGTCACGAGGATTACAAATCATATTAGTTGCTTTGAATGAGTGCCACCCAAAATAACTTTATTTCATTTTAGTGACGCACAGGTCAATAAAACAACATATGAGATAAAAAGCTAAAAACAAGAAAGGTTAATATATCAGATTGAAAGATTAACGTCAGTGTGGTCTCAAGATGTTTGCTAACATGTAAAAGTTCTCGTAAAAAGAATAACTCAGGCAGACTGGAAATTATTCTAAACTAGCTTCAGACGAGTCGAGCGGTCAGTGAACTATGGACTATACTCGCTTTCATCTCGAGAAACGTAGCAAAAAACGTCAGGGTCCTCGCGAAGCACTAATAACTTCCACATTTATGCCAATAATTAAAATATAAGTTGGTGCATTTGAGATTAGATCAATGTTATGCTACCAAGACATGCACATTTCTAACGCCAAAAGCTTAACATCTTCCTTTAACAACCGTATCATGTAAGAATTGCTTCTCACGGCGTATGAACAATGCAAAAAACTTCCCTTTTTTGTTGGGGTAAAAAACGAGTCTGAAAGAATAAAAGAACGAGCAAGTACGACGAGATATTTGATTAGATTGCAAGAAAGTCAAGTTCAGTAGCGCTGACAAAAACACGATATGAAAACCTTGTGCTAGAACATTAAATTATGTAACAGGTTTTTGATTCATAACACGCGTGTATCGATTAGTTCATATATTAAATCGCGGTCGAAACAAACATTCCGCTCTATTATCCAAAAGATACCCGGCATATATAATATATTAAACGTCCAAGTATCAATCGTATTTGGAGTTTTGATTTGTGCCTCACAATTAATTGAACTAATATTTGGTGAGCATTTGTTCGACCTTTTGTATGGTAAAAAACAAAATATGACCATCCGATAAGACACCGCTGCGAGTTACTACACTTACCCGCAAAACATTCGAAGAGTCAGTCTCTGCGATCTGGAAAATCAGCTCAGCGAACGATGAAGCGGAACATCTGTTTAGACCTCGAAATTAGGACTGCGCTGTGGCATTACGCAATGCAAACATGACGCTTTGCATGCGTAATGCCACAGCGCAGACTTAATTTTTAGGTCTAAGCGGATGTTCCACCTAATCATCTGCTGAGCTGATTTTGTAGATCGCTGAGATTGACTCTTTGAGTGTTGTGCGGGTAAGTAGACGCGCAGCCATTTCTTAAAGTGTAAGGAAAAGTAACTCAGTATCGTTACTTTCTACTTTGTCAAATGGTAACTAGGTTCGTCATTCATGACTAAGCTTCAAAATAAAGCGAGTTACCATAGTTACTAAATGTACTGCCCTATTGTGTCGTTATCTTTGTCAAGTATTTTGAAGAGCGACTGTACTCTCCTTCATTGGGAATGCCAGTCCTCGCGTGTCCTTTTCGGAGTTTTAGGATCCTGACGCAAATACAACATCGATTGAGGGTGGAGACGGTCGGTGTTGATCACGTTCCTTCCACAAAATAATATATAACTACCGTTACCCCAAGTTAACCAAAAACACGTTTCTCAATATTTTGCTCAAGAACATTAAGTTCTTTGCCGAATGACCAACGCGTTGCGGGGAGCTCTGCATCTCCGATGGATTAAAGTTACGGTTGCAACTCTCGTACCCGCTTCACTGTTTCGGCTGCATTTGTTTGGACAAGGTTGGTCCATAAACTGGCTATAAGGCTCCCTTTAGACGGCGCGATTCATGCTCATTTTTTTTTGTTCTGTTTATTTTTACATTTGAGCACAAGGTGAGGGTCAGACTTCTATTTACCACTCCTTAGTCGAGGAGACTGCAGCATTGGCCAATAAGGGCGCCAATGAAAAAATCAAGAAGCAAGAAACGACAAAATAATAAACCACGCCCCAAGTTTTTCAAACTGTCATCGACGTAAGCGAATACGAAACAGGATTTGCGCGATGCAAAATAAAAGTGAAGCGCAACGTCGCTCTGTGCTTCGTTTCTGGTTAGTCTTGTTTCGAAGTGATGGCTTAGCTTGCATTGGTGTGAATGGACACGGGTAGAGAAAAACAAAATCATTTTGAGTGGTCACCAGTCATTTTTATTTTTCTACGAGAAAAAAAATCTGAAGACCAACGTTTTCTAAAAGTGATTCACGTCAAGCGCGTCCGTTTGGACAGTAGTCGGGCCTCGCGTTGGCGATCGTAACTATCCGGAAAAGAAACTCTTAAAAGCATTGGAGTTTATATACACAACATTGGGAACCAAAGTGCGCACAAAACACGATGAGGAAAAGAACCGAGACACCGAGGACCTCTCTAGCGCGACAGGTTTTATATTACCCCTCGCGATGATAGTTTCTTTGAAATCGAAATATTCGGGTTGTAGGAATCATAGATGTATAAAAAAAAGTAAAAAAGAAAGAAGGCAAATAAAGATTGGGAGGAAAAGAAAAGGAGAAGGCAGACATATTGAGGAGAAAGAGGCAGATCAATACCAGACGTCACTTAAAGGGAAACTGAAATTAATTTAATTTTTGCAGGTAACAATAAATGTTTAATTGCTGGTACCCTTCCGAAGCTGCTGATACAGTGAGTTAAATTTTGAAGTATGCAAGTTTATTTAAAAAAAAAAAGATTGTTTAATGTGCTGGCTTTAGCATTTGTCGATCAGTCCCAGGGTGAAAAATAAATCATGATTACGAAAAGTAAATGAATCAGAATTATTAGATTTAAACCAGATTTATATATTTTAAATCCGATTGTTCGATTTAAATCAGTGTGGCCCAAAATAGTGCCGTTAAATAGCTAGTTCTATTTTAAAACGTGACAGAGTATTTTACCAATCTGTCCGATCACTGAAAACAACGCGGAAGAAATAAATAGCATCGATACAAAGTACAGTTTAACTAACAACGTTTTATAAAATAAACCCGGCCATTAGTAGAAAAAAAAAATAGCTAGATATTTTTAGGTTAGTGAAACAGCTTTATTTGCTTATTATTTCGCGTTCTGTCTTTTTTTTTTGCAATAGAAACTTACTTTTTTAGTGCTCGCTTTTGGCTTTTGCGTTCTTATTGAATTGTAATATCACGTTACATAACGGACGAACAGCGTGTACGATAGAAAGAAAGTTACGATCCGGTTCGCTCAGAAGACCACTGCTTTGTGCTCGTGTTTAACCTGATATCAATGTTTCTTGCTCGATGATTCCTTAATTTAAATACGAAACAAACGTACATAAGAGTATCAAATAAATAGTAGACAAACGCTACATTAAAAAAAAAAAATTGATATATTTTTTAATTGGTTCGATCGAAATTATTGTATTAAAACCGGCCTGGATTAAATCACGCGCTAAATTAAAAGTTTTAAATTATTTAGGTTTTTATTATCTACCCCGAGACTTCTGTTTCCTCAGCTATAGCTCTCTAGCGATGTAAGGTGGATAGAAATGACTTGCACAACCCCACCTTTCTTGGACATCAACGCCGCGGCGCATGCAATAAAATGAGAATTTCAACCGAAGAACAACGAGGGTCTCAATCTTTTCCGGGAATGGTTTAGATGACGCTCATAAAACATCAGTAAGCGGTAGTTAAATGTTGAGACGCGTATAATTTTTTTTTCTTCCACGGCGCTACAATTTTTTTTAATTGAATTTTAAGAGAAAAATTTACAAAATTATCAATTTCTTCTTTGTTTGACAAAACATCGTCATGTTCTCGAGAACCGTCACATAATCATAGAAGAGAAATCATGAAGGAATTTTGGATAATTACTCGAAAACTTTCTTTTTTATTTCTGGGAATGTACCAAAAAGTCGGCCATGTGACGTTTTTAGAATGTCGAGCTTAATCATTGCAAACGAACCGACTCAGGCTCGCGCGCAATACGGGAAAACTTAATTTAGTTTTCAAGGTTTTGCAGCACAATTAATATTGTTTTTATACAACCACGCCTCAGCGGGGATTTCAGGTAGCGCGTCCCGACCTAGGCGCATTTTAACTGTGGGGGTATTTCGCGGCGCGTCCGCAAGGGAGACGGGGGTGGAACCCCTGTAACCCGATTGAAGCCAAAAATAGATGTCACGTGCAGTTCCTCGAGTGACCGCCGCGGGAGATATGGCGGCGTTGTGATCGCCATTTGGCGCTTCAGCTGTGCTCTTTAGAATGCACAGTTATGATACGAAAGTATAGATGGCGCTTCGACCGACTCTAGGCGGATTGAGGTGAGTGAGGGGGGGTACCCCCCTCTGCGGGAGTTCCACAACTGAGGTAATCTAGTAACGTTGGCTTGCAATCACGTGACGTCAGCTGCCATTGTGGCGGTTTCACCATCTACGATTCATGCCGCAGCACCGCATTTGTTTTCATCGGCCTGGCCCACAAACTATCCTACCCAATATACGCGCAAAAGAATAAACAAATAGAACGGAACACAGAACGTACGACATCCTTCGCTAATAATAATAATAATATTAATAATAGCCACATAATCGAGGCTCATTACCTGAGCGGGATTGGTTTACCTGGAGATTACCTGCATGGGATCGTAACGTTGACTGCGCTCGCACATAAAGTGAAACGAAGTACAAGTCCGCGGCTGCAGGTGAGTCAAGGACGATTCCAACATTCCCCATTTTTCGCAACGAGAACAAGTAGGAAAATATCCGAGTTCCCAGTGATGCGACGACACGTGCGAGCTTTGCGAGCGAAGCACTATCTGGCACAAGGATCACCGTGTCGTCGCGGTAGAATTAATATCCTAGAAACAATCTGACGAGAGACCACGAACAGAGTATACACACATTCAGTTTCTCCATGAATCTTGTGTTGTCTTGCGGAGCGACTAGGTGGCAAGAAACAACCCTCTTATTACTTTCGAATGCACAAACACATTATTTCCTCGATCTTTCTCGTCGTCATCGTCAAAACATAATTTATGTAAAGTTAGAAAGTGTCTTCTGCTATTTATTTTTAAACAAAAATGGAGATATAAGTACCCAATGCTAGTCATATGAAATAACGTTGAATGTAGACAAATATGGTTGAACAATTATCTTTAGCATAAATAGCATAGCTTGACCAATGTCACGCGTTTACATTTTATAGTTTGTTTAGAACACTTGAAGCACCTTAAATAATAATATAAACAAACAATTATGACAAAAGTTTACAGAACGAAGATCTTGTGAGTCACGAATCTATTTTGTCTCTGTATAAATTCAAGTTAGAAGCGAACTATTTTTTTATTTCATCTATATACACTATTAAATACCTTCCGCCGTTTCTTACAAGTGAAGACAGCAAACAAGCATAGGGAGTCATATTTGTTTTGAAAAACACGACACTGTAGGTACGGCTAGAGCCAGGAAGTCAACTGCGTTTTAAAGTAACAGCACTTTAGACATATTGGTATTCTTACGCCGTATCTACCGCCGAAAAGGTCACATTTCCGAACCACAACTATCGCGAACGGCGCCCGTACGGCTCAAAGCACGAACATGGCGGCTACGATGAGCCACCGGCAGCTAAACGAATGTTACGTGACTCGAACGGTCGAATTGGTGACTTGACCGACGCGAACAATGGGGATAAAAAGTATCGGTACCCTGAGCGTTGCTTTTAAATTACCCTGAATTGACCTGTTAAGACTGCTCACTGGGCGAGTTGGTGGTTCATGTCATTTAATGTTACAGTGCACCAGAAGGAAAAAAAAAAACACTCACGGAAAGACGCACACTAAAAAATTACACAATCACTCAGGGATGACTCACAATTCTTAGTCTGTATTAATTATAATCTTCTACGTACAGAGAGCAAACTCCTCTTTGTCTATGCACTAAGGACGAGATGGCAATCTAAAAATTGAAAAACTAAAAAAAAATATAAGTTTTATTTACTAATAAATAAAATTGAAAATTAAACTTGAAAAAATGAAAAATAATAAAAAATTCCCACTGTCGCTGTCTGAGAGACCATTTGGCCAAATATTAAAATACCCTTTTTGAAAGAGTTTGTGCATTGCAGATGCAGATTGCGGTCTAAGTCACCGACTGGTTAGGGGTCATCGGAGGATGCTTAAACGATCCCGATGTTCTAGAAACATAATCTGTTAAGACTGCTGACTGGGCGAGTGGGTGTAGTTCTTTCAATTTTAAAATTTTTGAATTTGCATACCGTTGTTAGTACACAGAAAAAGAGGACTTTGCTCTTTGTGCGTAGAAGAAGACGATAATCAATACAGACCAAAAGTTATGTCAGCGCAGAGCGTTTGTGTTTTTGTAAATTTTTCTTTTCTCTTCTGGAACGCTGTCACTCTAAATAACATCTACGTTTGCCTGAAAAGTTTGTCCAGTACAGCTTCTTAAACAAGAAAGGTCCACGTCGCACGTGCGAGGAATTTGTTTGGTGGTCGGGCATAAACGCGCCTATGAGCGGATGAATTGACGGATCGTTGAATAAAGAAAACGCATTGGCAATGTTCAAGGTGTAGATTTTCCAGGGTATATTAGAAAGGAAATCGGCGGAGGATTTTTTATGTTTCCTTTTTTTATCAGATAGGCGAAGAATCTTATGAGAAACTAAGAGTCCAAGTTCAAAAACTAAAGAGCTTGGGCAAAAATAGTCTATGCTAAAACAAGCATCTATAAAAATTCGCGTTTTTTATAACTGTTTTTGTATTATTCACACACACCAGCAGATGTTTATCTGTGTTATTTCGGTTAAACGCAGAACGTCTTCAACTAGGGTGTATACCCTATGTATCGGGCGGTAGCGCCACCTAGCCTAGTCTACTGCCGCTGTCCATGGAACTGGGCGTCTCGGAAAACGTATTAGGTCTCGGTTCACACCGACACTTCACCAAAGAAGAGTCGTGGGAACCGTTTCTGAACCCCTACTCGCATTTCCGTCGTTTGAAAAGCCGCAGGAAAAGCGTCGTGGCATTGAAGAAGGGAACGAGCCCATAACGAGGGCGAGTAAGAAAAGGGAAAAAGGAGAAAGAGAATAAAAATAAAAATAAAGTACATCAAAGAAATCCAGAGAAAAAAAAATGAAAATAAAGGCGAGTGGCTCTAGCCAGCGCCTGGGCCGCCGCCACCGAAGCATCGATCGCGCCTGTTCCGAGGACGACTTCTTTTTTCATTTATTTTCCGAGCAGCTCGGGCGTCTGTGCCTTGTCCCCCGCTTGGGGCGATTGGTGGCTGACTGGATGGCTCTGCCCTGGATCTCTCGATTGACTTTTTTTACTCTAGTATTTATTTAGCTTTTTATTTTCTCCGTGTTGTTGTTACTACTGTTGTTATTTTTGATTGTCCGCGGTTCCCTCTTTTGTTTTTGGGGACTTTCGTTTCGATGGGTGCACAAAGGCGTTTGAGGAAGGAATGAGCAATATGCGTTCTCAATCGGGAGTAGTTTGCTCCTCTGCTTTTTTTATTGTGTTGTATATTTTGGAGTTCATTTTACGCCTGTGTTGTTCGCGCACTCTCGAAAAGTGTTCGCGCGTGTCGGCGTTGAGTGGCACGACGATTGCTCCAGACCTCCCCGCACGCCTTCTTTAAGGCGACAGTAGCAAACAGGAGTTGAGCGCAAATTGATGACTTCTGAAAACAGTCCCCAAATTCACGTGCGCTCCTTCAGTGACCACGCAAGCAGGCTATGCTGCGGCAACCATTACAGTCCACGTTTCAAACCCCCCCTCCCCCCTCCTCCTTCCCGTTTCAAACCAACTGAATTTTCCCTTATTCAAGCGTTCTACGATGCTTCCCTATAATCTTGCAACATCCATGAAACCAATTAACTTAATCAAAATCGTTGTCGCAGGGTAGTCTGGTCTAGCAATAAAGACGCGATGAAGCGCGAGGAAACAACGCTGGATTTTATCTGTTTATCCGCAGGTGTTTCAAAGAAAACCGGAAGGGTACTTTGCCACAAAAGGGCCATATGAGAGGGGAAGCCAACTCCTATTTGAAAGGAGCATGCGTTTATTTTAGGTCTCTCAAAGGCAGGATATCACACCGAAAATAATACACGTATTGTAAATTACTGCCATCTTTGAGATGCACATTTCTAAAATAGGAATATTGGGTAATTGTACTTTTCTAATTTCACGCTTTCGGACACTAGCAATGAAAAAGACGCGGGGGGGGGGAGCAGGTTCGGTGTCCGTGTGAGACTGTCACGCGTGTTGAAAATCTGAAAATACCCATGGGGCTGCAGTTCTACCGTATTTAATCAGCACTTCATGGAAATGTCGAAGAACTCAGCAATATATCAGCTCGTTTTTTCCACTAATTTGACATATATGATATTGAATGACGCACAGAAAGCGATTCCTTCTGGGCTACCGTCTTATTTCCCCATTTTCGCTTCTGATCAGTGAAGTCGGTTTAATCTATGGATGGGAGCATAGCACACAATAGATATATATCTTTCAATATTTCTATTAAATTGAGCAACGGGAGTTCAATAAGCGCTCACAGGTTTCAAGTCTTACGACTAACAAAACAGTCGTCAACACACGAGTGGGGTAAGTTCGCGGCACATTTTTATCCGTTTATATCCAGTGAGATCAATCGGTCTATATCTACGGTTTTGCGTTTTCGATAATTACAAATACACCCCAAAACAGTAACTCCAGAGTCTGTGTTATAAAAAATCGAATCGAAACCAAAAAAAAAAAAAATAAGTATGTTTTTTTTTTATTTAAAGAAAATATAATGGAAGCTTCGAGATTAAATAGTTTGATTTCCGGCATTATTAATTAATTAATTAATTTTTTTGACCCAAGCACAGCCTTTACAGAACTCACCGCGAGGCTGTCGTGGGCTTAGGGAACAAAAAATTCCATACCCGTATCCTGTTTCCTTTTCTTTCTTTTCTTTTAAATCAGCGCCAATATAAAAAGAACACATTTTTCAACACAAAACATAACATAACGAACATCAAAATGCAGCAAAAAGTAAGCCCCTCAAAGATACCCATAAAATTTTAAAATAAATCAATAAACGCCCAAAAATACGCAAGCAAAGTTATAACCAATAAGGTTGATCAATTTATGACTAATGAGGTCTACTTTGTAGAAATGCTTTTTAAAACTGAATGCTGTCGAGGGTATAGTAACCCATTTTCGGTTAGAGTTGTGTACGCATTCTGGTCGTAGTTCGGAATAGAGTTAGCCTACAGCAGAGACGTATATGTAGAGAGTTTGGCCATTCGTTGGGAAGTATAGGAGACAAATGAGGAGGCGCCATTGGCTGAAAGCGGGCTGGGCATGTTCCAGGGCGTCTTCACAAATTCGCATGTGGCCAACCAGAAGCTGGAAATAATATCCTGGCGGTGGTCGCGAGAAACAAACCTTATAAGTGCGTCGGAGTAACTCTCGGTGACTGAAAATATGGTGCACGTGATGTTTCAATCATGGTCATCCAAAATCATGGTGGAAGAGTGTGACTAGCGAAACGATCGACATAATCCGTACGCCAAGCGCCGAGGGCCGGGAATCTGCCGTCCGAGCGGTCACACTCTACCCGAGCAAAACAGAGTTGAGCGGCGCGTTCGTTTCTTACGTTTTTCTGCATGATCATGATCGAAACATCACGTTCACCTTGTTTTCAACCCCAAAGGGTTACTACACTTCGCTCTTACGCGCTTATTAAAACCATATTTCAACATACACCTTGGACCAAAACAGTTTCTTGCTACCGCTACTAGGGGAGTCTTTTCGGCTTCTGGTTGGCCAAGAGAGCATGCCAAGCCCTCTCTCTGCATCTGGTGCACGCCCTGGCTTTGTCCGCGCCTCCCATTGACCAAACTTTCTGTATAAACGGCTCTGGCCTACAGCACGCGAGACATGCACTAGCACTCTCTTTACACGTGCAGTCCGGAGCCCAGTTCTAATCTTTACCACGTAGGTGTCTGCCGTGAATGCCCACATTCTTTGAAACGCGTAGGTACCGCCATGCACCGAGAAACTGTGGGAGAAGAGTAGACAAGGGCACGGCGGGAAACCAGAACGACGATCTCATGTTCGAATGATTTGAGGGTGAAAGGCCGGACGCGAAACGCCAGCGTCCGTCGTTTGGCTTTTGCATTCGAACGCATTAGACGAGAGCAGTGGCATAGCCTCCTATATACTGACAAAGCCTGGCAGATCGCCACGACAAGAGGCCGCCAAAACGGAGAACGGTGAAGCGGTTGAGAGGAAAGCCACGTGACTGGTGCCCCGCGGCGGCGAAACGCCAAAACTTACTTCTCCCGAGCGAACAAGTGCGTTTCGAGCCCTCGCCGCTGCAAAATCTGTGCGCTGACGTCCAGGTTCTCCGATAAATGGCTCTTTGATGCTCTGTGCTGCCAGATCCTCGCACTCTGAATCTGCGACCGGGCACTCTATGGCTCGGTCGTCGAACTGCCAGGCTTTGCCAGTATACAGGAGGCTATGGCAGTGGAGACAAAGGCACCTAGCTTTACGTTAACCCACAAGTCATTCGAACTAGAGATGGGCGTTCTGGCGTCTCCTCGTGCCCTCGTGTCTCGACGCATAGTCACTCAAAGGGTGGAAATGCCAGGGCGTCTCTTTTTCGACATCCAAAATCCAATGTGCGCTCATTGCCTTTTACCGTGCTTGTACCAAAAAGAAGGTACTCGGTTTGTTGGAGGCACCACTGAAAGAATTTTCTCTTGTTTTCATTCTGTGTGATTCAAACGGTCCGAAATGGTCGAACCTCTTTTGTGTGATGTAATATTTTTATATCTAAATTACTGTTAACCTGTGTGGAATAATACGACTAAAACGAACCTGGACGGAATATATATATATATATATATATATATATATATATATATATATTCTGTCCAGGTTCCTCCATGGCTATATATATATATATAGCATGAAAAAGGTTCTCCGGTTAGTAGCCGATGTAGCAAACAACAGCTATACAGATGTTTTAATTGAAACATTTAGGGTAACGAAGGTTGTTGATTTCTATAAACAAACAGAAATCCCGGAATATAAAAGTGGCAGTTATGTAATAATATAATTCCTCGATTTATTATCACTCGTTACAAACCCGGTGTATTATCGTATAGGTTGTTCAGAGTATTAGAGAGTGCCTTATTCGCGAACGAATTAAGGATTCTCCGCCAAGTCACATTCAGGACTAAGTAGCTGCACGAGAGAGCCATACTGCCGCAAACTGGCGCTGCTTCTTAGGAACTTATAACGTGCGGCATTCCAACGGAGCTTCACAGACCGCCACCAGACGCGATTTTGAAATCCGTTCACTAGTTTTAAAATTAGTTGTCTTAAATTCGCTGCCTGCAGCCCAGAAACACTAGTCTAGGCTAGTGTTTCTGGGCTGCCGGCACAACATGGACCACATCTAAACAAGGAAATAAAAGTGCACACATTTCGTTTCCCTACCCCTTTAAAGCCGGGGTCACACTGATTATATATTATGCAAAAGACAGTCTGCAAACACAAGTCCCCGTAATATCCGTGGTTCAAATGCCGCGTGCCAAGATTTTCCCTTGAACGTATTGCCACGCGGCATTCGAAGCAAAAAACTCGCGGTGACACGCGTTAAAAAAATTGGGGTGTGTGTACGTTTATACAGCCTAGAACTTAGTCTGCCTCAACGGGCGACTTGTCTCCCAGCTGTAGATGAGAAATGTAGCCAGCGCAGTACAACCGCTAGCGTGGGGTTTTTAACGCCACCACGCTGTAGTGATACACGACCGCAGGCCGGTACGATGCTCATCCAAATCGAGAGGGGCAGGGGTGGGGATTGTATACGCGTTAGATGCTGTATGCAGACTGTCTTTCGTATGAGGTGTCAGCAGTGTGAGCCCGGCGTTAGGCGCCATTATTAGTTGCTCGGTACTCGTTTTTCTAAAGTTTTTTGGTGACTAAGCAGTGTGGTTCATGTAGAAATACCGGTATTCGTACTCGGGGAAAGCGCAACAAATTGTCTTCTCTCAGGCCCCGTGTTTTGATAACTGCTTATCGTTAGCAGAAGATCTGGACTCGCGAAAATACGTCTTCAGAAAAAGAACGCCAGGAATGCTACTTTCGACCGGAGGTTGATGACGTCATTTTCACGTCACACGCGCTTGGTCTCGTCCGGGGGGGGGGGGGGGGGGGGAGGGGGGTAGTGGGGGACCTAGAAATGTCTGAAGTCGAAAAGTGAAGCCGCCGATTAACTCGAGGCTGATTGGCAGAGCCAGGTGATGACGTCACACCCCATAGCTCGACGCTTATTGGCTGGATCGAGTATGACGTCACGTTGGAGGCCACGCTCACTCCACGCTGATTGGCTGGTGATTACGCAATCACTCACGCGTTACCGCTCGCCCGCCAGACGGTGGTTCGATGTCGTGGCAAAAACATCTGCGGCTATGGAGTGCTCTGGAAGAGCGCCAAGGGATTAAAACCCGGGTTAGCGCCGGTATCTCGATTCCAGGAATTGCTATCGAGTGTATATGCCACGCGTTCAGCCAGTCGAGAAGCTAACCGTTGAAGAGCGCCGGGAGCGTAAACGCCACACGTTTCACGCGCGATACAATTGCCCGGGAATTTACAATGCATTTGTTTTTGTTCTTTTACAGATTCAGAGCCTGTAATAAATGTCCTTGCACAGATGCCGACCTCCCCCCCCCCCCCCCCCCGCTCCTCCCCCGCCTCTTCTTTTCTTTTTTTTTTGTACAAGGTTTCTTCGAAAAATTACAGGATTGTTTTCGCCATGAAAACTACGTATCGCCAGACGCTCATTCTCCGTACCAATGTAGCGCTAATGGTCCGTACCAGATGGCAAAGTTTAAGAACTAACCGTTATCATTCAAAAGTTACAATAGATTATCTGAAATTTTCAATGGGTAAATGGCGGTCGACGGCATCCTCGAATACATGGAGCCGAATGGCGCGAGTTACCAAAAACGGGCGAGGTCCCACTTGAATTTTGAGAAAATCACTTATAACATTCGATCGAGATAACAGTTTGCTCTAAAAACTTTGACACCTGGTTTGGACCACTAGCGCTACATTTAGGCTGAGAATGAGCATTCGGCGGCGCGTAAATTATTTCTGCAAAAAATAATGATAATAAATATAAAATAATAATAAAAACAGTTTTTTTTGGAGGGGGACGCCCAGTATACTTTTTTATCGCCATGCTCACAGGGTGCTGGAAGCCGAGTGCTCGCCCGGCCACCAATCAATCACCCGCCTCTTACCCCTCTTATCCTCTGCGCGAGGATTTGTGCACGGAGCGTGATCACGTGCTGCGAGCCCGACGGTTGACTACAGTCTAACGACTACAAAAGTTTCACCTACCTTACAGCTTATAAACTAACACACTGTTTACAAAAAAAAAAAAAAGAAACAAACCAAAAAACGCCTGCGAGTACGCGGTACCAACAGCAGCGCCACCTCTGTGGCGTGACGTCAGAAAGTTGAGTTGGTGCATACGGACTGAGAGCTTAGAAGACGCAGGGGAGTGCATCATCGCGTTCACACATCTTCCTTCGTGATTGGTTCTTTTGACGTTCTTATCGGTTAATCCTGCGATCTGATTGGCCAACGAGCGATAATTAGATGATTTGAATTTGCCACCAGTGCGTTTCTTCTGATGTCATTGGCTACAAAAAACTTTCAAGGTATAGAAGCGCCAACGAACCACTCACGTTCCTTCCGATTTTTAATATAGGATTTAATCGAAAAATTTTTAGCTCCCACCCTCCACCTTCGCGTGGTAAAACTGTCGGTTCCAAGCGTGAAAGACCACACACACCCTCAGTTAAAAATTTAATCACAGCGGCCAAAGTTCTCAGTTACGCCGACGACAAAAAGAGCAGAAGTTTTGTTTTAGCCTGGGTACTTCACTCTTTTATACTGCTAAAGTTTTTCTTACAAATCAATTTTTTTTTTTAATCTTAGTAAAAACAAACTTTTGTATCATTGTTAGTTTAGTCTTTGCTGTACCTTCGACATGGCCCACGCTACAGGCTTTTATGTTGCGGCGTATTTTAGGCTCAAAACCTGAACGAATATAATGCTAAAACAAACGTTTTGCTTGCGCAGGGTAAAATTAAAAAGAAAGTAAGCAAACGTGCGTCGAGAGAAAAACCAACATTAAAGTTGATTTTTTTTTTTTTTAACTGCGAGGGCGTGGGAGCGTGGCAGACTCAAGCAATGTTTGTTTACTTCTTGCGCTTTATTGCTTATTGCTCAATGTCTAAAGAGAACTCATATAAGAAGAAAGATGTCGTTTCAGTTGCAAATACCTCTTAAGTTTGTGGCTTCAATGAAATTTGGTTCCTTTAAATGGTTTACTGGAATTCAACCTTAAGCTTCGGGCGTTATTACTTTAAAATGTTTGTTTGGCGGTCTTTCTTTTGCAAACTTGTAGGCTACCAATAATTAGCGCTTTTCAAGTTATATTGTCGCTTAATGATAGCAGACGCATCATTGAGGTATGCTAGCCGCATAGTACTAGTCTGAAATTGCCAGTGGTTCAAACATGACACAAACGGCGATCTATTAAAAACCCTACTGTCATCGGCTGGATGCTTTATTAAAAACTAACTGACGTTCTAAGCCTCTATATTTCAAACTTAAAACTCAATACTGTGTAGGTTACACCATTTAAGATTTTAAATATAAATAAATAAATAAGATGTTAATCGCGCAACTTCCGATCGCCATGACAGGGGAAAGGAACCCTTTCGATTCTCCCATGTCTACCTTGCGTTTCAGTGGGTGCTCGACGACTCCTGGTTCACTAGGGAGCAATCGCGTGAGAGCTAGAAATGCCCCGGTATTGTGTTTTTTAGATTCCGGTGAATCGTAGCACGAACAAAGTCTTACAAGGGAAGTTCTTTCGATTTCGTCGAGACGAGGGACGCCACAAACGTCGCCGAACTTAGATGACCGCAAGACGGCGTCGCTAAGCAGACGATGCTCACCTACTTCGATTTTCTGCCGACAGATGGCACAACGCGAGAAACGAAAGGATGCGGCGCCTCTCCTGGCCGTCTCCGTACAACGTTAGGTGCCAACCGGGCCATTACGCCGCGTAGAAATCTATGGTGACAGGGAGCTCTGGGAAAGAAAAACCTGGAACAACAAAGCGAGGAAGTCCAACGTGTTAAAAAAATTCTGCATGTCAACGAATCGCGCTCTTTTGAAGAAAGCGTAATAAAAGCTTTCCGGAGATCGTCTTCTAGATCGAAAACCCGGCACGGCGACCACTGCGGGGAAGCTCGGCGCGTATTTTCGGCGCCTGGGGGAGGCCGCAGGCTATCGCCGATGCCTTGCCATTCAAGACGTAGTTGAACGCGTTTAAGGACTTGTAGGTCTTAAGTTATTCTGAGGCACTAAGCGGACCAGCTGGCTAGAAAAGGTAGTCATGAAGATGCGCCCGCGATACATTCGGCGGATTTGTAAATTTGTTTAGGAACAAGGTGCTCGTTCTTCTTATCCAAGGGATCATCACAAATGCGAGTCAATCCAGGATAAGTAAACTTTTGGAGGTACCGCTATTGGTCCTTGGCGGCGAGACCTTTAAAGTATGGGATAGTCACTGCGGGTCTTCAAAGAGAGTGGAAACAATGGCCAACCGGAAGCAAAATATAATTCCCAGGGAAGTTCGGCCATGTTTGTTTTTTTGTTTATCGTTGAATACACTGATTACCCCGGCCTAATTTCAAGTGCTGTTGTTTATCATTGAACAACCCTGTCCTGCTCCCACCCGAGAAACAAACTCTTTGCCGATGCAGTGAATATAAGCGCAAAACCCAGAGGTTTAAGTTTTCTGCTATCAGTGTTATTACACGAATTTCCCGCGAAGCTTAACCAGCGTCCTGCTTAAAAGAGGTGCTCCTGCATTGCGACGTAAAAATTCACTTTTCTGCTTCTTGCTTCCTCGGTTTTTTATGTGCCCGTGTCTGCATGTATTGCTGTATATATATTTTTTGAAAGTTGTGTCCCTCAGCAAATCCCACCTGGTGAGACTAGCAAAACAAGAAAATAAATGTAAGGATTAATAGCCCAAATCCTCAGATCAAACATTGCCTAAATAATTGACACAGTGCTTTCTATTTAAATATCAATTAAAAGCAAACACGATGACTCCTGGTCGTCACTGACGCAAAGATTGTTCAAACGCCATTTTAATTAGACATGAATCTCAAACTCAAGCGCGTCTGCCCCACCCATTTTCCGCAACAACTACGGGACGCATCCGACCATTCGACGTACTGTAATCTTCACGGCAAGCACGCTCATTCCGAGGAAAACCCGAACCTACGGGGCGCGCCTCCCCGATCGAGCCGAACAGACAATACAAAAAAGAAGACGCGCCGTGAAATAGCGTGCCTGCTTCTCCGCAAAGCGCAGCCGTTCTGCGGCGAAGCCCGACCCTCCGGAGTGCCCGTTCGCTTCCCGGCCCGGGGAATTCCTCTTCCCTAGATTCCCTCTCCTCCCTCTTAACTCCCTTTCCCTACGCTCTTCTTCCTCTTTCCCTCTTTTTTTCACCGGCGCCAGCCAGCGGCCTGGGGAGAAACTAGGGCACGCCATTACAAGCCTCATAAGCGGAGTGCTGCATCCTTCTCGTCCTTTCCCTTTACACGTATCTCCACTCATCTAATATCTCTTCCCCTCTTTTTCCCTCTTTTCACGTGGAGCTTCCCCCTCGTTCTCCCCACGTGACCTGGCTCTTCCCCTACCGGAATTTAATATGTAAAAATCGTCTCGCGGATGAGGAGCGAAGTGTCATTTTCGAAGCACGTCGTTTTACTTTATTCCAAATACCAATTTTTGCGTTTTTTCTCGTTGTTTTGGGTTTTTATAAAGGGGACTTTTTCGTTATGTTTTGTTGCGTTGAGTGTGAGCAGACTTTTTTACGCGGCGTGTTTTCGGCTGCCATCTTCGGCGTTTCGGTTTTTGGTTGTTCGGAGCGCACGCGTCAGTCTAATAATGAAGGGATATATATATATATATATATATATATATATATATATATATATATATATATATATATAATTCAGCAGAATCAATCAAATTCGAGAAGCGACTTATTTTAATTCGAAAGTTAACTTTTTCATTCTCGACGCTGTAGTTTAATGATACGGTATGACACATCTGCATTTATTTTTGCGTTTTTGTATTTTACGCTGAAAAGTTTGAGAGCTTAATGCGTAGCGCCCGTTTACATTCAAATAGAACCCACGACTGTTAGTAAGGAAACCGTGGATACACAAATCAATATTTAAGAAGTATATATCATTCAAGTTTTAAGCTTTCCGAACTATCCACACAATGTAAAACGGCTATCAACTAAAAACAGCAAAAATCGGAAGTTATCTGTGATTCTTAGCAGACTTTAAAGTTGGTCCAATTTTAACGCCATGAAGCTTACAAATTTGCGAACAAAAGAGGTTCGGCTTTTTCTTCTTAACACTTAATTGCTTAGGTAAAAATAAATATCTCTTTATTTAGCGAAGTATTTTTGTCATGGACCGCGCGATTGTCAGCGCACATTTATTATTATTATTATTATTACTGATCTCGGAATTAGAAATGACGATTTGTTCGTGGTGTTATGATCCCGCGTTCGCGAAAACAGAAACTGAGCCATTCTAAAGGACTTTAAAAAGATCTTGGATTGATTAAACAATAATGAATTCATTAAATGTCATCAACCAATCGCGTAATTATACTTTATTGGTGCATCGCACTAATAACTAGTTACATATATATATAAAAAAAAGAAAAACGAATGAGAGCCCTGTACTTTGTTTCAGCTTAAATTCAGACATGGCCGACGCTGCGAGGTAATCGGAGCAACCACTCAGCGTCTAAAGCGCAAGTCACTGGGCCTTTTTTGATTATGATTGGTTCAGCGACAACAGAGCACACACAGAAACTCGTGGAACGCCAAGATGGTCTGCTTTAAACGCTGTCTGATTCGTCCTACAGCTCGTAGCGTCACCCTGCGTCTGGACGTAAGGTGAAACAATGTATAGACGCTTTTTACAAGCGCCAGATTACAGCCGCCATTGCTGACCTTCTCTTGTCTTACCGAGGCGCCGAGCCACTGAAGAGGGCGTTTACACGAGTTTTGAAAAAGGCCATTACTGGGGAGAAGAACGCAGTAGAATAGAATATGGCAATGAACTGTCCTGCTGGAGTAATCATCAAGTGAAGTAAACGGAATAAGAAGAAACAAAAACTTGGGGGACTCTTAAGCTTCGCCTTTAAGAGGGGAACGTGATAGCGTTATCGGGCCCTGTTCGCAAAGCCTTCTCATTAAAACCGTGCTCGTTTTGAAACCGTGCTAGCATGCGTGCGTGGTCTAGTCGGTCGCTCCACGTGTCAGATACGTCACATGACGTCACGTGTTTTTATTGAAAATTTTCCTCCAACCGCTATATTTGGCGGAAAAAATTTCCGCTCCTTTAGGCGATAACATTTTTTGCTGAATTTGGGGCGGAAATTTTTTGCGAAATTTAGGTGGTCGATAGGGTCATGACGTCACATCCACGTGTGACGTCACACGTGACTGCGCGCGTTGCATTATAGGATTTTTGGTCCCGTCGGTGCCGACGCCGACGCCGGTTAGTTTGCGACGCGAGTTCCTAAACACTATCGCGTTAAAAAACTGAAGGTCGGTTATGGCGGCGCCAATGCACAGCTGCCTAAAAGCGTCCATAGCGCAAAGAGATAAACACCAATAGGTGCTCAGACCGACAGTATTTCAGGGTCAGCTATACACGTTTGCAAAAAAGGCTCATGTGCGCTAAAATTTTGAGCGATACTGGCGTCGAGCAACGTTTCCGCCATGCTGGGGTACGTCAGGGGCACGTCATTGGGGTGAGCGACGACAAGATGGCGGCGTAGTTAGCGACACACTTACTGTTTCGGAACGCCGGAGGAGGTATCCACACAGAATCGTTGCATCAAATATTGTACAACGGGGCAAGTCGAAGGTTTGGAGCTGACTTTATAACGACCGAAGCCTCTGTTCCAGCACGTCGTGGAAGCCAGAGCTGCCGCGAGCGCAGCCATTATTGATGCAATGGCCTAGCGGCTGCTGGCGCACTCTCATGAGCGCCTTGAGACTTTAGATTTTTTTTTTTCAATTTTCAATTTGTTACTGGTTTAGGTATTTTATTTAATCGTTTGGGCGCTTTCGCGGTCGAAGACAACACCTGTATGTTTCATAATTATTTTTTTTTAATTTATTTCTGCGCTCAGTGGTGTAGGCTTCAGCAAGAGACACTTGGCAACATTGCACGACAAGCATCGAACGTCCTGGCTGGAGAGCTATGGTCCGCCTTACCTCGGCGCGCAGTTCAAGGTTAAGCCGGTATTCCGCTTGCAAAGGTGTATAGATTATGAATTAAAATATAAACCACAGTCATTGACCCTTTGAGAAAAAAATAACGGGGAGTGCGCCGACCTTCCTATAATTGATCCTCATTCAATGAGCTTTCGGCATCGGAAGAAAGCCGAAAAAAAAGCAAGAAGTACGAAAGTAAAGAGCCATACAGCGCCGCTTTTATTTTAGCTGTCAGCAATCACAGAGGTTATTTAGGATATCAGACATTCTCTCATCTCGCTACCGGCGCCTCGAGATTTGGCGTTTCCTCCTCCGCGATGCGACAGATAAATGTATTTATTTTGGGGGTGCTCAGATCGCGTGGCAACACTTCGTTTCGGCTCTCGGCGAGCCGCAGGAGGGCGGTACGAGCCATCCAAGCCAATCCAGTGCCGCGTGAGCGTCACGTAACCTTTGGAGGTGGCTCAAAGATACGCGCGGGTGCGTTCAGTCACGTGACAGGCTAACGACACCCTCCCCCGGATTGGCTGGGAGAATGGCTGGTAGCGGCTGCCGCGGTCGGTCGTATAAGTCGAAATGGGGAATGAAGACGGGCCGCGGAGTGGGGGTTTTGAGCTCGAAACCCTAGCGGATTGGCTGTTTAGCATAATCCCACTTCCCGAATGTTTATTCGAGCGCAGTGTGGCCGCACTCTTTGTGCTTTGTCAAAAACCTCGCGTACGAAGCAAATACGACAGAGGGACGGAAATACCGCGGAATGAGAACACTGTGACAAGATCAATATATTGCGTGCTCCATTTTTTTTAGCTTCTTAGTTTTTGTATTTTTTTTTTTTGCAGTAAGAGCTGCGTTGTTTTTAGTTCGGCACTGCTTAGTCTGACAGGAAGCGACGATAACCATCAAGGGTTCTCGAATAACAAACGCCCGTTCCGCCGAAACAGGTTCAAACAGGTCTTAAATTTGTTGCGAACTATATCCTTGTTGCGGGGTGAGATCTTTCAGTATATCTGCAATTTCCAGCTGATTTTGACCAGCTGTGTTTTTGAATAGCGGGAAGCCGCAGTCCAACTGCTTGCTCGAACATCATACAATAGATACGGCTTCGGTGCGGACATGACGACAGGTTTATTTTGCGTACATGACCGAAGCATGTTCGTCGCATGTTAGCTTCATACGCGTGTCTTCGAGCATGTCTGCGGACCAATTTTTTTTTGTTGACGGTCAATGTGATCGTCATACACGAAATAAACACGATTCAGACCGTAGGGAGGTTTAGGGAACGGTTTTTGCACATCCGATAAGGTACGGTTGGCCCTCCGGTGCAAACTGCGAATGCGCTACCGCAGAAGACTCCCATATGCACAAATCGTACCGGAGGGCCCATTGTACCGTACCAGATGTGCAAAGAGGGTTCCCGAAACCTCCCTAGCAGGGAAATTTAGGGAACCATTTTTGCACGTCCAATACGGTACGATGAGTCCTCCGGTACGAATTGCGCATGCGCTACCGCAGAAGACACTCACATGCGCCGTTCGTACCGGACGGCTTATCGTACTGTATCGGATGTGCAAGAATGGTTCCCTAAAACTCCCTGCTGCCTGCAGATTGACTTTTGTGTCATGCACGAGCGTCTGACCGCAGCTTAAAAGCGCGTTGATCTTTGCGGTCCTCACGGCACCTGACCTGGATGTTGGACGGACGTTTTGTGGCGAGCTTGCGATAATTAGTTGACATTTTTGAGTCAACAAATTACGAATTTTTGGCCCTCGCAGTCGTTAAGGCGCCGGCATTTTAAAGCTCCAAACGAGAAACACTCTAATCAGGCGCGTTAAGTACGTTGCTAGAATTTACTTTTTAAGACACTGGGTGCATGAAAAAAAAGACGAAAGAAAAAAAGAAACAGGTGAGTGTGAACAAGAAACGGCTGCAAGTTGCACAATTTGACAAAAAAATTAAATAAAATATAAATATTCTCTTTTTATGTCTGTGAGCAATGTTTGTTGCTTCTCGGCACTGCTAAACGAGATCCTAGATGCACCGTGCATAATATGTAAAGTAGTTGAGGCAACTATTAACGAAAAACAACTCTAGTCAAGTTTTAAGAAACAAAAGTCGGTAAATTATGATCAGTGCGGATACCGTACGTTTCATATGCGCTTACGCCAACATAAATATACTTTAACAAAACGTACTCCCGGACGCACACACGCTGTAACTAAACGCACAAATTGACAGGCTTCCAAAAACACACGCACATTTGCGCTCACTCAAACGAAATATGTACAGGTGTATACAGACTCACAAAATAAGGAAATTGCACTTCACATAATTGTGGAAGGCATGCACTCTTGCAGTTTAGCAATTCACAGACATACAGATAGCTCTTAACTTCACGCCTCGTCAATTTCTTGTAATAAAATACTTTTTTTTTTTTGCCGGCGCAACACGGCTTTTGAAAACAAAAAACCATTTCCTGTGAAACTGGGCTACTAACTTTCACTCACGACGCTCACGTCATTCTTGAACGTAGTTCCCAAGCTGATTGCATATTTCCGAATTTTGCCTAAGCCTCCGATAAGGTGTTACATAGCCCACCACTCCATAAGTCAAGTTCACTAAATGTTGAATCCAGCATAGGTTTTTAGATTACTGCATTCTTAACTAAACGGGTCCCAAATTGTATTTGTAATTGACACTTCTTCACGCTCAGCGTCTGTACCGTCCGGGGTCCCTGAAGGCTCTGCATTGGGTCTTCTTCTTTTGCTTATATATATATATATATTTATATATATATATATATCTTTTCTTCTCAATTATATATATATATAATTGAGAAGAAAAGAAAACCCTTGGTGAAAACAGCAACAACGGACGGTTTAATCTTCGACGTTTCCCGAAACGTCGAAGATTAAACCGTCCGTTGTTGCTGTTTTCACCAAGGGTTTTGTTTTATTCTCAGTTATTACCCACGCCTTCAGCCCCCCGCCACCATTCCCGTTATATATATATATATATATATTAACGACTTACACTCCTGTGTCTCATTCTCAATCAGTTTATTTGCCGATGACTGTGGTATTTATCATGACGTGACTAATGATTCCGATGCGTCTTCTCTCCAATCGGATATTAACCGCGTGCCTGAATAGAGTGACTTATGAAGCATGAAACGTAACACTAACAAACGCAACGTAATGAAGGTTTCTCGACATCACAATGATGGCCCACCTAATAACTTAAACCAGAGTTCTTTACAGGAGGTATCATCATGCAAACACTTGGGCGTTCATATTTCATCAAACTAGTCTTGGGAAATTCATATTCAATACATAACAAGTAATGCCAATCGTACGTCAGGAGTAATAAAACGACACTTTCCGTCCGTCTCCGTGCCTCTAAAGCTACATCTCTACAAAACTCTCGTTCGCTCCAAACTAGAATATGCTCCCTCAATTCGGGACCCCGGTACTGATATATCAACACATCGAGTTGAAGCAATTCGAAATAGATATGTTCGCTTCATACTCACGAACTATCATCGCACTTCCAGCGTAACATCTATGAAATGTAGTTTGAACCTTCCTAACCTTTCATCCCGTAGATACCCTTCTCGTTTGTTTTTATTTAACCAAATCTCTCATAATTCACCTTTGCGGGAAAAACTACTAATAGCACCCTTCTACATATCACCGTGTCTCGATTAACAACACAAAATAGGCATACCATCGCGTAAAACTAGAACTTTTTCCAATTAACTTATACCCTGAACTACGCTTTCTGGGAACCACCTTTCAGCGTCGGTGGTAAATTTATTTGGTGGCGTCGCTTTTAAATCTGCCTTAGCAATATCAATATTGTAGTAACTTATTACGATATATTGATTGCATTCTTAGAAATTATTGTGCTTGTATCTATACCTGTAACCCCCTTCAATCTGCAATGCACCGGTGGCCTTGAAGGTATTTGAAATAAGTATATAAACTCCTCAGACACACAGATGCGCGCACATACGCACATATAATCTCGTAAAACACAGGCACACCTTCTCAGGAAAAAACAAAAACACAAGATTATATAGCTACTTACAAAACGCACATACATATGCGATAGTCTAACAAACCTCCGGCACATACACCCCAAACACAGATACACACGCTTGCACATACACCCTTACAAAACACACACACTCGGACGCATATATACTGCTTTGAATCACACGAGCACATATATTCCCAGATGCATACACAAACAGACATATAGTTCCCACAAAAAACACAAACACGCAGATACTGTCTAACATATCTCAGGCATATACATATGCCCCCCCCACACACACACACACGCACACACACACACACATTCGTGCGCATCCACATGCACCCTCCCAAAGCACAAAACACGGTGTACTCTACTTAAGTAGAAACGTTCACGTACTCCCTTGAGACGGGGTCACACTACAAATACATCATAGAAATAACAGCCTGCAGTCAGCATATGTGTTTGATGCACACAAGCTTTGAACATGCTTGAGGTGTGTCCGCACATAACTATGTCATCATGTCTTCCGCGAACGAGGCGTGTCCATTTTATGTCGTGCGAACAGCACAAACCGCACGTAAAAGTCGGGGGCATCCACGCAGACATACGCACCAAAACATAAAACGCGTCCGCACAAACATATACTCTAACAAACCACAGCTATACACATAACCCTCACAAAGCACATACGGACGTATATTATAACAAAACACGGAAATATGTGCGTTCATACCCCCTCACAGACCGAACAGACACACGCACTCTAACAAACCACATCCATTCAGATACACACTCACGAAACACATTCATACAGATACACACTCACAAAACACATCCATACAGACACACACTCACGCACTACATGCCTAGATACGTTATTACAAAACACACAGCACAGACACTGGCATACCGCAGACATATAAATACGCCTTCAGAAAACACAAATACACGCGCGCACATACACGCTCAGAAAACACACATACACGCAGAGTTACCCTCACGACACCCGCACGCACAAACGGGCCCTCACAGGGGCAGACGTCCAGATTCCCGATTCGTCTTTATCGCCTCTTCCTCTCCGATTCCCCATTCATCATTTGATCTCTCGCGGCCGGCCGACTCCTGTCGTTTGGCTTCGCGACGATTACCGACGGATGATAGCGCGTGCCGCCGGGAGGGTCGTCTGACGTCGATCGACGTCGAAGACGACTACACTCCGGCCACCCCCGAGCCGACACCGCGGTTGAAGCCACCGACCAATCAATTGCCTCCCTTTCATCACCCGACCCCCGCGGTTCCTCTCCGTGCGTGGATATTGGTGGGAGCGTGATCACGTGACAAAAGGACGTAGAGCTGGTTCATGGAGCACGTAGCTTTCACCGGACTGTCGGCTCAGGGGCGGACGATGTGTAGTGTCCAAAGAACCCGAGACACGCGAGATGTCCGGCGTGGGGAGAAGGGAGACGCGGCGACTCTCGGCAACTCTCGGAGGGTAAAGCGGGAAAGAGGAAGATAGAGAGACGGAGAGAGTGAGGCGAAGGAGGATCGAAAGTTCCCGAAAGAGGAGAAGGGGATGTGATGGGGAGAGGGGGAGAAGAAACACTCGACGCTCGCTTTTCGTGCGTCCCGAAAAGGAGAATGTGGAGTGCCACGAATCTTCCTGTCTCGACCGTCAGTCGGAACTCGGCACGGCGCTCGATTGCATGAACACGTTTTTTGTTTTTATTCGCTCTGATCGGACGCGTTGTGAAGCCGCGGCCACACCGCTGATATATCGCACAAAAGACAGTCTCTAGACGCGCAGTGTGAAGGCGTGTGTCTTCCTCGTATGCCCGTTTTGTCTCAGTAGTCGTACAAAAATCTGTCCGCAGGGACAGATTTTTGTACGACTAACGAGAATGGGAATGGAGGAAGCAAGTACGCTTCAAACTTGCTTGAGGAATGTACGCAAATAATTATGTCATCATTCCTGCAGCAAACACCGTGTCTTTTGCGTGAAAATCTTAAATTTAAGGATTATGAAAAAAAAAAATCCCAGATGAATGGTTGCTTTTTTTAAGCCTTAGAGTAAAAAAAAAAAAAAAAAGAGAACTATCGAGCACGGAAGAAAGTAGAATAAGCACAGCTATGCGTGTGACTATCTTCTTCCGTGTCCGTCTTTAGTTAGCGCTACTCTAGCCGTTTTTAGATTTGCCCGCTGCGCGATTCCATGCGGAGCGCGCAAATGGGCGAAGGCATGCCTCGCGCTGCGTGCTCCATCGAGACTACATTCCAGGTTGGGACACGAAGGCGCCAAGACCTAGCGCTCTACAAATGTTCGTTTTGTTTGTTTCTTTATTTTGGAGTGAAGAGAAAGGGAAGAAGGTATGTAGGGTATCCGGGCCTTATATAAATGCTGCGCATTTAGAACTCGAGCCACTCGTTTTATGTTCCTTCGTTTACATCGCTCTTGTACTCAGTCACCGCTTGCTTTGTGTAGGCCTCTTCGGATCAGCGTCGATATATTTCGATAGCGCACTCTAATGATTTCCATCCGTGACGTCGCGACCAGGGTTTGCCTTATCCTGACGTCACGAGCGACTGTCCAGGCTAGAACTCCCCAGTTTCGAATGGCTTGTCCATTGGTGTGTGTAAACAACACGGTGGAAGCTTGGAAGTCATCGCGTTCTTAATAAACCCACACAGTCAAAGTTGACGGTTTGAAATTCGTCTTACGTTAGTCGATGAAGCAGTATTAATCCCACAGAGTCACCTGATCCTGGGAAAGTGGCGCCATTACCTTCCCTACCTGTTAGCAAGACACAAACCGATGCCATCATACACACGACCGAACCTGGCAAGGTGATTGGCTGATCGGTTACAGTTACCATGGTAATCGCCATGTCGGTATATTAAATTCTTCGAAGCTTCAAAAAGCTCGTTGTCAATGTGGGCGCTAACCCGTTACCAGTGACGGCATTACCGGTAACGTGTTCGTTTTTTCGGTAACGTAGTAACGTACTCGTTACACTTTCTTAACAGTAACGAATAACGTACTTTATTACTTATTTCGAGTAACGGATGACGTAGTTAGGTTAGTCGATTACATTTTTTCCTCCCAAGAGTTATTAAAAAATCCACTTCAATTTTTTAGCACTTCTAGGCACCAAGCCACAAATTCTTACGCTCATTTCGCATACCTTCAAAATAAAAACTGTAAACTAAATAGGGTAATTAATTATATTACGTTTCTGATTGGACATGTTTTTTTTTAAATTTGGCTTTATATGCATACCTGTAATGTCAAAACACTAAAACGTTTTTTTTTTAAATTCCCGCTAAAAAATAACGCAAAAGTAACTTGCGTTACTTGTTATCGGTAACGGCAACGCGTTCCTTCTATGTCTAAGTAATGGAGATCGGCGACGCGTTCCTTTTATTTAAAAGTAACGAGCAGCGTATTTTGTTTACTTTTGTTCGGTAACGCCTACAACACTGGTCATTTGAACAAGTCGCGCCAAGATCGCAATAAAGCATCATGGTACTGAAAGTGTTTCTCGCTAATATAAGTATATTCGACACTGTGCACGTAATCCACTCATCAATCATGCTTATCTCCACAGATATTTTACAATAGTACGGCTGTTCTTGCGTATTTAAAGACAGCAAAATTATTTTACGATGCCGCCAAGCACCAACGACGCATGGGGTGTCGGCGCGAAGATGTGCGCCTGTTTGTGCCGGTGTGTGGATAACAAAATCTCGATTTTCAAGAAACGTCTTTGTAAAGCAACCTGAAACAGGGATTTTGGATCCCCTCGCTCAGAAGAGAATGGGTCAACTAAAATACTGCTCGTTCCATGAATTGAAATGGCGACCATACGGGGGTGGCTTGGCGCTACTTTCTCCCGGATCTAGTGGCACTAAATCCCACTTTATAGGTCATGGGAAGCGCTTATACAACCCTGAGAAGCTGACCTTAACAACCCCTGCGGTCGCGCACGATGCTAATAGACCATTCCAATAGTGGCCTTTTGTGCGCCTGTTGGGTTGTCAAACACACTCTGAGCATCCGCCGTAGCTATCTTCGCAGAAATGTCAGACGCCGCGGAACCGTCCACGCCTTTGTGACAAGGAATATTTTATTTGAATGACGAGAGCTGGAAATGTCTGTACTTGTTTTCATATCAAGAAATTTGGAAGTTTTGCTTATCGTTCGCACGCTACGCAAAATATTTCTTGCGGGGTTCGCTCGCCAAAGAATTATAGACGAGGATGGTTTTGTTTGTTTTGTAAACGTATATATTTTGATATGCTAGTAAATAACGAGACTTAAATGCTTATACGGGCATCCTAATTAACAAAATAAAAAGAGTGGAGCCCAAAGTGGAGTCGAGTTGTTTAATGAAAAACTCTGGAGCTCAATTTTACTCTTATTTTTCTTGTCTTCGTTTGTCACCTGAGTTTTTTTTCTTGCTATGCGTTATGTCTAGCATAGTATACGGACTAATACCTTTATTGTAGCCTAATAAGTTCATTGAATTGATCTAAATGTTACTGTTTTTATTATGTGTTTTCCCTCTTTAAGTTGCCTAAAGGCCTTGAATCGACTGGTTTTAAGGTTTCAATGTTTATTCACCATTTTTTTACAATGGCGGGGGCTGGGAAAAAAAGCTGTGTGGACACTTGACGAGTTCCCAGCACCACAAAAGTTTCAGCAGCAGCAGCAGCAATGCGAGTTCACACACAGGGTACACATATTAAAAGAAAGAAAATAAAAATAAAAAATAAAAAGTTATACAATATTAGCTAATGCAGAGAGGTCTTCTGTACACATGGTTTTTTATCTTAAATTTCATACATTGTGTTTTTATTGGATATCTATGGGAATACATACAAAAGAAACCGATTCATTTGAACTTTCCTCGATTCATGATAGCATACATCAGTGCTTGTGATTTAAACAAGCCATTCTTGGAGGTTAAAAAAAAAATATAAAAGTACTCATTTCGGCAACGACAGACACGAAGACATTCAATAATGTTATACAAAAGCCCTCCAGCTTTTTAATAAAAAATTCAGGTAAACTAAAAAGAAGGTAAGAGAAAAAACTACTCGCTGAAGCATTAAACAGGAAAGGTAGTACAAAAGTAAAACACAACAGGGAATACTCATCGAACCAAGCCCAGGAACACAAATATAGCAGCGGCACTATTAACATCTCCCCTTTCCAGAACGACAACCCTAGATACAAATCTAACGCACGTTCCTCTAGAAGCTTCCCTAGAGCATCAGACGAAGCCTTCAACCCCTCTTTTCACGTGTTCTCCCTTTCTCTTCCCCGTCCCATTTCGTTTACCGTCTCTCTTTACCGGCGGCTATTCGTCACCACTTCTCCGCGCGATATTAAAGCCACGTATCGGTGTCTCATTCCGTGTCCCTCTACGATGTTGCCCTTTCCCTTGGAGACAGACGACGAACTAACAAGCGACAAGACAAAGCGCGGCTCATGTGTACCCGGCCACCAACAATTAAACGGGTACCCAGTTCCCTTCACTCTCTCCCTTCTTTTCCTCTCATCCTCTCCTTCTTCCTTTTCCCCAATTCTTTCCCCATTTTTTTCCCTACGGCGAAACAACTACCGCTTCGACGACCTCTGGTGGTCATGCCTGGCGAACGGGTCCTCGGAGAGATCGCCATCCTCCTCGCCTTTCCTCCTCTCCACCGATCCGTGACGTCACTGCAGTCGGAAAGAAGTGCTGCCGCAGTGTGACCGAAGCGGCTGTTTCTTTTTTAGTCTTCCCTCTCCCCATATTTTTTCTTCCCTTCGTCCCCGTTTACTCGTACCTTCTTTCCCTCTTGGGGATTCTCCTCGCCCGTCATTGATTCGATTGGCGGTGGGCAGTTGGCTTGCTGCCGGACTTGAGAGGCCGCCTTGCAGACGAAGCAGACGTTGTTATAGTGGCCCGCTTTTCGTTCGCCGTATTTTCGTATCCGCCTCGAGTCGCTTAATCTTTCTCTTTTTCCCGTTGTTTGCGAGATTTATTCGTCGGCCTTTCTGCTCCCTCGGTCGGCACGGAATAATGCGGACAGTTTTTGTGTACCGTATTTGTCGGACTGTTGTGCGCACCCGGCGTATAATCCGGATGGTCTCATTTGGGTTTTAAACGTGTTTCTTTGATGGTTCGCGCTTGGGGCATAGTCGTACCTGGTACAGAGTCTGCAGCCGGCGCATGATCCGCGGACGGTGCACAGTCCGTGCAGAGTATCTAGTATACACGTAAAGGACATTCCGGTACCTAGCACGCCTTGATAAATGCCTGTTTGATTAGCCGACAAAGATGCTTGTATCGTACATAAACTATCGTTAGCGTACCCTGCCATTTTCCAAATCTGGCACGTATTGTCAAAATGAGCGACCTCGAAAAAAACTCCTCGTATAGTCTGCATCTCTACATAGTTTACACTGCGAAACACATATAGTTCCCGTATTTAAATTCGGAAAATGCACTACTTGCGAATCCCGTTTACAATCGACCTCACTTCAAAAGCTAGCGTTTGGAAACCAGGGAATGTAAAACCACCGTTTTGCGGCCGGTTACAGTCGCAAAATAAGCTATAGGCTTTAGGGTAAAGGTTCCATTCAGCCATGGATGGATGAATGAATGCTAATGGCTGTACCCTTAATAACGGGCGGTAGCTTGCGCCACCTTGCCTGGAAACCAATAGTATAACTTAACCCCTCGCCTTTCAAAGCCGATTCGCTCCCCTTCTGCATCTTGTTACTTAAAATCGTTTCCAGTTATTTAAGGCTTGATATCTGAAATAGCAATAAACAATTTTTCGTTCTCCAGAAATGTTAAAAACAGTTCACGACAACACTACAGTGCGCGGAAACATCGACCTTTGCTCAGCTTCGCTCGGAAAACTTGATTATGATCTCAGACCCGAGCGGGCACTAAGCTTCGTCGGAACCGCCAAGGTTTCGCTATGCGAACACTTTCCGCTCTCATCGTCGACCTCTGCAATGGCGCGTCTGACTTTGGCTAGCGTTGCCGCGTACCTTTTCGCAGACGACATTCGGCAGCTGGCGCCTCCCCACGCTGCTGACTTCAGACGCGTTCCTCCAAAAGGGGACGTTTTGTTGCCATGGTGACGCTGGCCGTAGCAAACGGACTTAATCGTGCGAAAGAAGAGGCAGAGTGGCGAGATCAAAGGCCAGATTCACGAAGAGCTTCTTAGTTTACGACAACTTAGCTAAGAAGTTCGTAAGTTGAGAACATCGTAAGAAGAGGACAAATCGGTATTCACGAACGCGTTCTTAAGTGAAAGAAGAAAAGCGACATTCTCGTACGGAAAAAACTAGAACTCACCGGTGCTGTTGCTATCGCGACGGCATCTTCGGCAGCACGAACAACCAGTCGGAGAGCTCGGCATGGTTCGGAGCCGTTCGGAGCACGCGGATTTTTAATTACAAACACAGGCGGTTTTTTCGCCACCGCTTGTCTGGGGTTCGTATCCGCGCAGGAATATTTCGACGCTAACACGATTTAAACGCGCCCAAATGCCGAGGCCGGGATACGTAACCGCCTTCGTTGACTGCTACGAACTCGATCGCTACGAAGTCAAAACAACTGTCACCGTTGGTAAAAGACGGCCCGTGCCAGTCGTTTGCAAAGCAACGTAGATGGAAACAAATCACCCCGGCGCTTTTCGCGGCCTCGGAGATGCAGGAGCGAGCCGACGTTAAAAACTATACGCTTGAACTACGACAGTGTCAGCAAGAGCCACTTAAATACCTGTTCACACTCGGAGCGGACGCGCGCGTTTGATCGAAGTGCTGGATTTGCGCTGTTGGGCTGCGAATTGGTAAGCACTTCGGGATTGATCTTTTACAATTGTAACTCTATCTGATGTGACACTTGGCAAAGAAAGGTTGGAACGGCATTTCGTAGCTCCCACGAACCGTTATAGCTCGACAGTGACGTACAGTCGTGTCAGAATAAAAATGGTATACTAATAACAAAGTGTACATATGGTGTTGCGAAGGAAATCCATACAGCGTTCATTTGAGCTTTATATCACACAAAACAAGGAGACAGAATGGATGAGAGTTTCTTTTTGACGACAGCGTTCGTCACCGCTGCCTTGAAAAACGAGGAGATGACAAGGGGAAGCAATTGACCTCTTAATCTAAAATTGAGGTCAGCGACCAAACTATTGATACCGGAAGAGCACACGAGGGTAGCGTGGGCATATTCCATTCAGCAAGCCAGCCGGTCATGGACAGACGGTCTTGGCCAAGGACCGTCGGAGCAACGCTGCGCCGAGTCGGAGTGCCTGCTAGGCCTACATTCTGCCGAGCTCGCTTGGTCGGTGGAATCGTCGTTGTAGGTTTTCCCGGGTGTTTGTGGATCCAGCGTTCTTGTTCGTCATGGTCTGTTTCAAGTACTTCTTCTGTTTTTCAAGCACGTAGAAAAATAAACGTCCGTTGGTCATCGCGACCAAGTAACTGAGCGACGGTGTCGACCATGATGATTTGATCGTAAAAAGTGCGTAAGACAGCTCCGGAGCTGTCGTAGGATTCTGTCGTAACCTGCGCAAAACTTACGAGAATTTCGTTTCGTGAGTACGAATTTGTTCTTACGTTTTGTCGTACGTACATTTTTGGCGTAAGATCGTTTCGTCAATCTGGCCTCAGGTGCGTACTTGGGACCTTTCGTTGTGCTTTTCAATGGAAGGTTTTCGAAGTGATGACCTAATGTAGACGGCAGATTTTCTCAAGTGCCTAATATTTTGACTAGGCTTACGCGAAAAAAATTATTTTAACTCGCCATTGGGATGAAGCTTCATGTACTGCAACATGGGTCTAAACTACCGATGTGACCAGAAAGCGTCTCTTTGGTACTCGTCAGCCCCTCTTGCACAAACGTTGCGACTTTCTGGTCGGTCAGAACAATATCCTTACATTTTATACAGCCAGTTTCCGGCGTTTTTTTCGCTGCCGCATACGACGCAGCACTCTTTGTACAAAACCTATGGATCTTGCTGGGTATGTGTTCCCTTTCAATAGGATCACATTATAGCGAGACTCCAAATTCGTGCTTATGCTTTTCAATTCTATCGAATGTCATACCTGATTCTGCTTTTGATTCTCATTTTTCAAACCTTTCGGCTGCCTTCTCCTCGATAAAAGGGCCTCCACAAGCGGAAGACGCAGCTGCTTTTTTTAGAAATCTTGTTTTTGCACAATTTGCCGAAATCTATGTAT
The DNA here is from genome assembly GCA_013358835.2 of Ixodes persulcatus. Taxonomy (NCBI): domain Eukaryota; kingdom Metazoa; phylum Arthropoda; class Arachnida; order Ixodida; family Ixodidae; genus Ixodes; species Ixodes persulcatus. The sequence goes on from JABSTQ010011364.1 coordinate 1,105,059, forward strand.
TTTTATGATGTTGAAACTTGTGCTTCAGTCAGGTAGAAGATCGAATACAACTGGCAATGCAACCTCGGAACTAACTTGATCGTCTTTTTTATTTTTTGTTTGCGCTAGTCAGCTTTGGTTTGCGTTTAGGCTATTTTTTTGTTAACTTCACTAATGCTTTTTTTGTGTTTTTTTGTTTGTTTAGAAAGCAAATTCAGCGTCCAGAGCGCTCATGCAACTTGACCACCAGTGCTGTCTACTCGTGCTTGTAGCCTCTGCTGCAGTCCAACTTAATGGGGCACTCATGTGGTTTTTGAGATCAATTATTTTATGGTGCTAACTCAATCTACGGGCTGAACGATTAAAAAAACACCGATATTTTACTAATGGGCATTCGATTTCCTTATTAAATGTCCAATGAAAAAACACGTGACACATCTCTCTTTATGCGTCTTGAAACAGACACCATGGGAACGCCGTCGGACGGCGCTTGCAAACAATAATTGCCGAAATTTGGGGTTTTTGTCAAAATATGATGCAGAACGCGCCTAAAACGAGAAATAATATTAACGTTCGGAATATCCACGCAATTAATTGTTTTCAGTGGACAAAGTTTATGCTGGTGGTAAAAACCCGAAAATGACGCCCCCCCCCCCTCCCCCCTTTCCACAAAGAGAAAGTAGTGCTCGTATATTGCTACGGGCTTACTAGGACGTTTTGCTATCTTGTACCGGTCACTTTTATTGCTTCAAACCCACCAAACATTATGCAATAAAAAACAAGCTTCTAAAAAACATTTGAGTGCTCCTTTGAAGTGCATGAGACGGGGGGATCGGTTTGAACCCAGGTTTGTGCACGAGCGCTAACTTTGTGGAGAAACCAAGGTCAGTTCTCGTACGAACGTACGTAACACAGAATGGTCGAAAATCGCTACTTGTTAATCACAAGGCACTGGTGTTGGCGTAATCGCAGTAGAATACCGCATAAATAAAAAACGCTCATCTGAATGAGTGCGTGACTAAATACACTTACATTTACTTGAATGTACACAGCATTATGTAGTGACATTCAGAGCGGTGCTTACGCATACGTGCGTAATACTGCATTAATAAGCAAAAGAGACATCATCCTGAAGGGCGCACGATGTAAAAAAAAAAAGAGTATCATGCAAATCTTCAAACTTTTTGACTTCATAAAAAAAAATGGGCACCCGACATTCGTCAACAATTCACACCTTTACCACGTTCCATCCTTATCCTCAAAATGGGCTCATCGCCGGTGCAACGTGAAGTATTTAATCTGAACTAGGTCTCCCTGATGGGCGCGGGGCGTGCCCGAGATTCCCCGTCAAGCGTTTCAGCGTCGCGGCATGCTTGTAAGGGAATTAGGGAGAGGTAAAATTAGAAAATGCGATTCCCTATATATGCTTCCCCAAAGAGTATGTGAAAGAAGGGAGTGAGCGTCCTTTGAAGCCTCTAATCTAGGGAACATGGAGGCATCATCGTCAGGCTATTCATATAGACCCTTGACACTCTCCTTCCCGCTGGAGAACCTCTTCAAGAGAAAACGAGGGGAGAGGAGACGGTGTTTCACTAACGAGTTGTGTAAACAAAGGGCGACTAAAGCATAAATTGTAAAAAATACAAGAACTAAAATTTAGAGGCTATTGTATACGTTGACAGCCAAGACACACAAAATCCGAGCACGAACATGAACAAACAGAAGGGGTTTACTGAAGGATCGTTTTTTTACTGAAGGGGGGAAGCGCTTACACTGAAGCACTGGGGGACATACAAACGCGAGAAAGGGAAAAGGGGGGGGGGGGTGAACACAGCCAAGAGACAAAAATATCAGGGTGGCTGCGAATGCCTAGCGAGCGAGCGAGAGAGCTTGCGTCCGTCCGAAGAGCGAGATTAGAGGATCTTACGCCTGAAAAAAATTTCGAACCCCTTCTTTGTTTGCCTTTTTTCTTACATTTTTTTGTTATTTCAAAGTGATATCTTTGCCTTGTTTGTGTTTGGCTTGCGTTCTCGTCGCCTTTTTAAGCTTCGCTGTAAGTTTCTTTGGGCGGTCTAAAAGCCGTGACTCAGGAGCGTCGATTCTCCGTTTCTTTTGTGTGACGTCTTATTTTATTAGTTGCTTTCGTTAGTTTGTTTCTTTGTTATTGTTTGTCGTCTGTATTCACTTCCCTATATTTCGCGTCCCCCTTTTACAGCACCCCGCTTGAAGAAGCCCGTCTCCGCTCCGGTTTTTTTACATCACTTTTCCGTTTTGATGGCGCACGCGCGTTCATATTTTCTTCCTTGAACCCGTTTCTCCTTCCTTGGTCCCGGTGTCACACGTTTTTATTTTTCCCCTTTTCTACCTTTAATTCTTTTGCCTATTTTATTCCCTATCACTTATCTACGTGCCTATTATTTGCTATATCTTTCTTCTCGTATATTCCACGGGTTCTCTCCCACTCTTCCCATTCCCGAAACGTTTCTCCTTTTCTTCTTATCCTTTTTAACTAATTATCCTCCAACGTATTTTATATTCATACCCTTTGTTTTAAGAACCCCCCACAATATCTTTACAATGTTTTTACTTTTAATGTTGTATATGTGTGTGTGCTAATATATTCAAGGATGCCTTCCTTTTATTCTTTTCTTTTCATGTGTCTCATCTTTTCTTACCCCAGGTGTCCTCGAATATGCCCCTAGTATTTGCCCTGTTCTATCCCTCAATGCCTTCCTATATTGTTTTAGTAACATGAGAAGGACCGTAGGTGTGACTTTCAACGTTTTCCTCCTTAGCTTTCCTTCTCAACTCAAAAACGAAATAAGAAATCACGTGGTCGTGACGTAGCATTTCACCAGATGCGACGATTCCAAGCTTCCACCGTGCTTGTTTCTTTTTAGCTTTCCTTCTCAACTGAAAAGCGAAATAAGAAATCACGTGGTCGTGACGTAGCACTTCACCGGATGCGACGATTCCAAGCTTCCGCCGTGCCTGTTCCTTTTTAGCTTTTCTCCTCAACTGAAAAGCGAAATTAAAAATCACGCGGTCATGACGTTGCATTTCACCGGATGCGTCGACTCCAAGCTTCCACCGTGCTTTTTCCTCTCAGCTTTCCTCCTCAGCTCAAAAATCGAAATGAGAAATCACGTGGTCGTGACATATCATTTTACCGCATCCGGCGACTCAAGCTCCCACGTGCTTTTCCCTTCTTTCCTCCTGAGCTCAGAAATCGAAATGAGAAATCACGTGGTCGTGACATATCATTTCACCGGAATCCACGACTCCAAGCTTCCAACGTGCTTTTTAAGCACACCGTAGATCATGTCAATCGTGAGTGATCATATTTGTCGTCAGGCAGTTATGGGCCTCCAAAGCGAATCCAAATATTCGTCGACGAATAGAATCCTTCCCAAACACGAAGCGCCTCGCCGCGGCGAAGTCCACGAAATGCATGCAGGGGACTAGTTGGCCATGGAGTTTCGGTTTCGTTCGTTGGACATGTGGGGCGGCGTGTCCGTGTGCCGTGTGGAGTAGTTGGCGTCGTCGCGTACAACTGCACTCCACGTGAGGGTGGCGTTCTTTTTACTTTTTTTAATAAATTTTGTATTTTCATTACTTGCCGATTGCGTCTGTACTTAGTGTCACTAGAGTTTTAGTAGATCGTGTTTTCAGGCAACGCTATGTCTAAGAGCTCGCGCTGACACTTCGAAGCATGCTCTGAAGCGCGCGCCCGGAGCGATAGCGGGCCTCTGAAACGATCTACCAAAACGAACTATTTTAACATGGTCTAAGCGTAAAAACTACAAGCGCGAGTCGATAGCATTGACAGGTGGCCCAGGAGCTCAAGCACTCGTGCAGCCGAGCCGCCGTTGAACTCGAGAAGCTCGCGCTCGTAGCCTTTGCGCTCATCCACGTTAAAGGGACCATGAAATGACCTTTTTACTTTTGCCAGATAACTTTTACATTAAACCTTCAACGTTCACTGAATTCCGAACAGGCATCCGTTTTCGTCTCGGTTCATTAATTTCTACACAAAAAAATAATAAAATATCGAATCAGAGTAGCGATGTGGGCGAGTTGGTTCATGCTTAGAAATAAAGGAAACAGCGCGCAAACGACAAGGACGGGAGGAAAAGAAGTACACAGGACGAGCGCTCGTCCTGTGTACTTCTTTTCCTCCCGTCCTTGTCGTTTGCGCGCTGTTTCCTTTATTTCTAAAATATCGACTTTTTCTTTCCCTCCAACTGACCGCAAAACAAGTTGCGGCGTAATTTTTACAGTCGTGACGTACGCTGGGACAGGAACCGGAAGTCCTCTCGGCAGTAGGAGAGTGGGAGCGTTAGCGGCGGTGAGTTGGGGGTGCGCCGGTAGGTTTTACTGCACTGATGTCACCGACGTATTTTCTCTCTCATCGCCGCGATAGGCATGGACACATCGCAGCTGTGCGAAATTTAATGAGATATGTTGCGCTACAGCGACAGCATGGGACTAGTCTCATACGCCGGTATGCCTGTTGGGAAGTGCGGCGAGTCTTCCGGTGAAGACTCCAGAAGTCAACCCAACTGTCATTGTTGGTAAAAGGCGGCCCGTGTCAGTCGTTTGCAAAGCGACGTAGATGGAAACAAATCGCCGCGGCGTTTTTCACGGCCTCGGAGATGCAGGAGCGAGCCGACGTTAAAAAAGATACGTTTGAACTACGACAGTGTCAGCAAGAGCCACGTAAATACCTGTTCACACTCTGAGCGGACGCGCGCGTTTGATGGAAGTGCTGTATTCGCGCTGTTGGTGAGCGCTTCGGGACCGATCTTTTACGATTGCAACTCGATACTGACGCGGCACTCGGCGAAGGAAGGTTGGCCCGGCATTGCACGTAGCTCCCACGAACTTTTATTGCTCGACAGTGACGTGCAGTCGTGTCCGAATAAAAATGGCATACTAATAACAAAGTGTACATACCGTGTTACGAAGGTAATCCATACGGCGTTTATTCGAGCTCTATATCACACAAAACAAGAAGATAGAATCGACGAGAGTCCCTTTTCGACGACAGTGTTCGTCAAAACTGCCTCGAAAAACAAGGAGATGACAAGGGGAAGAGATTGACCTCTCCTGTTAATCTAAAATTGAGGTCAGCGATCAAACTATAATACGGGAAGGGTCCACAAGTGTCGCGCGGGCATATTCTATTCAGCACGCCAGCCGGTCGTGGGCAGACTGTCTTGGCCAAGTACCGTCGAAGCAACGCTGCGCCGAGTCGGAGTGCCTGCTAGGCCTATACTCTGCGCAGCTCGCTTGGTCGGAGTCGGTGGATTCGTGACCGTCGTAGCTTTTCTCGGGTGTTCGTGGATCCAGCGTTCTTGTTCGTCGTGGTCTGTTTCAAGTACTTTTTTTCTTGCTGCTTGAAGTCGGGACGCGCGAGAAGAACACTTAGAAAAATAAACGTTCGTTGGTCGTCGCGACCAAGCGACGCTGTCGGCCATGCTGATTTGATCGTAAAAAGTGCGTAAAGGCTGAACTCCATGGAACGAATTATGTGACGAATAACTGGCGAACACCGTCCGACGGCACGCTCGCTTTGCGCGCGACGTAGCAGGCACTGTGATGATACGAAGTATAAATTCACAATGCATAATAGGAAGTATTAGTATATCGTTTTTTCAGGCAACGCTATGTGTATCGGGAGCTCGCGCTACAACTTGGAAGCATGCCGTGAAGCGCGCGCCCGGAGCGATAGGGGCCCTTTGAAAACGATCTGAAACTCACTATTAAGTGCTTGCACTACGAAATTCAAATAGAGGTTTGCAATGCAACAAGAAACGCGCTTGTGTGCGCACCGTTCTATCAATAACGGATGTTTGCACACTGTTTGTGCGATCAAAAGCAGACACTACACTGTCAACCTAAATTTCACAAAAAATCCCCGCTGCAGCTTGCAAGGTAATTTCGTCAAAGGGAAACATTCTGGCACAAGTGTACGTTGTTGCCACGTAGACGTACAACTGCTATAAGCGCTGATCCCCACGTGAAATGAAGATTTGGATCGGTTCCGGGACAAACTTTGTTCTCTGAGTTTAGCATTGAAACCACACAAACGCCATAACCCCGGTAGTCAGATCATTTACACAGCACAGCTTGGTAGTGAGTACTTAAAGGGGTACTTACTGAATTAGGATGCGATATAATCGGCAGGTAGTGCACGGTTCGCCGACGGCGCCGCACGCGTCAGTGCGTTGACCCAAACCAAACTTCGTCCGCTCCTGGCCAACTAGTTCCCAAAATGCAACGCTCGCGCGGTGTTGCCAGTGTTGCATGCAGCGATTTTCGGAAGATTGTCTATTGAATGTTGACGAGAGCTTTCGTCCTAGAAACGCAATGCTCGCATCCAATGCGTGAGCTGGGTTGAACCGCAATGAAAAGGCGGAGAGCTTTCGAAGAAAAGGAGGTAAGAAATAGTCTGTTTCACTTTCAAAATTTTCTGCCGAAAAGCAGGCGATTGACTTTCTACCCTCGTGTACAAGTTTTCTTTTGGATGTCTAAGCGATATGCGATCAGTAAAATCTACATCTATACACTGTTATTCCTGACCAAACATTTATTTCATGGTTCCTTTAATTAGGCCATTTTTATGTAACACTCTTAGTCTTGTACACGCTTCTCGAAAAAAAGAAATCTAATACACTTAAAATTATATATATGTAAACTGTATAGCTCTCTCAAGCCGAAACCATGCAATAGCCTTAGGTCCGAACTTTGCCGTACGTGGATAGTTCACCCGAAATTGCGCGTCGCTTCAAAAGATGGGCATAGTCGATAAAGTCGCATGAAGTCGATCGCCGTCACGCTGCAAATACATCATACAAAAGACAGTCTGCTGTCGGTGTTTGAGGGGTGCTTTCTTTCTCGTATGGCTGTCCTCTCGCGTATTGGTCACACAGAGATTGCCTGCAAACATGTTGGAAGAATACAAATGCGTAAAGCATACAAAATGTGCGAAGCAAACATGACCTGGACATGCCTGAGGAGCGTCAACAGATAACTCTGTGCTCATTGTGCTCATATGTGTAACGAGCACCATGTATTTGTTACGATGCACCCGTAGTGTGACAGCTGCTGGGAGCTGTACGGGTGCCCCCTAAGCGTTACGTTGCAAAGTTTTCCGTTGCCTTCGGCGTTAGTTTAAGGAGTAATCGACGGGAATATATGACGTTATAAATAGCATGCTTTTGGATTATGCGAAGTTTAGGAATCTATGGTATTTGAATGCAATTTTCGAGCTAGTGTCCAAGAATGTTTTCAGATATGCAAAAACATGGGAGACCCCAACTACTTATAACCTTACCTTGATTCGGGCACGTTTAATTTTACCACTACGACACCGAAGCTTGTTGCGGAACATTTTGTGAGAGCGATGGGTGCGAGCCAACAAAAACTGAATATAAAAATAAAAAAAGTCACAGTACCGCAGGTTTCGGTGCGCGGGTTTTTCGGAATGTTGCTGCGACCGTTTCTAAAATAAACGATAGTGCTAGAGCACGTTGACATGGGGTAGCATAGTTGCCGATTGACCTAAGCCACACTGCGAACACAATATGCTAAAGACGGTCTTTAGACGCCAGGGAGTTTTAGGGAACCGTTTTTGCGCATGCGATACAGTACAATGGGCACTCCGATACGCACTGCGCATGTGCGAGTCTTCTGCTGTTGCACATGTGCAGTTTGTACCGGAGGGCTCACCGTACCGTATCGGATGAGCAAGAACGGTTCCCTAAATCCCTCTACTGCCTGAGGCGTGTTCTCGTAGGACTGGTCCTCTCACATCGGTCGTACAAAAACTGCATGTAGTCGTGTTCGAAACGAAAACATATATGAAGAAAACATGCTTTAGGCGTGTCCCCACATAATTTCATCATCATGTCTGCAGCGGACAACGTGAATATTTGTATGATGCATGAACAGAGTGAGTAGGGCTTTATGGGGCTTTGAATCTTGACACGAACACGTTTCTGCATGAGTCTTTATTGTTACAAAAGAACTAAACGTTTGCTTTCATGTTCATTCGAAAACAACGCGTTGTAAGGTGTCCTAATCAGGCACGTAACGAGATATCCAAGAATGGGAAATAAATAGATGAATGTCTGACACTCAACATATAGTAGAAGGCAGTCTAGTCAGACGACGAAGGGAAAACTCGAAGTGTAATCAGTGACCTTCCTAATTGTATTATTTTTTCACAGGAGAAACCCGAACATTTATGCCTAGGAAAAGAACAAAAAAGCTTCATGCTGCTTGAAGAATCAAGGGTTGTGCGCTTCATATCTTGACGTCAGGAGCAGTTTCTCCGAAATTCCCATAGCTTCCTGTAGTAATATGCAAGTGCAAAATAAGGTTGTGATTGGCTTGGCAACCCCCAGGTTAGTGTCGTGATTCGTTTTAAAAATGATTCACTCTCATGATAGCATTACAGGAATGAGAGTAAACCAAACTATATTTTGGCGAGGCACGTTAAGTTAAGCTAATTAAAGATAATTTAAGTTACGTGGTGCGTGAGCTAACTAGATTAACTGAATGAGGCACGGGATATCTCTAAAAAGAAAGTGTGCTTTGAGGGTGCGTCGCCACATGTCTCATGCCAATGCTTCGATTGGTTTGCAACGGACTAATTTTATTTCAATTACTAGGTTATCCCGAAACGAAGTCTATGCTAAGGTTCATCACTTCCACACGCTCGGATTAGCAATGTTGCCGATAGCCCATGCTGCTCTCCGAACCATGCTTGAGTGCGTTGATTTCTGTCACTGCGCCCATCGCGGACACGATCGTAATTCCCGCATGTCCGCCGATGCATCGGAGTTAATTTGTGCCGAAGGAAACGGAAATATGCTTCGGGGATCGCATCCAATGGACGAGCTGCAGTCTTCCCCGTCGTGTTTTAGGGGGCTAGAGCGACCGACAACGTAAGAAATGCGAGGCGTTGCTTATTGTGTTCATTCACGCTTCTTGTTTCGTGATTGGCTCTAGCGCGTTCTCATCGGCTAAAGCTGCAAGCTGATTGGTTGCCGAGAGATAATGAGATGCAGGAAACTAGCAGCGCCCTGCGATCCTTAAAGTGCCAGTAATTAACGCGGAAGTGTCACTCTCTCAAACCGTAAAGGCATCACGATGAAGAGTCACAATTTCCTTTTAAATAAAAGAGCAATTGCAAAGTATGTCTTTTTTAGGCGCAGGATGTGTTACGTGGCCGGTACCTAATCATATTGGGTGCCAGCAGCGGAAGCGTTGCTGCCCGGAGGGGGGTAAGACATGACGTGTTCGGACATAACAGCGGCACTCTGATCCGTAAAACGAGGGTGTTTCAGGATTCTTCAGAGAAAGATTGCAAGAAAGAGAGAGAGAGAGAGAAGAGAGAGAGAGAGAGCGGCAAAAAAAAAACAGAAAAAAAAAATCAGGCTCCTCTGGCGCAACGGGTTTAGGTAGTTTTGAAAGTCTGGCACTCTTTTGGTGGGAGATGGCGCCTAAGCTCTGCAAGGCGCTTCCGCTTTCCAATCGTTTTGTTTTCCGTACGCTCCGTCTACCCCATCTCACCCTCAAACCGGCTCTGAGAAGGTTCGCATTTACGCTGCAACCGCACAAGATGACACCCAAGAGTAAAGCCTGGTTCAGACAGTTGCGGTTGACTGCGTTTGACTGCGTTGCGGCTTCGAGAAACCAGGACATCCCTGCTGCTTATGTCGCGTGCCAGGATGATTCCTTGAATTAGATTCCACGCTTCATACGAAGCACAGATGTGCCGGTGACTCGCTTTCGGTTTTCGACGCAACGCAGTCAAACGCACTCAAACGCAAGTGTCTGAACCGACCTTAAGAAGACATGCACGGGCGCTCACGCAGTTACCTTGCGTGACACCGGGGCCGCTTCACGCCATCCAGTCCCCACGTGTGTACACAGTTTCTGCACACTAATATATCACATTCTGTGTTACCACTGCCTTCGCCACGCTATAATAAGCAAATGGGCGACCTTTTAAACATTTATTTTATTCTTACTCTCGAAATTTCAGAGAGGAATTGAGTTCGCTGGCTCAATACCTCCGCATTTTTTAGAGTTTCGAAGCACGGCTTGCGCATTGTTTACAGTGCGCACCAAAATTATACGAAACACGCGAACTGTGTCATATCTTGTAGGAGCGCTCTCCGGGTGGCAGCCACCTAACTGCCTCATGACGTAGCATGCTCGTTCGTCCCAGGCAGAAATCGCGGCTTGAACGGAGCAACGCGGCCATGTTTTCTGCCGGATAATCTACGATTTTTGCCACCCCTTTTGAAGTACGGCATACACGGGTGACAGACGAAGTCGCTCCATCCATAGTTCAGCCACGATTTCAACCTTGAGCGATTGGCCTCCGACTGTTCGGGATACTTCTTTGAGCGCTACGTCATGAAGCACTTCTTTGGCTGCCTTTAGGATAGCGCTCCCATAAAATAAGATCTAGTTCGCTTTGCCCTGGGAGTTTGATGACCACTGTACAACCCGAATGTAATTAGACGCTAGCACTGCGCAGTCCAGCGATCCTGGATTTAATCCCTGTTCGTCTTTACCGTGATGAACACTGCACCGACGTGCGGTCGTTTAATCCATATTGTGTAATGCACATTAAATACGGGGTCACACTGCCCATACACCATACAAAAGACAGTTTGGAAACACGAGTCACCTAAATATCCGTGGCTCGAATGCCTCGTACCAAGTTTTCTTCTTGAACACATTACCATCAGGCATTCGAAGCACGGATCAGGTGTCGACTAACGTTCGAATTTGTATGCATACTGTCTTTTGCGTCAGCTATAATCAGTGTTACCTCGGCTTAAGGGTCCTCGCGTTATTAGAAAACCGAAAAAGCGAAACTTTTTATCTACCGAGGACGCAACAGACGTTATTTTGAAGACGGACAAGATCCTCCCACTACCTAAACATGATGAGTTTGACGAACGTGCGGGGTTATTAACGAGCGTGCGCGGTTATTACTCAATATGAAGAGAGAAAAACACAAACAGGATACAGAGACAGACATGTACAAGTTTATGTCTGTCTCTGTCCCTTTTTATATTTCCTTTCTTCGTATTGATGTCTAAACACGTCAAACCTAACCTTGAAACACAATTGTCTAGTGTTTTCTGAAAACATATCTTAGCTTCCTGATCTTCCTCGCAGTCGTAGATTACGTTAGAAATGATGCCAATCTTATATGTATATAAATCCTACAAATTAAGCTGAAAAAATACGGTGCAGCCTGATTTGAGCTGTGCCGGGTGTTTTCGTTTCTTTTGCTTTGTCTTACTATAGTATGTACCCTCAAAGTACAGGTGAAAGAAATTTCCCGCTAAATATATTAGGGAAATTGAATTGGGGTCTAATTATACTCAAATTCCGGTTTACCCGCTAACTTAAGCTAGAAAATTATGTGTTACATGTCTGTGTATACATGAATAAGGGACATTGTGTTTATGTAAAGTCTGTGTAGTTTGTTTCAGTCAAGATGAGACCCGAATTGTGTAATATATTTGCCTTTAATGAAACTCTAACCCCAAAAAATGTTGTGTAAAAGATATAACTGATCTCTTATGTAAATTTAAAAACAAAAAAAAAAAAATCCCGGAAATTGATTTCGCAAGCTTCGAATTGCCTTTTTCTACCTCCTCAATCAAACCATTCCCACCAAGGTGCTTCTGCCCGGCTCATTTCCAATCCAAAATTATCATCGTAGGGGGAGACCTCTTTGTCGCGGTAACTAAGGAGCGAGAAACGATTCCCTATGGATCAGCGCCCCCTTACCCCCAATAGGGAGAGAGGAGATCAAGGAGGAGTAAAAACGGGAGAGAAGAAAAAAAAAAGAAAGGGGAACTTTTGGGGACGGACGCGTAGAGGACTGTCGTCCTTGGTTCGCGGCCGGCGAAAGCGTGACTGCTTTGGTCAACCACGTCAGACATTAATGGTGGCGGCGTTTTTGCTTCATTTTTTTTGTGTTTCTTTTACTGAGAGGGGGGTCTCGGCAATCCAGCCGTCCCGCAGGCGAAACGGGTAGAGCGTTTGTTTTTTTGTTTTTGTTTGTTTGTCGGGTTAGATGGACCGTTATGGAGGCTACGAACCCGGCCGACCCAATCAAAGGCCGTCAATTCATGACCTGCACTGACGTCCCAATGGCAGCCATTGTGGTAACCTTGCTGCTGAACGCGTACCGTACGTAGTATGCATTTTGCGTTTCGCAATTAGGAATGACTACCAGCATGATTCGATGATTTCACTTGCGAGCCACGCATAAGGGAACTTGTCGCTTAGGTATGTTTAGACAAAAGTGTGTAATAAACACGTAAAAAAGTGCAGTTTTTTTATCTATTTTTTGAATGAAAACCAAAAGCTAGATTAATCGGAGGTTTTAAATGGGCCTCGGTGATTCCTTTGAGTTTCTGTGTATGTTTCCTGGTTTTGGTGTCGAGTGTGTGAGTGCATTCGGTCGTGCTGGGTTACCTGCAGTCCACCGTGAGCTTTGCGAAGGGGGATGGGGCCGCGTAGATCGATGCAGCGACCTTGGAGAGGGGGAAAGCTGGGTTAAGGGGAAAAGGCTGGGTCGCAGATTATTTTGGGGAGTCACCCTCTCTCTCTCTCGCACTCTCTCACGCACGCACTTCTCTACCGATCCCTACGGGGCCGATTTCGAGGGTCGGTGTTGGCTCTTCTTGGGTATATATGTCCTGCCGATGTTTTCTTTCTTTTTTAGTTTTTGCGACGGATTAGTTACGATCTATAGACCTTTGCATCGCTTATCACCCGGGCGCAAAATGCTGAGTCACTGAGCTGTGAACGCATGCGCAGCGTCTGATATACTGCCCAGCAGAGCAACAGCGCATGCTCAGAAGGCGTTCCACAGCCCAGCAGACAAAAATGGCAGCGCGCAGAAGGCGATTTTTGCAAAGGTCTATAGTTCCCTGTTGATGTTCTCTTTTGTTTTTTTCTTTCGAAGAGGTGTTTTTTTTTAAAGCTGATGTCTTGGTAGATTATCGCTGCGTGAAGGAGTTTTTGTTTTGTTTTTGTTTTTTGGAGTGGGGGGGAGGGGGAAGAGGAGAGGGGAGGCAGCGCTGACATAGCAAATATAATTCTGTCGATATTCAAGCTGGCGACAACCATACTTAATAGACACTTCGTCTAGGTCGTTGCTTGGGCTATTGTAACACTTCACAGGAATAAGAACGTGATGTTTTGTTTGTTTTTGTTTCATTTGTTTATACGTGTACTCAAACCGCGAAAGAGAATATTGTGACTCAAGTTCTGGAGTTTTCAAGTTTTCTACGCATAATAAAATTGATGGCATCGCGCACCGAGCAAGTGTAAATGTTACGTATCATCAAATGTGTAAACAGGCTATTTTTTGTTTGAATAATTTAAAAGTGAAAAATCCAAGGCAGTTTAAACGGACAGACTCAGTCGTAAAAAATGTATTTTGTAATGAAGAAATATGCGAGTTAAAAAGACAGGGGAAAAAAAAGTTGGTGAACTGAATTGTAATACATATCTAATAGTGAAAGGAGAGATTACATTTTCACTGCGCATGCCGCTTCAATCCCGAACACGTAGCTTATAAGATTCATACTGCGTAACCACTCGTCAGAATAACCGACCAGAGCGGGTAGCTTGCAGCTTGCAGATTTTTGTATCAGGAATAATCTAAATACAGTTGCCAGAATAAACATCTAACGTGAATTTATACATAATAAATATAGTGTAATAAAAATGCCCGAACAAAAAATCACACAAATACACAAATAAAGAACGAAACCACGAAAAGTAGATCAAATTTGAATGCACGTTTGTACCGTTGCAGGACTTGTGGAGGGCTTCTCCTCTAGAAGGGTCTAATTGCGGAAAAGCAACCTTTCCTCGTCTTTTTTTTTTTTTTTTTCTTTTTGCAATCTGCGGGAACGTGGCATCAGAAATTAGTTGGTGGTTCGCAGTCCTAAGATATATTATAATTCATAACGCAGCCTACAACGGGAACTATGATCCCATTTAAGTGACATAAACCTCCCAGATTGTGTTCCGTCGCGGAGCCTGTCGCATTTGCGGCTGTGCGCACCGCCGGCTTCTGCAAAGAGTGAATAAACTTAACGTCGAGTCGTTTCTACGCTCTGCGTACCTATAACTCGGCAAACAGTGGAAGCTACGTTTCGAACCAGCCAATCGCGACGTCGAAAAGAAAAGTCATGCGATGGCATACCATAGGAAGGAGCTGTCAAAGGCCGTCACGTGTGTCACCATTACCCGCTGATCGGCTTGCTCTTCTTGTACAGGGTGTCACCAAAAAAACTTTACAGTTTTTTTTTTTTACCACAAAAATGAACTAAGCATCGCCCAACGCTCATTGTCCGCCCAAAGGTAGCGCTAGAGATCACAACCAGATGCTAAAGTTTCAGCCCGATCCGATACCTTATTCAAAAACTATAAGTGACTTTCTGAAAAGTTCAATGGGAAAATGGCGGCCGACGGAGTTTTCGAATACATGGGGCTCTATGGCACCAGAAATCGAAAACGGGCAAAAATGGGCTCCATTTTTCCATTAAAATTTTCAAAAAAATCACTTATAACTATTGAATAAGGTATCGGACCGAGCGGAAACTGGCATCTGGTTGTGACCTCTAGCGCTACCGTTCGGCGGAAATTAAGCGTTCGACGACGCCTAGTTTATTTTTTTATTTTCGCGGTAAAAAAAAACAGTAAATTTTTTTGTGACAACCTGTAGATTTAGAATCATTTGTGAATGTATCTGGTAATGCAGTTATTGGGGTAATATTTTGAAAGTGAAGTATATATATAAAAAAAGCTTGAATGTGATCTATGGCCGCTGATAGAATCAGAACGGCCGGGAGGAGTTTCAATAGACCCTTCTGAAAAGTCTATCAGGCAACATTGGCAGTCACCATTGCAGCACACGAAGAGAAAAATTGGGTCCAAGCCCCCGCCGAATGCGGAAGCAGCGCTTGTTTTAAATACGAGCTTAGTCGATTTCACTCTGAACGATGACGCAGCCTTGGTGTCCAAAAAACTTGAGGGCGCTTAAAGGGCCTCTGACACGCCAAAAAAAAATTTTTTTTTTCATGCTAAACGTTGCAATGGCATATCAGGACATTACAAAAAAATTGTTTCACTATAGAGTTGCGTAGTTTTTTTATAAAAAATAGAAATACGAGGCCCAATTCAAAGTTCCCGCCGTGCACTGTGACGTAACAGTGTACCGCAAGGTGTCGGGGCGGTCAGAAGGGAGGCATCGCCGGAAGTCACGTGAGTTGTATCCCTCCTCGTGCTTACCGCGAGCGCGTGTAATATTTTTTTAATATTTTTGTTATTCTCCGCACCTCCACGAGCGATCCAAGCAGGCAAGGTTTCTTTTATTTGCTTTTCATCACTTAATGTTGCTGTAAAGGTAGAAGAAGCGGAGTCAGTGAATTGACGTGATCAACTACAATGCCTAGAAGGTGCTGTGTGAGGGACTGTCCCGGTATTTCAGCAACTGAAGAAGAGATCACACTGCATGCATTTCTGAGAGACATACATCGGCCGCATGAGCACCCAGTAAACAAGTTCTACTCATTCTCTAGACAAAATACGTACTTTGTGCTCGACGTTTACTTGTACTTGGTACACTCACCAGTTCGTATTCTTTAGACGGCAGGCATCTACAGCCTGGAGAGTATCCGACGATTCAACGACCTCGGTGTCTCAACCTTCAGCAATGCGATCGGGCGTGTCGTATGCTAGCAATCCTAATTTCTGCAAGCGTTCTAATTTTTTTTTTTTTTCAAAACTTGATAGCTTGTTTTGCGCCCAGTATAGCCCTGTATTATCGGACTGACGGCATGCACTCGCACACTGGCTTGTACTCGCAACGCTTTCATCATTGACCTTCATCACGTCGATCCACTGACTCTTCGTCCTCGAATTTTACAGCACGCAAACTAACCAACGGTGCAGGGATAAAGAGCTAGTGGAACTGAAACTTCGTTTTCTACGATCGCTCGTACGAAGAGCAGAATAATAAAAAGAAAAAAAGTCTTAGGCACGGTCGCGGAGAGCACGAGGAGTGAAACTCACGCGACTTCCGGTTAACCCACTTTTAGTGACGTAGCTCGATGCCTCCTTTCTGACCGTCCCGACACCTTGCGGTACACTGTTACGTCACAGTGCACGGCGGGAACTTTGAATTGGGCCTCGTATTTCTATTTTTTATAAAAAACCTACGCAACTCTATAGTGAAACAATTTTTTTGTAATGTCCTGATATGCCGTTGCAATCGTTTAGCGTGAAAAAAAAAATATTTTTTTTTTGGCGTGTCAGAGGCCCTTTAAGCTTCGCCTTTAAGAGTGGAACGCGATAGCATCATCGGGCCCCGTTCGCAAAGTCTTCTGATACGAACCCGCGCTGGTTCCAAAGCCATGCAAGCGAGTGTGCGTGGTCTATGCGCCACGGTGACCTCACATTACGTCACGCGTGACGTCTTGTCGCGTGACGCGTGACGTAACACGTGGCTGTAACGTCATGACCCTGTTGACCCGCTACAATTATTGGAAAACTTTCCGCTAAATTTGGTGGGAAAATGTTTCCCTAATTTAGCGGAAAACTTTGCGCTAAATTTGGCAGGAAATGTTTCGCTACATTTGGTGGAAAAAGAATTCGCTAAATCCGGCGGAAAACTTTCCCGCTAAATTTGGCGAGAAAATCTTCCACTACATTTGGCAATAAACGTTTTCGCTATTTTTAACAAAAAAATTTTGCGGAAAAATGTTCCGAAGAGTTTAACGGGCCCATGCGGTCATGACGTCACAGCCACATGTTACGTCACACATAACGTCAACGTCACACGTGGCTGCGCGCGTTGCATCATTGGAATGTTTGGTCACACCGGCGCCGGATCTTTTGCGACGCGAGCTCCTAAACGCCATCGCGTTAATACATGCTCAGAGTTTGTGATCAAGCAATGGCGGACGGACGTTGGCGCGTGCCTTTGAAAAGGGTCTTATTAGTCAAAGTATCACATTCGGCGCATATGCTAGAAAAAAAGCTCGACCTCTAATATCCTAGTTACACGGGCGCTCTCAACTGCTGTTGAGTCAACGACAGAATCGCGATCGGCCGGAGTTACACGGCGGCGTCAACTGTCATCGAGCCGCTAATGACAGTTGAGTTCAACTGAGCTCCCCATACCTCAGTTCAACTGAACGAACTTCCCCAACGGAGGTAAAATGGCGCCTGTCCGCAGGACCGCTGCCGCCGACCATCTTTTGCGAGGCACTTACTTTTTCGGAATGCAGGGTGAGGCGTCTAGAAAGAATCGTAGAAGTAAAATATCCGGAAGGAGTAGGTTTAGGCGTCCGCGCTGCCGTTTAAACGATTCAGGCTAGCCGGCAAGCCACCAAACGAGCGAAGATGGCGGCAGGACCAGCTGTATAAATGGACAACCAGTAATGGGTGGACCGATCGTACCGGGTGGTGGCTTGCGCCCCCTAGCCTAAAATATGCGCAACCTAGCCACGAATCTGCTTTGGTACTCGCGTAAGCGCCGCTAAACAGCAACAAGGCATTTAACATACTGTACGATATACTTATAATAAATAAAAGCTGTGTCTCCGAGTAAATTACTTGAACAATTAGACTGACCACGTGGCACAAGAACTAGTTTTGTTTTAGCTTCAACTGGGTTTTAGAGAGCCGTGGAGGCATCACCATCTCAGTTCAGTTCAGTTCAATCACAGTTGGAGCCAATAATTGTGAATGAACTCAATGACAGTTCAAAGCGCCCGTGTGACTAGAGTATTAAATGCAAAAGTTAGCTTGAAATCGCGGCGTCTCGGCTCGTGTTTCACTCCTACGATCCCGTGCAGCACGCGCGTGAAGGTAACTGTGGCGGAATTCCTCCTCCTTGCTCACACGAGCAGAGAAGGGGCGGCACCAGGCGCTCAGCTGGCAATAATGGGGGGGGGGGGGGGGGGGGGCACATTCGATTTGCCCGCATCAGTCTTCCCCGGCAGTGTAGCTCGGAGAAGAAATGTGCAGGGCAACTTTACTTAAGGGTCGTGTTTTCAGATGCGCTGCGCTCGTAAACCGAACTCGGTGGTGTGCATCGAGGGCAGCTGGTGCAGGAAGTGCAGGTAAATTGAATGCAGCAAATGCATACAAGCAGAGAGCTTCTTCTTGAAATTCAGAACCCCACAGCGTTTAGAACCGACCAATTTCCTCTATTCATGTCTAAACTGTAAATAAAAAAAGCAATATTTTTTTTTTGTAGGGATGCGAAATGTTTAGTTTCTGATTGTAGACACACTAACTAAACTTCAGAAAAGCCAATAATGTAATTTTTTTTCTAAGGAAAACATTGATTCTAATAAATTACAGAAGGACCTGATATCATCTCGGTGAAAGTTTCGTAATTTCGATAATTTTACCATTGATGACGCAAACTTCCCCGTTTCCCGTAAATTTTGCATTCGGCGCAGGCATCAAAAACCCTGAATCGGCATCCAGGTTGTACATTCGGCTGATAAACTGTTATTGCTGATTGAGACAACGCATCGAGAAACCTCCTCTCAAAAGCAGAGGCCGGAAGGTGAGTGCTCTGGCCTCCACATCGTTGATTACTATTTCTCGTCTCGGGTCATTTTATGGGACGTACCATCAACGCAAATCGAACAGAGTACTCAAAGTCATACGACGCTTTCGCGACTCGTGAGAGTTACTTAATACGAAGCCCGCCCGTGGTTTCTCCCTAATTGACGAGGACGCGCTAATTCCGTGGGGCTCTTAATAGGCCGTTCACTCGGTTAAATTAATAAACCCCTGGTTCTTTCGTATTACTTAATGTTCTCCGCATCCGAATGCAGCAATCCGACGCAGCGCAATGTGTAACTCGAAAGCTAGCTGATTTCGGCAAAAACAATTTTAGTCCTGCGCGTGCACTCGGTTTTGTTAAAGTCGTGTCAAAAGAAAAGAGGATCAAAGTTTTGCGGTTTGTTCCCTAGCAGTGCACTAGATGGCGCCCAAGTTACGTCCGGACCAGAGCCGTTTATTGAGAGAGTTTGGCCATACATTGGTTTGAATAGGCGAGCATCTCGGGCCAACCACAGGCCGCGAAACAGCCCCTAGCGGTGGTCGCGTGCTCTAAATTTGTGCCACGACTATACTTCGTTTCACCTTATGTGCGAGCGAAGGCAAAACTGGAAGCGCGAGCACGGAAGCTCCGTTCGTTCAGGCTTTGCTCGAGCGCGCGAGCTGGGGAGAAATGCAAAAAGCGCTGGTCTCGCGCTTCTAGCTTTGGCTTCGCTCGCAGGTAAAGTGAAACGAAGTATAATTTGAGCCGTGCCGAGCGGAACTCCGCGTCTCAAGACGCTCGCGCACCCCACCCTTTGCACTGCTTTCTTTCAGCCAGTCTCAGGACGCTGTTCTAGCAGTGCAGACAAAGGCATGGGCACGAGCGCGTGGCTTTGGAAAGTGCCTCCTATGCACGATGTCTCGTACAAACAATAGCGTTTCGCTGAGCTAGGCTCACGCGCCTGTGCCTTTGTCTTCACTGTCGACATTTGTGAGATGCAGTAGAGGTCTCCTGATTGGTCGACGCTGTGTCACAAATTTAGTTTGCGCTCTAAGCGTGGGGGGAATATTCGGCGCTGGCGGCGGCCTTTGCTCCGCCTATTGTCCAAACTCTCCTAATATACGGCTCTGGTCCGGACTAGGGTGCCTACATGTCTGTTTGTCTCAGGGTGAAGACATCCATTGTTGCACTGAATGTGCCAGCGCGTGACGCTCTCGCGCACTCGGTGCGTGACTTGGGCGATAAAATGGCGTCTATGCATTAGCCAAAGCTGGGCGCTCGAGCTGAGTGACACCGTATTGCGCGCACTTCAAAATGCATAAAAAAACGATTGGGCGTGGAAATGGCTGAGATGTCACCACTCAAGCAAAAGCGCGCGTGTGTATGAAGGCACTCTAGTCCGGACGGGAGCCAGAGTTGCGCGTTCACGCATGGCATGTGGATCCAGCTCCTCACGTGACTGAATTCGGCGAATAGCAGCGCCGCGCGTTCGAGGCGCGCGGCGGGCTCAAAAGCCTGGGAACGTACGCCGGGGTGCGTGCAACGTCTACTTTGCTGCACGACACTTGATACGGCTCCTCACGTGATCGGATCTCGGCGAATAGCGGCGAGGGCGGCACGCGGCATGTGGAATCAAACGCGCAACTCGGGCTCTCGTAGGGAGCCTATACAGGAACTCTAGTCCGGCCGGCTATTTCAGCGCGAGATGGGCTAGCTGTTTCTTCTTTGCTGCTCAATTTTTTTTCCTATATAATACTTATTACAAGGCGTCGCATGTCACCGGCATGCCGCATTCGCGTCAGTTAGCTGTTTCACGGTTATTTATAGATTTTTTTTTTCTGAATGTTAAAAATTTGAATCGAATTCCTGAGGTAGTGAGTGCATATCTTTCTTTCTTCTTGTCGTGTCTATCGTCGTGACTGATATCCAAAATTTGGTTGTTTCTTTATTCGATCTTTTCTTTTTTGTCGAGAACTGTTTAACGCAGTAATATATGTCACTCTTACTTGGTATGAAGGTTTAAATACAGTTGATCTCTCAGGCCGTGGAGGCACGCCCTGCTATTCATGAAGGGCACCTATTACGTAAGAGAAAGGGGGGGGGGGGAGCACTAATTCGAAAAGAATGTACAGATATTTATAAAATGCATTACAATATAGTTTATGGGAATGCACATTGCTATACAAAGCGGCTTTATTTATCACAGTTTTTAATAAATAAAAATGGTTTTCTTTGAAATTTGTTTTATTTATAAAGCAGTTCAATGTTTGATTTTTTACCTATTTTAAAACCTCATGCTTTAAAGCGGGCTTTATAATATAATGCCCTTTATCAATCAAAATTGTTTTATAAAAATAATTATAGTAATCGTCAGTATATTATTTACGAAGAACATTATTACATAGTTTAATAGAATCGGGTGCTTCAATAGACAAATTCTTTTTTTCTAGCCTCTTGAGTAGCCTTCATGGATATATCACAGCTTGAGTGCGCATCAATTATTAAATTTTAAATAATTAATTTATGCCCATACAAAACCCAGTTCTGGCACTCCGAAAAAATCTTAAAACTGTTTTTCCCACAGATACACAAATACGCACACAAATACACAAGCCAATTATATATAAATTTGTTTCTTTTTTTGCAGCAAAAAAAAACTATTGAGTGTTCACAGTGATTTCAGCACCACGGTATGTGGTAATAATCGAAAGTAAGGCACAGGCACATTACGCAACCAAAGAACTTTGCTCCAGTACTTCCACGAAAGAGAATAATAAAACTGGGTGTGCGCAAATGCAATTTTTTTTATTAAACTAAAAAACCAAATACTTGAGAGTACCTATCGTCATTTGCAGGCACACTAGAGGGAATTAGAAAAAAAAGGGGGGGGGGACGTGTCGTGGCTGAGATTAGAGTTTTATTCCAGAGACAGCGAAGATTCACGTGAGGTAAGAAATGGAGTCCTCTTGTGGTTCTTACGCGATATCTGTCATATCATTGTTGCGACGACGCGAGCTTGAGCGTCAGTCTTTCCAATAATAATGGCGCGAAATACGCTGATTACTGCAATACGCTCGAGTCAATGCATGTTTTTCCTTGGCCGAAGAGGATACAGGATAAACTCACAAAGTTTTACATTTGATTTTTATTAAAAACAAGTACAACAAACACTTAAGGAATATAAATTAAAGCCACAGTCACGCTCAGTCATACATTATGCAGATGACACGTTGCTCGTTGCAGACATGGTGACAGAATTATCTCCGAACGCACATGAAGCATGTTCGAAGAACGTTTGCTTAATCGATATGTATTCTTGGAACCTGTTTGAAGACAGTTTTGTAGCGTGAGCTACACTGGCCGAGGTTGAGCAGTTCCGCGTGGCTCCTGGAGAGCCGTGCTGCGCATGCGCGAGGAGCAGTGACGTCACACGGCGCACAGCTGGCGCAAAAAAGTCAAATTTGGGGGTTTTACGTGCCAAACCAACGACGGGCATCTGGCACGCCCCAGCGGAGGACTGAGGATTAATTTGGACCACCTGGGGATCTTTTAACGTGCAACCGAAAGCTCGGTTACACGGCGCCTCCTCCGCAATAAGCCTCCGTCAGATTGCGGGCACCTCAGCCGGGATTCGAACGCACCACATGAGGAACCGTAGGCCAGCGCTCTCGCTTTGGAGCCACCGAGGCGGCTGCACAGCTGGCGCGCCGGAGCCGCCGCCGCCGCGCGCTCCCCCACCGCCGCGCGCGCCTCGGCGGTCTGCGCATTCCAGAGAAGTGACGTCATAGCCGCGGCAGACGCACTGGCACCACCGCGTGCCGATCTGTGCGCCTCCGTTGCGCAGTAGCCACGTCTGACGCTGCACCGGAGCCGCTTGATAGCGCCCCTCATTTTGTGCGCATGCGCAGAAATATGAGTGGGGGTATACACATAGCGGGGCGTTTGCCAGTGTGGTATAGCCATGGAGAAGGAGAGCGAAATCGCTGCTCAGCGGCGCAGAAGAGCGGAGAAGCTTAACTCATCGGATCCCGAAGTAGTCACATAATACGTATGCCGTGTGTGTGTCATTGAAGCAGCAGTAAGCGTGATAATCAAGCTAATCCTAGACAACCAGGAAAGCTAAGAATAACCAGCTGAACCTAAGCTCACGCTACGTATATCCTGGCATAGCCGAGCTAAGCCACTGCAATTGTTTTGTATATTAAATCTGACAGGACTGCCATAAAATGATCATACACGTTTTACACACGCAGGAAGGAATAGACCTATAGCTGTCTATTTTATTTTAGCGGCGCCCCTGGCGAGCAAAAGTCGGATATATATTTAGGTCGCGTTTCTGTTTTGCCTCGCGTTGCGTCCTTCATGCACTTATGCATAGCCTGCTCCATACTCACAAAGCCTGGCAGTTCGACGACGGAGCCATAGAGTGCCCGGTCGCAGCTGTGGAGCGCGAGAATCTAGTAGCACAGAGCATCAAAGAGCCATTTCTCGGGGAACCTGGACGTCAGCGCACAGCTTTTGCAGCGACGAGGACCCGAAACGCACTCGTTCGCTCGGGAGAAGTGTGTCTCGGCGTCTCGCCACAACGGGGCGCCTGTCACGTGGCTCTCCTCTCATGCGTTGTCTGCCGCTCCACCTTTTCCATTTCGGCGGCCGCTTCTCGTGGCAATCTGCCAGGCTTTGTTAGTATATAGGAGGCTATGACTTTTGTTAGTGCCTGTGAACAGACGGTGAGGGACGCTGACTAGACGCTAGTTTGCGCCCGTAGATAGTGCGTGCGGCTAGGACGCCCTCTTCAGGACAGAATAAAATGGTCGCGTCTTCTAGCAGACTTTACCGGAAGCACCTCTTTTGTGGTCGCGTCTCGTGGGTTCTATAGCGCCCCCTGGCCGAGGGAAACAGGCCTATGGGTGTGTCACATTAATTTACCATACAACGATAATGGTCGATTCACAAGGCGGATCAATCGCGTGACGACACGTCGGCGGTTCGTCCGTCTCCCAAGCGGTTCCACACGAAGGAGACGGTACGAAGACGACAACGAGGACGGACGCAACCTGTTCGCAACCCCAAAAGTGCCGCGAAACTCCAATACGACGCTGTAGCACCGTCGTCTAAGAGAGAAATCTACGTTTGCTACCACGATAAAGTATCGTGTGGCGCGGTTACGTACAGAGTGATGAACAACACCTTGATAAGCTTAGCGCGAAGCGCCACTAGCTTTACTAACCCAAGCCATGACGGTGGCACAGACATGGTCCTGCTCGAGAAGGCTTCGGCGTAAAAGCGATCCAAGTCCTGGGGGGCTATGTTGCACGTTTTGGACTCCCAGGAGACTAGGGAGGAGGAAGTGACGTAGGTGTGAATGAACGCATCTTAGCTGATACCGTCATCAGCGACTCCACCAATCAACATCCAAAGAGCGTTGTTGCCGTCACTTCCTTCTCTCTAGTCTCCTGGGAGTCCAAAACGTGCAACATAGCCCCCCCCCCTGGGCTCGGTGAGGGGCGTTTGGAGATGCCTTCACGCACTTCGCGCTCGAGAAGAGTACTTCGGCATACATTACAGCCACAGGAAAGGTCTCGCGTGGTGAAAGGCTGATTGAACGTGCAAAACCAATCGCGGTGTGCTAGATGAGTTTTAACAGAATCTTCTTGACACAGGCCCGGTGGAGTACCGGAACCTGCGTCACGTCAGCCGGGCAAAGTTTCTGCAGCTTCTTTCACGCCTAAACCCAGAATCGCGCGACAAAATGAACCAGCGAACGCACAAAACACAACGGCGCGCTATCTTTGCTTTAGTCGTCAAAGAAGAAAACATCGTACCGTTGCCAGACTAAACGCTTTTCAAGTCAATCACGCGCCAAACATTCGTGTGTAAAAAGGCTCTCGGCCTTTCCACTCCTCGCGTTTGCGGACGAGGCGTTCATCGAAGGACTCGGTGACGTAACCGTCATGTGGTACACGATCCGCAGACGAAACCCTTGATTCGGTCCGTCGGGTGAATCGGCCATAATTAGCAAAAAGAACAACAAAGAAACAACACATTTTGAGACGCAATTTTATAAATAGAAGTTCTCTATTATTTTTTGTCCGACATCTGTAAAAAAGTTTAATGTAACTGTACAAATCACGTATCTGTCGCAGTCGTGGATATCACCGCTGAAATGTGTCCGGCGAGTAGGAAACACAAATTGACCACAAGCACAGCGTCAGCTCCCGTCTTGAACTTAGGTACAAAAACAAAACTGCGTTGGCGGCCATTGGCGTCCAATCACCTGTTCAATCAGCGCGGTGACGTACGTCGACATCTCTAATATCCCTCTGGTCACGGCGCCCACCCTGTGCATTGCCAACCCGTGCGATTGAGTATGAGGAACACAGACGACGTAAAACAGGCGCTGCCATGCAGATCTCAGAATCTTGTTCCAAATCAAAAGGGTAAATTCAGCTGGTTTCAAAGAAGTACGGAAACGAAATTTTAGCTCTTATTTCTTTATTGAGCCAGAAACTACCTTCTGTCAGCATCCGTGGCAGCAGCAATCCCTCGCTTGTAAATGCGCGAAAACTAATTGTAAAACTAATAAATCAATTTGTCAGCTCCACCTGGTAGTTAGGAGCCCGATGTAGTCATGACGTCGAATATCTCCCACCCCAGCGCCGC
The DNA here is from genome assembly GCA_013358835.2 of Ixodes persulcatus. Classification (NCBI taxonomy): domain Eukaryota; kingdom Metazoa; phylum Arthropoda; class Arachnida; order Ixodida; family Ixodidae; genus Ixodes; species Ixodes persulcatus. The sequence goes on from JABSTQ010011364.1 coordinate 1,130,329, forward strand.
TGGCGGAGGTACAGCGCAATTGTTTATACAACTCGGGCTTGAAAGGAATCGCGAAGCTTTCAAAGTGTTTTCGCAACGTGGATTTCACACTATCAAGATCGCCGTTCTTAGCAGACTATAAGTAGGAACCTCTGCCAGGCTAACCATACCACTGCCCCTCCCCCCCCCCCCCCCCCCCCGGATGCGCTGTGAATAACGCGCTCAAATATGGCATTCAGTAAGAACCTTATATACATAGGATCCCTCGAGCTCCTACTTCTGCGGTATGAAACTAATACCCTAGTTATACCCCAGTTACACAGCGCTCTCGACTGTCATGAAGTCAACGATAGTTGGCACCTCCCAACTGTCATTGAGCTCAACTAAGTTGTGCGGTGTTATACTCTAGTTACACTAGCGCTCTTAATTGCCATTAAGCCAACGACAGTTAACGTCCCCTATAAAAACGAATTTTGACTTTCTAGTAAAAACGTGTTGACTTCTTATTGACTCTGATTACTTTCTTTTGACTTCGAATTCCTGTTGACATGGTCAACATAATGCTTGTTGATTTTGTGTTGAAACTTTTCTGATGATTTTCTTCAGCCAAAGTCAAAAGAAAAGCTGTTGACTTTCTATTGACTTTACGTTGATTTTTTCTTTTGCTGACTTCCTGTTGACAGTGTCATCAGAATGACTGCAGACGTTCTCTTTACATTGTTTTGAAAATGTTCAGTTGACTCTCTGTAGCCAGTGTCAATACAAAAGCTACAAACTTTATGTTGACTTTTTATTGAACATAGTACAACTCGACTAGATGTCAAACCTCGCTAAGTTTCTCAATAGTCTCTGACAAGGTGAGAACGGTAGTGAGGAGCTTCAGTTGTCCCGCCTCCAGCGCGAGCCTACTACCCTTGACAACGCTTCGGCGCTCGTGCACCTAGAGCGCGCGCGCGCAGTCGAAGCACGACGGAAGGCATGGGGCGCGTGCTGGAGGCCAAGCGTTTGAAAGACATGCCCTGCCGTTATCACTCTGTTAAGTGACTATAGTGACTTGAATGACCATATTCAACTAGCCAACTAATAAAGAAAAAGCAAAATAACTATTTTAAAGTGGAGAAACTGTCTTGACTCGCTTCATTCTGAGTGGTGCTATGGAGAGAAGCGGTAACATTTCTTCCAAAAGTCGTTTTTGTGGATCTTGTTTTAGCGACTGCGCCGAATTATTATTAGTTGTAGCAATGCTTTTTAGTAAGAGATATCGTCCACTAACTTCGAAACATTGTTTTCCCTTTGACAGGCTCCCGAGAAGGAGATCGTATACTTGGAGCCTTTATAAGTGGACACCGGCAAAATGATTACCTTTAATAGGTAGGCTATATAAGGCTCTGAATCAGTGAACGGGAATGTGATTCAGGTGATGAGTGCTTCAGGGTGTTTGTGCTTGTGTTCGGTTCTAACGTTTATTTGTGAGATCTATGTGGTGCGTTCAAATACCACAGAAAGACCATTTCCTAAAAAAGTCCGAAACCCGAAATAATAAAAAAAAGAAAAAAGAAATTCGTGTTTTTTTTTGCGTTAATTTGCTGCAGCCAATTTGGAGCAGAGTGGAAAGCCGTAGTATGCTTCCAAAACCTTGTTAAATAAATAGCTAATCTGTAAATATTTTTCTTTCTTTTAAACGGATGTAGTATTACACTCGAAAAGCTACTAAAATGCATCTTGGAGGCGACAGAAAGTCTGTTGACTTTTTTTTTATTCAAAAGTGGGCCAATATTCAAAAGAAAGTCAACAGAAAAGTTAGAGAAACTCAGTTGAAAAGCTATTGACATTTTATATTCTCTGATGACTTTTTTCAACAGCCTTTTAACAGAAAAGCACCACAGTATTTTGTAATTGTATTTTGTATTTTATTCTTGATCGTCCGGAGTTACACAGTGGCGCCAACTCTCATCGAGCCGCTAACTTAAGTTAAACTCAGCTGGCCTACCTCAGTTATACTCTGTTTCACCTTATGTTTTACCACACCAAAGGCTAGAAGCGCGAGCTCAAAGCGTTGGCAGCTGCCCTTAATGCACAAGTGATTGTGCCACCGAGATGTGCCCTATACTTCGTTTCAACCACCGTGGTTTTAACTTAAGTCAGACGCAGCCGAAGCTACAAGCGGGTGCTCCGGGCTTACGTCCTTGGCAAGCACGCGCGCTCATGCAGTGCAAGCACTGTTCAGGGCCACATGCTCGTGCTCGTAGCATCGGATGAGTCTGTACTTAAAGGGGCGATGCAACAATTTTTGTACTTTGCGCAAATACCGCTTAGAAGGGATCCCTGACGTTAATGACCTATGAAACACGCGTTCGTTTTTCGCCCCACGCAATAGAAGTCCCAGAAACAAATTAAAAAAAAAACGAGCAGCGTTCATTCCCTCAACTCGCCGCCAGAACAAGCGGCCACGTGATCTGGAGCCGATTATATGCCGCCAATGTTGATCATAACCACGCGCTGGGGTTGGCAAAGCACAGGACACGCGCTGAGTTCCAGACATTGTTATGGCTCGGCTATTGTCGTCGTTGCAGCGATTGGACACGGGCCACTACCCGAATGCTTCTCGAGCTAGTAATTATAACGAGCCCAAATCGAGTGCCCATGCAATGCTCGGGTCCAATCTATGAGCCTCATTCAAATATCGTCATATGAGTGTACTGCGATCCCCACGTTACGTCATCAAATTTTGCAAAGGAGAGATTGAATGAAAATGATCGCTTTTGTCCTTGAATTTACACCGCAACAAAGAAGTTTCTTGGCCAGTGGCGTTGCGTGCGAGTATCCTTGAGTCCCACTAGTACCAGTAAGCTCGTGTAAAGTGAAAAACATTCCAATTGAGTATCGTTGCACCGCTCCTTTAAGCTGAAACGAAGTATAGATTAAGGAGCTCGCACTTGTAGCCTTTCCTGCGGTACGTCATAGTGTGAAATAGAGCAACGTTACTAGAGCAAGCTCAGTTTCACAGCTCCGCCTGCGACGTGGGCTCAGTGGTGGTCACGAGAACTAGCAGCGCTGCAGTCAAGTCTTGCTTCCGGATTGTCTAGCCCGCCAAGATTGAATAGCAAAACTTGAGCTTGGGTGAGTTTTTGATTCATACTAAATTACTAACACTTCACAGCGTAAGGAAACAGACGCACACAAAAATAAATTTCAAACACTCAAAGAAAGAACAGTCACAATGCGCTGACTCTGATCTCTGTGGTGAGTTTCCCTTCATCTTCATCATATTTGTTTTTTTGCTATCATAAACATGGAAGTAAAAAAAAAGGAAGAAAATAAAAATAAAAGGAAGTTCTCAATGCAGTGGTAGCAGACAACGCGCGAGACAGGGAAGCAAGAACCGACTGCAGCGCCGCTAGTTCTCGTGACCGCCACCTGGGCCACTCGCCTCTGCAGGCGAGAATAGGGAGCTGCGAAACTGAGCTTGCTCCAGTAACGTTGAAATAGAGCATAGGCGTTTTCTGTTTCCTGTCTTTCTCAGTCATGTGGATTCCGTATCTGGTATGCGGGACGAAAAAAATAATATAAACATTTCAACCTGGAATATGCGAGAATATATAGTGAGACAAAACAAGAATATGCGACAATCAGGCATTTCTCGTTAACACCTTCCAGCAGCATGGAGGGATCAAAGCGATGTTTTACCACATACCAGAAGTGACGACATGCAAGATGGCTGCGGCCTTGTGGAAAAGATGTATAACTGGTGGGGGTTCGACCCAATCAAGCTAAAGATGGCGGCGCCCGCCGCCTCGCCGTCCATGGCCAGCGCCAGCGAAGCACTTGCTATTGCGGAAGGTTGTGGGAGGTATCTAGAAAGCATCATAGCAGCAAATATTCTTGGAAGAGGTGTGATTCGGGGCCAAAGCTGCTGTTAGAACGACCACGGCATGTCGTGGAAGGCAAAGCTTGGCGAGTAACCTGACGTCACGTGAACACTACACCAATGTAGATTGCCCGCTAAATTTAGCCGGAAAAAGTGACGTCGCCTGACCTTTACTTTTTTATATGTATATTCATTTCACGTGATCTACACTATACAAGACTGTATATAGTCTTCTAAACAAATTAAAATTATCACCTCTTAAGTGTTGCATTTCATGCATTATACCACTTTGAATGTAAATGTCGCTGCCAATTACTTTTAATATATTTATGCGCCTGCATTTTTATTTAGAGAGAAAACAAAAAAACGAATGCACAGTTTTTATAGTTTGAGTATTATAGATTCATTATAAACAAACTTTAGGTTTGGTAAAACATTAATTCTAAAGTTTATTTCAAAGATATTAGAAGTATACAAAATATATTGCAGCATGCTTTCATTTGATTTTAAGTGCACTTCTGTTTCGTAAAAGTGCATAACGAAGGTGCCTTTAGAAGGCTACTTTTCGGCAGGGTCTGGGGCAGGCTGGAAAAATGTCACAACCGCAGTTTTGTACGTGACGTGTTCACCTCAAGCACCTCAGTGAACTTCTGGGGACCTTGAGAAGCGCTACTGTTTCTTATTTTTGCTCATCTCATCCAATTATTCTCGAGCCCCATAGTAAATAGTGCAGATGTGTCTTTTACGTTTTCCCATAGTTGGCTATGCGCGAGGTGCGACGATCGTGACACGGTGGCAAACCGGGTAAAGGTGAGGCATCCACAAGCAATATAAGTCAGTGAGAAGGATTTGATTGCTATCTCTTTGTTTGTAAGCAACTTCCTCTACGGGTGATTTCACAAGAGATAAATAAATCGGAGTTGAGTTCATAGTCCGTGATATTTTGCACTTCCAAGCAGCTCAAAACAGGGTGCGAACATATTTATATAACCAATTTGGTCTTAGGGTACCTTAGGGACAGCAAGTGCTTAATGAATAGAACGTTTTGCAACGTGAGAGTGTAAGACAGGTAGACTGCGGCAAAATGTTGACTCTATTTTACTCGAATATAAGCTGATAATAAAGTTTCCAAGTTAAGAGTACAAGACAGCTAAACAACTTGACAAATGACATTTAGATGTGTGCCTATGAAGAGCACAAGCATCAGAATCACCACAGGCAGTGCACGCAATATTTACAACGACTCTGCAATCTTTATTCCGGAATAAACAGATCAGTGTTGTCGCAGCATTTTTAGCTAGATCCCGTCACATCTTATTAATTCGCACTTGCATATAATTAACTGATACGCTTAATAGCTATGATAACTTAGGTTTTTTCCCACAAACATCTGTATCTCTCGAGTTGCCGGCTCAAATTTTACCGAACACCTCTAGACACACTGAAATTTAAAAAAAAGCAGGTGGTTCATTTTTTTTAATTTACTTATTATACATTCCCTTGAGCGCCGAAGCACTGTGGAGAGAAGTGGGAAAGGAAACATAAAACGACAAAGAAACAATATCATGATTCTAGCTCCTATGATCATATTGGCTACTGCAACAATCGAATTGGTTGTGAAGCTATAATATAATGATATGAACTCGAGACTCCCGCCTTTCTACAGTTGATTAACAACAACAAGTTATTTTTTTAATTTTAATTCCCTTCCCCTCCCCGTCGCTCTCTCATTGAAAAAGCTTGACAGCAAAGCGAGTAATTGATCAAATAATTGATCCCCGTCCCCGCCTCTCTTCCACCTCCCCTCACAGTTATAGAATTTTCCGCGGCGATACAGTATGAGTCTAGTATTGGCTGCTCACATGATCTGCATTAATTTCCCGCTCTTCTGTTTCACATTGTCGACACCAGGCCGCGGATATTTTCGTTGCGCATCGCCAGCTTTCCCTCTTAAAAGGACACGCCCTCGCGGCTGGGTGGCATGAGCACGTATAACTTAAAGCAGACAGCGTGGGGTGAGTACCGAACTTACGCTCGGCAGCCACTAAGATGGCGGCATTATGGGATAAATGAGCCGAAGAAGACATCGCGTAGCGTCCAGAGCTTCTCAAACTGTGAAGTGACTGTACAACGGGGAAGCCCTACGAACGATTCCAGATGCTTATAAAAAGCCAAAAAGCTGCTCGTGTAAAAACCAACAAAAAAAAAACATGGTGTATTTTAGGTCGGTCCCGCTACGCAATCGTCGTGACGCTGCGTTTTTTAACGTCAAACTCACAGTAAGCGGGTGTAAGAACACAGCTCGGTGAAGATCTCGCGCATGCTCGTTAAATCTCGCATTCCAAACATTATATAAAGCTAAATATTTTTTATTCCTAGCATGTTGCAAATGTGCAAAAAGATATTTTTTTTGTGTTCTGCTGTACGCTCATGTCACGGTGTAGCAGAATGCCCGTTTGCATGCACACTTGACAGATGGTGCCTATGCCATATTCTACGTTTACACCCATTTTTAGAGCGCAGCTCTTATGTGCCCGTTTCCGCGTTGAGCTGCGTCGGCGTCACCATCGGTGCAACCGAGCGCATGTCACCATGAGACGTTACAGTTTCCCCGCTAAATTTAGCGGGGAAACTGGATTGGTGTTGACGTCATGTGACGACAATTTTACCGCTAAATTTAGCGGGGAAACTGAATGCGCAGTGTTGCATTAAGAGACGTCACTAACCTACACACTTATTCAGTTTAACCGCTAAATTTAGAGGGGAATTGAATTCGTGTTGAGGACACGTGGCGTCAATTTTCTAGCTAAATTTAGCGGGGAAGCTGTGGGAGGAGGGGAGGGTACGGAGGAGCAGGGGAGGTTGTGCAGGAGGCGGAGGGGAGGGTACAGAGGAGGATGACGGGAGAGTACGGAGAAGGAGGGGAGGGTATGGAGGAGGAGAAGAGGAGGGTACGGAGGAAGAAGAGGAGAGGGTATAGGGGAGAAGGGGGAGGGTACGAAAGAGGAGGAGGAGGTGAGGGTATGCAGGAGGAGGGAAGGGTACGGAAGGGGAGGATACAGAGGAGGAGGGTATGAAGGAGGAAGAAGACGCGGAAGAGGAGGAGGGTACAGAACCAGTATTTGAGGAGTGTTCTATATTTGTACATATATATTATTTCTTTCTTAAATTCTTCAGCACGTCATATTGCAAAATCAAGATACCTCAAGATCTGCGCTTTAATTTCGCATTACAAAAATTTTTAAATGTCTTTCTTTTTTTCTGGCCGGGGGGGGGGGGGGAGTGCAAGATGTCGCCCAATTTAAAGGCTTCCATCCATGCGGATCCAACCATCCATTTAACGTCATGTGTTAGTATCAAAACGCCTCAGAAAACTAGGGGCGGTGCTCGTAACACGGCTCCTTCTATTTTTAGCACGCTCTGCAATACAAGTACACAATTGTCGAAAACAGATCGATTTGCTTCCTCAAAAGCTCGGGCGTTCGGAATTTTTCCAGGTGAAAAAAGATGAACCCGCAGAAAGAAGGACTGTAATTGTTTTTTCACGCACCATTTTTACATTTTTTTTCCACCGTCTGCTCTTTCATGAAAATGGGAAAAACGGAAAAGAGGTGACAAAATGTGGTCAGACATGACAGTTGGCGTATTTACGGTATTCTACGTTTATCACACCTAGGTGGCGCAAGTCGCCGCCCGACTTAAGGTGTTCAGCCGTACGCATGCATCCATCCATTCAACGTTGCGCGTCAACATCAAAACGCAGCAGCAAATTGGTGACGGTGCTCGTAACATTGCTCCTCCTATTTTTAGCACGCTCTACAATACAAGTACAATTGTCGAAAGGGCTCGTCTCGCTTCTTGAAGAGCTCGGGCGTTCGGAAGTCGTCCAGGTTAGAAAAAGGGAACCCGCGGAAACGAGGTCCTGTTTTTATCCCTTTCCCTCTCTTCACGACCTCCTCTACCACCGTTTACCCTTTCTTAAAAATGGGAGAGAAGGAAAATAGGTGGCAAAGAGTGCCAGACAAGCGACCCTCCTCCTTCCCCTCCACGACGACGACAACACAGTCCCTGTTTCTTTCCCTTCCCAATTTTCCCGCTCGCTCCTAGATCAATGTTGCCATGGTGACGGACTTGAGTCGTCGTACCACCAGCGTTGGTAATGCGTCGAGGACAGTGTCTGTGTGTTTTACGCTGGTTTCCCTCCAGCCTTTGGTACAGCGGTAGGTATGGTGTACTGCAAATTGTCGCTTCCGCTTTTTTTTTTCTCTTATAATACATTTGTTTTACGTATTTATCGTTCCACGTGTTATTTGCAGAAAAAAATATGTCTCAAAATTGTTTAGGTTTTTATTTTTTATTGCTTTGTTTTGAGCTTCGTGAAGTGGTATTCGTGGTGGTGATACTACCATTAATCTGACACTCCCCCCTTTCTTTACGAAATGTTAGTCTGCCGTTTGTTTTCTTGTGGTGTTTTCTTATTTTTTTGTTGCGGATAAGGTTTCATGCACCACTTGGTAATGCTAAGTAATCTATTATATTTTCAATTTCTTTTTAACTTTTTAGGGTCATTTGACTAAAATCTAGTTTGACATTTGCAAATATTGTTTAGCGTGAGCTTGACGAAGGCTAAACTAGTCATGTGCTCGTGCTGCAAAAAATGGGCGCGAAGATACTTTTGTTGCACATTTTTTTTCTACTTTAAAGCTTGTGGTCGTCAATAAATAACAACAGAAATAATACTCAGGAAGTAATAACATTACTAATAGTATGAATACTATTAATTCTTAGTTTAATTTATTTGTACAGAAGGAGCACATCGATGTCAAAACGAAGATTTATCAAAGTTTCAAAAACTTGAACGTCAAAAAAAAAATGTATATATATATATGTTTGTTTATTTAACGCCACAAAAAAGGAAAAGAAATAGCTGCAGATGTTAGAAAGTTTTTAGGCATGCGCCAGTTTGAAGCCTCGGGCACAGCTGCAGACACTGTAGTGTAGACCCTATCGAAATTTCAAAATGGTGCATGGCTTTTTTGTGCGTCCGCCATTAGTTGGGCATGCATTGTGAGCACGCATTGGACACGAGCGCTTCGTCAGCCTTCGGAATGTACTCGGGTCGGGACGGATTCCATACGAGTGCTGCGTCACTGCCCGGCTCAAACTCGGAACGAATCGCGGGCTTCACGCCGGAAGCGATGAGAACACGTCATGGCGGCTGCCGCGTAATCTATGCATCCTCTCACAATTGCACACCACCTATTGCGCACTGAGCATATAACGCAGTCCGATGTCTACGACAAGAGTACAAGGGAAGAATTGTCTAACACATCTTGACAATTGTGAATAATAATAATAATAATAATAATAATAATAATAATAATAATAATAATAATAATAATATTTTATTGATCACTCAAAATACGGGTGTTGCCGGGTTCGTCAAAGCCTACAATGGCTCGTGGGACGGGGACTCGGGAAGTCGCCGAAACGGAGTAACAACCTAGAAGCTTCAGTGAACATGCTCACATTCCCATACTCATTCACTCCTAAAAAAAAAAAAACAATATTTATATTATCAATAATAACTATCTAGTCAATTTAACGTCAATGTTAGAACGACAATTAAGCGTGTTTGTCCGAACAAATATAAGCTGCTAGTTTTATTCCCGCGTATACAAACGTTTTGCAGGGTCACGATGAGAACACGCGCATAAATGTAGCACGAGAATTCTTTATATGCTATTTCTGGACTTTGTCATTGAAACACAAACAGCTACCGATAAATATTTATGTTGCATTCTTTTGTCTGTGTTTTCCTTGGAGGCCGGAATGCTAGGTGTATGCTGGGGTTGGCGGAGAAGAAGAATCAGATTAATGCAGCTAGATTAGAAATATAAGTCTTACCGCGTTAATACGTTCGTGCGTGAAGATGTATGTTTTTTGCCGAAATGAAGCCTTTGTGACCTTCAACATATTCAACACAGAAAGTAGTAAAAAACAAAACAAACTCGATGGAGGCCCATCAACTTATGTCCCAGCCAATAAATGACTAAGGAAACATTCCCTGCGATCGGCAACATAGCAATAATGTTATTATTTGATGATATAAAACACTCAATCGGGGTAGTTATTGGTTGTTTTATGTGATTAAAGAATCAATTCCGATAAAATTATTGCCTGAGAATTTTGAAGTCTGGCGACCTTACATAGGATCCATTTTGGGCAATACTAAAATCAAACATGCTTGAAATGCAAATGAAATTGTGAAATAAAGATGTCATTAAATTAATTGTACTGTTTACAACTTGATGCGTGAAGAGGGCGGTACTGTAGGGTAGAAAAGGCAGTATGTAGTGCGGTCAAGGATTAAGAAATGGTCATCCCGTTTGCACTTTTAATCTTTTGCAAAACTATCAAAACAGTTTATCTTGAAGAGAAAGTACTCTTAGAAAATGGGTTAACTTACACACACACACACACACAATCTTTTTTAAATTTGCAATAAATTACAAAACGCACATACACTTCACCCTAAATGTATTCAGGCAGCCAGTTATGAATTTTGGCTATTAGGGGCAATGAGCTAATGTTGCAGTGGACAAACCAATAAGCGGAGTAATTTTGGCGGATTCCTGCTTGCACTGCTAAAGGTTTGAAAGGTTCCATGGCAACGCACAAATTTGTGAAGCATCCAAAATGCCACTCCACTTAAAGGGGTAGTGCAACGCTTTTATTGTTGAAAGAATTTGCAGTTTTTATTTTTTATATTGTTTATCTATACTCCGTTTCATACTTAGCGTGCAACGCTGTCAAAGCTACTGGCGCGAGCATGGGGCTTGATCTCGTTGATCAATTGCGCGCGTTCTCGCGCAAACAAAACCATATAGATGAAGCCACGCGCTCGCGCCAGTAGCTTTGACAGCGTTGCACGCTAAGTATGAAACGGAGTATAGTCAAACGCGACGCCTTGTCCCCCCCCCCCCTTTCCACTCAAAAAGAAACAAAACACTAATATGCCGCTGCGTAATTAAAAGAACAACAACAAAAAACTAATTGTTTGCCGAATTGCAGTCGCGGATGGAGGTTGCGGAAATTACGGTGAAACATCTCTGGGGGACACGCGGAAGTCAGCCAAACATGTCCCCCTCCGCCGCTACCGTGACTGGCCGTCAACCCAGTGGCAAACGGCCTTTGGAGTCGATCGCTCGCCGCGACCTTCGGCGATGCTAATCCTTGAAAAATCAAAAATTGTCGAGGAAGGGGCTGGGGTCTCAGATGGTCCCCCAGAGTCCGTCACTTGAAAGACGACGTGAGAGTTGAGAAGCACCTTGACCTTCTAATAATTTCATTTTTCTTTAAATAAAAACTTGCGCGTGCAAGAAAACACGGTTTTCTGTTCTTCGTTCCATAGGCGGCTTAGATTAATCCCCACCGTTAATTAGCCAAAGACCGCCAATTGTTGCAGTGTCCCTTTAAAGGAAAAAAAAAAGGACATACCTCTCACCAAGTAGGTCAGGACTGGAATTGCTTTGAAGTTGACCAATCGCACCAGAAATGTGGTGACAAGAACACGCATCTTGTGGTGGATAATTTTTGTCAAAGCAACGAAAATTGAAACAAAATAGGAAATACTTGGATTTAATTAAGCCCGAAAGCAATGCGAGTCATTATTTTGACACATTGTGGTGGTCCGTATATCTCAACCTTGCTATCAAAATATGAAATAAAAGTGGTGCCAATGTTTTCTGACCATTGCTCGGAGAAAGTGGAAATTCACCTATCTTCGTTATGTCTGAGTCATCGACCGAATTTTGTGATGTGGGCTGGTCTCAGGCACGTCACACCTTTATTTTATGAATCCATAAAAAAAATGTTCAAAAAGCAAAAGGTGTAGAATCCAAGTAAGATGCCATTAAATGTGTCAGCCGTTATAATGAATCTATATGTGTATCTACTCGACAAACAAAATTTTGCCGGTGCTGCACGGACGCTAACCTGAGGTATTTAACTTGAATTAAAGCACGAGTGATTAGACAATAGTAGCTTGGTACAGAGTCTGTCAAAATTGTACATTACTTGACAATGAAAACTGTGTTTATTTATCGAGCTCTCACTACAGCCACTCTCTACAAACTCTGCCGACAGTAACGTGATACCAAAAAAATGAAAGACATCCCAAGACACAAAGAGCAGCTAGAAAGACTCCAAGAAACGCAGGATGTAACAAAAGCAAGATTGTTTAATATAGCTCGCCTAGCACACGAATGTCGGGAGCGAACCGCGTACAAAGTAAGAAAAATAGGGTGAGGTAGCCCTGTTAGAAGAACGCTATATTCGTTTCAACGTCAAAAAAAAAAAAAAAAGTTTTGCGCTTTGTTTATACGCCGCGCGAAGTAGTTCTTACAGGATTCGAATGTCGGAGGAAGAAGCGATGCTCTCGGCCTTTAAAACGTGTACGTCTTGAGAAGATAAAATATATTTAATCTAAAATGCACTTACATATATCTTAATTATTAACGTAAAGAAGAAATTAGATACGCTGCGGAAGCAGACGGACTTTTTTTTTACTACGGTTTGTGAGGTGAAAACGAGTATAGTACAATGTTTTCTTTTTTCTTAATCTTTTTATGGTTTATGTTTCACCAAATTTAAAAAAAAAAACGTGAATTATCCGCACACTCGTCCTTCGCGTTTTTACAAAACAAGCGCGCGCAAAAAAAAAAAAAAAGAAGTTCTTTTGAGTGTGTTTTGAACAGAAGGAACGCAAAAAACAAGGCTGTAGAGGTGAATTTTCGGCGTCACCTCCCAGAGGCCAATCAGTGCCGACACGGGTCAGGCAGGCGTCTACAGTCGGCGACAGGTTAAGTGCAAAGTGGAAGCTCCTCCCACCTCTTTCCACTTTTGCAGAGCGAACACTGGGAAGGGCGTCGCCTCCTCTCGAGCGTCCGCTCTGCGAAAGTGGATAGAGGCGGGAGGAGCTCCCACTTTGCACCTAACCTGGCGCCGACTATGATCTGTGCTCAGCATACTGGCCTCTGGTAAGTGACGTCACGACTCCACTTCGATGGCCTTGTCATCTGGGAGGCTGGCGTTGGTTCAGCGCAGCTCTAGATCCCGTGTCATGCGCGCGAGAAATGAACTCTTAGCGCGAACTTAGGGAATGATACTTTTTTCCTTTAAATTAATTTTTGCTTCTTTCTTATGTTTAGTGATGCGCATTGAATCATGAATGGCAGAATGCCAGCTGCTGCGCGTGCCCGAACTGATCTATTGATCGTTATTTTATTGGCGCACAAGAGGGAAAGCGTAGGAGACAATGGCCAAGCGTTTTATATGAAAGCACAAGGTGTGGGCATATGATCTATGACTCCGACGTCGAAAAGCGGGCAGACGGCATTACAAGTGGAGCTCAAAACAGTTCACTGCGCCCTAAATAACTCAAATATGGACGCGTTCCCGCAAACCATTGAAAGTCATATTTCTTTTTTTTTTTTCATCTAAAAAACAAATTGCAACCGTGGAGCAGATTAATTTTATTTTGCTGCTGAAACTCGGCAAAGTTATCATTACTTATGGCTAAAGTTGAACTTTAGAAGGCTTATTAGGTCAATGTAACAGGTAATGAAGTAGAGCTGCCGCGGTTTGAGATCATCTCTAGAGAAAATTGGATCAACTTATTTTTATTGAGAATTCACAATCAACACATTTTTAGTGTTCATCCCCCAACTGGCTCTAAAAATATATATAAAAAAAATACTAAGCGTTACTTGCACAGTGTCATCACTAGCGAACCATTTGATATGTAACCCGTTTTCATAGTTCAAAATTAAAACTCATAATACAAGATCTGAGATCCTCGACAGCGAGGAAATGCTGCATGAGAAAAAAAAAAAAAAAACTCCCTCAGCCGCTTACTCCCTATCCGCCGAGAAAGTGAGGGAGAAGAGGAGACAACAGCGCGAGGGGACATCAAAACGCCGAGCTCTGATTCGAACGATTAGTCGTCGAACGCGTGCGAATGCGAGAACCAGACGTCTGCGTTCCGCGTTTCGACGTATTCGACGAGTGGAGAGGAAGCGAAGTTGCCAGTCTTCGATTTCCCCGCTAATCGTTCCAACCAGAGCACGGCGTCCTGACTTCCCCGCGCGAACTCGACTCATCCACTGCCTCGCTTACTCGGCGCATAGACAAAATATATTTATCCACTTGCCCAACACCCTCTCGAAACACAGCCCCAAAACGATAAGGGTTGTTGAAACTACGAGGACTACGGTAATCCGCGGATAATCCGGGCGGCCTAAGCCGAAGCCCGAGCTCAAGCTGCCCGCCGAGATTGGTACGAATCCGTCGGGCCCGGGCGCGCGATGAAGCGCCGTCCAAGGATGGAGCGAGCAGATAGCGGCGATTGTGGCGCCCTATTTTCGTGTTTATTATTATTTTTATTTGTTTGTGCACTCCATCCTCCAAGAGACTCCGCTCAACGAATGCGTGCGGGGAGCCATAAAAGATGCAGCTTGGAGTGTACCTACCTACCTCCTTCCTCCGACCGCTAGCCTCGGAAATTGGGTTTGCTTGTCCACCAATTTTTTATGCTTTATTTTGTTTGCTTGTGTTGTACTCGCGAGCGTAGCGATTCTCGGTTCGGGTGTTTTCTTTTATTTTTTCGTGCTGTTGCGTTCGTTGCCGGTAAATCGCGCGTTCTCGTTGGCGTAAAAATGAACGTGGAGTCGCCGTCTGGCGGAGTTTCCCCGAACTACCACAACGAGGATATTCCATAGCCTTTTTTCGGTTTGTGCTGAGATTGCACGAAAAACGTTTGAAATCATTTTTTTTTTATCCGGGAGTCGGATGCCGTTCATTTGATCCCTTTTCCCCTGTTTCATGTCTCGGCCGCCAGACAGCGTCAGTTTTTGCTGCGCACTTGGATACGCCGTAGCTCCCCACTTCACTCCGTAACGTATTTACCGCTCGATGGTGTGGCCTACTTTGGAGATTTATTTTTGTTTTAGATCACTGGCTTGTTGGAACACGCCGCCGCCCAATTTAAAAGGTTCAGCCGTATGCATCCATTCATCCATCTATCTATGCGGGTAGGCGGGGACAACTTCCTGTGGCATTTCAGAAGGGACGAAGAGCGTCGAGAGCTTTGATTGACACTCAAAATTCACAAACGCGCAGGCACCCAAGGTACTGAAAACGTTGCTACCGAAAGAGGACTTCAAGTATTGCGGAGGAGATTCTGTCGCTGCGGCCCCAGCGCCTAACCTTAGTACTACATGCATAGCCATCCGGCCTGCGTAAACACTACAGCATGCGTCCTGCATCTCTCCCGCACCTAATCAGCACAAATGCCAAGTGAGTCAAGCTCGCATCCTCTGACGACTGGTTTCGGGACAGATCCGGCCTGTCGCATCCCGCCCTTGTCGCCCCGTCCAGTATCGACACTTTTTTACGCTAGACTGTTCAGCGCGTTCTATCGAAGATGATGACGTAAAGGCAAGTCCACGGACATTGTGTCTGGGTAAACGTTGAGCTCTGGGGAAAACAAGCGGGGCAGAGCGCACCTTGTAGTTCATTTGCCTCGCCAACACACAACTCACCTTATGCGAAATCGCTCGGTTGTCCGACAACACTGAGAGCGTCGCCATTTTAATATTCGAAAGCGTCGTCGGTACCGAAGGACGGTGGACGCATTGGAGACAACCATACGGACAGTGTGCAATTGGGCAGCAGCTGTGTTTTTCGCCTTCCGTTCACGGAATCTGGACGAACAGTTTAAGCAACCTACCTCAACTGTCTGACGAAACTCTCGGAGGCCCGTGCACACGCTGGCGACAACCCGCAGTGCGTAAGCTTCCACAGCGAAGGCGTAGGACTTGCTCCGCTGCTTCGACGGGGTTGTCGCCCGCGTGCACAGGCCTTCGGGAGATTCGTCATACAGTTACGGAAGGTTGTTTAAAGTGTCCGTTCAGATTCCACGGTTGGAAGGCGGAAAACACAACTGCCGTGCCATCGAACACTATCCGCACGTGTTGTCTCAAGTGCCTGCAACGTGCTTTGGTACAGACGACGCTTCCCAACATTAAAATGGCGGCGCTCTCAGTGTTGCCAGACCACCAAGCAATTTTGCAAAAGGTCTTTGCAAGCGGGGCACATGGCCACCGCCATGTTTCTTCTCGTGGAAGCAAGTCCATGAGGTTGCATGCTTAGCCATGTTTTCTTCACGCTCGCGTTGCACGTTTTTGCACGCGTGTGGCATCAGCTGAGACGCCATGCGAAAAAGTTGTACACCGGCACTCTAAAATATTAAAAGCGAACACCTACGAAGCGCGTGTACACGAGATTTGAGCGTGTGTACGATGCTTGTTCCCAGTGTTTTCGAAATGCCATCTGTGGTTGCTGTCTCTTTACACTGGCAACAATGTGATGCATGTACCTTGCTGCAGAATAATCGAATTTGAGCTGACAGACCGGACAGTGCTGCTTGGCTCTCCGTCACAAAAAATTACACCGCTTGTCGTCGCCGATTTCTTGCGACACAAATCGACATTGCGCTGTCCCGTACGACGACTCGTATTTCTTTACTTCATGTTAACGTGTATAGAGTCCAATGTTGTCAGTATAAAACAAGAGTGCCACAATGTTGCAATTCGAAGCTAAGAGTCCGCTAAACACGAAACGACCAGTTTCTGAGAGAAATTTCGCGTCTTACGGGACATTACAGCGTACTTGTCTGTCTCGGTGAGTACGCGCTTTGGGCGCACTTCTCTGTGACACAGCACGTACTGTGGGCGTGGATGTTTAGCGCTGCCTCCTTGCGCAATCAAAACTCTTCTGTGGGATTGATTGGATCGATATTTTGTTTATCGTTATATAACTCGCGTCCTGGGGACAGTTTCATAAATCGCTATCTTGCTGATTATTCAATTTATTTTGTTCACCTTCGTTTTTTTTTTATTGCGTAGAAATCGTTGCTTTCCGTGATGTAGTACGACAAGCCGTTCCTTACTTGGAACGCAGTGGATCTTCTTTATTTTAAGGTCCTGCTTTCATTCTATTCATTGTTTATATATAGTTCACGTTTTATTTTCATCTGTCTTCCTTTCGTAATTTTTTTCCTCAGTCTCTTTGCCTTTCCTTTTTATCCTCTGCAACTGTCTCATTTCTCTTTTTGTCTTTTCATTCCTTTCTCCACCGCTTCTGCTTCCTTTTTACTCTGTGTATATATACACACACAAACACACTCACACACAAACACACACAGATATATAAATATACACCCCTCTTGTTCTTTTCCTCTCTACAACTACCTCTTTTATCTCTCCCCCTCTACCTTGTCCCCCCCCCCTCCCCCCCCCCTTCCCTTTTTCCGGGGCCCGACACACAGACACACATATTTTCCATTTCCAATACAACTTAGGAAGAGTATACAGAACTCCAAATTAAATAAGAACTCTCGGCAACGGTTTCCCTCGCTCAAAAACAGCACTTTCGACTTTGCCCGAAGGCACGTGACTGGACTTTCGTCTTGTCTCCATACCAATGTTTTTTTTTTCTTCTCGCGTGTATAAATAAAAGTTTTTTTCCCATCTTTGTAACTTATTTTTCCTTGTTCTCTCACTCTCGCCTTCATTTAATGCGGCGGTAACGCAGAACGAGGTATTCTAACAGCTAGAATTATGATTATAATTCAATTATTGCAAAGGTGCAATTAACAAGAATCAGTTGACCGACAACTCAAGAACAATAAGGAGAGGCAACTTCGGTGCATCTCATTAACGCTCCGCAACCAATCAGATTGCGGTATCGGCCGATAAGAACGTCCAAGAGCCAATAGCGAACCGCGATCGAGTTAAGCCACGCCCAACGTTTCTTAGGCCTCCGGCGACTGCAGAAAAACAAGGCGCGTGGTGTTCAACGTAGCGACGGAATGAATAATAATTTTGGATTTCACGGCTAGGTGGCGCAAGCTACTGCCCGTTACAAAGCGTAGCGCCATTATCGTCCATCCATCCATCGATACATCTTCTTTTACGTCAGCTATTGAAGGCCACTGCCCGACGCAGATTGGCAAAACACTCGTGTTTAATGTGTGCCCCACTCTGGCCTCCAATAGGTGACGTTGAAAGTCTTTTTTTTTGTATTTTTTTATTTATTTACGCAATACCCCCTGCGCCTAAACGGGCGTTGCAGTAGAGGGGAGGGAGATATACGCGCATTAAAGCGTAAAATGGCAGTCAGGCCTCCTCTCTTCGGCAGAGTTATCATTCGAACGATGGGAGAAAAATAAAAAAAAATGATATACAAACAAACGTATCAACTACGCGACATAATATAAGTTAATGAATAAAAAAAAAATAAAGTGAGGCTTAATTTGACACAGGAAATAAAAAGAGCATAATTTTATACCACACCAATCACAGACGGAGCCAACCGATTTCATCCATCTTAGAAAAAAAGGACACGCGATATATTTCGGTTTTGTACGTAAAGTCCTGTACTATTAAGATATGGTTAACACGTTCTGATTAATAGCGACGTCGCGTTATGTACATGCATTTTTGCATGCCAATTGTCGAATGACAAATGCAGCGAAAAAAATTAATATATATGTGTGTGGGATAATCTGAAGCCTGATTGGCTTTACACTATCATCCTTACCTATCCCCGTTGAATACCCAGAATATGGTTACGTCGTTCAGCAAGCTCTGTTCCCAACTTGACATTTTCCCTACGACACAGTATTCCCCCATTGAGGTGCGTTTCAGCATAAGTGCAAGCGTAAAAAAACAAAAAAAAACTGCAAGAACGAGCGCCACGCTTTGAGCTCGCCTGCCGAGTACGAAAGCTCGTGCAATGAAAATGCTTTTCAAGGCGATATGCGCGAGTTCGTATATTCGATTTCGCTCGACACTTGTGACGACGTTATATGCGAGCGCGCTGTTTAGAGCGCATGCTCAAAACGAGCTGATATTTATAGTCTGACAAAACCGACAATCTTGATGGTGCGGAATGCACGTTGCAGAAACAATGTCGGTCGTTGTTTTTTTATTTTCTTTTATTTTAACGTTGGCAGGAAAGAAGTAAGAACAGGGGGCGATAAGAAACAGCCATCTTACCATTTCGCATGCTTAAGAGCAAGTTCTCAGTGTCTGAGCTTGGGGACTCCGTTTCACGTGGACTTTCGAAAATATTTCGTGAAGTACCTGCGGACATATATATTAAATCCACTTTTAACTCATCCTAATGGCCTAACTTTGTTTTTTGTAATGGTTTCAATAAAATTGATAGCAAAGCGATGACCCATTTCTTTTTTTAGGCATTGGTTTAAAGGTTTGCAATCAACCGTTGACGAAGAGTCGGTCGCGTAACAGCTCGTTTAGAATCCAGAATACAAAAAAAAGGAACATAAAGTTAGGCTGACAAAGTAGAGATTAACTCATGAGTACACAATCAGAAAAAGTGCCGTATAAAGGCAAAAAAAAAACGAAAACGAAGTACAAAATTGCGAATATTTTTTCGCTGTTTGTCACGTGGTAACACAGTGCGTTTCACAAAAAGAAAAAGAACGAAATTTTTTTCTTTGTTACATAGAGGTAAAAATAACGGTCGGGTTTATCTTGCATGTTTTGTCATTTTGTTTCGGCCACTGCGCTCTCTTCTACCCTGATGGAACACAGAGTCCATTAGTCGGAAAAGCGAGCGGTCAGAAAATGAGCATACATATAAACGAGAGCGTACAACTTCGCGAACGTAGGCCCATCGATCAAAATTCGGTTTCACATCTGGGTGGTACAGCAAAGAAAGAAGTAATAATATTAAAATGCATTCCAATATAAAAATCGGCGCATGCCACCGAAATGTGTCTTCAACCGCCAGACCAAGTTACCAGTTAACTCTAATAATAAAGCGAAATATAGTGAGCCGTCACTGTAATTTTAGAGGATAAGATATGAATGGCCGTAGGAGAATCCTTATGACTCTGGTACAAGAAGACACTTAGCAGTTTCCTAGTAGCCTGTCCGTCTGGTTCGGTTGAGTTTTAATATAAAAACAATAAAGGGAAAATTCGGGACTTTGTTTATTGGTGTTCATCCAGTATGGACACAACGTTACTCTTTTCATAAGAATACAAAAGCTAGTTTTCATACGAGGCATCTGGCCCAGGCAAATCGAAATATTCCAATTTCTATATGAATACTTCTTCACTCAACAAAATTAATTATTAGTTTTCATTTCATTTCGGTATTAATCTGGCTTTGATTGGTGGATACAGATGTCAGCAACAACGTCTATTATGAAATGTTACTGGGTTAGTTATATTTCATGCTTAGCAATACGGTTCAGCTGCCGGAGTTTGAAAAAAAAAAATATATATTTTCCTCTTTGGGGCCACAGTTGCAGTTATTTGAATCAATATTTTCTCTTGGGCCGCATTTGCATTACTCGGTGAGAAATGTTCGAGTGGTATCGCCGATTAATTAGTTTAGCGTGACTGAGACGCAATGTATAGGGCATTGAAAAAGATATATAACATTTCTTAGATAGGATCATCATAAGATTGTGAAGTACATTTTCGGAAGATTTATGAGCACCTTAAATCTTTTCAGTTGGCCTCGCAAATTAGTCACTACTTATAAAGCTTTTCATTTTTTTCAGACGGTCAGGCAAGACATTTATTCGCAATTTATATTTTAAATAAATTAAATTCAAATAAACGGATCTCACCAGCCTGTATTGTTAAGCCGCCAATGCATTCTGGAAACTGTAGCCTTTCGGCACGCGCGACAACCCCGTTGCAGGGTCAGCTCGAGCAGAGCACGAAAAGGCACGATCTGTCTCAACCACTTGCGCCCGCGTCCTTTTGACCACAGTTATGGCGGCGTCACGCATGCGTGGAACGCTCAATGAGATCGATCTGTTGGTTAACAACGTGACGTAAACATATGTTCCGTCTTCGATAGAGCAGATGGTAATGTTTGAGACGGCCAAGTCCTCAAAATACATCATTTATTATCTGACTCTGCTCCGTCTTCGGTTGGGACTCGCTATCGATTATGCTGACTGACAGCGCAAGAAAGACTGGACGTGGTTTAGATGACGCTTTTTGCCTATACTTCGTTTCAGCTTCGGTCCGAGCGTGGCCGATGTTATGAGCATAAGGGCCAATCAAATGGCGAAAGAGGCACAACGTCATTGCGTGCTCTGTGCAGTTGATAGGACCAGCCGGTATTCGCCGTCTCTCTCTGCGCGCTCCTCCGTCGGCTAGTCCTATCAAGAGCAGAGAGCACGCCATGACGCTGCGCTTTTTGCGTTCTTTGATTGGGCCTGCGGCTCATAACATCGGCCGCGCTCGGACCGAAGCTGAAACGAAGTATAGTGAGTGGATCTTTGGCGTTCTTGTTGGCAAATAACGCAAGCTGATTGGCTAAGTAGCTATAATCACATGTTCGGGCCTTGGGCCTTTGTCACGACCTTCGTTACTCAAGCTCTAGGTGACCATAGGAGTACACGCTCCAAGTCGATTTCAGAAACGTCCGAAAGCCATTGGATGTTATAATGAAGAAAATGAAAGACGTTTACAACTCCCTGTAATGCTGAATTAGAGCGCAGCTCTTGAGGGGGAGGAGGGGAGGGGGAGGAGGGGACGGTATGCCCCTCCTCCTCATCTGTACCCTCTCCTCCTACCTCCTCATCTACTCCTCCCGTGATCGTCGCCTCCTCCACCTCTTCCTCCTCCCCTCCTCTTCCTTCTCCCTCTATTTCCTCCTCCTCTCTCCTTCTCCAGCCTCCTCCCCCATCTTCCACCCCCTCCCTCCGCGCGGTGCATTGTTTGAAACGTCCCATAATGCAACGCGCGCGTCATCGCGGTGGATTATGGGACGTTTCCCGTAATGCACCGCGCGGTTACGCCGACGGCGACGCTTATGCCACTCAAGCCGGAAACCCAAGAGCTGCACTCTAAAAACCGGAAGTAGCCACGCGGTTTGTGTCATCACGTGACGGAGTAGTGTCGCGCACGCCACATTGCATCCCATATCTCGATTTTTAGTCAATGGTGTGTATGTGTATGTTTAAAAATTGAAGTTGGACGCTGCATACAACTCTTTCCGTCTTTCATTTTATTTCCTCTCCTACCCAACTGCATTTAAAGGCCCGTTCACATTAATGCCACTTTAATTCATCCGTGATCGTTTGCTTACGTGTTCTAACATTACGAGTGCTTCGTATGTCGCGTGCCAAAGCTACTCCTTGGACTGGCGGCCACGCCTCGTGCAAACCACCGACGCCCCTGTGACTGGCAGCCTAAGCAGCCAGTCACAGGGGCGTCGGTAATTATGTAACGTAATGCAACGCAAACAAAGCGACGCCGTGCGAGCGGGCCTTTCATTCTACGCGCGACCACGAGCACCGAGCCTTCACTCTTGCCATCACCGCGCGACCCACACACGCCCAAAAACGCCCCGCCAATAGTTGCCGCGCAATAACCAAACGCAAACAAGCCGCAAAGGTCCTGCTCGCCCAAGACCATTCGGACGGGGTCTGAACCTTGATTGAGCACGCAGTCTTTGTCCCCGACGTCGTAACTGCTCCCCTGTTTTCTTACCCCCCTTCTTCTTCGACGGCGCGTCACACGAGAAGATCAATTTCCTATTCCTATAACGGCGACGAAAAAAAAAAAAAAAAGGAAGCGTACGTTCTCGAAGCCGTATACGTCTAACGTGGAGCTTTGCCCTTGCGTTCGGAAGCTGTTGCGAAACTTTTGCAATGCGCTTCGCTTCCCTTCGCAACGAACCGTGTCGAGTGCTACGAGCTATCTCAACCAATCAAATGCCACGTGAGTGGCCACGTGACCTCAAGGAAGGGCGCAGCAACGCGTACGGCGCTTGTCACGAAATGCGCTGGATTGGCCGGTATGACTCGTAGGTTCCATCTGCGCTTGATCGTAAGGTAAACCGAAGTATGGACGCTCGCTGGCGACGTTCACGGCCGCACCGGGCCGCTGCAATAAATGTTGTTTGCTCTAGAAAGGTTCTCAGCTACGACACTCTGCGTACGTGGGCGTATTTCTATATCCCTGTATAAATTGCGCTAGCAAAGATAAAGATGCTGTGTTGATTTTTTATGTGATAGACTAGTGTCTAGGTTGTAAATCGTCTGGGGGGTCGTGCGATATAGCGAGGATAAAACACGCGTCGATAGTTGGAGTAGCATCGCGCGCTCGATGAGATACGTATGCAAACTTGTTATTTTTTGTATAAAACAAAAGAAGCAAACTTTATAGAATAAAAATAAACAGTGTAGGCGCCGAAAGCTTCGGAGATTCGAATCTTGTATCAAGTGCATACACTAATTCAGGTATGCGTTGCACGGTCAAGAGCCGTACAGATTCCAGCGAATATCCCTACTGGAAAAAAAAGTATATGAATTTATTTATGATATGTTTATTGGACACCTTTTTCCTAGCAGAACTTATTATTTTATATCAGTTTCAGCTAGGCTAGGTGGCGCAAAAAAAGTATATGAATTTATTTATGATATGTTTATTGGACACCTCTTTCCTAGCAGAACTTATTATTTTATATCAGTTTCAGCTAGGCTAGGTGGCGCTAGGTACCGCCCGATTCATGTGCTACAAACAATATTTCAGTTGCCCACGCCACTATCTAGATAGATTATGCACACCACTAGTATCAGCTGAACATATACACTGAGCAATCCACGTATACGTCACAACAAACATGAATGCAACAGCACCCCCGATAACTACTTCTGAGCTCTGTGTTTCCGCCTTTTATACTGGTCCGGTGACCACCTAAGTAATAAATAATATTCCCAACATTTTCATTTATTTTCATAAATGTCATGGCTCTGAGAATATTTTGAACGGCTCAGGGGATGAATCTCCTAGTAAAAAGTAAAGGCTCATGCCGTAAATATTTGAAAGCCAATAAATCAAGCCGCTCCACTGCGGTGTCAAGTCACGTGTTAGCTTGCCGGCGCGGCACGTCGTATACTAAAAAAAATCTTATGAATATGTTTCTGATATGTTTATTGGACACATTGCAAATTATGATATGAAAGTCATATAAGTTATCGTTTAGATCACATATGAACTTGTACGCTGCATATCAGTTGGCATATGTTGCATATCAGTTCTGATATGCCGCATATCAGTTTTTGGGTATTTCATATCAGTTTCATGTCACATATCGGTTTTTGGATAATTCATATCAGTTTCATATGTCACATATCAGTTCTTATATAGATTCATATAATTTTTTGTTCAGTAGGGATAATCACGATACGCCATAATGTTGGTTGCTGCTCGGAGAGCCGTACCCAAAACTATATATACATCTGAGTCATAAACACCTGAGTCATCACTCATTGCTAACCTCCGCAGTTTTCGTAACTCCTGCAACTGACGGTATTTATTGTAGGTTTTTTCTGCTTTGTTTTATTTTTTGTTCGAT
Organism: Ixodes persulcatus; assembly: GCA_013358835.2. Lineage (NCBI taxonomy): Eukaryota > Metazoa > Arthropoda > Arachnida > Ixodida > Ixodidae > Ixodes > Ixodes persulcatus. The sequence continues at coordinate 1,154,656 of JABSTQ010011364.1, forward strand.
ACTGTATAATGATGACATTCATTGTCTTGTTCCCGTGTGCATAAATGACTAGAAATGTATAACTTTATAAAAACACTATGTACCCCCTACTACCACATCTCCCAAAGGAGATAGTAGTATCAATAAATAAAAAAAAGAAATATATTCCTATTCACCTCAGGTATAGCACCTCGCGGAACTGCACTAATTTATTCTTTTATGCGTTAAAATCACATATACGTAGGTGAATTTTAGACTAGCTGTAGGTTATTCTATCAAGATGTGCACGTTTCAAGCACCAAAAGTGCCGTTTCTTACTTCGACAGCCAAATGTTGCAGGAACTACTTCGCGTAGGGTATGAATGGGGGGGGGGGGGGGGTTATCTGTTTTTGCAGTTGTAAAATAGGACCAATATAGTTCCGGCTCGAGTATAACATGAAGGCATTTTCAGGGTTGTGGGTTCCATATTTGTTCAGACGTGGTCTGAATCTGACACGTGGCTGGTATTGATACCTGTCGTGGTTGACTTTGCCCACTCATGCCAACCCGACCCGAACCGACCCAAAATGACCCGACTCGACCCGACTTGACCTGAGCCGACGCTGTCTAACCCGACCCGACCTGACCCGACTCAACCCGACCGGACCCGACCCGACCTGACCCGACTCAACCCGACCGGACCCGACCTGACCCGACCTGACCCGACCCGACCCGACCCGACCAGACCCACCCGACCCAAACCAAGCCAATCTCTACTTGGCCAAAATAGATGCGGAACAAGCCAGTCCAATTAGGCCGTACTCGTTGCGATCTCTTTTGCCTCGTCGTCACGTGAAAAAGTGCATCTTCCTGAAGCAATTCTTCTTTCGTCGCATTTTAGATGCGCTTCTCACATTGTGAATATTTGTTCCGCTTGGTTGTAGTCCGAACACAACATTATGTGGAGCAACGCGGCGAAAAACAATTCGCAAGGTAAAAAGGAAAACAACCTGATCTAAATAAAATTTCGGGCGGAAAAGCAATTTGTGGACTGAAATTTGGACCACGCCCACATCGTGTGTTGAGCCCCAAAGGTAAATAATAGAGCAACCGGGACGTAAATAAGACAAAGAGAATTGTTTCGGATCCACGGGACCGAACTTGTACGAGCGACTTTTACCTTTGTGAGGTTTTGTTCCTTTCGACAGGGCTTAACAACTCTCTCTGAATCTCGTTTCTAGAATTGCGACTCAACCACAACCTTCCAAAGCAAATTGGCGTGAGGTGTGAAACCAGGTTTAGACTGAAGTCTTTCCGGTGAGCTCAGATACTCGGGGAGGTAATGGAAACCTGCAATGTGATTTTAGCTTTGATCATGAAATGGCTTTGCGCGAGCGTCATAATGTATCAGTTCATCGTCTATAAATAATCCCGTTTGCTTGCGAAAAATTCTGCGTGTGTGCCAGTTAAGAGAGCGTGAAGATCGCCGTTCAGACAAAGGACTTGTCTCTCCGCTTTAGATTAACAACTTGGCTATAGTATACATCGCGACACTGTTAGCGCGAGCACGACATCGGCGCATTTTCGCATTTTACTTCTAAATAGTATTAGCGAGCACGAAATTTTATCGCTTACATTATAGAACTAAATAAGCTCTTTCCGTGGCAATAATAACTTGGATGACATCCCTTGGTTTCAAAGAGAAAAAAAAATGGAAGAACCGGCGATCGCTTGTTCGCGCTAAAAGTGTCGCGCTCTGTACATTGGGTAATCTAGGATCTTTATTGGTAATTTGTTTACAATTTACTAAGGGCCTTTTATATAGCAACCTGCCGGCGTGGGTACAAAACAAATCAAACATAGAAAACAGGAACACGTAGAACAAAAACGTAGTTCATCCCACATTTCAAAATCCGATAAACAGGCACATAAACGAAATCAATTACATTGCTACACTAAGCAATCATCAATTGGTGAATTGCATGGCCTCAATGGCAAAATTCGTGTACACAAAACCAAACACCATAAACGAAGAAACATTTAAAAGTACTATCCTCCAGGGATTTATTCAGGGAGGACACTACTCTGAAATATAGACCTCTTGACATTTACCCTTATTTGTATAAAATTTAAGGACATATTAACAGTAATAAAAAGAGATGGCATGCATAGTTGATTATAAACGATTTTGTTTATTATGTACCAAAACGTGCAATAAACACTGTACCTGCTGAGGAAAGCTATCGTTCAGAAGCAGTAATGATAATGGCCAGTAGTTGTGAAACATGCAGTATAACATCTCTATCACACGGCTGTAGAAAGAGATTACAAAAAAATGGTGCGACTTTTAGACAAAGTGGATATGTAAGCACTAAAGTTTTTCTCTGCATCAGGCTAAAGAAATTGCAGTTTTTTGTAAATAAAGACCGTGGAATTGCGAAAACTAAGTTTACAGCCGCCTTCCTTAGAACGTTTTAGAATGTAAACACTACAAAGGGGCTCAACACATTATTTAATTATGAATTAACATCTTTCCTAAGCACCAAGTTGAGGCAAAAAATAAAACTGATAGAATGAAAGCGTGGGCGAGTTGGTGAGAGTTCATATTAGTACCAACAGCGCGTAATAAACAAGGACAAAAGGAGAAAGGACACATAGAAAGACAAACAGAGAGCTGACAAACAGAGAGCTGACAAACAAGTCCCGTTTCCTCTTCTAATTTTTTTGTATGAAGCAGCAGAAGCAGGATATACAAAAAAAAAACAAGAAAAATCGGTAGTCAGTGTAATGAGTGAAGATTTTCAGTGTTTCTTTGTTTTCTTCATGCACTGGTCATGCTTCATAGAAAGAACTAGAAGAAACATGAGTTGTTAGTAAGCGCTGTGTTTGCCTTTCTATCTGTCCACTCCTTTTTCTCCTCGTTTATTACGTGATATTGCTACTAAAAAGAAAAAAAAAACTGAAAAAAAAAACGTGTATTAAAATTAAAGAAGGAGCTTCTTCAATCTCCGTATTCGTTTTTCTCAGTGGTGCTGGCATTTCAAAACAAATTTATTCTAGAAAGTAAGAATTCATCACTCACAAGAAATAAACGATTTGGCAGCTTCCCAACGCACAGTTCTGAAAGCTGATAAGACAGATTAAATAAAGTTATTTTAAAGCTTGTAATTTCGTGGTATCTTCCTTTTAAATTATAGTCGAGCAAAATATCACGAGTATAACGTTCAATCGCGTATTGCTGATTACATAAACGGACGCCGGTAAACCTTGACTAACATAGAACACGTTGTCACTGTTCCAGGACACTAGAGTTCAAAGCACCTGAAGTAAAGATGCATATATAAAAAAAAAAAAAATCCAGAGCAAGTGGGTCAAAAGCTTTAGATGCATAACCCAGTCATTATTACTGGATTTAATCGCCTATTCTAGAGATTTGAATGCTGAAGGGCGTTGTGATAGAGTGCGGTCGTATAATCACTAGATCGTGATGCCTGTTAAAGACTTCGTCTTGACATTCATACTGCACTTTGTCGAGTTTCCCTCTACAGTGCTGAACCAGCGTCGCACAGTCTCATTGGTAAAACCACCTCTGAACGAATAAAGCTCTCGAACATTCCCCCTGTACGTTTTTGCTTTTGCGTCTTAGCATAGTGCAGCGTCTACTTCTGTTCCGGACCTAATTGGTCCCGACACAGTACGAGCGAAGGTCTTTTTCACCGAAACAAAAAATACAAGCCAAAGCAACCGTGGCTTGTGGCGTGTGTCAACACGGCGGCCTCGTGTGTCAATACCCAGTTCCGGCGGGACACTTTCCCACGTTTTACCCCAAGAAAGAAATTCACCGCTCAACTACAGCGACCACCATGGAATAATGATGTCTATATTATCGGAACCCTTCCGAGCGAGCTTCTTTGACCCTCCAAGTTGTCGGCTATTTGTTTTTTTGCGAGACTTCTTGAGAACCTAATATCACTTGCAGTTTGATCGAGAGAGCGAATACACCCTCGGACTACGGGATAAACAGATTTGTGTTAATAGGCGTCGCTTCTGCGCATGGTTCGCGATGCCGCAATCGGACCGCTCGTACACCCTACAAAGGACACGGTGTTGGCCACAGACATCCCGACAGAATCATCGAATTACCTACGGATAGGCCGCAATCGTGTTCGAAACATTTGCTTCGTACATACGCGTGCCTACCTGCAGACAGGTTTCTTGTGACCAAGGTTGCAGGACCGCCCTATAAGGAACAAACACACCATGGACAGTGTAAGCATACTTGTCTTTTTGTACAATGTTTAGCGGTGGGAGGACCCCGGCATTAGGATCGGCGAAAAGCTTCTGCTTTTTTTTTTATGTCAACGGGCGAAAATCGTTGTTTGTGAAGCTGTAGACCAACGCGCTGTATGCGAACGAGCCCGCGTTTACCAGATGCAGGTGTGGGCACTGCGCCTGCGCAGAAACTCGAATTCGCGTGAGAATAAGCGTCTGCACATGCGCATTACCGACCGACAGCAGCGCCCAAGAGAAGCGGTTCTGTATATGGGGGGAAAAAAACACTCACATCGCCGTTATTTGGTTTCCAAAATCACAAATATGGAGAATTTTGTTTATCTTTTAATTTGGTGCACGGAGGCTGCAGAACATTATTTTCAAAGCACCCCTGAAGCCCCTCCTTCCCGGAGCCTGACGTCATATCCAGAGTTTTCGGAATCTCCGCTCTCGAGCATCTTCAGCGTTTATCAAAGATACGTACGCGCACTCTCGCTATTTTCAAGAAAAAAAAAAAAAGGTCACAAGAAGACATGACGACTGTTGTCAGTGCGGGGGAATAGGTGAGCGGCATTTGACGACTTCCGGTTCCTTAGGAAGTTTTGTTTCACTGTTGATAAACGACGACAATAAGCTGCAAGCCTGTGCAGGCAAAATTCCGAAAAATCCAGACTGTTGTTTTCAGAAACACGCTTATCATGCTTGCAGATCGTCGTCGTCTTTTGTCAACAGTAAAAAAAAAATTCCTAAGGAACGAAAAGTTGCCAAACGCCGCTCTCCAATATAACTGACAAGCTTGCAATTGTACGTGCAGCTCACACGAGCGACCCGCTCTTGGCGGCCAAAAGATCTGCGTTTAACGTCACGACCGGAACTCCCTCTGAAGTTTGTACCCCCCCCCCCCCCTCACTCACTTCATTTCGCCTCCCGTCGTTTGACGCCCCATTTAGATTTTCGGTTCAAAACCATGTGTTCCAGAGAGTTCGGCGGAACTCCACCTAGACGCTGCGCTTTGAAACGTCTATATTCCATAGAATACATTGCAGTTACCATAGCATGCGGACGCGTCGAACGATTAGAGGCGAGCCGCGGTGAGAGCGGGGGGGGGGGGGGGGGGGGGGATACCGCTCGTACAAGCGGCGTCTATGAGCAGTTCCGCAACTGAGCTAATCTAATAACGTTGGTCGGAGGTTTTTGTTTTTTCTCTTGGTTAGCTACATCTTCGGGAAAAACAAACGGGGTATTTAGATTCACGGAATAAAAAATACTCTAGAATCCAGCTTTATCTTTTTTTCTAAAGAACCTCTTTAGCTTCTCTTTAAGAAACGCAAGTTGCGGGGAGTTCCGGTCGTTTTCGTATCGCTCTGCAGCAAACTGGCTTGCTGCATAGACTTATACAAACGCCGAAGGACAAGTGACGAATTGCTATAAGTGTGAACCTAATGCGTTCCGTAATCTGCCAGGGATTATATTAACCGTGGTGACGGTAGACGAAGTGTTGACATGCGGGCTGTGTCGAAGCGTGAATGATTGAGGGGAGTTCATTAAACAAAACAAAGGTGGAAGAAAATCCTACATAACGAACCAATAGCCAATCGAATGTGTTTATTCAGAGCCCCTATGAATTGACTTTCTTCATCTAAATTAGCCGCCTCGGCGGTTCCCAGTGAAAACAAAATGTCGAGCTGCGGATACTCATTCGGTGAGTTCGAATTTCGACCGAGATACACTGCACGACACTGTTAACGCTAACAAGATATCACCGGGTTTTTTTTTGGATTATATGCTTGTTATTAGATCTACTAGTTTTTAAACCGGCAAAAAACATGTGTCGTTTTGAAAATCTCAAGTAATCGAAAAAATCTGCGCTTACTTTTTTAAGCAACGGTCAATTACTTTTCTTCTGATGCAATAAAGTAATCTAATTGAACGTATTTTACAGAGAATTAATTGTAACAGTAGTATTTTTTTTTCTTCAAAAAACGTGTGCAAGATTGGTGTTAATAAGCACTTCCTTAATTTGGGACATAAACTTCCGAATATTAATATATATTTTTACCTTTTTGTGCAAGAATGATTGTCTTTGATTGTATGCGAATGAAAGTGTCCATGTGATTTTAGACATTGAAGAGGCCCTCACGGTAGTATCTAAGAAAGTTCGACGACGTAGCCACCGAAATTTTAAGAATTTCCGGGCGTGACGACACCGTGCATCTCATTAGAGCTCCGCAGTCTATTCGACCGAAGAAAATTAGACTGAAGAATATTTATTATAATGATCATAATTTAATTCTAGACGTATCTGAGAGTCCGCGGTAAACGAAGAGGAATAGTACTGTTGAGTGAAGTCCGAAGGAACAAAGATATTAAGCATCATCATCAACGAAACATCGAAAGAAAGAAGGAAACACATCATAATCCTCGTGAATTTGAAAAAAAAAAAAAAAAAAGATACTGAGAACATTCGAAATATACACAGACGCACTATTCAAGGTGGACACACCGTAAATGCTACTTTCACACACGATGCATGCCACTGGCGTTAGTCATTCACTGCAAGAAAATACATTTTTTTTACTGAATGTATTTTCAGTAAAAAAGCAAAGCTTAGCAAAAAAGAAAAGTTCAAATTAGTTTGGCCTTTAATAATTAATTGCTGAGAAACTGCAATTTTAACAGACCCATTAAACCAGTCATTGAAACGAATATTGACATATTTTAGAACAGATTCTTAACACATATATATATATATATATATATATAAACATATAGACTCGCGCCACCCTACATTCCCTAAGTCATCTGTGACTATTGTCACGTAACTTTCACGCCCCCCCCCCTTTTTTTAAAAAAAAATTATGTTCGAGCTAAGAAATAACAAAGACACTGCACAACTTCAACGAGCCACAAAGTAAACCTAAAGCTGCGGGAAAAAGGCTGCGACTAAACAAAAAGCAAACAAAAAATATGTATATATATATATAACCAAAACCGAAACAAAATGGCGTGAGATCGTGCGATCCCAGCACCGCCGGGTTGCCTTGGTTGCTGTCCGAGGTAGCGGTAGCTAGCGGTAGCCGGGCTGGCGCGCTGTGTGTACGTGCGCCGGACAGTGCCGGAGCGATCGGCCTCGAGTGGTGAGGAGAAACAGAATGGGCCAGGAAAAAAAGAAAGAAAATGAGCGGCAAAGGGGAGAAGGCACTGCCTCCTTTCTCTTTTGCGAGCACCACGTGATGACCGTTGGCGTATTTCTCCGTGGCCGGCACGCGTACACAGGCACACAAACGGACACGGAAAACCCTCGCGATGGTTGTAACGTCGAAGCAAGTGCCACTTCATCCGCATCGGTGTTTTAAAATTATGGTGTTTCTTTTTATCTAAAGTGTTATCTGAAATCGTAGGAAACCCTTTTCCGTGCTTCATAAATGTTAAAACAGTCCACGACGGAGTGCAAGGATATCGTCTGATCTGCCCACTAATCTCTATTGTAGTAGGCTGGGTCGCGGATACAGCCTTGCATTGCTGGTGTCGATTGGCACCCCCGGCAGCCATGGCTCGACACCAGCTAATGCATAGAACGCTATGAAAGAAACGAAAAAAAAAACTGCAACTTCTTACCTTAGTAGGTTGTTCTCGACCATGATACTTTTATCGTGTTTTCCCGGAATTACCGTTAATATTCTGGGCACAAATGTCGAACGTGTTAGAATACCATTTTTTTTTATATGATTTGTGGTTTAGGGTCCAGGGTTGCGACCTTGTTGGACGTAAACTGTGATGCGGTTCAATGAGACAAGGATTGCCGAGGGTCAATGTGGACTCGTGGAGTCGTTCGTGATCTCGAAGTCATCAGAGCATAGAAGACGATAAGTCTGAAGGCCATTACTGGGGGCATTCGCACCGTTTCAAGCACTTGTACAGGATACTTCTGGTGCAAGCTTTTGCTTCGAAATGCGGTAAGGGCGTCTAGGACAAACGAAAACTCGGAGCGTGTTGTTCATTTGCTCAACTTATCATTTATTTTGCAACTGAAAGCAAGCGACGCCGCTACATTCGGTAATGCTCCTGCACGTTTGATTTTTTTTTCTTAAATCGTCATACGAACGCTTGGCAGATATTTATATAATTTTAAAACGCCCGATGTAATGATCGCAGCACATCATTAAATACTCGCCCTCGAGCTACGCGTACAAGGTTTAATATTCAAACTTTTGCGTGTTTGTCCCATAGACTTGCGTGAATTGCCTGGTGTCAAGCGATGGCCACCGGTTGTGCCACTGACGGACTCCCAATCTGCGATCCAGCTTACTACAGTAGAGATCAGTGGACGTACCTTAGGCCAAGGATGTTGCATTTTCCGATCGCAACTATCGTCAATCGTGCCCGCTCTGCACCATGCATAGAGTAGGTGGCGCAAGCTACCGCCCGTTATAATGGGCACAGCCATTAGCATTCATCTAACCATCCAGGAACAAAATGGCGGCGCCTACAGGATAACCGGGGAGCGGAGTGCCAGTACTCTTTGAGCGAAGCTTACTTAGTAGGTGTAGTTGAAGCAAGAGCCACAAATAAGCTATGATTTCGTGTAATGACACTTTAGCCATATTTGTGCTTAAAATTATTGTTGCCAGTTATCCGAAGTTTTATATATGAAATCATAGGAAATTATTTTTTGGTGTGCTCCATAAATGTTAAAACACTCCCCGTCGGAGTAGAACGATATCGCCTGATCTTCCTGAGGCTGTCCCTGAAGGACGGAAAGTCACATTTGTAAATCGTACTTGTCACCAATAGCGCCCACTCTGTACTTGGTATTAATATGTACAAAGTGCAAAGCGCTTCATTCCCCGATTTTCTGGCGGTGCCCACCGGAAAATCGGGGAATTAAGCGCCCATAGTTTAAGCGTGGCGTATGTAGTGACTCTAGATGACGCGACACTGAAGTCCAATTTCAAGTCGGGGTTAACGATGAACGTTCGGTTGATACCGCAAAACTATTACTCTCAGACGGGCTACGCAGCATCATAAACTGACGAAAAGGGGCCATATTCACAATTCCGAAAAATTGCTTTTCGCTGGTGGCTTCTTCAACACTCGTGCGTGTGGTGCGTGCTTTACTTGCTTTCGGAAGCGACGAAAATGCGCATGCTGGCTTGTAGAGATCGCATGCTGCGCTGTGGATTTGTAATCGTTAGAAAGTGGCATACATGACTGGCACAAACTTCACATGAGCTGAGATTGGGGTTGTATATTGCTACCGAGCGCGTAATTTTTACATCGTATTACTGTTTGCACACTCTGAAGTTTCTTCTTCGTCAAGAAAAATTTCGAATGATTACCAGCATTCTGCGATCACATTACAAGCCAGCCATGTACAAATGAAGTACCTGTGACGACGTCCACTAACATTGTAAAGTACAGAAAAACTGCCTTGGTGACACTGTCGTAACGGGAACACAAATTAAAAGTAAAAGGCTCGGTCCTTTCACTTTTAATGCGTAAATTTGTAAAAAAAGAAAAGTAACCGAAAACGATTAAAAACTCGGAAAAAAAAAGATAATTCGTTCCACGGTATTAAAGAAAGTACTCAGATAACAATTTTACAGAAGTTTAAATATCATTTATTTAAAAGCATATCTACCATTCCCGTACAGTAAGTACTCACGCGTAGTTAGTATTATTTTTTTTAATGGCGTCGGAATTTTCACACGTCCTAAATTTGACGCAATTTTCGGCTGTTCTTTTTTTGTGTACGCGTTTCAGTTTTAATTTCGGTAAACGCACACAGGTTCATGCTTCTAGCTTCGAGAAGGAATGTTGCCATACGTACGGTCACGGCGTAAACGCGTGTTGAGTTGCTCTCCCTCTAATGATCAACAACGTTCTAAAATACTCCCTCCCCTCTGTTGTCGCAGTCGAGTGGTTATTGTGGAATCTCTCGAAAAAAAAAACTCACAAAGAAAAGAACGCAAAAAATATTGTTCCCTTTTGATATTTTGGTGCTTCAATTCAGCTTAAAACACAACTGTAATGAGTCTTGAACAAGAGGTACTTGAGGTTCCTGGTTCTTATTGTGATCCTGAATTGCCCTACTTTCATAAAGCTCAAAAGTTTACTTGATGTCCTTTAAAACAAAACAATATGAAGCTAGACGCTGGTTTACTTAACTCGTGTATCCCAAATTTCCCAAGACAAAACCAACAAAATATCCTAGCAATTAGAATGCGACAAAATGGCACCCTGTTACCCATTTCGCACGATTACGCCATAAAATGTATCATTCGTAACTTCAGGAAGGGTTCTGTCACTTAACCATGTGGGTCAGATGATTTTAGGTCGTTGTGTTCGCCAACAGGTATTTCTGATTGTGTAGTTCGACGATCACGTCTTCAAAGAATCGACCCTTGGAAATAGATCGAGTTTTTTTAATCGACTTTATATGCTTGTGTTGTATGCTTCATCTTGGATGCCTTCTTGAGAGGATGACAAACACAAACGGTTTCAGAGATAAGGTTATCAAAGACGAATGTCATCCGTAAGGTAAGTTTCAAAGGTCACCCCAAGGTAAGTCCTCAATCGAGGTCAGGGATCAACAGCGCACGGTACCCCAATGCTTTTCACTGAGGGTCGCGTCATCCTCTCTGCAGTCGTTTTCAAATTCACTAACATTTCAAATCGAAGTTTCCAGCATTTTACATAAAGGCACTCGGTTACGTCACCGTGAGTCTTTATGCAACGGCAGGTCGGTTAGCTACTGAGAAATGGCGAAAGCCGTTCAACGCTGCAAACGAGCAGTTTAACAGATGCAATACAACTGTTAACCTAGGGTCTTTAACGTGCATCCTGCATTACTGATTGAATACCGGAACGCCGTCATATTACTCATCCGTATCGAAACGAGCCAATGTGGGGACTAAGTCCAAAATCCCTAGATTATAAAAAAGAAAAAAAAAACTTTTTTGTTTGTAATATACACCTGTGTTCGAGGTGCGGTGCGCCAACACATTCGACCACCGATTCCCCTACATTCGGATCAGCGTTACCCTTTTTTATGTAAACACGAAGTTCTCTCGACGGCGCGCAGCGGAGCATTTCCCGTTCAATACAACCACGCGAACCAGTTTGGTCGATGAGAAACGCCTCTCGAGGCTAACGATATCGATACGGTTGCGAGACGCAACGAGTTCGATGGTGGCCGAGCCCGTTACTAAAACACACCGACCTCGTTCACCCTTGCGTTACTCTTTATGAACGTTACGCACGACCCTCAACGAAAGCACGCAAGCCTTTCCCTCATGTGCGTGCCCTCGAGGCGTCAGAATCACACGCCACAAAAAAACATTGGTTTTCAAAACAACACTGAAAATATACGGATTGTTGCTAACAGGTTTGGGTTCTAAAGAATCGCTACGCTATGCAGTGTCTATAATCTTCTTTGGGGCACACTGCGCCAAAAAAACAAACCTCCACTAGCCCGCTTAGGCCTAGTGGTCAAGTTCGCAGTCCACTCTCCGCAGGGTCGGACGACCGTGCAGACATCGTCTTTGGGTCAAGTTTTAAAAGTCGGCCACCCGGACCTTTTAGTGATTTTTAAAGAAGGCGACAAGTTCGACAGGTGAAAGAAAACCAGAAGGAAGCGAGCGCGATACTCCCCGCCCCATTTTTTCGTGCCTGGGTGGAGTCCCAATGTAGGTGTGTTTTTGCAGCAGCGCGAGCTCTGCTTTTCCAAAACACCGCGGCGGAAACGTCTCTCCTGGCGCCGAACCCACTCTTTTGAAACCAACCGCTTTACCGAATCTATTCCAGCCCTAGCTTGTCCTAATTTGAGAACATTACACCCTTCAGAACCGTTCGTGTTCAAGCATACCATGCTTTAGGTTCCTTAAAAACCGAGAAACATCGTTTTTTCAAAGGGTATCTTCGAAGCGGAGCGGCCGTTTCGTCGTTAGGCTTAGCAGCCCCCCGTTTCGTACGCCCCTCTCCCCAACGGCGTCGGGATAGCGGGTCGAGGGTTTGGAATCCGACTCCCGGAGTTCGAAACACAGAAACCCCACTACCTAATGGTGCGGAGAAGGAAGAATCTTAAAGATACACCCTCCAGGGGCGTGGACTCACCTTAGAGAAGTGTCTACAGCTAAAACCTCCTCTTGTATCCGGTCCCTTGGCGCTCCGGCTGGGTACATCATAACCTCGGGGGCTCGCAGGGACTTCGCGACGATGACGGACACAGCACGGCCACAGCGCGTTTTGCGTCGCCGGTCTGAACCCGGGGCATGTTCAGAAGAACCGTCGCCGAACGCAGAGCCCACGTCAATTCCGCTTGGCGCGTTTACCCCTGGTTGGTGTTCGGGGGCGCAGGCCTAGCTAAGAGGGGAGGTGGCCTGCTTCAGGCCCCCCTCGAACGACGTTGACGGCTCACGGGGGGCCGTCTAGGCGGTGTCGGACCGGCGGTAGCCTCCACTTGGACACCATTGCCCCGACGGTTGCACCATTGAAGCCGCCACCTCGGCCACTACTCGCGCTCCGGACTCCAGGACCCACCGACGACCGCTCGGAGAACAGGCCCAACTCACGGCTTCCCGCTTCTCGGCATGCTGGAGGCTTCTAGTCGTTTTCTGCGATGCCTTACGCTCCTTCTTGGTCGGGTTTACCTCGTCGGTTTGTGGTCGTCGTATCTTGCGCTTGCTTGTTTTTCGGGGAGGGCGTCTTCCCCGAAACGCGTGCAGTGGGAGATGTATGTCCTCGTTTTGGCGGAAGTACGCTTGAGGCGCGTTTCTGGTTTCCTTTTTTTTTTTTTTCTTGTAGAGTCGTTGGGGGTGGGGAAGTCCGCGATGCCACTTCGATCCGCGCCTCTGTTGGCGTTGGCTCGCGGCTGTCTTGGCTGCCCGAGCTGTTCCTTCGATCGAGGCCGCTCCCCCCCTCTCTCCTCTTCCCTACGTTTTTTTTCCCTTTCTCTTCCCCAACGTTTAACACGCTAGGGACCTCGTAGGGAAGGGGGGAAAGCGGGGAGGGGGAAGTCGCACATGCCCCTAGCGCCATCTGTCGTGTGGTCGGCGAAGTGTGTCGGAATTGGTGGATGCGCGTTCTCGCCGTTTCCCGCGGGTTCGGGACGGGGGTCTCGCGAGATTCGGCGAGAGGGTCGGCGTATTTCTTTTTGGGGAGGTGCCGGAAGCATTGGGGAAAGGGGGATGAAGGAAGGGAAAGAAAAAAGGGTTGACCCGGAAGCGTGCGACGGCCCTGCGCGCTCCGTCGATTAATGTTTTGGCAGGGCTGTCTTTGTTCTTAAATTGGGCGTTTAGTTTGTCTGCCTTAGGCTTTAGCGATATTCGATGGTTCACCCACGCTTTTTCCCAGCACGCCACCATGACAAGCCCGTGCCTTTAAAGACATCAGATTAAAAGCACACGGGATTCGTCAAATAAACTTTTTTTTTATCTTCGCGTACGAGCATGATTTATTCAGATGCAGACGTAATCAAAGTTACGCAATTTACAAAAATGTATGGCCTGTCAGAGACCCACATATCTCACAAATAACCCGATAGTCTCGGAGCAGTGAACGGGGGGTGCTTCCTTCGGTTGCTATTCAGTGTCGCTGGTGGCTAGAAAAAGCAACTTTGGGAAGGACACGTTACTAAATAACTGTAGTCACGAGCGTCGCGCTACAGTTAGGCATGCCACTTGGACATTCGAGCTCGAGATCGGAGCTAAAGACGGCGGCCGCAGACCGTCCCAGATTTGCAAAACATTCGCATAAAATGCCGCTATCTGTCGATACAAAGTTCACTGCATGGTGGTATATCAACGATATTTTTGTATTAGGTACTGTGAAAGTTTTGTTATTTTTTTAGTCGAAACTTATTATTGATCAGTGAAACTATACTATACCACTCTGTGCCATCCGGCGTTCACTGTCACTCTATTCACAACTTCGAGGGAGGCACGCCCCGCAGCGGTAAAGACGTGAATGACAGAGGCGGATAGGCTACCGCCTATCTCAGTGCGCCGCAAAACCTTGCCCAGTCCGGTGGCCGAAATCTGAGACGGTGGAAAAAAGATCCAACAAACGAGGCTGGAGTTGCGATGGAAACAACGCCCTACCGTGAAGGTGTGGTGGATTTCCGCCATTGATACAATGTCCTATGCGGAGCGTAAGTTCGTATGCTTCTTTTGCGTGGGTTGCGGTGACTTCAGATCGCCGAGCTCTGATTGGCTCTGATCGAAGGATAGTGGGTATAGCTGAAGGCAACTTGCTTTGAGGTCTTCCCACTATCCGTCAATCAGAGCCAATCAGAGTTCGGCGTCTTTCTGACGTCACGAGAACTCCTGCGCAAGAAGAAGACGACTTGGTTTCCGCATAGGGTGTATTCACTGGCGGCCATAGCTGAGTGCACGACTGCTGAGCGCGTGCTGACGGCAAGCTTCCACTGTTCTTTTGCGACGTCCATTCCACACCATCAAGATTTCCGGCCTTGGCGTGCCAATATAGTGAGCTCATTATGAGCATGCGCTTTAAACAGCGCCCTCAAATATGGCGTCCAAGGAATACCCCCTATGGGCCCCAAAGATTGAAAACAAGGATTCTGGCCGCCGCCATGATCCTGCTCGAGTGAGCAAGCACGGTAAGGAAGGAGACGCTAAACAGCAACATAAAGAATATACGCAGGGAACGCGCCATGGCGAGGCAGCTGAGCGCGCGCCGTGATTGGTTGAGAGAGAGGGTAAATAAAAGCACGTGGGTGCATTTTGCGGGTAAACAAACGCACTGGGCGCATTCGTGCTTGGGTCACGTGCTTTGCTCGCTTTGCGATGCCACGAACATGGACGTGCAAGAGTGTGATGATCACACGCTGGGCTGCAAGTGCCTGCTATGCACGAGTTTCTGTACAAACAAAAGCATTCAATTGAGCCAGCTGCCCACGCGCATGCACATTTTTCTTTACTGCAGTGTGTTTTCGGATAAGTTCGGCCGACCATGTCCGGTGACCAGTTTTAATTTTTACGGAAAAAATTTATTTTGTAGCCTCAATGCCGATCAAAACAAAACCGAAATCATTTTTATGAAAAATGTTTTTGTCTTTGCGGAAAAAAAGTAGGAGCATACTCTCAGTGCGAAGCGCATTATGCGAATTGTACGAAGTTGGCATTTGGGTCACCTCTGCACCCCCATCCCCCATCCCACCTCCCCCCCCCCCCCCCAAAAAAAAAAAAAAAAGCTGTTGTGGTTGACGGTTTAGAAAGATTTACTGAAAAACTACGTATAAGGAGCATTGACTCAAAATATTTATCATTAAGTATCCAGGTTGTTAATTTTTAGATAAAATGGCAGACAAGGCACATTCCGCAAAAATACTTACGTTTTATATTTTGTTTTCTCCGCACTTATACATATCAAAACTCTCTAACTTTCCCAGCGTATTGTCTTATATCATGTTGATATTGGCTCTAAATATGGTTGTCCTGGGCAGCAAAATAAATTTAAGAGAAACGCTCAAATGGAGCCTTTTTAATAATTAGGAGTTTTCTTGAAACTCAATTTAAAAGAAGGTCATATTTGATTTTGTATTAACTCTCCCACATTAAGGCCTGTGATAGGTACAAAAAGAATCTGCAAAAACATGTTGAATTGTTTTTGTGTATTTGAAGTTATAAAGCTAGAAATATGACCAAATTGAGGCTACCGCAGAACCGTGAATGTGGTGTATTTATTACGTCTCATTCATTTATTATTTTTACAAAGTGTAAAAATGCTAGAGGGTGGTCAAAAACAACAAATTGACGGCACAGAGGCGGACGGTGCTTTTAAATTGAGAATTATTAGTGCGTTTTTGTATAAGAGTCGAAGAAATTGTGTGCGGTCAGGAGCGATCGAGAGGCTCTCTTAAGACGCATGCTTCGCAGGGCCTGTTTTCCATAGCCGGTGTATAGAGTCTCTATGTACGCCACGCAAAGGAAGCGACTGGAGAGGTTCCGGTTAAGGCATGTTTATTTTAAACTTTTGCCTGGCGGTAACATGATATGGCGTGGCGAAACTTGCGCGCCTCCTAACGGCATCGGAGCTGCCGCTGCGGAGTGCCTGTCGAACGCGACCGGACCTCCCGGCAGGCGCCGGTGAGGCGAGCAGCCTACAGAACGCGCACCACACTAAGCAAAGCACCATCGTATGCGATTGCTTAGTGAGATGACAACTGATCATTTTTGTTCCCCACATTCCGTGTATTTTATTGTTTTGTTCTAGAACGCATGAAAGAGTGCCCCCTTCCCTGCTTGAGGTCTTGATATTGACAGCCTTCTGTTTTTAACCATTTCTTTGGATTTTTAGTGTGAGCGTGTGCTGTAGGCACTGTGTTCTACAAAGATTGCCAGCACCCTAAACAAAAAGACGTCGAAGCCCCCTAGCGCGCTCCACCTCAGGGCTCTGTATTGGGAGAGTTTGGCCATTCATTGGTTTAAATAGGCGAGCATCTCGTGGCCAACCACAGGCCGCGAAACAGCCCCTAGCGGTGGTCGCGAGCTCTAAAAATGCGACACGACTAATTTAAGCCGTTTTAGCGTCGCTAGAGTAAAATACTTTCGGTCCTTCCACTCCCGTGAAGAAGGAAGACCAGCGAAGCAGTACAATGGTGGAAATGAAGTATTTATAAATGTAAGGATTAAGGTGTGATTGGGTAATTGGTTATGTGACAACCGTACTGTCCCCAGTTGTCTTTGTTATACCACGTCAACCACCGAAGGCTCATGTACCGGAGTCGAGCCGCCACTAGTCGTTCCTCCACCACGTTCAACCTCGGTAGGTGCTCCGGTACGAGTGGGTACTTGTAGCCGTTCACGGTCGCGAACCGGGGCACCGCGCCTTTGAGCAGGGAATCTCGGCACGTTCTGCACGCCGGTTCTTTATAGACGTCCGCCGACTCGATACACTGCCGCAACGCGCACGCGCGCGTTTCCAGCTTTTTCTTGTTCGACACGCCGCCGATCGTGGATACGTCTCCGGCGAACCAGAGTCGGTCGCACACGGCGCATGTGACGGCAAACGGGTTCTCCATGAACTCCCTCCGGAACCTCGCCGTCGCACCCGGGAACTGTTCAGCCGGCGTGGAGCGCTGTCGTCGCCGTGCCTCGCGCTTGCGCTTGGCCTCCGTGGCACGATCGTCGTCCGTAGCGTTGGCCCGCCGGCGCCGTTTACATCGCTGGTTCTGTTCTCAGCGGCGGCTTTCCAGGCGAGCGCTGTGCTCTTCTTTCGCAAGGGAATCTGAAGCGGTGGACACAGTGGAAGTCAAGGCGACAGCGGCTTCGCGTCGCTTGCGGAACCATTCGCGCTGCTGCGTACGTCGCCACTCTTTCCGAACCCAGTCTTCTTTCCCCGAAAGGGCACGCGGCCAACCCATCCTGAGTTCAAACCGAAACTGATAAGAGCCTAGGAAACAGCGCGCAAAATAGACGAGAATGAAGAAATACATGTG
The DNA here is from genome assembly GCA_013358835.2 of Ixodes persulcatus. Lineage (NCBI taxonomy): Eukaryota > Metazoa > Arthropoda > Arachnida > Ixodida > Ixodidae > Ixodes > Ixodes persulcatus. The sequence goes on from JABSTQ010011364.1 coordinate 1,172,349, forward strand.
ACGACCGCTGCGCTCGTCACGTGTGTTTCTTCTTAGTCTTCGTCTGTTTTTCGCGCTGTTTCCTACAATGAATTCCCACCAACGCCCAACTATTTAATCTTCTATGATAGCTGGAAAGGTTACCGTCATCTACGAACGACGGCGGCAACCAGACTGGTTGTGTGCTTGCCGCCGTCTTTATAGATGGTGGTAGCTGTTGCGGGCATCTCACTCCGATTCCCTCAGACCCTGTTCCCGGACGAATATGACACAGCAATACTTCGCTCTCGGCAAAAGGGTTTATTACTCACTTATTGCCTGGGGGGGTTTCGCGATCGGGGGAAGGTCATCAGCGAGGCCGGGTGAAGTCCGCTGCCCCGCAGCTGCTCCAAGTCCCAGCGGTAGTCGTCCACACCGCGTCATGGGGACGTCGTCGTCCAGGGTCGCCGTCCGGTCCGCTAGTCGAGTCCACAGCTCAACGTCTTGCCCGCACTTTCCCCGCGCCATCGTCCGTCTCCCGCCGAATCCCGCGCCAGCGTCCGTGTCCCGTCGATCCCTGCGCCAGCATCCTCGTCTCCTTGTCACCGCTGCACCATCCTTCGTGTCCCACCGCCCGAGAGCTTGACCGTCCAAGAGCTGCCGTGCGAGAAAGAGCCTTCCTTTGTCCGGCTTCCCCTTTTCAAGCCTTCGCCCCTTTGTTCTAGGAGGCCAGTCGCGTGACGTCAGTTGGCTTAGGGGAGCGCCATACCCGGATCTGTGGTACGCGAGGCCATGGCCGCTCCCCCGAGGCATTACGTATCTCGAAGGCCGGAAATTGTGACCCAGAAGGTCGGCGCGGGAGAAGGCAACCAGATCTCCACACTGTCGAGAGGGTTTTGCAGGTTTGTGTTGACATGAGTTTGACACCGGACACGATCCTGGGGCACCTAGCCCTTAAAAGCGCCGCTGTAGAAGTTTAACTCTTGGTTAGAGAAAACTGGGAGAATGTGAGGTTTTTGTCACGTCCATATTCAACGGCAGAATAAACGAACATGCGCTCCCAACCAGAGAAGACTGAGTAATAATATTAATAATTGCTGTGTGTGCATGTTTATACAGACTAAAACTTAGTCTGCCTCCACGGGCGACTTGTCTCCAAGCTATAGCTGAGAACTTTAGCCAGTGCAGTACAACCACTAACCTGGGGTCTCGTGCACCACGCGGTAATAATGCCGTACAATACAATACAATACAACATTTACTTTCGAGGACTTTACTCATGACGAAGCAGTCTGTTTCGTCAAAGCCTACAACAGCTTGTGTGACTGAACCCTTTTAGGTAGAATTAGGAACATAGTCGGTCAAGAAAAAAAGAAAAAAAGTTAAGACACTAGAAGGCCACAGTAAATGTTCACTTCAGTAGTACTGATCAATATAAATCATTAGTATAATAATAATAATAATAATGCTTTTATTTGTACATACATGTAACAAGGCAGATGCACGGGTCTGTGAAAGCCAGAAGAGGCTTGTGGGACAGCACCCTACAGTTTATGCTTGAAGGAGTCCCTACAAACAAGAAGTTCATAACTCAAACTCAACTAAAGTTACAGAACAATGTAGGTGATGATAGTGATTCCAACATATGCACACCGAAATATACAGTCACAACGTCTCCATAATACCTTGAAGTGATTCTTTCAATATTTTTAAAGAGTCCACAGCATAGATATCATCCGATAAATTGTTGAAAATAAATAGAACGTAGATATTTCGCACTCTATTTCCGTACTTTGTTTCTACAAATGGCACTTCAAACCGCTCAACTCGCCGAAGAGATCTACATAGAACACGAGGTATCTTAAATGTATCCAACCAGAAATATGTTAGAACAACCGTGTGTACAAGTAAAGGAAGTAGGGTGGTGATTTGGCCCAGTTGGTAACAGTTAAAAACAGCCTCAGATAAACAGAGGCGAAGAACGGGTAAAGAATACGACAGGACAACGGCTGACTCGCAACTGAAGTTTACTGAAAGAAAAGTGAACCAAAGAAACTTGTTAAACAGATTACACACATACAGATTAAAAACACACGCCCACCAGGCGACCAGATGTGCAGATACATCACCTCAAAACTTCACACTCATGTTCGAATGCAGATACAGTACCTCCCTCTCAGATAACGCCACCGATGGCTCACTGATACATCTGTATGCCATCGAAGAGATAATGAACGCTTCAATTATCTCTCGAGTCTGTTTTCCCCGTTGTCTGCCAACAACGGTTACGTCAGCAAAAGAGGGGAGACAAGAGCAATCTCTGCAATGTAGCGGTAGAAGTCCGCCTACCGTTGCTTTAAGGGAGTACGCGTGCTCTCTTAGCCTGTCGTTCAAACACCCTCCTGTCTGACCAACATAGGATCTTCCACAAGATAGGGGTATTCGGTAGACGACACCCGTTGTGTTATGTCACAAATGGTGTTTGGTAATTCTTTGTGCACTTTGCTTGAGGACGTTTTTCCGCGCCTGCACTAACCCTCGCCCATACCTGGCTCATTTTTTGTGGCGCTGAAAACACAACAGGGATCCCGTATCGTCCTCCGACCTGTTTTAGATTGTGGGAAAGACACACAAAGGCTCCTTCCCGTTTAGGGCGATTGTGACAGAGAAGGGTACCTGGCAAAAACAGATGGCCTTATACCTTCAAAAACAGCTGTCCTGTTTGGTTATTGTGGACCCGTTTAGGGTTGCCAACTCTAAGGCGGTGTCTGAATTTTGTAAGGGCATTGATTATAAAAATTGGTCGGCGTTCAGTGGGGATGTTGAGGAAATGTTTTACTCTTACTTCACAACCAGTTGCTGTCCTCGGTGAGGTCTTATATCGAGGCCAATGGTGAACCTTCGTTCAGGAACGCAAGCGGTGTGTCCGTTGAAAGTTTTTTGGAACTTCTACTTTTGTACCTGAACTCGATGGTGGTGGGCTGGCGTGATGGGTTTTACTTGCAAAAAACAGGCGTGTGTATAGGGCCGTGCGTAGCTCCAATTCTAAGTGAGATTTTTCGTGGAGAGGTAGATTCTGTCGTTTCTGGTGCTCTTGAGTCTACTACTGCGAGGAAGGTGTTTCGCTACGTGAATTATTTTCTGGTCGTGTACGAGTGCACGGAAAAAGCTAACACTAGGATTGATGTTATGGCGGTTTTCGAAAATTATGGGGGGGGGGGGGGACTTAAATTTACGTTTGAGGAACCCAACGAAGGGGTCATCCAGTTTCTTGATCTCTCGCTGTCCTTCGAAGAAAAACATGTGTGCTGGTCTTTCCGTCCGCGGTCTAGGAAGCAGTACTTGACTACGGGTCCGCCCATTCAAAATAGTAAAGAGGGGAATAGCCGTTTCAAACGACATTTGTAGCGCGTACGCTAATATGATCAAAACATGAAACAAAAGGATGATCTCCCAGAAGTTCTTCTCGAATCGGAGCTAGAATCAGTTCCTATACACCAGGGGTGGCCAAGCTGCGGCTCGCGAGCCGCATGCGGCTCTTCACGTGTGAAAGTGCAACTCGCGGCTCCCTCCCCTACCCCACCCCCCTTCCCCCGCCAACCTCCCTGTCACACGAGCACTTCCCCAAAAAAGAGGTGGTAGTCTTGTGCTACTGCTACCTTACGCAGAGTTGGACTGTTTTTTGACTCGGAGAGATTAAAAGTAGTTCAGTTTCGTTTATTTATTTGGACAAAAGTTTGCCCCCCCCCGCGGCCCTTGGAAGTTTTGTGGTTGTGTTTGCGGCTCTTAGGCCGGGTCAGCCTGGCCACCCCTGCTATAGACCAAGCTCCCCTAATAAATTCAGATAGTCACAAACCAGGAAGGTATGGTTTGAAGGGTGTCAATATTAAAATCACCCATCATACAGTCAATAATAATAATAATAATAATAATAATAATAATAATAATAAAGTTTATTGCACATATATAAAAGAACACTGTACATAAATGTGCCTATCCAAGCCAAAGGAGGCTTGTGGGACAGGACCCGGCAAGTCGAACGACAAAATACACAGTAATGTTAACAGTACTACAAATAATACCAAGGAAAGCAATTCAAAAACAATAAAAACGTAATCCTACAATCTCGAATCTCACAGCAATTGTTTTAATGTCCTAATGGAATTGGCCTCGAATTGGCCTTCGGGCAACATAGGTACATTTAAATTCATTATTCCAAAAATGGCGAATCACGACAGTTTGCATAAACAAAGAAGAGAAACTCGGCATTCGCAAAGACTCGAAAATGTTCACATCAGACGAAACTTCCAAAGGATACACAATACTCTTTAACAAGTTCCTCAAAATTCGATCAATTTTTATTTGCCAAAGCTCAGCACAATTACCGTACAAAGTAATACCATACCTAAGTACACTGTAGCCGAGCGCGTATGTGATAAATTTCCTAACTGAAAAAGGCATGAACACTTTGTGGTTGAAAAGTAAACAGCTGACGCTCCGAAGTTTTCTACAAACGTGTGACAGATGCGAATTCCAAGACATGTCTGAATCGAAAAAACTGCTAAATATTTCACATTATCGACATATTCTAGCGGGGAACAGGTGCAGTTTGGACAAGTTGATTTGTGTAATAAAACCGGCGAGTTAACGACTACAGCCTTCTGTGGATTTCTGAAACAGACAAGCTTAGTTTTCGAACCATTAATTGTAATTAGATTTTCGTTAAACCAGTCCATGATTTTCGTTGCATCATGCCTCAATAATTGAACGGCTTGTTCGTATTTAAGATGGCGGGAGACAAGTACAGTGTCGTCCGCATATTGATAGAGGCTACAATTAGACACTGTCGTTGAAAGGTCCTTTACGTAAATATTAAAAAGCAAAGGGGACAACACGGAACCCTGTGGGACGCCAGCTCTTATGAGTGCTCGTGCACTTTTATAACCTCCGACAGACCCGATTTGGGAACGACCGAGAAAAAAAGTTTGAAGACGAGCGAAAAAGGGACCGCGGAAGCCGAAGTTATACAGTTTGCGGAGGAGCAACTTGTGGCTTACAGCGTCAAAAGCTTTTAACACGTCCAAAAAAAGGGCACACGCGAATAAGTTTTTCTCGAATGCACTGTGAATTGTGTCTATGAAATCTTCAAGCAGAGGCTGGGTGCCTCTGCCAGCCACAAAACCATATTGGCTGCTTGAAAAAGAGCACGAGCTGTCAATAAGACTCGTCATCGTACTGAACAAATGTCTTTCCAATATCTCGCCGATGCACGGCAGAATTGAGATTGGCCGATAGCACTCACGTTTATCTGCTGCGCCACCCTTAAAAAGTGGAACAATAAGTGCGGTTTTCAGATCGGTAGGAATGACACCAGATAACAAAAACCCATCGATCATATAAAGTAGGACTTCTTTAATAGCTTCAAAATTTCTAACCAGATCACCAACTCGAATATAATCAATACCAGGTGTTTTATTGTGTTTTATTCCAAATAAAAGGTAGTGTAATGTACCGATATCGAGTTCCAGCAAAAATGCTGAATCACATGCTCTGTAATCGCGGCTTGGACTGGGTGAAGTCACACTGCTATCTCTGGCAATGCCTGACGCCTCCGCGAAATATGTGTTAAAATCATCGACGGTTGACTGCAAGTCGGCGCCGAAATGCTTTTAAAGTGAATTAAAAATTGGTTGCCTGGAGGGGTGGCCTCTAAAGGTGTTGATTAAATTCCACGTCTCTCGCGGATTAGACCTGCATTCAAAAAACTGTTTTTGAAAGTAACGCCGTTTAGCCACTTCGGATAATTTCATTTACGCGGTTTCTAGCTCTCCTATATTCCGCCCTTAAATCTTCGTTTTTAGGCGCGCGTCTGGACCGCGACCCCAAAGCTTCCTTGGTTTTGATAGCCTTCATAATGTCTGTGTTGAACCATGGTTTATCCGCTCTTTTCTTGAAAATTAGTGACCTCTTTTTTGTTTTTTGAATAAGCATAAAAGGACTTCCATACCACAACAAAAGCAGAATATAAATTAGGATCCCGATTGGACTGAAGGAAATCATCCCAATCAAAAGCCACAACCAACCCATCAAACTTAATCGGGTCCGAGAATGTTACCCGCACGCAGCCGCTTTTGTTAGTTTTATGTTCTGCACCCCGCTGCTGTAAATGACACCCGATGAAGTAATGATCAGAAAGTTTTTCAGAAATGACAGCAGATTTCACCAAAATATCAGTGGTTCTAATAATAATAATAATAATAATAATATAATAATAATACTTTATTCCACATGTAAGAAATAATAATAATAATAATAATAACAATAATAAATAAATAAATAAATAAATAATAATAATAATAATAATAATAATAATAATAATAATAATAATAATAATAATAATAATAATAATAATGATGTTTATTTACGCGTGTAGTTCACTTGATAGTGAGGCGGGTATGTCAAAGCCAGACAAAAGGCTTGTTAGACAAGACCCTACAGTTTGTGATAAAAAAGCGTCCCCACACACGTAAACTTCCAAGTTCAACATACATCAGAATGTAAACGATGATGGTCAACAAACACATGCACATACACAGCACAATCAAAAAGTTGCACTTTTAGATCGGAGCACTTGTTTTAGTTTTCTTAGTGAGTCCACAGTGTCCGGTAGGCTATTAAATATATAGGGAACATAGAAATTCCGAATTCTTTTTCTGTATTTTGTCACAACAAAAGGCATTTCATAGCGATCGGTGTGTCGAAGCGATCTAGACACGACATTGGGTACTTTGAAATTATCACACCAGAAGTGTTTCAATACAACGGTCTGAACCAATAGAGTGAACAATGGTAATAATAATAATAATAATAATAATAATAATAATAATAATAATAATAATAATAATAATAATAATAATATATATTTTATTTCTTTATTTTATTTATTGGAACCTGTACGGATGTGTAGCAAGTTCACTTCTCGGGTTGGTCAAAGCCTCCAAGGACTTGTAGGACCAGACCTAGCACTCAAATGACGTAGATTCGTGTAAAGTTTCACGATCACAGACACAACACACACACACACATACACATACACATACACATACACATATTGATGTCATCGTCGAATCAGAACGAAGTTTCACAATTGGCGTCGTACTGAAGAGTTCTTGCAGTGAGATAAAACACAAACGAAAAATAAAAAAAGAACACTCGCACGCACAGACACATGGCAATAAAAATGCACGTAGGGCTCTGAGGCGGGGACAAAGTCTCAAAGTTAGTATATACACTTACACAATCATTTGTCCTAGCATTGTAAGACGCGTTAGATTGTGGTCAAATTCGTTTGTTGTGATAAATTTGCTTGTTAGTTATGTTGTACATTATTAGTAAAGCTTGATATTGGACAAACCGTTTTTCAAATTCCTCCTCGTAGTAGCCTTGAATATACATTCCGGAAGTTTATTAAAAATGAAAGGCGCATAATGTGAACGTACTCGTGTACCATAGCGCGTAAAACATCGAGGGGTCTTAAAACGGGCTGTTTGGCGAACATTTCTCTTATAAACAAAGGGATGTTTAAAATCATCACAGCAAAAGTGGCGAAGGACGACAGTTTTCACAAAAAGAGAATGAAAATTCGGCAGTTGTAGAGCTTCGAAAATATCTATTTCGGATGCAAATTCGATTTGGTGTCCAACACTCTTCAACAGGACTCTCCAAAATGCGATTGATCTTGCATTGCTGCAGCTTTGCACAATTCCCGAACCATGTAATACGTTATGCTGTGGCTGTGTGTGTTATGCTGTGTTATGCTGTGTTATGCTGTGTGCCTCATTGTGCTGTGGCCAAGGGCATGAGCGATTGTTCTTCTGACCATATACGGCATAAATATTTTTTGATTGGAAAGTAAACAACTAACGCTCCGGAGGTTTTTTACAAATGTGTACAGATGCGAGTTCCCTGACATATCTGAGCCGAAGAGTATTGCCCAGATACTTGACGCTATCAACCCATTCCAGAGGGAGACACTTACTGTCGGTGCAGTCTGATCTGTGCAGAACAACGGACCAGGGCGTGTTCACATGTTTTAAAGGATTTCGGAAACAAACAAGTTTGGGTTTGAATATGTTAATTTCAATTAAAGTTTCGTCGAACAAGTCCATTACTTGTGTCGCGTCTTGTGCCAATAGACGTACTGCACTGTCATAATTGACATGACGGGAGACGAGTACAGTATCGTCTGCATATTGAAAAGTTTTGCAACTAGATATCCTGGCTGAAATATCGTTTACGTACAGATTAAAAAGTAACGGCGACAGAACAGATCCTTGAGGAACTCCAGCTTTGATCATCGCCCGCCTACTCTTGAATTTTCCGACACTCACAATTTGCGAACGATCTAAAAAGAAGTTTTCTAGCAAAACTAGGAAGGGACCGCGGAAGCCGAAGTTTGACAGTTTTTGGAGAAGCAGCTTATGGCTGACCGTGTCAAATTCTTTTGCTACGTCGAGAAAGATGGCACATGCGAATAGATTATTATCAAATGCAGTATGTATGACGTCAGCGAAATCCTCAAGCAGGGACTCAGTACTTCTTCCAACCACGAAACCGTAGTGCGTTTGTGATAATATCTCAGAGCGGTCGACGAAACTACTCATCACAATGAACAGGTGTTTTTCTAGTATCTCTCCGATGCAAGGCAATATGAAGATGGGACGATAGCACTCCAACTTATTTCGTGTTCCCCCTTTGAAGAGTGGCTTTACAAGTGCTGTTTTCAGATCAGTAGGAACCCTGCCAGATAACAAAAATCCATTCAGCATAGAAGGAAGGACATTTTTGATGGATTCGAAGTTTCGGCATAGATCCCTAACACGGATATCATCGATGCCAGGTGACTTATACCGTTTGATATCGAACAAAATTGAATGTAAGGTGTGTTCATTGAGAGGTGGTAAGAAAGCAGAGGCAGATATTCTGCTGCCGTCACTATAATGGATTGTCGTCGCTTCAGAATCTCTAGTGATTCCGGATGAAGCTGCAAAGAGCATGTTAAAATCGTTAACAGTTGATTGTAAGTCCGAGCCGAAATGCTTTTGCAAGGAAGCCAACACAGGTTTTGTCGATGAATGCCCTCGAAATGTATTTACGAGGTTCCAAGTTTCTCTGGGATTGGACCTAGTCTCAAAAAACCTTCTCTGAAAGTAACGGCGGTTAGATGACCGAATCATCGCATTCACTTTGTTTCTTGCGCAACAAAATTTAGCTTTTAACTCTGAGTTATTAGGTGCTCGACGAGAGCGTACCCATAGCGCCTCCTTATCCTTAATGGCGGTCATAATGGTTACGTTTAGCCAAGGCTTATCTGACCGTTGTTTGAAGCAGACCTCTTTCCTCGATGCTTTGTAGAATGACTGCAAAACTGCAACGAAAGCAGTGTATATATCAGAAGGTTGAATAGACTGCAGGAAGTTATCCCAGTTGAAGGCTGCAACCAAACCGTCGAATTTAGTAGTAGCTGTAATAATTACCGATGAATAGTTGCTTCCAGGACGTTTCTGTTCAGCAACTTGATGTTCTAAATGGCAACCAATAAAGTAGTGGTCGCATAGTTTTTGAGTAATGACAGCAGATTTCATAAGTAGATCTGGGGCTCTAATACTTGTATGATCAATGCAGGATATTAACACTAGTCTACCAGACAGAAGCTCTTTCCTTGTTGGGAGGCTAATGGTATTTTCAATTCCATAATCCGGTAATAAGCTCAAATAATCACATACTGTAGATTTATTAGGTTTTAACGTGTCGATATTGAGGTCCCCAACCAAACATAGTTGCCTTTCTGAGCGTAGTTTCTGAAGGACCACTGTCAAGTTCTGCGATAAAATGCGAGGGGGTTTTTGACGGCGGCCTGTACACTGCCAATAAGAATAAAGAGAATGTTGAATGACATATTTTGATTTCAATTGATTCCGCATGCTGGAAAGGTACATTCGATGGTGACATCACCCATTTGTTTCTAATATATAATGCAATACCCCCGCCTCTGCGATGATCACGCGTGTAAAAACATTCATTATAGCCATTCAATACAAACTGATTACATTCCAACGAAGAGACACCGATCTCGGTAAGAATGAAAATATCTACTTGTGGGTTCAAGTTGCTGACCACAATTCGGAACTCGTCCCAATGCCGTCTCAGGCTTCTAATATTTACATGAATAATCGTTAAAAAATGCTTAGAAATAGGTCCCAGTACCTGATTAAATGAGCCACAATCTAGAACCAAAAAGCAATCTGTCATGCCTTAACTGATCTTTTCAAGGTCCTTTACTGTGTTTAGGCGTAGAACCGGGAATCCCTCAGCTTTCCTTAGGTAAATTTTAGCGTTTTGAAGTCATCCGAAACGGTAACCATTTTTCTTGCCCTAACATCGCGCCTACCAAAAGAGCTCTTTGTTCGCTGGCGTGAGGTTGTCATTAAAAAACAACTTAGGTTGGTTATCCGACTGGCCTAGCTTGTGTAGCTTACTACGTGCTGCCGTCTAGACATCCTTTATGGTCATCGAAGCGAAGCGAATCAGAACCGTCGGAGCTGCATCACGTTTCGTCGGGAGGCGATGAATTGCCAAGACGTCTGAAGGTTGCAACGATGGAAGGCTGAGCTTTAATGAGAGATTTTGCATCATCTTAATTAAGTCCTCGTTGGGAACGAGAGGGAGACCTTGTAGTTTTCTGTTGCAGAGGCGGTTATATTGCTGCGAGTCATTCAAGATCAAAATAATAAAAATAATAATAATCATAATAATAATAATAATAATAATAATAATAATAATAATAATAATAATAATAATAATAATAATAATAATAATAATAATAATATTTAATGCAGGTGCTTCAAGTACAACTATATACACTATCGGAACCGTCAAAGCCCTAAAGGCTTGTATGACTAGTTCCCTAAAAATTACTGAAGGCACACTCAAAGCAAGCTAGTATAAACCATTTCGAGATCTAGAACGCGTGACAGAGAGAAGTATATACAAACAGGGGTGCAGTAGACAGCGCACAGAAGTCACATCAAATAAAAAACAGAATGAAAAAAAAAATAAAAAAAAAATAATCGGCATTTTACAAAATGATGTCTAGGTCAATAGTCTTCAATTTGCGTTTCAAAGCTCCTCGAGAGCTTACATCAAGAAGCACAGAGGGAAGGTTGTTAAAAATATGGGATACATAATAGAGGCGAACGCACTTTCCAAAATGTGTGTTGATGCGCGGCGTTTTATATGGTCTCACATCTCGAAGGGCGCGACAAACAGTGTTGGGGGTCTTAAAAGTATTATCCCAGTAGTGCCTAAGCACTACTGTTTCCAAAAATAGTGATCTAAAAGTTGGTAGCGAGAGGTCGTTAAAGAGGTTATCAGATCTTTGGAGACTAGAACCGTAAGCCACACTACGCAGGATGCCATTCAGTAAGGAGTTCACTTTAGATTCTAAGAGGGCTGTACACTGTCCGAATACAGTTATTCCATAACGGAGAATACTATAGACAAGGGCGTGCGTCAGAAGTCTCCTTGTTGTGATGGGAAGAAGTATGCGAAGATTATATAAGGTGCACGAAGCGGCTCGTAATTTCTTGAAAATGTAGAAGAAGTGAGAGTTCCATGACAGGTCGCAATCAAAATAAATTCCTAAATATTTCGTACTGTTCACACAAAGAATTGGCGCACATTCGCAAGAAATACAGTCTGACGTGTGAAGAAAAATTGGTTTGTCTAAAAGAACCTGTTTTAGTGGACTTCGAAAGCACACTAGTTGTGTTTTCTTTGCGTTTACTTTAATGACATTTGCTGAAAACCAGTTCATGAGCCGTAATACATCTGACTGGAGTAGCTCAACAGCCTCATGGTAGCGTACATGACTCGACAACAGGACAGTATCATCAGCGTATTGAAATACAGTGCAGAAGTTGACCGCCTTCGGAAGATCATTGACATAGATGTTAAAAAGAAGAGGCGATAGTATCGAGCCCTGTGGAACACCAGCCTTTAGGGACATTTTCAAACTCCGAGCTCCACATATTGAAACGAGTTGTGTACGATTTGACAGAAAGTTTTCTAGCAGTGTGTAAAAAGGGCCTCTGAAGCCGAGGCTGAACAGCTTATTTAAAAGTACCTTATGTGAGACTGAGTCAAAAGCTTTAGAAACATCTAGAAAGAGTGCACACGTGAAAAGATTATGGTCAAATGCATTATGAAGAACATCGGAAAAGTCTTCAAGTAAGGGTTGGGTGCCTTTACCTATAACGAACCCGTACTGTTGGGGAGAGATAAGGTTAAATTCATCTAAGAACGCTGACATTGTAAGGAAAATGTGTTTTTCTAAAAGTTTTGCCAGTGAAGGCAAGATAGATATAGGACGGTAGCATTCGATGTTACTATGATCCCCATTTTTGTACACAGGCCTGACAATGGCTGTTTTGAGATCTTCTGGAATATTACCTGACGTTATGAAGCAGTTTAACATCTTTAGTAGCACATGCCTCAGTGGTGCATAATTTCTCCGCAAATCAGCCATCCGGACGTTATCGATTCCAGGAGACAAACCCGGCTTGAAACTAAGCAACATACTATGTAGACCTTGGTCTGTAATTTCAGGAAGGAAGGCAGACGCTACATTCACCGAATCTGCTGTTGAGAGACAAACTTCACTATCGCGTGAAACGTTTGAAGTTTTCCCGAAATGTATATTAAACGCATTTGCCGTGGACTGTTTGTTACAAGGGAAATATCTGGCGATCGTCTCGTCGACAGAATGTTTCGCGCTGTAGCCTCCTCGTAAATCGTTAACAACAGACCAAGTTACACGGGAATCATAACGTGAATCTATTAACTTTTGTTTAATATGGTTACGTTTAGCGGAGCGAATTAATGCAGTGACTTTGTTGCGCTCACTTCGGAATTCATTCCGCAGGTCTATGTTATCGGGAGAGCGACGGCAACGCGTCCACAGTATCTCTTTATACTTAATCGCGGCGATAATGTCCTTAGTTAACCATATATGTTCCGCACGCCGCTTTCTGATAGTAATTACTTTTTTACTGCATCGTGTAAAAGTCTGCCACAGATTAATAAACTTCGTGTAGAGCTCTTGATTTGAATATGTTAGTAAGCTTCCCCAATCATAATAATAAGAATTATTATTATTATTATAATTTATTCGGCTTGTTCTTTCATCGCACGTAAGAGGCGGGTCAGTCGAAGCCGGGGTGTTCTTGTGCGACTAGACCCCGTAGTGATGAGACTGATTGTTCTCAGGCGTGAATACGAGACAGCTATACACAATTTAAAGTTGCTTCACGGGTTACACACACAACTAAATGAGTACTTGGGCTTATATACAACATCGAGTGCACCACAACGCATATGGACGTACATGCCTAGATCTACCCGTAAATATACGCTTAAATACATATATACCCTTAAACATCATGCGGACATATAGGCTGATGGTCGAACAGTCACTTACATTCTAACAATAACCAGCCTCCTGTCGGTTCTAGAGAGATTACAGTCGTGTATAATTCAATAGGCTGCTACTAGCACAATTGTTTTATGCGTTTTTTTTAGGACACGCTGAGAGTCGATTTGATCAAGAAAATCTGGTAATTTGTTAAATATGTGAGGAACATAATACGACCGAGCACGTTTTTCATATTTAGTGTATACACGAGGAATTATAAAGTGTTCACTGTTTCTTATAGAGCGCTGGACAGTTCGAGGTATTTTAATTTGACTGAGCCAATAATGTCTTAGGATGACACATCTATCAAAAAGGGGTAGAAAACGCGGCTAGCCCACATAAGTGAATATATCATCGTCCTGGTTTAGATTCGGATTATATGCAACGTTTTTAGCGATGTTTCTCAGAATGGAGTCAAGGTTTATTTTCCAGAGGGTTGAGCAATTGGCAAAGATAGTAATTTCATAACGAAGAACTCCGCACGCAAGAACATTCACGACTGTCTTTCTGACGAAGATTGAGAGGAACGGTTTTGTATGGTATAACAGATAAGATACACCTCGTAGTCTTTTAGCCAGATAATCAAGGTGTGTGTTCCAGGAGAGATTGCTATCGAAGAAAAGTCCCAAGTATTTGACTGTATTGTGGTATGGAATGGGTGTACAGGCACAAGGTACACAAGACGAGGAATTTAATATAAAAGGGATGTCTACGCACCGTCGTTTAAGTGGATTGCGGAAAAAAATAAGCTTTGTTTTTTGTACATTCACACTGATTTGATTCGCTTCAAACCAGTTCATGATTTTCGTAGACTTTATTTGTAGAGTGTTTATTGCACTGTGCAGGCTGACATGACTGGATAACAGCACTGTGTCATCTGAGTATTGAAAAACTGAGCATCTTGATGGTAATCTAAAGAGATCGTTGACGTAGATATTAAAAAACAGGGGGAACAAACCTGACCCCTGTGGTACACCTGACTTGAGAGATAACTTAGCACTTTTTTCGTTGTAAACCATTACCTTCTGCGATCTCTCTGTCAAAAAGTTTTGAAGCAGCAGAAAAAAACAAAAACAAAAAAAGGACCTCTAGATCCGTAGTTGTAAAGTTTGTTCAAGAGTATTTAGTGACTGATGGAATCAAATGCTTTGGATACGTCGAGAAAAAGGGCACATGTATAGTGATTATTGTCGAACGACGTGTGCAAGATATCAGACATGTCCTCAAGTAAGGATTGAGTGCTGCGGCCGGCAATAAAACCGTACTGGTTAGGCGATATAAGGTTCTATTTATCAAGAAAGTCGTTCATCGATTTTAAAATATGTTTCTCCAGTACCAATGCCAAACACGGAAGAATAGAAATGGGACGATAGTTTTTTACATCGTCACGTGCGCCATTCTTATAAAGGGGCCTTACGATTCCGCTTTTGAAATTTAGGGAGAAAACTTCAGTGAGAATGATTCCATTTAGTATGTGGAGAAGAACATTTTTTAAAACGTGAAAATTGCGGCGCAAATCGCTCAGTTTTATATTATCTACGCCAGGGGTTTTGTGAGGCCGGAAGCTAAATAGCAGCGTATGTAGATCTTTTTCCTTCATGTTTGGGATATAGGCAGTGTTTAAAAAAGATTTGTTCTTGATTATCTGTCGTAATTTGTCCATGGCAAGATACGCCAGAAACGGAAGCAAAAGAGTGATCGAAACTATTCGCCACGAGGGTCATGTTTGAGTGAAAGTGTTTCTTAATAACTTCGTCGATAATGCGTCGTGTATTGCCGCCCTTCACTTCATTGACAAGGGACCTAGTTTGGTCCCTTGTCAATGTGGTGTGGTAGTGCTTTCGCTTTGCAGAGCGTATGACAGCAGTTACGCGGTTTCTTTGGCTTATGTATTGTAGTTTACTTGCGGTTTGTTAGGTGACCGGCGGAGACGTGCCCATAGGATATCTTTTAGTTTAATAGCTGAGAGAATATCTGCTGTTAGCCAAACATGTTGCTGTCTTTGTTTCTTAGTCGTAATGACTTTCGTACTCTGTTGTGTGCAATAGTCGAACGCGTCAAGTAACTCCGAGTAAGCAGTTAGACTGTCGCTAGTGCTTATTAAGCCATTCCAATAATATTATGCGATTAATCTGTCAAACTTGTGACTGTCAATGATTGTAATATGCCTTGGACGTTCCTTGTCTTGTTTTGATAGAATGCCGCCGTCTATTTGGCACGCCACAAAATAATGGTCGGCTCGCTTTCGTGAGATGACAGAAGACTTAGCAGACACCCCAGAACTTCTGACGTTGATGTGATCGATGCAAGAAAAAACAAGTTTCTTGTTACGAGATTCTTCCCTTGTAGGTGCTTGAATGAGAGGGGCGAGACCATGGTTAGAAAGAAGTGTCAAATAGTCACAGACGCTCGATCTTGTGGAGTTCAGTATGTCAATGTCAAAATCCCCCACGAGACAAATTATATCATTCGGGCCAATGTCAGTGAGGCTTACATTAAGCTCATCGAGGAATTTTAGAACGGTGCATGATGGAGGCCTATACAATGCCAGAAGTGATACAGTAATGTAGCTATTACAATTTTTATAGTTAGGTACTCAGCTTGAGTGAAATAAAACCTCAATTCAGTGCAGTACCACTTGTCTTGAACGTAGATTGCTATGCCGCCTCCTCGACATGAGTCACATGTGTTAAAGAATGGTTGATACCCAGCCAATGTAAAGGATCCCTGAGATATATCATGTACATTTATCTCAGTTAAGACAAAAACATCTACAATGTGCTTTATATTTTGAGTAATAACTTGAAACTCGTCCCAGTATTTCCTGAGGCTTCGAATATTAACATGTACAATTGTGAGGGTGCTGTTTCCGGATGGAAAAAAAAATATAAGTGAAGACAGATCGGAGAAGTGTTGATAGTCGGCCATAAAAGTCAACTAAAGCGGTCCGTGATTAAAGCGGCCAATGATTAGACAATCTGATCGAGGTCTCCAGCTCTGGGGACTCGGATGGGAGTAAAGCCTTCCCCTTTCTTCGCAAAGATGGTGGAATGTTTGACCCACACAAAACTATAGCCTCTTTCTTTGCCTCTTGTTCTGGCTAGCCAGAAGCGTTCTTTGTTTGCTTTGGTGAGATTTTCATTAAAGTATACTTTTTGTGAGCCATCTGCGCGAGAGAGCAAGCTTAGTGTCTTTCGGGCACTCATCCACTTTTGTTTGATGTCCGTAGAGGCAAACTGGACCAGGATAGGTGGGATGGAATCAGGCTTGCCATAGAGGCGGTGGACCTTATTTATCTCAGTATCGAGGTAACCTGGTATGTCAAGTTTTACTGCGATGGTCTTCACAACAGCACCTATGTCTTCGTTAGGGGAGCAAGGAATTCCATGGATTTTCCTATTTGACTGCCGACTCTCCTGTTTTTTATCATTCAAGTTAGATTGTAGCTGCTGTATTGCCAGTGCCTGCTCAGACACTGTCGACTGCAGCGAGGAGACTGCAACGATGGAAGGCTGAGCTTTAATGAGAGATCTTGCATCATCTTAATTAAGTCCTCGTTGGGAACGAGAGGGAGACCTTGTAGTTCCCTGTTGCAGCGGCGGTTATATTGCTGCGAGTCATTCATGATCGAAATAATAATAATCATAATAATAATAATAGTAGAAGTAGTAATTTTTATTTTCACAAACATTGGAATTTAAGTATTAGATATGGGCATATCAAAGCCTGCAAAGGGATTGTATGATGACGCCCATAAAAAAAATCAAAAGACCGTTATCGTGATTCCGCAATGTGAGACAGAAAGTCGAACTATAAAATACAAAAAAGCACAAAGGAAAAAAAAGCACGAGTAGCGCTAAAACAAATCACGAAAGAAGAAAAAAAAAAAACACTTAGGAAAAAAAAACACAAAAAGCGTTAAGCGAAAATGAAGTAAGAGGGGAAAAAAAAAGGCGAAACTAAGTTAAAATTAACTTAGCTCATGACAGTTCAAGCTCGAAGCATGCAGACACAGCGAAGAGATGCTAGATGAAATCAAAGTTGGTGCACTTGAGTTCCTTCTTCAGTTGTTTCAGTGTTGTAATGTCAATGAAAGTGTCAGGGAGGGCGTTGAACAAGCAGGGAACGTAGTAATCCCGAGGGCATTTACCGTATCTGGTCGGACAAATTGGCACTACAAAACGAGGAACGCGACGAAGTATTGGGGAGAACTGAAATGGTGTTTTAAACTCATTTTTCCAAAAGCTACGGAGCACTAACGTTTGTATAAAAAGAGAATTATCAATCAATCAATCAATCAATCAATCAATCAATCAATCAATCAATCAATCAATCAATCAATCAATCAATCAATCAATCAATCGATCAATCAATCAATCAATCAATCAATCAATCAATCAATCAATCAATCAACCAATCAATCAATCAATCAATGTTTTTATTGAAGTGATCAGGAACAACCTTGCGGTCTTGGTACGGGTGCACTCAGGAAACATAAAAAACATAACACGACACACAACAAACAAACAGTAAACAATAAAATAATAATAATAATAATAATAATAATAATAATAATAATAATAATAATAATAATAATAATAATAATAATAATAATAATAATAATAATAATAATAATCTTCATTGGCTCAGGAGACCCGTGGCAGAGCGGAAAGGCGACAGCCCGTACCAAGAAGGCCCGCGGTACCACGTCTAGTGATGATGATTACGAGATGATATGTACAAGGAAAGGATGACGCGGTCTTCTCAACATCACAAGCACCGTGGCTCGAAGGTCCAGGGTTAGCAAAGACACCTCTACCAGCTGGTAGAAGTGTCTTGGCAAAGGGTGATGTCCGGAGGCTTCACCGTGCGTTGGGGCTGGGAAAGCCCTGGCGGTGTGGTGGTAATGAGGACGACGTGCCCTTCTCACCCGCCGCATGAGTCTTGGAAATCGGCGGCGGTTTCAGGCCAGTAGACCAGCAATCCAAGATGACCTTCGGCAGGCTTTTTGATGCACGTCCTGAATGGTAAAGCCCTGGCGGTTGATGGTGCGGTCCCTCGCTTCGTTGATGGCAACGGCTCCAGGTGGTGGCGGAGCCGGAGTAGACGGCTGCCAGCCCCGATGCATTGACGTCCAGGGCTAGAACGTAGCGCCGCGGTCACCCGGTGATACACGACCGCACGCCGGTACGATGCTAATCCAGATCGAAACGGGCAGGGGTGGGGATTGAACCCAGGATCCCTTTGCTGTGCAGCGCGAGCTTTCGCTCCTCGTGCCCCGAGCTGGTGTGCGCCAGCCCACTCGGCTACCGATTCCACCTAGCAAACTACGTAGTTGCGATCATTGCTGCTGCGAGATTGAACTCTTCTATTTCACGCTTTAAATGTCGTTTCCAATATTGTGACATCGAGGTCTGCTGATTGGTCGACGCTGTTTCGCACATCTAGTTTACGCTCTAACCGCGGAAGGAATATTCGGCGCTGGCGGCGGCCTTTGCTCCGCTTATCGGCCAAACTCTCCCAATATACGGCTCTGCTCTACCTGGCTCTCCGGCGCGCGTTGATGTTAACAGCGGGGCACGCCGGCCAGGCCCGAGGGTCAGGTTTCTTCTCTCCGTGGGCAGTCGCTTTCAGACGGATAATAAAAGCTCAGAACGGTTCCACACCAAAAAGTTGGACTGCGTTTATCGTCCTTATCTTTGATCTTGTACCCACAGGCCGGACAAAGCGAAGATAAATACTGAAGGGTACCCGTTGTGTAAAATTGTTTTTAAATTTCCTTGTCATCAGATTTTTTTTATATTTCTTGTAGCCGTTTTGCACTGCACTGCTCAGAGACGCTGGTGGAAGCGAGTCTTTATTGCCGAAGTTGCTTCTTTGTAAACGCTCCCGTTCTTGATACCAGCGATTCGTGCCGCAGTGGGTCGACGCGTGTGCACTGCCAGAAGTACCAGGATTGAATTCCACGCTCGGGCTCGACGGAATCCCAGTCTCTCGTTTTCATTTTCCTGAACACCTGCACGTCAGGCCTTGGCAAGTGAATTAGTGCAACATTCGGTAATTTTGTCTTGAGTACGTCCACCATATCTGACGCACACTTGATAGCTGATAGGGCAGGCCATCGGAGTTTGAAAAGAGTTGCATGGTGTTTGACGAGGCCTCCGATCCCATCGCAGGTGTTCTTACCATGCCCAGTAACTGAAAAAAGGCCATTTTACCGACAGGTACTTCGTTTTCGTTAGCTCATGGGAGTCGATACGGGTTCTTAAAATGACTTGCCGCGCCGTCACTGACGAATGTCACATGCGTGTACAGCGGACCAACGTCCTTAAGCCACTCGTGAATTTTCGCAACGGTAGCATGCATGGGCAGAATTGTAGCTGGTGTCATGACTGATGACGGCGCAGCTACGAGTTCCGTTTCTAGTGGTCACCACGCATGTGAAGATCGAAACTTGCGTCTTTTGACAGTGATGTGACAGAACTTCTTGAAGCAGTACAACTGTCCAGCTTTCCCCAAAATCAAAATCAAGCAGGACTTCACGTTTCTCTAGGAATTGTTTTGCATCACCTATCCTTTTGCCTTGTTCGCGTAGAATATATTCATGCTGCACCCATTTTCTCAAGCACTCTCGAAGGTGTTCCACAAACGGAACCGGACTCACTTCTTTTCTTATGGCTCTCCCTTATCCCAGGCTGCGTACAGCTTGTCATCATCATCTGAGACTGCCAGGCCAGGCACAGTAAGAGTTTTAGCTGTTGGGCATGAGCTGCAATAGCCGAGGAAGCACTTTGTAGATGGAGGGTCACATATAGTCAGTTCACGAAGATCTTTCGCGCTTGTTATTTTTTCAGTGGCTTTGTTTAAGACCCAAACACTTAGCGTTATGTTAGCGCAGTACGTGCACACGCCGCTTCGTGCCAAGATGTATACCCTACACAATTAGGCCTCAATGAGTAGAGCTTGGTGAGCCCAATGGCCGTGTCAGGGTGAGCCGCCATATACAACCGAAAAGTTTTACGAATAGACTTAGTCATAAAACGATTTGACACTTATTCTTTTTGTCCATTTGAAATGATGCCAATAATGCCCTTCGTGTTCATGCTTTGTCCGTATACCAGTTTCTTTAGTGTAGTAATGCAGTGCCGCCTGAACGACCTCTTGGATCAGCCTCATTCTTGTGTAGAGATGCGTAATTGACAATACTCCGAGTGTCTCTTGGTTCTTTCTTGCTTTTCGGATATGTTGGCGAGTTGCTGATGGAATCACCTTTTGGATGTGTTGCTGGGAGAGAATCCTCGGAAGAAAGGTCGGAAGACGGCATTGTTCTTGGTACAAATCAGAAGAATCGAACGCATCCATCAGGTTGCTGAACAACTCCGGACAGATGCTGCAGCTTTGTACCGACAGTCCAGGCTCCTCTTTGACTCCATATGCTGCAATGAGGCTTCATGAAATTTTCTTAACGAGAACGCTCTCGATCTCTCTTTGCTTCCGCCTTGCGTAAGGCTTGCGACAATGCGATTTCAACTCAGTCTGTGATTTCAGAGGTGATATTTCTATTGACTGAACAAATCTGTTGAGATCCTAGACTGTTGCTTTCTAAGAAACAAAACTTTTGTCAGGCTCAGATGTCTCTGGAGATTCTTTGGCGCGTTGCTTGAAGCGGCTGAAGCACTTCTGACACAAAACGTCGGCATCTCGGATGGAGTGAACTGCTTCTGGCATATGCTTATTTAACAAAGCAATGTCAAAATCCTTCACACATGCAGAAGTTTCTTTAATATCCGATTTCTTTGCTTTTGCCTGTTGAGATAGTCAGCGCAGAACACTTGCTTTAAGTTGTACCAATCAGCCATCGGAACGCGGGTAGCGCTAGGCGTATGCAGTATTCACAGACGATGCTCACGAAGCGTCCGCCGGATGTTCCACGAGAAAGGAAAGTGAAAGGGAACGTTATCTCTGGGGTCTCCTATCACTGCTATCACTTTAAAACAGCCGGTACGCTTTTTTCAAGTGTTTGTCTTCTATCAGCGTTTCACTGTCCACCGTGGCAGTGGCACCAATGATGTGAGGAGGCGCGCCTGTTCCGCCACTCCATATCGTGTTACCGCCAGGCAAAAAGCTGAGATAAACAGGTGTTAAGCGGAGCCGCCTTCCTATACAGGGGGTACACACATACCCTACACGCCGGCTATTGAGAGCAGGTCCTGCGAAGCATGCGACATGAAAGTACCTTTCGATCGCTCTGGATCGCGTGCATTTTCTGCGACTCTTATACAAAAACGCACTAAGAATTCTTACTTTAAAACCACTGTCCGCCTCTGTGACGTTATAATTTGTTCTTTCTGACCCCCTTCGAGCATTTTTACACTTTGTAAAAAAAATGAATTTGTCATCTATGGGTATCTACACGCCCCATCCACGGTACTGCGGTAGCCTCAATTTGGTCATATTTTGAGCTTTATAACTTCGAATACAAAAAAAAAAATGCAACCTGTTTTTGCATATTTGTTAGTACCTGTCATTACCTTTAATTTGGGAGAGTTAAAAAATCTAAGATGGCCTTTTTTGGTTAAAATTGAGTTTCAAAGTACCTCCTTATTATTAAAATGGCCCCATTTGATCATTTCTCATAAATTTGTTCCGCTACCCAGAACAGCAATATTTAGCGCCCATATTAAAAAAAAAAAAAATACAGGACAACACGCCGGTAAAGTTTGAAAGTTCTGGTATTTATAGATGCGGAGATACAAAATATAAAATGTAAGTATTTTTTAGGAATGTTTTTGCGATTTTTCTCTGAAAATTAACATCGTTGATACTTAATAATAAATATTTTGAGTCAATCCTACTCATGCGTAGTTCGTGAATAAATATTTCTAGACCCGTAGCCGTCACAGTTTCTTCGGGAGAGCTGCCCGCAATGCCGAATTCACGCAATTCGCGGAAAGCGCTTCGCACTAAGAGTACGCTTCAAATTTTTTAAGCAAAGAAAAACATTTTTTTTTTTTTTTGCAAAAGAGACTGATTTTGTTCTGATGTGGATTGAGTATACAAAATATACTTCTTTTTTTTGTAAAAAATAAAAATGGTCATTGGATATGGCCGACCGAACTTATCTTTAAACACCCTGCTGACATTTGTGAGATGAAGTACAAAAAGTTGCTGAACACACACACAAACAAAAAAGCAACAGCAATGTTGAGCTTTTTGTGGAAGGGTCACTTGCTTTTCTCATTCCCGAAGCGTCAACGATCATGTGGCCGTGTAAAAGCTAAAAAAAAAAAGATTATATTTGGATAGAGGTGTATGTGCAGAGAAAAGTAACTCGTGAATTTCTCGTTACACTCCCCTACTTTATTTTCACTTCTCAAAACAGCTCAACTCATCAGCAAAAATTCCATAAAGCACGCTTCTTGCACCTCGAGCATTTCCGGCCAGATGCTAAGAAACGTCGTCCCACTACGGCATAAACTGCTGCGAACATGCAAAATAAACTGTAGTCTCTGTCACACTGAGAGAGAGAGAGAGAATAAACTTTATTTAATCAGTTTTCTGAAGGGGGGGGGGGGGGGGGGGAGGGGCCCTTAGTCCAGGGCTCCTGTGGCCTTCGCCGCCGAGCGGGCCCGGTCCCCCAGCTGACGCTGGTCATCCAGGCTGTAGCTAAGCAGCACGGCCTCCCATTGGGAAGGGGTAGGGTGTGGGATAGGGGGGATCGCTTTTGCCACATTGCTCTTGCGCTGCGCAAAGTACTTTTTACAAAAATTTGGTTTTCGAAGGGCTTGAAATGGGTACGTCTTCAAGAAATAATGTCTTAATTCAACAGATGAGAGGGGAAAAAATGGAAGACGTTTACAAATTTCTGTAATGCGACTAGAGCTCTTGAGGAGGAGGAGGCGAAGGTACGGAGGGGAGGGTAATCCCCTTCTCCTCCTCCGTACCCGTTTTTCCTCCCCTCCTCGTCTCCTTCTCCTCCTCCTTCTCCATCCCTTCCTCTCCCCTCCTCCTCTAATTCAGTTTCCCCGCTAAATTTAGCGGGGAAATTGACGTCACATGACTTGGTGTCATATCATCTATGAACAAATTTTCTCCTCGAGATTTAGCGGGAAAATTGACGTCACGTGACCTCAACGCCAATCCAATATATTGGCATTGAGGTCACGGTGCATCAATTTTCCCGCTAAATCTAGCGGAGAAACTAAGTTTCCCCTCTAAATTGAGCGGGGAATTGAATTGGTGTTGAGGGCACGTGACGTTAATCTTCCCTCTAAATTTAGCGCGGTTACGCCGACGCCGACGCCGCTCAACCGGGAAGCGGGCGCCTAAGAGCTGCGCTCTAAATAAAATACTTCCATTCCGCGAGAAGCCAGACTTTGTTACTACGTATTTTGAGGTAGATACGAGTAGATGTGCATATCGGGGGTGGCCAAACTACGTCTCCCGACAATAGAAGGAATTTGGACAAACAGACTAGAGCTTTCAAAAAGCTTACTAAGTCTGTATATGAGCAAGCTGCACAAGGGACCGCCATGGTCTAATATGCCTGGCCTAAATGCTAAACCTGTGTTTAATCTGACCAAAGCCAAGCTCAATGAATACCTTGCGAAGCTTAAAGTACTCAAGAAAATATTCAATCTTGGTTTAATGTTGGTTTAATTTTGGTTTAGTCTCAGTTTAATTTCGGCGTATTCTCAGTTTAAGATTACGCAAGGACTTAAAACCACGTTCATTGCTCCTCACGAATACTTTTATATGGGCTGGGCAATTGATCGATTATCCTCCCGATTAAGCGACTAATTCTTTAAGCGCAATTAATATTTTTAACCGGTTAAATGGTTCGACACAGACGGAGAGTTTGAAAAATTGGGGAGAAAGACAAAGGTCATCCGCAGTAAAGAACTCTAGCATTTTGTCAGACTGCTCTCAGGAGTGTGAATTATTTACTTTTAAAATTGTTTGCCCGTGTTTTGTTTTTAACGGTGATAAGCATCGAGTTTCAAATGAGACTGCACCATTGATGTCTCTAAAACATAGTAAAAAGGAAATGTGTAGTTTTGTTACCTTTCAGACATTATGTCTGGGGGTCAACAGAACCAATCAATCAATAAATTAATCAATTGAATTGTAGCGGTGATAGACACAAACATCGCCAAGGACGAGGACTACCGCGTGTACCTCAGCCTGTGTTCGCGTTTGTGCGTTTATTCAAAATAAAGTTGAAAGTACGCCTCGTTCAGTCTGCATCTCTTCTTGTTTCCTCCTTGTTTTTGGCGTCTAACTTTAAGAATGAAAAAAACAAAACTAGCCCAACTCGCCGTCTTAATTTAGTAGAGGAAGTGGACAGGACGGGCGCTCATAGTCAATGAAGTTTTAATAATCCTCCTGCTCTAAAGCATTGAACAAACTGTGGCGCCCTTATTTTGGGGTGGTACGAGCTCACCTGATTGGGCCTCGCACTACTTGTGGCGCCTTCATGGAGCTTTTTTTTGTAGTGCCGAGGAACGCAAAAAAACACCACTTGACGTTCAAAATTGGATAAATTTAACGCCGCAAGACAATCGAAAGTTCCAGATTCATGCCACCACAACTAGTTACGCGCCTCTTATCTCTAGGTTGTAACGGCAGAGCCTCAGGCGTCCCGAATTCATTTTTATCCCTTTTTTTTTCTTTAGAACGCGCGAAACTGCGTTTCTTGGTTTACGCTCTTATTGTTTTAGCTTTGACCAGTGCTTTGACGGCGTTATAATTTTTTCTTTTTGCATTTTCTTAGTATCGCGTTCCGTACCCGATCAGGCACGCTTCTACAGATGTGACAGTTTGAGATGCTCAAGTTTGCACTACCCAAAACAAGTCTTAACAAGTCCCTTTTTGCAGAGCCTCCTGGGCAACGCTAGAGGTCTATACACAATAACAAGAAAGAGGAGAAAGAAAAATGTAAGGGGGATATATAAATGAAGCAAACGAGGAAGAAGAAAACTAGCTAAACTGTTAATTTTATTAGGGTAGCGATTAAAATAATTAAAAAGTTCAATCGATGCCAAGCCCTGCCTTCTATGGTTGATATGTTTAGTGGTGGCTGTCCAGTCACGAGAAAGTTGCACTAAGTTTAAAAGCATTCGAATTTAAACTGAAGGGCTAAAGATGATTTTGTGGTCTTAAAAACTGCGGGATTTCGACAGTAGGTTTGCGTCACGCTTGCGGGACAAAACTTCTGTCGATATTCAAATCAACGTAGTGATGTGAGGCACTCTTCTCGACGATAAAGGCGGTAAAATAAAATAGCGGACAATCCCGACTTGCAAACTTGTAATTGAGCTGATTAGGGCAGCAATGACGTCATTCTAACCTTACTTGCGCGTATTTAACGAATAGGGGCGGCCAAAGAAGGAAACATAATAAACAATTGGTTTACGAGTGGAATTTTATCTGGCCACGAACTGAACAAAGAACGATTAAAAAAATACATCGTCCCCTTTTTCACTGCAGCCCTTTACTTAAAATGTTTTTTAGGTTTTTTTTGTAAGCTTTGTCCGCCCTTGCTGCATGTGATGATGGCGGCTGAACAAAATAATCAAATGAAGAGGCTGACCTTGGATTCGGGGCAGGAATGAAAATAAATCGAATTGGAAGAGGAAAGATAAACTTCTACACGACTTGGAAATAAAGACGACCTGGAAAAGAAAGAGAAGAGGCGCGTTCAAGAGGGCTCCCATAATGTTTACTCAGCCGGCTCTACATCCTGAGAACAAGCATTGTAGCGGACAAAGTCTTGGATCTTTGACTGAGACACCGACCCTTTCGCTGGTCACCCTACAAGTCTACAACCGTCATTCGAAACGGTCGTAGACGGTGGCAATCAAAAGGTCCCGAGAGACTGACCGGTGACAGGTCGACTCGGCGCCTAAATATGGCGATTACTCACTCTGCTGGCTCTAAGCACCCTAGAAAGGTTTAATTTATAAAGATACAGCGACCAATTTCCTTATTAAAACGCAACATAAGATGGCAACACACCGAGGTAATCTCTGGTGATAGGAGGAACATGTTCCGAAACCACGACCACTTTCTGCCAATAGCAAGCGAAGGATCCTCGCTCCTCCAAACGGTGGACCAGGATTTGAAGTTTGCACGGGAAAAAATAAAACGATTGTGTATGATGACTTCCAAAAATCTCGTCCTTCTAGAGAGGGACAGTTTCCGGGCGCCGCATTAATTGCAGAAACGATTGAGGTGAACAACGAAGACACATCAAACGCGCCATTGGAGTTTGCTGGGAATCTCAATATCCGTTCGTTGCGCGCCAATTAATCTTGCAGCCACTTGAAGGTGAGAAAATTATGATTTCAAACACACACACACGAAAGTATTTTCAGAATGAAGATTGAAAGTGCATAGTTACTTGTTTTTGCTCCTGGCGTCCAGCTTAAATTGGGGACGGAGCAAGTTATGAAAAGCGACTTCATCTGAGTTGGGTAAACACATTAAATTTGGAACCCGGTGTGGATCAGGACGAGCCATTTACAGCATGAAATCAAAAATTATGTTCGAGATTCTTGCACCAAAATTTGTTTTCCGTTTATTTTTTTTTTCTCTGTTAATGTCGCAATTTCGTTTGCTGTGCGACTATAATAAGGGGCTCGGGACTTGCCACGGCGTGCTTTTTTTAAGTTTAGGTAACCACACATATAGGTAAGGCTCTTATAATCAGTTTGTTTTAGTTTTAGCATGACTAACTAATGTGATGCTATGGCATCAGCAAGGGCTGGCTGTTGCGTGTAGTAAACTTTGTAAACATTGTCATAAGGAGAGAAGACGTCTGTCACTAGATTATTTTTTTTTTCCTTTTGACCTTTATCGTTTCGTCTGATTATCTCGGCTGCGGTGCCATTTTTGCAGACATGTACAAATTACTCAAAAAAGGTAGTTAAGTTAAGTTACTGAGTAGCGACGCCAAAAGTAATTAGAGTAGAGTAGAAATTACGCATTTGTAATAGTAATTGAGTAAACTACTAACTACTGTAAAAAAGTAGCGAGTTACTTTGAAGTTACTTTCGAAGTTATTTTTTTCATATTTTCGTGGTAGCAAAATGAACAGCAGTTTTGATCCGTGAAAAACCCTGCGAGCCTAAAATAAATGCATTCATTTTATTGCTTGCGTTT